>OX382330.1:14966000-16166000 GCA_947507615.1 Hemithea aestivaria
CCGAGCTTCCCAACGGGTGGGCTTAAAAATGAACATGGACAAGACGAAGCTTATGTCAAATGCCAATGTTGTGCCCATCCCAGTATCTGTTGGAGGCTCGGTACTCGAAGTTGTGGACTCATATATCTATCTAGGACAAGTAGTCCAATTAGGTAGGTCCAATTTCGAGAAAGAGGTCAATCGCCGAATCCAACTCGGTTGGGCAGCGTTCGGGAAACTACGCAACGTCTTTTCGTCCGACATACCTCAGTGCCTCAAGACGAAAGTCTTTAATCAATGTGTGTTACCGGTGATGACTTACGGCACCGAAACGTGGTCCTTCACTATTGGCCTCATCTCGAAGCTCAAAGTCGCCCAGCGAGCTATGGAAAGGGCTATGCTCGGGGTTTCTCTACGTGATCGAATCAGAAATGAAGAGATCCGTAGGCGAACTAAAGTCACCGACATAGCCCAGCGATTAGCAAGCTGAAGTGGCAATGGGCAGGCCACATAGCGCGGAGAGCGGATGGCCGATGGGGTCGAAAAGTGCTCGAGTGGAGACCACGGACTAGCAAACGCAGCGTAGTACGTCCACCCACAAGGTGGACAGTTGACCTTATAAAGGTCGCCGGAAGGCGCTGGATGCAGGTCGCTTCCAACCGGGACAAAGGGGACGCCTATGTTCAGCAGTGGACGTCTTACGGCTGAGATGATGATGATCTACATTATTTTGAATGTTAATCACTAAAAGTAGTGGTAAAATGTATAAAACTTACCTAAAATATGAAATCCTATATTATTTTCTATTCGTAAGTGTATTCTTTTTGCAATTCTTAAGAGCTACGTTCCACTTGATGGTCGGCGCGAGAGTGACGCCGAAACAGTGCTCATTATAGATTTAGGCGCTGTTTAGTTTGGTCGATTTTGAACCGGTTAGGCGTAATCCAGAGTAGAATATCTATGTAATCCCACTTTACTTGTTTCAGCTGTTGACAAATATAATTTTTTCATTTATGATAATTATCTGTTTCATAATCGTTGTTTTGATTTACGCGGAAAATAAAGTGGTAAGAAAATATAAATTATTTACACTAAGTTTTATTTTGAGTTCATGTTAATTATGCCCTAACAATATTATTATGTAACGATATAATCAATCAAAATATTAATAATAATAATATTATTATACTTTTTGTTTTTCTAACATTTAGATTTTGAGATTCCTATGGATGGATACGTAATGGATTTGAAATACTTTCCAGATCCTAATTTGGCGGCTCACCTCTGGTTTACCCGCACGTTTATTGATATTAGCTGTACCAGCACTTTTTGGAGAGCTGCTGAAATCAGAATTGGAACAATTGAAGCTATTGATTCTAAAACAGCTTTTCGTGTGTCAAGGTACATTATGCAATTTTAGGAAATTGGTAAAATACACTAGAATGGAGACTATTTTTTAAAGCATAATCTGGAAGTTTAGTCTTGATCTGTAAATCTTCTTTTTATACGATAGTCACCTACACACACACAAGCAGACGACTAGACTGAGCACTTGACTTATTCTGCAACACCAGTTGTGTTGCTGACGAAATGTCAATTAAGTATTGCCGATCTATTAGAAAAGAATAGAAAACACTTAAAAAAAACACAACACGTACAATAGAACATAAAATAAAAACATACACATTAGAGAAAAAGTGTTACAATTGGCGGTCTTATTGTTATTAGCGATATTAATTGTCAATCAAGTATCCCTCCTAATACCTGGTTTCCATCATAAAGATAATTTCAATTGCAATTTTTTTTTACTTAAATCGTACTCCTCAACTGAATAGACCATAAAATAGGATCACTGCCAACTGAACCAAACTTAGTTTATCATTAATATCTACGTACATAATATCTAATTTTAATGACTTTTTTCAGATGAGTTTGCAAGAAGCAAAATAACTGATATTTTAATTTATTTAGACAAACATCCACTTGAAATTTCAATTTTTGGCATGATTGATTTGGATTTTACTATGTATGTATCTTTTTTTACACTAACAACCACTTATGCCATAGTTTGTATTCAATTCTTACATATTTTTGGTTAAGATTAAAATACATTAATAATTGTATAATATTGTATAACTATTTAATTATTGTTGGTATATTATAATCACTGATGTAGTTTAAAGCTGTTTAGCACTGATTAGTTAATTAGCAATAAATTATGATCATAAAACAATGTGTAACATTTTCCATCATCATAATATTTTATGTTGTTGAATTTTTATATTATTTAAAGAGTTATATTAAAAGAGTGTTCACAAGTGTTTGGATTTGGATTTGAAATAAAATGATCTATTAATTAATGCATTTCATTTTTAATCTAAATTTAAGTTTTACTGACCATCTTTACCATTCGTCATAGGTATTTTCAGATTTTCTAATATATAGGTACCAGATAGCTACCTAACTTTGTTGTTCAAGGGACATCCGATATTTTACAACAATGTAGTTTTTTATATTAATAGATGTTGATTAATATACTTGAATACATTTTCAATGCTTATAATGTTTTAACTTTGTATGGATCTTGTAATATGTTAGTACGTATGCGATACGCGTTCAGAAAGGTACAGCTTTGAAACGCTAAAAATGATTTTTAATAAATTTCTTGTTGAAATAAACATTGTAATGTTTCTAGGTTTAATACTAGGAATATATTATAAGATAAGTGCTAACAAAATTATATCTTTCATCATAAGAGTGTACTGTATTATAAATGTGTTTTTTCTAACATACTATGTTTATGTTAATTTCCAACATAATTTGGGATTCGCCCTTACTTTGCTCCTGTCGTTAACCCAATACATACCATTGTTTATTCTTCAACAAATCTCAGATACATCTAGTATTTCGTCTTATGAAAATTTCCAAACATACACCAATGAATTCGAACCCTATCCTAGAAATATTTTAGTAAGGCTTCTTAGTCAAGAATCAATAATATATCAATCCTACAAAGCCTTTTGTCTTTCCACCGGTAATAAAATGGCCCTCATGAGAATTGTCTCCAGATTTGAACTTATCTGGAGATATGTTAGGACTGTACGTAAATCTATAGTAAAAACTCCTATTTACAACTTAACCAAGTCAACGAAAATGTCTTTGTATGATATTGAAGCCTTTTTAAAAAGTTACAAAAGTATTCTGAAATGTGTCAAGTCGGTATCGCGATACGAAAAAGTTATGGTACGTGAGATAAATCTTTATTTATAGTCGGGCCGGCCTAAAAGGCCACATTTGACATTTCATGAAAATTCCCTTACAGGGTGTTCTAAAAAATTTACTATTTTTCGAAAATTGCTTTTATTTTTTAAATATATTAGTGTTGTAATGAATTTAGGAAATAATTTTAAGACTTAATTTAACTCTTAAAATCATTAAAGACGAACTTTAACCTAAAACACTTTACGTCCATACAAGGTTCCCTTGTTATTCACTTACATACTAGCTATAGCTAGCCGAGAAAACATTGAATTTTTCTGCGTTTAGTTTGCTCCGATTGGCTAGGAAACTAAACATTATTTATAAAAGCGCAAGCACCT
Source organism: Hemithea aestivaria (assembly GCA_947507615.1). NCBI lineage: Eukaryota > Metazoa > Arthropoda > Insecta > Lepidoptera > Geometridae > Hemithea > Hemithea aestivaria. The sequence goes on from OX382330.1 coordinate 14,969,579, forward strand.
CGGTGCGAGCGTCAAAAAAATTTGAATTTTTCAGCACGAATGATGTGCGCTTAGCTAGCTCCGAGTGGCAAGGAAACTAAATATTTCAGCTCAAAAATAATCCCATCAAAAATAATTATGGACAATGCTCCATATCACTCTAATCAAATCGACAAACCTCAAAATCAAACCAATAAAAAAGATGAAATTGTGGCGTGGTTGGAAAAAAATGGTATAGAAACCAATCCAACTCTATTAAAAGTAGAGTTATTAGAACTAGTAAAAGCAACGAAGCCGTCTCAGCCCCGGTATGTTATTGACGAGATAGCACTAGAACATGGACACGAGGTCATCCGTTTGCCACCCTATCATTGTCAATACAATGCCATAGAGATGATTTGGGCACAAATAAAAGGCCATGCCGCGCGCAATAATACCAAGCCACCCTTTAGTACCACAAAAATGCTGACCCTTTTAAAAAACGCATGTGCAGACGTAATTGTGGAAAATTGGAATAAAGTAGTAGAAAAAACAAAGAATATAATATCAACCGACTTTAAACGGGATATAGGTGTAATAGACAATATTGTTCAAAACAAATTAATAATATCCCTAAGTGCGGACAGCAGCAGTGATGACAATAGTTGTAGTGATTAGTGATTGTCCCAAAAAATAAATGCCAATGCCTCGAGGTGTTGCTGAAGTTTCCAGCCCCCTTTTTTGTTGCTCAAAATAAGCTGATTAAGATCGAAAAACCCCCCCTTGTACCTCTTCTGGCAGTAAGGAAGGGGGGGTAAAGGGGGGGTAAAGGGGCCGCTCCACCCAGCTTCATTTAATCAACTCTGGGAGATCATGTAGAGCCACGAGGAAAATTTCGGTGTCAATTTCGGATAAGCCGATGGTATAGATTTCATTTCTGATATAAAACAACGGTATTTATGGCATTATGTTTAACAAAAAAAACTAAAAATAAAAAAAAAATACTTAATTTTTGTTTCAAGTCATTGTTTATTTTTAAACTATAAAAAATATGTTATACACCATTTCGTGGCGGCGTGGCGATTTTAGGTTCAAACATAGCTAAGAACATTCCCGACTAATATTATTAATCTTAAAAATGAAAAAAATAAACAAACTTCATTAATCCGTTCGGCAACGATGCCACAGACAGATACACAAACAGACAGACAAACAAACACGTCAAACTTATAACACCCCACCGTTTTTGCGTTGGGGGTTAAAAACTTTAGATGAATAAATAGGACATCCTATACAAGGTCACGTCAATCAGTTTTTGTTTTTAAAACAATAAGGATGCTACGCAATAAAATCGCGAAATCGAAATTTGACATTTCAATCGAATCGAATACAATTATAACTTGCATTGAATATTTGATCTGAAATAAATAACTATATTGCGATTAAAATAAAATACATTGTTAATATTGTGATTATATTATAGTAAAATATAATGTAATTAAAATAAAATTGTGTAATGTATAGAGAATAAACATATTTTTTATTACAGGTTTTTTTTTATAACTCGTGAGATGTTTCTGGCAAAACTAGCCCATGACGCCATTACATGTTTACAACTAAAACCTATTAAAATTAAAATTAATTAGACTTTATGAATGTTTTCATAAAACTGTATTCGATTCCAACGTGTTTGAAGATCGTATCGATTCATATCCTGTAATCGAAATAAACAATGTCCCAACACTAGTTAGCTATGACTGACATCTGTCAAATGTGGCCTTTTAGGCCGGCCCGACTATAATATATTTTTGTGTATGTACTATAATAATGTGTATCATTTTTTTTTAAATATTTGAACCTAATATTATCAACCTATTTGCATTGCTTTTAAAGTACGATTAATCTTCCTTCAGAGAGTTAAAACATAATATTGTTATTGTCTCTCCAACAACCATACTTTAGATAAAAATATTTATTTGTTCTTATTTCAGGTATTCATAAATATTCTGATATCATCGTCTCTGATTATTTCATTTTTCATCGTATTTTTCTCAAATGCGGATTATCAAATGGTATGACTATTATTTTTACACTAAATCTTCCTTCCTGTAATACAGGCCGATTAACTAAATGATTGACCTGAATTCTGTTTGACATACTTTTTGTCGGTCCATATTGAATTTATCAGTCTCTATGTAATATTATAATATGGGCCGACATACAGTGTACCTATATCATTTGTGTCGACCTATATCGTTCCTAAATAATGAGAGCAAGCAGTGAGAGGGTATGAACTGACAATAACGATTGACATAGAGATACGAGTACAGGTATAGCCAATATTTTAAACCGATCCAATTTAGCCAAACGCGAAAGGTTGTGCAGTACAGTATTTGTTCATATTTAGCCGCTTAGCTTACTTCAGAATGGTCAATGGTCAATAGGTACTTTGTTAAACAAGCGTGTAAAGTTAGTTCATGGTATGATTGCCGAGTTTAAGGGCACGATGAAAAGATTTTTAAAATATATTATATTCATAGAATTTACTTTTTAAAAAGTTTCTCGGTAAACCTCCGGATAATATATACTTTTTAAAATATTTTTAAGAGATATGACACTTTGAAAAATGGTAAAGGATTTCCAAAATGCAAATATATTTTTCGTTTTAAGAGTGTTGTTATTGAAGATAGCAAAGTGGAAATACTTTTAAAAATATGTTATATATTAGAGCTCTACCAAAAGGAAGGATGAGACTCTTAAGCCATAGATTAGAACATTCCATAATATAACTACTAAATTAAAATGAATATTTTAATTTTTCAGTATATAATTTGGTTGTATATTTCTGCCATGATAACGCGTTTCCTGATAATATCTGGACCAGCAATATTTGGAGAATTAATAGCATTAGAAATGTGTCACTTGAAAACACTGATTGTAAAACAGCTTTTCTTATGCCAAGGTACATTTAATTCCTAGTATCATACTATCACACTAATATAATAATAATAATTCATTTATTTCAGGCAATAGTACACTGACAAGTACAGTGTACCAGAGGCCCATATCAATAAATACTTTAAGACTAACATACATAAAAATAATAAACTAAAAACAAAATAATAACTAAGTAATTTTATAAATGCGAAAGTTTGTGAGTGATTTCACGCCTAAACGGGAGGACTGATTGAGCTAAAATTTGGTATAGAGATAGCTTAGACCCTGAAATAACACATAGGTTATAGCAAAACCGCTGGATGCAGCTAGTCTTCTAAATATATAAGAGGAAAGAGTGACTGATTGACTAACTGATCTATCAACGCACAGCCTAAGCCGCTGAACGGATTGGGTTGAAATTTGGAACATAGATAGGTTTTATGACGTGGACCTCCGCTAAGACAGGATTTTGCCATGTGGGTAAAACCGCGTACATAAGCTAGTAATATTATAAAGGTGAAAGTTTGAATGTGATCATAGGAGTATTCGAGTGTGTATGTATATTGCTATTTTACGCAAAAAAAAACCGACCACTTTGCGATGAAATTGAATATGTTGGAAGAATAATACATAATATTATATTAATGGTAACTAGTAACACTTTCTCTCTAATGTGTAATTTTTATTTTATTTTTAATGATTTTTTATTTTATTTGTGCTGTTCAAAAAAGAGTTTTCTTTTTCTTTTTTATTATCTACTTTTCATCCACATTTTTTTCCGATCGTGACCGAGTACGGAAGTGCTTGTAGCCCGTAAAACAGAATCACCTGAGATTAATCAGCTGATTGATCTTAGTTTACACTTACTATAGTTTTGTAATTTTGTACTGAATAAATTTTACCTGCAAAAATCCTATAGAATAGCAAATAGTCATAAGTTTATCATTTAACCAACTTTTTTGTAATATGTACTTTTCGAAATAAAAGATTTTATTCAAAAAAAAAAAAAAAAAGTTTACTGTACTACGTTTTTTTTTCAAATGATCTTTTCTTTCAGATGTGGTGGAACGAAACAAAATCGCTGATATTTTGATATATTTGGAGACACACCCCCTCGAGATATCTCTATATTTAGAGTCATTAACGTTGACATGTCTATGTGTGCGTGTTTTATTATATTTACCACCACATATGCTATCGTATTCATTCAATTCTTTCATATTTTTGGCTAAAACAAAATTATTAAGATTATTTGTCCTTACGTGTGACTTTCTCACTCGCACGATATGACAAATTTTTAAATTATAATATAATTATATATGTATATGTATTATAATACCGAGACTTACTCTTTGAAAATCATCATTATTATCATCAGCCAGTATTCGTCCACTGCTGGACATAGGCCTCTCCTAATACGCGCCACTGAGCCCGGTCCTCAGCTCTTCTCATCCAGTCTGCCAGCCATCTTCTTCAGGTCATCACTCCACCTAGTCGCAGGGGGTCCCACATTACGTTTACCTAAACGTGGTCTCCGCTCCAAAACTCGTCTACCTCGTGAGATATACTCACCATTGATATTTATACAAATCCCTTCCCACTGCAGTGTCTTAAACATATCTTGCAAGGCATTTGTAAACAGTTTCGGGGATATTACGTCCCCCTGTTTCACTCCCCTTTGAAAATGTCTGTCGGTAATGCGGTGGATGCTGTAGATTTTGAAAATGATCAAAATCTATAAAACAGAGTCCCTTGTCTTTTAATTTAGAGCACATCAGTGTTTCTTGCATTGCTTTATGTATTTCAGTATTAGTCACGTATTTTTATAATTCCTATAAACAAACATATCGTAAATTATTAATGTGTTTTCAGAGAAACACAGTTTATTTTTAAATATTTTTTTAAATTGTCATATTAATATTTTTTATGATAGGTTAGTTTTAATCTTCAAGTGCATCTTCAGTGGCTGAAAATAATTTAATGACGCACGGTGCTTCAAAGTAATATTGATGTTTCATTATTTTTAAAAATAATAATTTAAGTTACTTATTTGTGTTGTTAGCTGCAATAATATTGTCGTGCCCTATCTGTGCTGTTGTAAGGACATACATTGTAATTTCTAACTTCAAAATTTAAATCCATTTTTATTTATTTTTAACATGCCATTTAATGTTTTGAAATTCAAAGATTTCAAATTAAATTTGATCATGTTATTCGGTCTTCTTGCTGGAATCTATTATAAGACCACTTGTTATGAATTTGTCAATGGCCTTTTGAAGCTTTATTGCATATTTGCTGTATTCCTTACAATTATGTCTTCGATAACAATGGACTGGCTAAATTTCATGTCGGTTTTTATGTATTTATCAGTATTGGAATATATAACCCAATCAGCAATTTTTCTCGTATCATCGAGAATTAATTCTGTATCTTCATATTATTATTATAAAGTTCAACAAATTATCCAATCAATCTCTATTACCTTACAAAAATATAATAATCACTTTTGTAATAACTTGTGTAACGTTTTTAATTGAGATTTCAAATTTCATAACACTTTTGTGTGTATCTCATGAACATTATATGAAGTTTTTGGCAGGCTTTTATCTAAGTATGGGCATTAAATTAAGCATCATGCGGATTTTTGTAAGATTTGAATTACTTTGGAAGTATGTAAGACAAGTTCGCAACGCTTTGAATACCGGGAGCATTTTTAATGGCAGCTTAAATTATAGAGCTCTGGCTATTGAAGAAATCAACACATTTGTTGCAAATTACCAAGATTTGCTGATTGTTTTTAAGTCTATAACGTCAATGGAGAAACTTATGGTAAGATTTATCTACATTATAAATTATCTTAGATTATAAAAAAAACTTGATAATGGCAGCGGTTTGTTATCGTTGTCATCGTCGTTTCGTATACTTTGTTCTAGCTAAGTTTCGCGTAACCACGTAACTAACACTAACAAATAGTTATAACCCTTAATGCATGCATATGCGGGAGGGCGGGTGGTGCACTCGGTGGTGGAATTAATACTCATTACTATTTTGGTAACGTTTGAATTCCTCGCCGTCTCTTAAAACTTAGTTAGACTCACAAATTTAGAGCGGAATTAACACTAAATATTAAATAATAACTTATAATTGTTGTGATGGATTTCAGCAAAGTAAAGCCTAGTTCCATTAATTAACTTGATAATCATTATTATCAACAGCCGAAGTTCGTCCGGTGCTAGACATAGGCCACCCAACGTTTAATTTCAAGTCCCCAATATACTCATTTCAAGATAAGAAACTCGGTTCTTAATCTTGGTCCAATTAGCACTCAACCGTCAAGGCAATTTCTATTGCCTAAAAAAAGTCGAGTTGCACGTTAAGGTAACGTTTGTTGCCTAAGCGACTTAATACTCTATAAACATGTTTTTATTATGGAAACGCTCAAAAGTTGAATTATTACGATTGTATTGTAGATCTGTGATATATATTTTATATCTGTAGCCATTCAATCAGCTGATGAGAGCTTGCAAACAATTAAAAATAAATACTGAAGTTTTTAAGAGTGCGAGTGAAATCTGCGTTTAAAATGTTTATATATATATATATATACCCTATTTTATTGATGTTATACATTAAAGTGATCCTCGTGATACTATCTTTCGAAACATGTACAGATGTTAAGAAACAAAACTAAGTTAGGATGATTTTACACGTCTTAAAGTCGACATGTGAAATCTTTGCCTTGTTTGCCTCGTTTTCGTAATATTTCTACATGATTAATTTCAAAATTTATTAAAATACAACTTCAATTTGGAAATATAGTTCATCATAATTAATTACATACACCTAAGATTAAATTATATAACTAAAATAGTTAGGATTCAACGAATTAATATTTCTATTCTGAGATTGTTGTTCTAGCCGACTTCACCGTTATACACGAATGGGTGCTTTGTTTTGGTTTATTGTGCTACACTGTGCTTTCCAAGTAAATATATTCACCACCAAAGTAAAGCTTAAATAAATTAGTTTCATGATGTGTAGGTAACAATAGGAAACAATAAGAGGTGTTTCGTGAAAAAGTGTTAGAACACAAATTTTACCTAAAATTAACCCGTATTCTCAAGTTAGAATTTTTTTATATACATTGCGTTCAAATTTGTATTAAAAATGTCAGATATTTCAATTCCTCATAGTTTTGACTGTATAATGGTATTTTTTTAATAGAAAAAGGTGCAGTAGTTTGCACGAAAGTAGACTTTTAGTCAGTAACGGTAGTTAGGGCTCGCCATTCAATTTTGATCGCAAGACCCAACTTTCAGCTGTCAAATCGAACGCTTGAGTAGATAGATGGAGAATTATAATCACACTAATATTATAAATGTGAAAGTTTGTGAGTGAATTTGTATGTTTGTTACTTCTTCACGCCTAAACGGGTTGACTGACTGAGCTGAAATTTGGAATAGAGATAGCTTAGACCCTGGAAAAACACATAGGCTACATTAAAGCGGGTAAAACGGCTGGGTGCAGCTAGTTTGTAATAAATCCCCATGGACGACCATGACCACGACCCACGACCATTCGTACACATATACGTAAACCTGGAGGTGATCTGAAAGGATGGTAAATTGTATACGCTCGCCATTAGGCGGACTGTCTGTGACATCAAAAAGAGACTGTTAGGTTTAATATTCTCAGAATCTATGACTTGTACAGGTTTTTTATTGTTTCAGATACTAATTAATTTAATATTATCTACATCAATGTTTGTTTACGTTTACATTTTGTCACAACTTATTGAACCGGTAAATATAATATCTTAGAATATTTATAATTTATGAAAATAAATAATGGGATGAAAATCATGTGATCAAAAAGTCCATGAATATTGTAATAAGTGGTAATCCGGGAAGGGGGCGCCCGAAAGGGTTTCGATGAACTGGGTGAAAGAGGATATGCGTGCTAGAGGAGTGGATGAAGATATGACGGATGATAGAGCAGAATGGATCCTCCATGAAAAACGTGTTGTGCCGACCCAACCTAGTGTGGGATAAGGGCAGGAAGAAGAAGACTTAAATTTATGAAAAATAATCATCAACACGGGTGTGTTACACCTAATATAATACTAGCTTAACTGAAAAATTAAGTTTTCACTATCACAAATAAATTGCTTTACTTATTTAAGACTAGCTTATGCTCGCGGCTTTCTTAACGGAGGTCTACACCATAAAACCTATCTACATATATTCCAAATTTCAAGCGAATCCGTTCAGCGGTTTGAGCTGTGCGTTGATAGATCAATCAGTCAGGTAAATTCAAAAGCCGTGTTAAAGACATATTACAAAAGAAAGCCTATTATAAAATAAGCCAATACATAGAAGACAAAGATGCCTGGAAACCTCTGCAACCACCTGTAAATAACTTATGTAACCAAGATAAACATTGTAAACACATATTTAAAAAAAGCAATCCCTATGAGTTTCTTGCTCGTTCTTCTCATAGAGGTGCCTTACGAAAGAGCGGTAGAATATTAAAATAAAATGTAAAATTGACTTGCAAAAGTGCTCCATTGTAGCCTATTTGAATAAATGAATTTTGAGTTTGAGTTTGAGTCAGTCACTCTTTCGTTTTATATATTAGGTATATTTTAAAAGATTGTAATTATAGAAAGTTCATTTTTGAGTTCTGCTAGTATTTCATTAGATGCGCAATCTGGATACTAATGCTCGGAAGGCACGTGAAAATGTGGGTTCCGACTGTTTACTATAAAACATTTTTTTTTATTGTGGGATTCCCCCGCCGAAGTTGAGGGCGGTGGGGATACCCACTAAAAACCTGGGGACGCCATAATGCCGTGGCAGCGAGTACGCCAAAGCACTCACCCACGGCGTTTACTACGCATTAACTGGAGGACCCCTTCGCAGTAGAAGGTTTTTATTATCACCAACTATAATATTATCACCACTCTGGCGCAACTCTGTTTGGATGGATAGGAAGACAGGAAATTTCTGGATTTAGTTTGACATGTATAATATTATGGACCTTTAAAATTTATTTTAAATACTTATTTCTAGATATGGACATGGTTCTTGATTTATGGCGCGATCATTCGAATTCTTTTCCTAACTTTACCAGCAATATTTGGAGAATTGATTACAAGGGATGTTGAAAATATTAAGTTGATGTTAATTAAACAAGTTTTAGTTTTAAAAGGTATAAACTTGAATTATTATTTTTTTTTTTAGACCTCGTTTTTTTAAAACTATCGCGAGTGCTCTCCATAACTAAAACAATAAAAACGGCACACCTCACGCCTAATATTGTCGAGAATATAATATCAACCACGGTTTCGGACAATTACAATGTCCTTCATCAGGAGTTCACGACTGCAGAACTCGACGCTCACTGATGAAGGACATCGTAATAATTGTCAGAAACTGTGGTTGAGATAGTCTCGACAATATTAGACCGTTGAATTATGATATATTCAACTAATTTTATAGGGAGGCAGTCTGCTGCCCAGCAGTTTTTGTGAAAGGCTGAAATGATGATAATATTTATTATGCCGATTACTAATTTCAAAGTTCGTAGAAAATACTTGGTTGTGATAAACCCATCACAGAATCTATCTAGAGCTTACACCCAGCAGAAAGGAACAGGCTGATGAAATTAGCGATGTCGATAATACCCTTTAATAATACAGTACCTACAATGTACATAGAACTTACCTACATGAACATAATATTTTTTTCTTGTTAACTTCTTAATGACAACTTTTAAACTCATCAACATTATTAAAACTATGGACTAAGAGGCATTAATATTTATTCCGAATACCTACTATAAATGTTTTATTTTTCAGATATTGAACGTCGTGATCGTATTTCGGACATTTTGCTATATTTAGATTTAAATAAACTAAATGTATCCATTTTCCAACTTCTAAAAGTGGACGGATCGATGTTGATATCCTTGATAACTCTTACTACTACATATACTATTGTCAGCATACAATTTTCACATATTTATGGTTAAAAATAATTTACAATAAAAAGTAGTGCCGGAAAGTGCCTAATAAGCTGGCTACATTACCTTTCTAAATGGCCATACTTATAAACGTTGACCGAAGTAAGAGCCTGCTTTTTGGTCATTGGTGGTTTCTAATAATAGGCAGTAAAGCTCCCTGAACAAAACCATAACATCCAAACCATCTTTACCGCAAGTAAAAGAAATATAATGTGGGGTATATTTATCAGCCCTCTTACGGCTCCAAGGAATTGAACTGATACCATCGGGAAGCTTACCACCATTATGTGCGAAAACGTTCGGCTCTAGCTTGATAGTTTAAAACAACAGTCTATCTTTGTCCCCGAGGAATTTAAGAAACTATTAAATAGTAAAACATTAGGTAATAAGAAGTTTCTCGATTTATCAAACCTTTGTCTAGATGTAAGTTAGTTTTAAGCTTAAAACCACTGTAATTTTTTGGAAATAAACAAAAATTATTAAATTATTATTAGTATATCAGGCACGTGAATAAGATTGATTCTTTGATTTTTTACATTTTTATTAATTTTACCGTATTTTAGGTATAAGAAATGAAGTAAGTAGTTATTTTGGTAACTAATAATTACGATAATCAAATCAAATGTGTTTAAGAGTTGTTTGTAATATTTATTGTAATAAATTCGTAGCATTAACTTTTTGAATATGTTTCACGATAAACACTCAGAAATATTATTATCATAAAGTTAATTGTACGATTTTAATTACAAAATACGTTATACGTATCGTGTCACCGAAAGTAAGCTTTTAAAATTGCTTTAACTCTACTTATTTAAGGTTTTAACAATTATTATAAATTGTTAATTTTTGAGAAGTGTCTCTATTTCACTAAGTGTGCGAAGTATTTTATCAGTGTGTATTACTTCACGATGATGTTTTCAGTGCACAATAAATTATAATTTGCGTTGTGGTATTATAGTTTTATTTCTTTTACTTAAAATTATGTAAGACTTACGTTATTATTTTTTGTTATGGTCAATGCAATTGTACAATTCAATATAATTTTACCTACTTTTCTATGACCTTTATCCTTATTCAAGTCCGCACTGGCTACTTTTGTATGACCTTCACTCTAGAGGGGAGCGTATTCGCACGCATAATTTTTATTGTCCTAATTGTGTTTCGCCGAAAATGTTTTGCATAACTTTTTTTAGCCTAATCATAATTGGGCATAATTATATCTAGACATACTTATGTCTTGCCATAACTGTCAGTTGCCCTAACGTTTTTTAGCATATATTTGTAAAGCATAAATTTGTATGTCATAATATAAGCACGCATAATTTTGTTAGTCCTAATTTAATTTGTCCGAAAATGTTTCGCATAACTTTCTCGGGCATAATCATTATTTTACATAACTATATTAAGGCATACAACTAATATTGTAAGTTAATAAAATTATTTAGGAAAGTTTATGGCACCCAGTAAGATTGACTGTCACAAAATCGACTCGGATAATTTAGGTTAGGTTAGGTTTGAACAATGTCCACAGTGCCACGGCAGCGGTCAACAAAGTGCCAAAAATGACCATCCACTTTCTAATTCAGAGAGAGGGAGGATATAGAGGAGATTAAAATGAAACAACCGCACAGTAGCTAGTGAAGTTACTGGGCTGAAGAGTCTTAACATCTTATTACTCTTAAGTAAGAAGTTATCTCTTACCATCGGGAGAGCGTCATGCCCGAATTCTTACTTCGTTCTATAAAAAAAACCGCGAGAAGGCTAGGTTAGGTTTTAAGTTAGAACATTGAAATTAATAATTCGTTTCTCTTAGTACTCGTATTAATAATATTTTGCCGATTACCATCCTGGTAATAGTATTTTGACAAGATATCACTTTGCTAAAAAATTAGGGCTGGATATATCATTATACTGAAAATTATTAGGGCTGGATAATATTATGTCGAAAAATATTAGGGCTGAATATAATTATGCCAAAAAATTTTATGGTAAGATATTTTAGGCGTTAAAACAATATGCGTAACAATTTCATGCGTAAATATTATTATGCTTAAAAATATTATGGGAGAAAAATTTAGGCCAAAAAAGTTATGCCTAAAATCTTTAGGCGTTTTTATGTTTAGGCTGAAAAACGTTATGCCACATTAAATTAGGACTAAAAATTTTATGCGAGCCAATATGGACCCACTCTAGAGGTACAATATAAGTTTTCTTACCTTACTACGAATATACAGTCATCTTGAGTAACTTTGAACTTATTGTTCTAACTTTGAACAAGGTTGTTAATGTGATTTATTAACGATTATCTGCGCCCAGCGGTTTTACCCGCTGTACTGTAACCTATGTGTTATTCCAGGGTCTAAGCTATCTCTATACCAAATTTCAGCTCAATCGGTCCACCCGTTTAGGCGTGAAAGAGTAACAAACATGCATCCAGACATCCATTATTACAAACTTTCACTTTTATCATATTAGTAAGATTAGTCCATGTAATAAAATACTAAACCACCTCGTTCAAACTTTTTACATACTCGTTCAAAGTTAGACCAAGATTCAAAATTACCCATGATGACTGTAAGGGCGTTGATAGCTTTTTATCTAAAATATATAAAAGGAAAGCGTGACTGATTGAATGACTGACTGACTGCGAGCTGTGCGTTGATAGATCAACGCACAGCTCAAACCGCTAAACGAATTGGGTTGAAATTTGGAACACAGGTTTTGTTTCGTAGACTTCTGCTAAGAAAATATTTCTACACGCGAGAAAAACCGCGAGCTTAAGCTAGCATAATATTTAAATTAATTGAATTAGGCATTACATTGTGTTGCGGAATAGCTTTTTTTAATTTTATTTTATTAAAATTGACATATTTCATAATACAAATTACGTGAAGTATAGATACAAATTTAAAAATATACTTTTATTATTAAAATGTTTAATGTAAAGTTTAATTGCTTTTTATGTTTTTTAGCCATATTTTGAATCGAACTGTTAGTAGATACACGAACGTAAAATACACTTTTAGGCATACGAATACATTGTATAACAAAATTTAATATAATAAGAGGTAAAATTATTCACGAATAGAACAAACACTCTCGTAATAATTACAGGTAATCTACATAAGTGTACCTATTCCATGAACTAAATTTAAAAATAATTTCATAATATAAGTTGATTCAATTGATATTGTTGTTCCTCGTGTAAAACATTGTCATACAAATGTAACTAGTGCTGTCGTAAGGACATTATTTTCAATACGAATTTTAAATTAAATTTAACGTCACTCGCTTTTTTTTTCTAAATTTTCAACATGTGTTTTAATAAATATGGAAAATTAAATGATTTTAAATTAAAAATGATCGTGTATTTAGGTGTTCTCTCAGGAATATATTTCAAAATATCGTCAAATGGAATTATAACTTGCGTGATCAGGACACATTGTGCATCATTATTACTCTATGCGCTGTTCATGGCAAATAGAGTATGGCTGGATTTGGTATTTTATCTATTGTTTTTGGCAATATTTGAATATACAGTTCAATCCACTATTTTTCTCATGGCAACGAGCATAAATTCTGTATCTTCTGTATCTCCGTATACTCTAAAAGAAACATCCATAAATGTACCCACTCAATTTCTGTCAGTTCTTCATACTAATCATTCATTTGCAATTTGTTGTACATTATTCTTTTGTAATTTTTTAAATTACATAATATCTGTCACATTTTTGCCGGAAAAAAATTATTTAAAATCTTTTTTAGGCTTTTTCATTACCTGTGGTCATAAGTTAGGGTTAATGAGGGTAACTGTCAAATTTGAATTATTTTGGAGACATGTTAGACTATTGCAAAATACATTGAGCGGTACTAATTTTGGTGACAATAACAATAGAATTCTGACTTTTGAAGAAATTAATACATTTGTTTTAAACTACAAAAGTTTGGTAACTTGTATCAACTCTATAACGTCGGCAGAGAAACTCATGGTAAGTAATTATTAAAATATCGCTTAATTGCTGCATCATAACGGCGTAACATAGGAAAAAACCTTTCATTGAACCAACTTTAATATAATGACTTATAGTATATAATACTAGTTTTTTTTTTCTATATTACTCTGTTTTTGCAACAATAATATTTTATTAATGTAAGATTATAATAATTGAAAAATGCTGTGGAGACAAAAATATTTTTACCTTCTCTTGTTTCAGATCCTGATAGATTTTTCAATATCAACAACAATGTTTATTTATATTTACATTTTGGTACACTCCGTGACAGAACCGGTAACTTATTTGTCTCAAACAATTTTTAAAAATATTTTTAATGTAATACGAGATATCTACTTTTTTCTATTCAAGCAGTTAAACGATACGAATCTGACCTTTATATAATACTCATATATTGTGAAGCGATAACACCTTCCCTTTACAGTGTTACCAAGGTATTCTAGAGGTATGAATAAGTCCTATGCAACCCTGAGCTTGTCCATAAACATTATATAATAAGACCGGGGTATTTACCGGGGGTAGACTTCCTTTGCAGGAGGTCGACTAGGTGGGCACCCCAACAGTGCCAGTTCTACTGTCTGAGCACTAATGTGCTTACATTATTGTGCTTCGCTTAGAGGGACCTGTAGCTAGTAAAATTACTGGGCTGAAGCGCCTTATCATTTTATTACTCTTTAGTGGAAAGCACCCAGAATACAACTAATTGTGAAATCCTCGGTGGCATCATTGTCCTGATTATGGGCAGCGTTATCTCTTACCATTAGGAGAGCGTATCGCTCGTCTTGCTTGTATACATGTAAAAGTTTCAGTACCCCAGTAATTTCACAGGGCATTTTACACTTCCAATCGGAGCGTATCACAGTAAAATTTTGGGTGAGGCCATCATTACGCAGAAACCCTCCCATTCCCCCCTCTCGTTTAAAACCCACTAATAGTATATAGGTATATGCGAAAGTTTGTATGTTGCACGGATGTTTGTTACTTTTTAGGGTTCTGTACCTCAAAAGGAAAAACGGAACCCTTATAGGACTTTGTTGTCCGTCCGTCCGTCCGTCTGTCTGTCAAGACCCTTTTTCTCAAAAACGCGTGGAGATAACAAGCTGAAATTTATAGAAAATACTAAGCTTTATTGCTTCTTGGAGCTGTGAAAAATTCAAACTTCTAGGCCAACGCAATCAAAAGATATAGTCGAATATGCCGCAAGTCGCAAATTTCAGCAAATTTTCGACATTCCCAAAGGAATCAAAACCTACGGGGTACTTCTCGTGAACTCAGAATCTTGAAATTTGGCACAAAGGAACTCCTTAGAGCACAGATAAAGGAAAAATTTCGAAAACCATAAATTTTTATTTGCATCATATAAAAAATTTTTGAATAATTTTATATCTACTACCCCTTTTCTCATGAACGCGTAGAGGTATTAAATTTAAATTCATATCAAATAATCAAATCTATAATACCTTTAAACTGTAATAAAATAAAACCTCTATGACAACGCAATCAAAAGAAACAGCAATTTTAGCCGCATTTTTAACTCGTAACTACTCTCAAGGGAACCAAAACCTACAGGGTACTTCCCGTGAACTTAGAATCTTGAAATTTGGTAAAAAGCAATTCCTTAGAGCACAGATAAAGGAAAAATTGCGAAAACTGTAAATTTTTTGTTACATCATATAAAAAATATTTTTAATAATTTCATACTTACTACCTCATTTCTCATGAACGCGTGCAGGTATTAAACTGAAATTCATATCATATACTAAAGTCTATAATACCTTTAATAAAATCAAACCTCTATGTCAACGCATTCGAAAGAAACAGTAATTTTAGCTGTATTTTTAAACTCGCGACTTCTCTCAAGGGAATAAAAACCTACAGGGTACTTCCCGTTAACTCGGAATCTTGAAATTTGGAATTTTGAATTTTGGAATTTTTTTGGAAAATTTTGGTATAGGGACAGGGAAAATTGCGTAAATTGAAAATTTTTAGTTACATCATTTAAATAAAATATTTTTAATAATTTTGTATTTACTACCCCTTTCCTCAAGAACCCGTACAGGTATTAAATTGAAATTCATATCACATACTCAGCTTTATAATAACTTTAAGCTGTAAAAAAATCAAACCTCTATGTCAACGCAATCAAAAGAAACAGCAATTTTAGCCGCATATTTTCTAACTCGCAAGTACTCGCAAGGGAATCAAATCTAAATTATAATATAATATTATACCCACTTTTCCTTACAACCACAAACCCGTAGGTTTATAATATGGAACCCTCGGTGCTCGAGTCCGACTCGTACTTGACCGGTTTTTCACGTCTAAGTGGGTTTTTATGACGATAAGTGACAAAAAAAGAAAATTAGGTGCTTGGTGGTAGGCATAATGATTTCCCATAATATCACATACAAGTTACAATCAAGAACACAGTAATGCCTGTACAAGTCTGGTTGGCGGATTAATAATAAAAAAAAAGGCGTCGATTTCCTTTAAGTAAAAGTGATTTGTTTAATCAATTACATAATATTTTTTAGATATTGCTTTGGTTTTTCATTTTCGAAGCAGTTTCAAGAATTATCTTTATAGCGATACCAGGTCTTTATGGGGAATTAATTACGAAAAACATGGAATATATTAAATTGATGTTAAAAAAACAGTTTCTGACATGTAAAGGTATGAATAAAATATGTTTTATCAATAAATTTTATTCGATTTTACATCGATTATTTAGAAAAGAAAAAAAGAACTATTTTTCGAGATTATATATAAATTTTCTGTAGAAGTTTATTTAATTTCAGATGCAGAAAGTCGCAATCGCCTCAGTGACATTCTTCTTTATTTAGATGTTAACAAGCTTGAGATAAATATTTTTCGACTGCTGAAAGTGGACGGATCTATGTTGATATCTTTATTAACTCTAACTTCGACTTACGCTATTGTCGGTATACAATTTTCGCATATCTATGGATAAAAACAAACTTCTTAAAGAAAAAACGACAATTAATTAGATATACTTTTTTATTTATTTTGTGCGGCTTTGCATATTATGACTGCGGCCATAGTTATTGGCCTATTGTGATTAATATTATGGCTTGTCCACACAGTGCGGCCCAACGTATGACCCAACTTCGCCAACGTTATATATATGCACTCGGGCATAGAGATTATATAAATCAAAAATCAAAGAAAATTTTGCTAGTTTCAAATAATTATTTACACAAAATGGCTTCAAATTACCCATGATTGATTAATATTCAAAATATAATTAAAATAATTACCTACGGAGGCCAAAATGTGCCCATCCGTGAAGCATTTTTTTTACTCTAGTATACCAGAGTAATTCGTCTATAAACAAAAATTTGTTCGGGCATAGACAAAACACTACTCGGCGAATCATTGTCCGCATAGTGTGGTCGAGCTATTAGATATAAGTACTTATAAAATTAATAAGTAATTAATTTTTCACATCAACCGGCTGACATCAATTGAGATTATGGGATTTTGGGGTGGGGTGTGAGTGGGGGATAATACTTATAAAACTTAAATATATACAAAAAAAAATGAAATAAAGCACTGCGGCCTATAAAGATTATAAAAATGAAATAACTAACAGCGAGTTTTGTTAACTTTGCATATTTCCGTAATAATTATAATGAAGTTTTCTGCCGTGCAGAGACTAAACCGCAGTAAGTGCAAAATCGCGGTTTCGAGAAAATCGCGAAAAACGTTTTGAAGCCGTTTTTTTATATGTTATGTATAAAAAACAATAAATATTTTTTTTCTATCGGAACAAGATACCACAGCAGTATAATTTAAGCAGAAAAAATAATGAAAATATTTGTTTTATATTATAGAAAATAATATTTTTTGAAAATGGTGTCAGTTACTACAGGCAAATTAGTATAAGTAGGTGATAATTGGGCATTCTGGCACAGTTTTTACATGCATCGTTTTTACTGCACTCCGTTCGCTTTGCTCTCTCCGTTCCGTTCAACGATGCATGTAAAACTGTGCCAGAATGCCCAATTGGTTTTCGGGAGCGTCAATAAAGTAAAATCTTTAAACGTTGCTATACACGGTTCGCTGGGATCACTGCGTTTCGTTCAACAATGCATGTAAAAACTGTGCTAGAATGCCCAATTGGTTTTCAAGTCGTCAGTGTTTTACTTTTCTGAAATGACTGACATGATGACTTAAAAGTCGAGAGATATGAGTTGATTTGTGCCTGTATATATAGTGATCGAATATTGTAATATTATTCATTTCTCCATCAGCTCTCATTTAAACAACTACATGATATTTGTAAAACAACCTCAGAATTTGCAGTTTGATGAAGTGGGTGCAACATTGAGCCATGAAGTTGAAAGGCATGGAAAACTTTTACCAAACACAATCCGGTGTATTATTTGCGGTCCGTCTAACTGTGGAAAAACCAACCTTTTAGTGGGTCTTCTCTTACATGAAAATGGATTACAATTTTTGAATGTATATATTTATTCCAAAACACTATATCAACCAAAATACGTATATCTTGAACATGTTTTAAAAATGGTACCTGGAGTGCATTTTTCAAAATTCCACGAACATGATAGTGTTTTGAACCCAAAGGAAGCCAAACCGAATTCTGTAATAATTTTTGATGATGTTGCCTGTGAAAAACAAGATCATGTACGTGATTATTTTTCAATGGGAAGACATAAAAATATAGACTGTTTTTACCTGAATCAAACTTATAGCAAAATTCCAAAACAACTTATTAGGGACAATGCTAATCTTATTATTTTATTCAAGCAAGATGATATTAATCTCAAACATGTGTATGATGAACACGTCAACACAGATATGACGTGGAAACAGTTTCGTGAAATGTGTGCCAAAATTTGGAGTGTTTCCTATGATTTTTTAGTTATAAACAAAGATTGTAATAAAAATCAAGGATGCTATAGGAGGAAGTTTGACACATTTGTACAATTTGATTAGGTAACAATATTTTTATATTTATCGTCGTGTATCTAATATTATTTTCATTTTCTATCCTGACTTCATACAGTTAAGTTATATTACTAAAATGAATTCGGAAAAATCCATAAAAGCACAAATTGTAAAATCAGCTGACGCTGTTAAAAAGAAAGTTAAGTTGATGCGAGGATTACAATTAGATACAGATAACGCTATTGAAGCTGTACTTAAACCATTGACAAATCCACTCGAAAAAATGGTGCAAATGAATAAACCGGTTAACAATGAATTCAGAAAAAATTCTCCGAATTGGAGCACCAAGAAATTAGAATTTAACGATTTGGCAACACTTAAATCATATAATGAAGATAGTGGCGATAGTTTTGCTAAACGTAGGAGATCTGACGCAACTGTAATTAACAAGTCTTATTCAGAGGAAGAAAATAGTTCAGATAATACAATAAGTGATGAAGATAATAATAATAATGAGCAAAATACAAGTGGATCATCGTTTAGATCGGCAGAAAATCCTGATGACTATAACTGGTCTTTAAGTTCTGAAGTATTCTGCGATTCTCCATTCGGTATTAGATCAGATCGTGGCAAGCTTAAAATGGGATCGTCTCGGGTAACTCTAATGGGAGATAATATATTAATAGGAAACAAAGAATATAAAAAAACACCTGGGCTAAATGAATTACTGTTTAAAAAAATTCCTAATATGGATTTATTGACTGAAAACGATTTACTTGAATACAAAAAAATTTTATTAGATACCAATGCGCATAGACGTGACTATAATCCAAGGAAGCCTATAAAAAGCAATAAAGGGCTCAAATATTTAAAAGTCATAAAACCACTTTTTAAGTTAGCTAAGAATTGTTCAAGTACTGAAAGTCTTCCACACACTGGTTTAGGATTGCCTTCGATGAAAAAATTTAAACCACATACCGATTATGTTTATTGGGACGATCCAAATGAACTCGTAGAAAGATTAAAACTACTTTTAGCTTCTCGTGATGCTGGTAATACCAGTCTTGATAATGAAATAATATCAATTATTGAAGAATTACGAGAATGTGGTATCATACGCTAGAAATTGCATGAAGAAGAAATTATCATCATCGAAAATTTTTATTCATTTATAAAGAAAAACACATTTCATAAATTCAGTCATCACAAAGAATTTGGTAAGAGCAGATTAAAAAAAAAATGGACAAATTTGGGCATTATGTGCATAAAAGGATGCGACGAGGATCAGGAGATTCAAATTTAAATGAGAAATTGATGAAAAATAATAGTGGTGATTATGACTTGAGATCATCAAGACTTAAAGGATTACAATTACCAGTGTCTCCTGATGAAGCTGCTAACAAGCAATATATCGACCAGAAACTTACAGCTTTTTATGATAAACTTGAAATAGATGCAGAAATTAAAAATATAAAGGCTCAAATTCAAATGATAGTAAATCAGTTTCAACTAAAACATGCTGGAGATATAACCAATCATCAAACTAAAGAAATTTATAAAGATGAGCAAAAAAGAAATAGTTGATGAGATTCACAAACAAGTGCGAAGAAACTTTGTCAGGCGTTCTGTTATTTTGAAATCAATAGATGATCTTTGGCAAGCAGATTTAATTGATATGCAAAGTTTTGGTAGAAATAATAAAAACTTTAAATATATATTGACAGTAATTGATTGTTTTTCCAAATATTCTTGGACTGTTCCTTTAAAATCAAAATGTAAAACTGAAGTAACAAAAGCATTTAAAAATATACTTAGAGATGGAAGAATGCCGAGAAATCTGCAAACCGACCAAGGAAAAGAATTTTATAATGATGAATTCAAAAGCTTGATGCAAAAATATAATATCAACCACTATTCTACATACTCAGTTAAAAAGGCTTCCATTGTTGAGAGATTAATTAGAACTTTAAAGAATAGGTTATACAAAACATTTAATTTAGTTGGTAATTATAAATGGATAGGACAGCCTTTAGAACAAATTACTGGTGATTATAATAACACTACACATAGTACAATAAAATGTAAACCAATTGCTGTTAATGCTGACAATGAATTTTACATTAGAAATAATATTTTCCGATTAAAGAAGCAAGTAAATAACAAAAAACCTAAATTTCAACAAGGAGATTTTGTTCGCATTAGTAAGTATAAGGGATTTTTTCAAAAAGGATATACTCCTAATTGGTCAACAGAAATATTTAAAATTAAAGATATTAATGATAAATGCACCCCAATCACTTATTATATAGAAGATCAACATAAACAACCTATATTAGGAGCATTCTATGAGCAAGAACTTCTTAAAACAAAACATCCTGACGTCTATTTAATTGAAAAGGTAATAAGAAAGAAAGGTAATAAACTATTTGTAAAGTGGTTGGGTTTGAACGAAAATGAAAATTCATGGATTCACAAAAATAAAATCATAGTATAAAATTGCATAAAATTGGAATTAATATTCATTACCATACAACCAATGGAGGGAAGAGGACTTGTTAATACTTTGATAAATAATTTACCGTGTGAACTTCATTTACCTGGATATAATTACTGCGGACCCGGCACCAAACTTAAAGAAAGGCTCTTGAGAGGGGATAAAGGAGTTAATGGGCTAGACGAAGCTTGCAAACAACACGACATAGCTTATGCAAATAACACTAATTTAGACGTCAGACATAAGGCAGATTTACAGTTAATGAATATGGCGAAACAAAGAATGAAATCAAAAAATTCTAGTACGGGCGAAAAAGCAGCCTCATGGTTAGTGAACAAAGTAATGAAAACTAAACTTAAAGTAGGTGCTGGAACCAAAAAGTTTAGCTCAGTCATTAGTCAAATAAAGAAACATTTAAAGAAACTCAAACCGAAGAGCAACAACTCCGCAATAAAGATTGCATATTCAGTGGCAAAAAAGTTATTTTCTAACAAAAATTTCAATTTACCTCGAATAATACCAATTCCTAAAACTGGAGGAATCTTGCCTTTGATTCCAATATTTGCGGGATTATCAGCATTGGGTGCACTGTCAGGGGGTGCTGCAGGTATAGCGAAAGCGGTCAATGACTATAAAGCTTCTAAGAAAAGTCTAGAAGAAGCTGAACGCCATAACAGGACAATGGAGGCCATTGCTTTAGGAAAAGGCATGTATATTAAACCATACAAAAAAGGAAGTGGTTTGTATCTAAGAAATTCAAAAAACTGAGTAAAAGGCTGCCCAGAAGAGCATTAACTGATATTGATATATTAGAACATGCAGGTGACATTCCATATTTCAGAGGAGTTTATATGAGAGACAATTTACCTAAATTTCCAAAACATATCGAATGTGCTGTAGTCAATTTAGACGACAAAAATAGTGAAGGCACTCACTGGGTAGCGTATGTAAAAAATAAACAATATTGTGAATATTTTGACAGTTTCGGCGATCTTAAACCACCTTTAGAGCTCATCAAATACTTAAAATGTAAAGATATTTTATATAATTATATCCAATATCAAGGATTTGATACTGTTAATTGCGGTCATTTATGTTTAAAATTTTTAAAAAAATATTGGAGAAGCCGTGATATAAAATAAATGTTTTTAATCGCATACTGTTAGTAGCAAAATGTCTTTCACACTTTCAATAACAAGTTTTTCTTCAATTTCCACTACAAATTATTCACCTGCCTTGCCATTGGAAGGAGATTATGAATGTGGATTATTGTATTTTTCTACATTTAATTCAATACCGAATATAGATGATCGAAATAACAAATTTTATTATGGTGACCAATTAATTGAAATACCAGAAGGTTCATATGAACTCCACGACATTAGTGATTATTTAAAAGAACATATTGAAGATTGTTCGTTTAAATTGATATGTAACAACAATACTTTAAAAACATCTATATTTTGTACTAAAGACATTCATTTCGAAAAAGATTGTACTCTGGGGAAAGTTCTTGGCTTTGGGGCGGAGTTACTTAAAGCAAATATATTACACGAATCTCAATTTCCAGTCAGCATTCTATCAACAACTGTGCTAAGGATTGAATGTGATATTGTGAGTGGTTCTTATGTAAACGGTAAACCTAGTCACATAATCCACGAATTCGCACCAAACGTGCCTCCAGGATACAGAATCATAGAAATACCTAATAACGTCATATACTTTCCAGTTAATCAAAGCAGTGTCACTTCTATTACTATAAGAATTGTGGACGCTGAAAACAATTTGGTTAACTTACGAGGTGAAGATATACAGTTATACTTACATATAAAGAAAAAATGATTAATTTTAATAATAAAAACTCGACCACACCTGTGAAAAACATCACTCCAAAACTTACCATCGCCAAGCGAACACCTAAGATAAGGTTAACCAAAGAAAACAGACAATTTCTTAAATTGATTGGACTACTAAAATGAGTATTCTAAGTATAGCAGATCCTGTAGTCCACGACAACACAATAGAGAGTGTTGAATATCACTCATATAAGCCATACGTAACCAGCTTTAATGTCAATGATGAAATACGCATTCCTATCAACCAACAAGATTTATACATATTACCGTCAGCAAGTACACTATACTTAGAAGGTTATGTTAATGTACACAAAAGCGACAAAACAAAAGTTAGTCAAGTTAACTTCACAAATAATCCTGCCCTTTTTTTCTTCCAAGACATTCGATATGAATTAAATGGAGTAGAAATTGATAAAATTAAAAATGCTGGGATAACAACAACTATGAAGTCTCTTTTGTGCATGAACGAAAATGAGTCAAAATCATCAAAATTCTGGGGTTGGGATATTAATGGTACGAAAAGTACCTATTCTGGAAATTTTTCGGTATCTATTCCACTAAGTAGAATTTTAGGATTCGCAGAAGACTATCAAAAAATAATTATAAATTGTAAACATGAATTAATTTTACTGCGTAGTAACACAAATTTAAACTCATTGAAGGTAGGCACAGGAGAACTTGTTAGTGATACCATTGATATTAAAAAAATAGTTTGGCGCGTACCACATATCAAAGTGTCCGATCGGGAAAGAATAAACTTACTTAAGCATTTAGAGAGAGATCGAGCAATTAATATGGTGTTTAGAAACTGGGATCTTTATGAATACCCAGCACTTCCAAAATCATCGAAACATACTTGGTCAATTAAAACATCATCGCAAATAGAAAAACCTCGCTTTGTAATTATCGGATTACAAACAGATCGCAAAAGGCAACCGCACAAAGACATGTCGCAATTTGATCACTGTTATTTACGCAATGTAAAAGTATTCTTGAATTCATGTTACTTTCCATATGAAAATTTAAATACTGATTTTCGAAGAGAGGAATATTCTTTAATATATGAACAATACGCAAAGTTCCAGCATTCATTTTATAATCGTCGACCAGAGGCGTTGTTAGGTTTTGAGGATTTTAAAGATAAGGCTCCATTATTTGTGATTGATTGTTCGCGTCAAAACGAATTACTGAAAAGTGGCCCAATTGATGTGCGTGTAGACCTTGAAGCGGATTCAGAATTTCCTGAAAATACAACAGCGTATTGTCTTATTCTTAATGATTGTATTGTAGAATACAAACCATTGAGTAATATTGTGAAAAAGTTATCATGAATTCAGATACAATAATTGTTGATCTCCAGGGATTTAAAGATTCGTGTAATCAATTTATTGTTAAAGAACTGGCTATTGCATATAAAAATCATACTCAAACATTTTTGGTTAAACCTCCTTATTCGTATCACTACTTGACAAATAACGAAAGACAACATGTGAGATGGATTGAAATTAACCGAGGCATTCGTTGGAGTAATGGTCACATTGATTATAAAGAATTTAAACGCATTATCATGCCATATTTAAAAGAGAAAAAAATTTTCACCAAGGGCTTAGAGAAAATAAAATGGATCCATAATCTGTGTAATGACTGTGAAGTGGTGGATATAGGAGAAAAAGGGTGTCCTAATTTGTCAAAACTTTTTTCCGAATATCAACAATATTGTATTACTTGTGCAAATCATACTAAGTATTGTGCTTTAAAAAATGTAATGTGTATTAAACAATGGTATGACGATAATAATATAGATAGTTTTGAATTGTTTTCTAATTAATTATAATTTACTTATAAATTTAATTTAAGCTTTTAATTATAATAACACAATTATTTATGTATAAAGTGTTACTAATGATTATTATTGTAAGAAATATATTTTTATGATTTTAATAAATAATTATTTTTAAAATACCTGAATTTTATTTCAAAATGATGATTCATTATTGATGTCATAATTAGATTGTATATGTGTATAATTATTATTATTGTTCTCTTTATTTATATAAAATCTTAAATTAAATTTTATTAATTAATTATGATCTAATAATGAAACATTATTTTTAATAAATATCTAACCTATAGGGAAATAAAAGACAAAAATAATTACACACAATAAAATTTATTTAAAATATCTTATATCTAACTTTTTACATAATATTTTTTACTGTACCTAATCATTTAAATTATCGCTTAATTTTGTCGATATTTTGCCTACTATATTTTCTGCCAGGTCCATTATTTCATCACATGTTCCCACTGCAGAATATTGCACTCTAATCGTTTCGCAAGTGGTGTCTATCCGCTCGTTGTATTCATATATCTGAAGTTTTAAGACACGTCGTCCTCTTTGTGGCATTTTCGTTATTACATAAGATAATGCTTCTTTCTTCTTGCGCTTTTTTAATTTAGATTCCTGTTTCTTGGCGGCGGCCTCGGCTGCAGCTTCGGCGGCCAGCTGTTTCTTCATTTTTTCATTGTGCTCGTCCCAGTCGGCTAATGGATCTTGCCCGCATGGCAGAACCCAATAATCTTGCACCTGTGTCTCGTTCTGTAACAAACATAGAATTAATATTATATAATTTTCAGTAAAGAAAATTTTGGATTCAATTTTAACCTAAAAGAATAACTTAATACTTACAGTTAAATCCATTTTTATAAAAGAAGAACAAGTGTCGCTAACAAGTGACTCTAATGAAGTGAATAATAAAATCCGCGCAATGCAGCGCAGGTGTTTATGTAATATCGTATTACGTAATTTGAACTCGGTTAATTTACTATCATCAAAGCATTTGCTTGAACTAAATCAGAACCTTCGACATGTTGTGACATGTTTCATAATATCAACAGTAAAATAATGTTACCTACAACACGTGTTGACAACATGTTATAACATGTTTCATAGGAGTGCTTTATAACTATACTAAGAGATCTGTTTAAATAAAAGACAAAAATTTTTTATA
The DNA here is from genome assembly GCA_947507615.1 of Hemithea aestivaria. Classification (NCBI taxonomy): domain Eukaryota; kingdom Metazoa; phylum Arthropoda; class Insecta; order Lepidoptera; family Geometridae; genus Hemithea; species Hemithea aestivaria. Next base: position 14,995,803 of record OX382330.1, read on the forward strand.
CAACAATATTTATTCTAATTATAAATGTTAGTTTAACAATTAATTTATCTTACACAATATGTTAGCTTACAATTAATACAGGATTTTTTGCTTATTTTATTCTGTTAACACAAAAACACAAATTAAAATAACAACAAGAATACATTGATAATATTGATTTTTTAAATTTTATTGTAGACAATATTATACTACGACATAAACCTATTATATTACATCATTATATTCTCACGTACAAACTATAATGAAATACACAAAACGAGTAATGAGTTAAAAGAAAGCATCCCTGTGCCCATAAGATAAAGTAGTAATTTTGTCTCTCAAAATAATACGTTTGTCGTCTCTAGCCGAGAGCGCACTTTTGTTTTGAGCTTGTGTAAAAATGATATGTTTTAATGATTTAAATATAATGTTTTTTCTTCTTATTAATTTATCGTCTAGGAGTACCTTATAGTAGTCCTTAAAATGTACATTTTTTATAGCAGACTTTTGGACACCTTTTGCTTTTTTAAATTCATCTTGTGTTGTTTTAATACAATATAATTTAGACCTTAAACCAACATATTCAGATATGACTTTACCTCCGAATTCATCTTTGAATAAACCCGGTATTTTTTTGTTTATGATTGGTATATTATAGATATTATTTTGAGGATAATTACTCGTGTCGAAATAAGTCAAAAAAGATAGTTTTAAATCTTCATAAAAATCTCTGGTTTCTATGGAATAAAGAAAACTATCTGTATCAGTATAACACAATTTTATGTTTTCTCCATAATAAGGTTTCATAACAGAATAGTGAAAATCGTACATATGAGATTTAGAAATTTCTAAAACCGCGAATCCAATATATATGGGTTTGTCCAAAGAGATAGTTTCTGGATTCATTTGTACAGCTACAAAGTTTTCAGTAAAAATAGTTGCATTACGAAAGTTGGGCTTGGCTATTAATTGTTCTGCTGTTATAGTTTTATTTGTCTTATTTCTATCATCAGTCCATTGGTTAACTAATTTAACATCGACATATTTTTCAGTGTTTTCCATGGTTTTACCGAAAATACTATTGTTTAAAAGTTTAAAAAAATCTTGTTCGAATGTAGATTTTGCCCTTTTACGCAATTCAGTGTTCATATCTATATACTGTTTTAAGTAAGGACTTTGTTTAAATTCTATGACTCTGTGGATTTTTTTTAGCTTAAGACCGTGGTTCAAGCACACTTTAAGATGCTCATAATGAATAACATACTCGAATTTATCATGTAAATTTGGAATTAACTTTGAATCTTTCGAACCAGGTGGCATATACTTTTGCGCACAGAATGGGATATCGTTGTGTAGATTATGCAAAACTTCAGGATACTCTAAATCAACTTCTAGGATATAGCCATATTGTGCATCGAGGGGTATACTGACAAAATCGATTGTATTAATTTCTGATTCACTTAATAATTTGAAGTTTGAATGCGGCAAATAAGAGCACATAGCATAACCATAGAGATTGTTACAGTCAATGTAAACTATGAAGTTGTCTTTGTCTAACGGGTTATAGCCTTCTAAATATTTATTATTAGCCTTAGAATGTCTGTTAGAACACAAACAAATGCCACCGCGAATACCTTTTTGAATCATTCTAATTATCTCTAAATCAGTAATAAGCTCTAATTTTACTGCTGTTTTTAACAACATTGCATCAAAACTCAAACTCGGTGCAGTTATGTAAAAAGCAGGATCTAATTTATAAGTTCGTTTACAAGTAGTTCGAAAACTTTCAAATACATCTGCAAGTAATAATACGTCTGATTTAAGATATAAGTCAGTGTATTCGCCTAAATTGTTTATTTTAAAGGATTTCCAAATTTTCTTAGCATGTGCATAGTCTGAATCAGAAATCGTACTGTTGGTTAATGTACTAAAAAATGACTCTATTGGAGGAAGTTCTTTTTCTTCATATACATTCCAAGCTGACATATATTCGTATGGGTATACCCCTTTACGAAGCATTAATCTAAAATTATTTTCAGTGCTAAAAAAACGCGGTAGGTGTACAAAATCATCTTTGTTTAGATTTGCAACTAACTTTTCAAGACTTGTCCCCAAAAATTTGAAAGAATCAACAAAACGAACTGACATAATATCCTGATCATTCATTTCAAAAAATTTTGTGAATGATAAGTAATTCTCTTTAGTTTTTGCAATGACTTTTATTCTACCAGGTAGATTTCCTAATTCTCGAATGAACAGATGACTGTCATAACCAGCTAAATTGTGAAAAAATACTGGTACAAATTTTGGTAGTCTAAACTTAATGTTGCAATAAGAGTGAGCTGCCCCGCGATAACGTCCTGTAAGATGACAGTGATCTCTGACCTTATCATCAAATAACAATGTATTGCAAAGAAAACAATGTGACGATTGATCAAAGTTAGTTTGATCTCTATTAGTAAAATTCATTGTTACCGGGGATTGATAAATATTGTGAATGTTAGTTATGTCATGCGTTATGTATTCTATAAATTTTTCAACACAATCAGCACCGCGATAGGATATATATTTATTAAGCGAACTATCATATGCACAAACAACATAGTAAGCAAACGCCGCTGGCACGTGTTGGTGTAAAGATGTAGTACCGCTAGTAATAGAGCTCTTGTTTACAGACTTTAATATGGATTCAAAATCGGCATATATCACAAAAGGCATATCTTGCATTCTTTCGTAATGTTTGAACTGAACTACAGTTCCTTCATTTGGAAGAATAGTCGACACACCACTGCAAACATGAGAGTTCAGCTTATCTTCCTTATCAAAAAATATCATGCATTCTTCGCAAAAAAATAATTTTGCATGATGTTTAGTTATCTGACTACGAATTAACTTTGCTAAATTTTTTATAAGACAATAATGAGAACGCAAGCCGTTTTCAAGTAATAATAAATTAACATGATGTTTTTTACGACGTTTTGTTTTATAAAGAGGTCCAACAACAACAGATTTCTTTTTGAGTCCATAAATATTTACACTTATATCGGGGTTATTCTTTTCAAAGATTTGAATGTCAGAGAAACCAACAGGAAAAGTCATATTTTCAGTGTTGAGAATAGGATCGAAATGTGGATAAGCAGAAATTCGCTGACAATTATTCTTTGCAGGGAATAACGATGCCATTATACACCACAAGAAACAAAAAGAATCTCTGTTCTGAACATTGATACAAGCATGTTTAGACTTGATACTTTTAGGCAATTCAATGTAGCTTGAGGCACGCAAGGGATTAAATTTGTTTAAGTTTACCTCTAAATACAAGTTACGAACAAATGCCCAGCCACTATCTCTGTCTTCGAATTCGTCAACTTTTTTACTGATTGTTTGAATGATATCAGAAAAAAAGTCATCAAATATAAAATGTTGATGCAGGACTACGTTTTCTGTTGCAAAAGATTTTATTGAACTTGAGTTATCTTTATGCAAGATAAATTCAGAAAATAACTCGAAATTAACCTTGAGACTAGAGTAGGTTTGCATTCGTGCCTGAAGCAAAGTCCTTACTCTGCGTCGCAAGAGAGTCAAGTACTCGAAAGGAGCGCGTGCGCGCTCCTTATCTGCCTGCTCGTCTGGCTCAGCGCTAGACGAGTTGCTATGCGATACGCGGTATGACGATATGCGACCGCGAAAAGCGCTACTAATTTTTTCAATACCATTACTCTCATTTACTGAACTATTGTTTTTATGTGTTATACTCTTTAAATGACCAGCAAAAGCTTTACTTTTGACTTGTATGTCGCAAACAGTACAAAAAATTGTTTTAGGCATTGTTCTAACTATTGAATAAGGTTAACTTGCTTATAATGAAATGATCAATCAAACACAATAATTAATCAACCTATCACGCGTTGTACCTACATAACATAATTTTGAAAATACTGTGTATGAGATTTGGCTACTTTGACCCTCAATAGTAACTTAAGCTCGATTTAGCAACCGTATAACAGTAAGATACTTTATAAAAACAATGATATACCTAATAATTATAAAATCAATTAGGAACTTATGTCTAAAGCATATAACAGTAAGGACACTTTCCTATAGTTTTAATTTCTGAATTATGAAGAATAAAATTAGAAAAGTAATTTATAAGAGATAATTATTTAAGATAAAAAATAATAAAAAAATTTGAAAAAAACTATTTCTTTTTTTCTGCAAAAAAAGTGCCCTCAGTTGTGAAGGATCCCTTGCATTGTTTCAAAAAATTTTTTATAGTATTAAACTCCGGACAGTCCGTTCCGCCCTGAAACTTTAACGATACAAGCGCCTGCTGCCAACGATCAACAGGCGGAACGGACTGTATGTCCTTACTGTTATATACTTTAAGTTCTATGTAAACATCACCCGATAAGGTGGCCGTTCGCCGAATGACGCCGTCAGCGACTCGGCGCGTTAGCGACGATTGTAAGGGTGGAGTAGCTCGTTTTCTTGGTGTGGCACCATCAGTGTCGCTGTCGGAGTCCAGCCCCAGGTCAGACACAGTCCTGCTTGCTGACACCGTCGGTTCCTTCTTCAAAGCCGCCTTCGTTGGCACCTTGCGCTTTGCAACTTTCTTGTTCCTGAAAAGAGAATAAAATATTAGCATAAATAAAATTTAGGTATTTAAATCTTTGTATATTACATTTTATAATCTTACTATCTTACTAATATTATAAACGTGAACGTTTGTAAAAATGGATATATGGATGTATAATAATAATAATAATTGGGGTTTATACTCCAACAGAACAGGTTTATCCTACTTACACTGTCACAGTCAAATCACAATTTATATATATAATTTATGTATCTTTCACGTCTAAACGGGTGAACCGATTGAGCTGAAATTTGGTATAGCTTAGACACTGGAATAACACATAAGCTACAGTACAGCAGATAAAACCGCGGGGCCCAACTAGTTATTCATATATTGCCCTACAACGCCTTTTGTAAAAGGAAAATATCAAGATTAATGTATCTTTTATTTTGTGCATAATAAGGTTGAATATTAAACCATACAAATTCTAATACAACTTGTGCGCTGCGCTTTTACCCCAAACTAAATTGTTTGCAAGATAGTAGACATAGAGAACAGTATGCAAAATGACTATGGTAAATAAACAATTTTCCTTGTAAAGATAATACATAGTTAGAGCACTAATAAAACAGCTAGTTAAATATAGTAGTACATACGTTTTTCCAGAAGATGTGGTGGCTTCGTCGTTGTCCGTATAGATTGACTCGGTCGGAGGGTCCTTCTTGCAGCGAGCCTTGTATGTGTCGGAATATTCGGATTCAGACCTGCGAGACAATACGAATAATAATTAATACACAGGTTATAAAAAAATATAAAGTGCAATCTGTATAATATATAAAGAGAGACTGATCTATCAACATCACCCCAAACCGATAGTGTTAAAATTTGGAATACACATAAGACGTATCAGAACCAAGAAAGGATTACACATGCTTATATGCATAACAGAAAAACCGTGAGCATAAACTAGTATCGAATAAAATTATAATATAAACTCACGAACATGATTGCAACGCAGCGAATCTTCGTTGTGGCGGATCAGCTGTGACGGCTAGGTACGGAAGGTCACGGTCAAGCCGCGAGCCAGCGGTTGATGATAACAGCGACAGCTGACGGCGAGCGCTATCACGTAGAGCCGGCACAGGAACTTGCAGATGGAAACTTCTTGAGCCTTGATCTTCTGATGCTTCTTGATCTTCTGATGCTTCTTGAACTTCTGATGCTTCTTGATCTTCTGGTACCTCTTGATCGGAGCCGCGAACTTAATTAATTAATTTTGTTCAACGGATAAACCGATTAAATACACCATTATCAGGTGTTGTAAGCATTTATAAATTAACAAAAATGTTTTATTTTCTTAGTACTTTCATAAAACAATAATTATGAATATGGGAAAATTGTTCTTTACCACTGTTTTTATTGAAACGTAAGCAAATTAATAAATTGCAGCGTTTGGTTATGGCATTTCCTTGAAAATATGTAAAATAACATTATTTTCTTTCGGCATTACTTTGATATTTTAAACATAGCGCTCAAAGAAAGCCGCAAATGTGAGCGTTTCCATTGCAATAAAACTATGTTCACGCGCGACTATGTTCAGTGGTTTACAATGTTAGGATCAGTTAATTATTGTTCAATACAAATATAGGTAATTCACGTTTCGTGTACCTAAGACATTGAAATAGATGAGGTGGGTAGTATCAATTCATACAGTTGATAAAAAAATATTTTTACATATTATTATCAACAATCCTTCAAGGTGTGCAACATAACCTAACCACTGTTCCTATATATCTTATAGGATACAGCCAGAACCAAATTTACATGTTTTACGTAAACACGATGACTTAGCGTCTTAATGAGAAATTTATTGTGCGAGGATTCAAACCTAGGATCCGGCAGGAAGTTCTACTACTGAGCCACAGGCGCTATGACAATGAAAACAGGTGCCGTAATAAACATGTTGTACAAGCGATTAAAATATTTCCATGTTATTGTTTGTTAGCTCCAACGATCAAGTTACATCGGAGCGTGTGATTGTGAACAATATTTTTTTATCTAACTCAACAAAATTAAACTAGTGCAGCTACCTGTTTTTGGATTTAACATATCGATAAACAGGTGTGTGCATTGTTTTATGTCTTAACCTTAGCAGGATTAATTGATTATGAATGCTATTAATCCAGATGTAATAAAATGGCATTTTATTATGTTTATTTTATAAAATTATATATATATATATATATATATATATATATATATATATATATATATATATATATATATATATATATTCATAATGTTTTTGTTCAATAATACAAAGTTGTATATTTAATTTTAAAGGATCTACCATCTTTAATTATCACGGTAATCAAATAGTACATTTATTATTTTACTAGATACTTACTTTAAACACTTTGCAGGGTGCAACGTTACTTTTATCGATAAATAGTTCTAAGTACTGTAACAAATTTATCGATAATCTCTTTCAGTCAACTCTATGTCCAACCATTGGCCATTACAGTTCTTAGTCTAATTGTGTTAATAAGTCGTGTTTTGTGAAAGTTATATTAGTCTTACTAACAAAAATCAGATTTATTGTGCGTGTGGCCTTGCAAAAGGACTCTCGTTTCATGGTGTCACCAACCAAATTTGGTCACTGGTACGAACAAACGGTCTAGATTGCTGAAATTCTTTTGCATTGGTTTTTCTGTACAACGTTACAATATTGTTGCGATGGAGTTATCAATTCTAGGTGTCGTTAAACTCCATATTTGGAGAACGGCACGAGCAACCGGCCTAGAAATGAAATTTTCCTAAGCACGTTTGTAGCAAGATGCAAAATCACCTTGTGATAGAATGGATGCTTTCTAGGTACCACCAGCCATGGTTATAGACACGAGCAAACGGCCTTGATATTGAGATGTTCCTTAGCATACCCATTTTCATTATTCTGATTTTGGTTTTTAGTAAAATTTATTTTTGTGTTTAGTGAACAAGTGTGTGAGACTTCGAGGCTGATTACAAAAACCATCTAGTATCCTTTTATAATAATTAAGTAAGTAATATAAACTAACCAAAAGTTTTTTACCTCATTAACGTTCTAAAATCCTGAACCAAAGAAGTAAAACACTGATGACCTGAAAACCAATTGGGGATTCTAGCACAGTTTTTACATGCATTGTTGAACGGAACGCAGTGATCCTAGCGAACGGTGTTTACCAACGTTTAAAGATTTTACTTTATTGACGCTCCCGAAAACCAATTGGGCATTCTGGCACAGTTTTACATGCATCGTTGAACGGAACGGAGAGAGCAAAGCGAACGGAGTGCAGTAAAAACGATGCATGTAAAAACTGTGCCAGAATGCCCAATTATCACCTACTAGTATATATTAACTAATTAAAGTGCAGCAATAATACACATTACTGCAAAATTTCTAATTTTTGTATAACATTAACAACTAATTTGCAGTATCCAGCTGAACTTACTGCATTTTAATTACAAGCTTTATATTACTTTCACCTGTCTGTTGTCTGTTTGTCTGTCTGTCTTTTTGTCTGTCTGTAATCAAATCTTGCAAGTTTAATTTGACCCACTTCCCGGTTTCCAATTGAGCTGAAAATTTGCATGCGTGTGTAAATCGGATGACAATGCAATATTTTTATGACATCGAGCTGATCTGATGATGGAGCTGGAAGGTGGCCAAAGGAACTCTGTCATAAAACAACGCAACCCCATCGAGTTTGGGCTCATTTGATTTGTCTTGACGAGTACTTTATGATGCAAGATGATAACAATAATTAAAGCTTGTTTTTAAAAAGTATTTTTTAAATTTCACTTGTTTTATGTCTTGAATAAATTTTTCAGCAGTATATTAATAACTCAAATACTATTTATATGAAATGTTTAAAGAAAATTATGTGGAAAGTGAATAAAGTATTTGAATCTGAATGTTTCAAGTATATGTAAAAATATGTAAAATAAATAAGTTTATATATATGTTCTTCTTTTATATATAGATCTATCAACGCACAACCTAAACCACTGGACGGATTGGGTTTAAATTTGGAACACAGATAGGTTTTATAACGTAGACAACCGCTAAGAAAGGATTTCGCCATGCGGGCAAAGCCGCGAGCATAAGCTAGTATTGATATAAGTTGGATTTTAGGCTTTTATAAATGCTTTCAGTCAGTTTTGTCAGAATTATGTCTCATATTTCGATTTAGATAGTTTATACGGTAGGTGGATGATACTTTCAAATAAAATTATAGAATTTTAGTACGAAAATTAGACAAACCGAATTCTAAGACTTGGTGGCTCACTTCTTTATTCTTGTTCAAATCATTGTAGCACTTTGACGTTTCTATGTTCCAGGTGGTATAGCGAGGTTGTTTCTATAATTTTATGTAGGTGTGTTTTGTGTCTGTAGCTTTACAAATCTTTCTTTAAACAATTGTCATTTAATTTTTATGTCCTAAGTTATATTCGTTATCATGTGAAATGACTTTGGTACTATTAGGCAACCTTATTTATTAATCTTCTATTCAATTTATTAATTTAAACACATCTGGCACATAGCTTATCTTCTTTTAATATCTGCAGAGTCTTTTTTACACCAAAATTGGAAGAGATGGCAAAATTGCTGTGAGAATTGTGTAGCCAAATACATTATTTGGTTTTTTTTTCACATACAATGTGCTATGGTAAAAATAACTCTGGATCGTAATAATAATTTACTCTTTTCTCTCTCTTCTGTCAATAATAATTAACTCGTTTCTCTCTTCTCAATATCAGATTAAGCAACACTATGAAATTTGGATTAAAATTGCATTTCCCTGATCAATTACAATTAATTCCATTCACATAAAACGATTTTCGTTTTCTTCGTTATGCGTAATAATCAGAATGATTTCTAGATATTGATATTGTCTATGTTAAGAATATTCTGACAGTTCATAAAATGAAAATCTGGATTGCTTACAGATGTATCGATAAAAAGATTATCATAATATATTTGTCTTTATTTTTAAGTTATGAATAGTTTGGTGTTAAAAGGCTTAGGTGTGTCTACCTTTTTTTATGTGGAGAAGTAAGAAGACGAGCAAGACGCTCTCCTGATGTTAAGAGATAATGCTGTCTATAATCAGTACAGTGCTACCCAGAATTTCACAATGATGTGCAATTCTAGGTGCACTGCACCAACGCTTCTTACTCAAGTGTCATAAGATGTTAAAAGTCTTTAGCCCAGTAATTTCACTAGGTACAGTGCCCTCCTACCGAAGCACAGTAATGTTTGGACATTACTGCTCAGGCAGCTTGAGTAGGAGGCGATTCTATTAGTATTTTAAAGTTTCTTCTACCCATCCTTGTATTTGTAGATAGTTCTCTGCTTTCACTGGCTTGTGTGGTTATTTATTCTTTAGTTTGATTTTGACTTAAGAAAACCTTTTGGTTTAAACACTGGTGTTTGTTTTGCATTTTATTTTACTAGATAAAAATGAACCAAACGGAACTTTTTTACGTTTATGGAACACCGTTACTCATTTTTATAAAAATTGAATCGAACTAAGGAGTAAAAAATGTAGGATTATTATTCTTTATCTTTGAAATCTGATAAGAGTAGCAATATAATATAACAATTGTGTGCTATTTGAGTGAATTGCTTTACGCCATTAGATTTGGCGGGCCAACCTGTTTATTCAATGAAACTGTTGTGCGTAATGTAAATTAAATCAAATCTAATCCGACTGACGCTTTCACTACTCGACGAATCAAGGGTAGATGCATACTAAATCGCAGTATGATCTATAACGAATGAAGTAAATTCCAAAATGACTATCTAAAATGCCGATAAGAATGCAGCCAAAATGAACTTAAACTGCAAATTCAGTAGTAACTATAATTTTAAAATTTGCTAGAAAACCAACCATACTGCAGTAAAAAAATATTTTACTGCAATTTCGTCAGTAATGTTATTCGAAAACCAAAATGCAGTATAATTATTTTCAGTACATTATCGTGTTACTGCATTTTCGTTTAATGAATCATTTTTGGTTTTTGTAAATAAAACAGTAGTATGCGTTACATTGACTACGTTTACTGCATTTTAACTAGGGACTCTATAGGTCACAAAAGACGTAAATGCTCTTACTGTATTTTAAATAGTGTTTTGATAAATAGTGCTCAAATGTGACCCGCAGTAACTATTTTCAATCAAGGTTTTTACTACCTTAAAATTTATTAATTGACAAATGGGTTAGATTGATGTATTCCTTATTTTGTGCGCAATAAGGTGGCATATATAACTAAAAATCGACAAAATGTCGAATACTGCGGTTTAGTCTCTGCACGGCAGTTTTGTAGGCAGTTGATGTCGAAATTATTTTTTGCGAAAGCAGACAGTTTGTGCCATTTGTGAGATTCGTTTTTAATTGTTAAATGTAAACGATCCGAATAACGAAAGTATGTTGATTTTTATTTTAAAATTATCTTAATACAATTAATTTATATAGATATTAAGTATACTTTATTTTAGTAGCATTTTAATTTAAACAGTTTCGTAGATAGTTATCCAAATGTTCAAGAGAAGTTGTTTTAAGTACCTATAGTATTAATATTGACGAAATTATTAGAAAAATTGTAAATAACTGGCGAGTAATTAAACTCGGCAATTATAAACAAAATATACCTGTGCTCATTTATTATGTAAACAAATAACTATCATTACATACCCCATGACTATTTTAGAAACCATCAGATGATTAAAATTTTATCGGCTCCGCAATATAATATTATGTAGGTATCTGTTTCCATAATCATACAATTTTACTTAGTGGAATAGAAGGGACGTTTATTGTTATCCAAGATCGACTAGTAATTTTTAACATGCCTCTTAGTAAATATTTAACATTTAAACATTTAAAATTATACTTTATCATTATTATTGGCATTTTCACTGGAATTTATTGTAAAGTAACTTCGAATAAAATTATTAATAACGTTTTCAGGGTTTATTGTGTTATAGTACTATCCGTAGTGGTATCATGTATGATTTTGACCGAAAATTCAAATTTCATGTACCTGACCTTGTGTACGACATTTTTTGAATTCTTAACTGAATTTACCATATTTTTCGTATCATCGCGTATTAATTCTGTATCGTCATATTATTATGAAAGTTTACTGACTGAATTTCAGTCACATCCGAAGAACACAAACTTTTGTTTTATAATATGTTGGCTCATTTGCATATGTGAATTTTGTAACGGTATCAGAGCCGTTATGTGCTTATCATATAAATTGTATCATACATTTATATCAGGGATTTTAATGGCTGTTGGTATTAAATTTGGCTTAATGAGAATTGCTATTAGATTTGAAATATTATGGAATTATGTGAGACAACTAAAGAAAACATTGACAAGTGGAAACAATTTTTTTAACAATTCAAACTTTTGTAACCATAAAACTATGACGGAGGAAGAAATACGGGCATTTGTTGCAAAATACAAAGATTTGGTTGCTTGTTTTAAGTCCATAGCACCGATGGAAAAGCTTTTGGTAATTATTTTTATAATATTATCTACAAAATGTAAGCACAAAATACTAAATCCCGTACAGTTTACTGAAAACTATTTTACTAATCAACGAATCCCAAATCAGCGACACGAGATTAGTTAAAATATCTTGAACAGTTTTTTGTTTGTTAGTAGTCTATAAAATAATGTCTAAGCAGGGGGCTGTTGGACAAAGACCTTCCCCCAATTCTTTCATAATATATCCCTTTCATACCTGTTCGGTTCAGTATATTATAAAATATAAGTATACCTATAAAATTCTCTCCGTAAGTTCTCTTCTTTTTTAATGTTTTATATGCCCAATTTTTTACATTAAAATCTTAAGAGGTCTCATAAACTATACCTAATGTATTATTCTTTGTATGTTTCAGATACTTTTGGATTTTCCAATATCTGCGTCAACGTTTATTTATGTTTATATATTGATAATAACTCATACAGCGGTAATATTATTTAAAAAACATATTTTAATAGGTACTCTTATATCGAAAAATACATTTTTGAAACGAAAAAATATTTTTCAGATTTGGATTGAGTATTTAGTTTATGTATCAGTATCGCGAATTATTGTTTTAACGATACCGGCGCTATTTGGAGAATTGATTGAAAGGGATGTGGAATATTTCAAATTGATGTTAACCAAACAGCTTTTAGTTTGTAAAGGTAAGCCATTCTACATAGTTATAATTATAATAAATGGAGAACATAAAGGTAGATTTTAGCAGTGATGACCTTACCCAGCAGACATAACCCCTTATGTAGTGCAGATGTGATGAATCTGGATTACCAAGTTCGATTTCCGGCTCTGCACCATTGACTGATTTTTACTCACTGTGCTGATGGTAGGCTTCGGCCGTGGCGCCCAATTCCTAATGGACAAAACAGTCTGGCTCAGCGGCTATTATGACCGTATTAAGATATGTTGATCAGTGAAGACAAGTAGAGAGGGCTTTACCCCGGCTACTTGTCAGAAACTACTTCGACAATGACTGACACCGCGTCTTAGGCTGTGTTTCCACCAGAGATGTGCTGTGAAAATGTGTCGTGCGAGGATGTCTAGCTGTGCTGTGAAAATGTGTGGTCGTTTCCACCAAAGCTGTGCAATGAAAATGTGCCTACGAGGATGTGTAGCGGATTTGTAAAAATGCGTTAATGTGTGGTGCGAGGATGCGTTGTGAAGCTGTGAAATGTGTCGACGGGGGTGCGGTGTAGTGGGAGCGGAGTAACGCAAACCTCGCAACGCATCCCTAGTGCACATTCCTCGCAACACATCCCTCGCACACATTCTTCGCTTGTTTTGTATGCGAAAAAATCTATCTCCGCTGAGCCGTTTCCACCAGTGCTGTGCTGACCGAGGCGAGGTAAATGAAACGATTCTATTGGTTCTTTACAAACACATTCCTCGCTACGCATCCTTGCACATCTCTGGTGGAAACGCAACCTTAATCAACACTAGCCTGTAGACATCTGAAACAATAATGTGCACGGCAACCGCTCACCATCAGGCAAAAAATGTACATTGAAAGGAAAACTTACGCCCAGTAAGACAATCGGCGGCTAAAATTGATGATCATAATATTATGACCAATTAAAAGGACGACGATCTTTCATTCATCTACGTTTTTTTTTTCAGATGAAGCATTCCGTGATTATATTGCAGACGTTCTGCTTTATTTAGATAACAATCAACTTAATATATCTATTTTCTGTGTTCTCAAAGTAAATGGATCACTATTAGTAACTCTGATTACTCTTACTACGACCTATGTTATTGTGTGCATACAATTTTCTCATATCTATGGCTAATTAGGTAATTGAATAATATTTATCTAAATATGTTTATTTTGTAGTTTTAGTTGTAATTACCTACTCAAAGATTGTTTAATTTGTGTGATAGATAAGAACTAGTGATAAATAGGAGTAAGGTAATAAATTAGAACGTTCACTAACACCAATATTATTGGCCTGAGTAGGTAGTTGATCGACGTCAACATAATAATATTATTTAACTTTGTAATCTACATTGTAATGCACATAATATATTTATTGTTAGCTATAGACAATTTATTTTGTTAAATGGATAGTCACTGTTGTGTAATATTTATTGTTGAATTGTTGCGCACAACTGGTTGAGTATAAAATTTAAGGTATTGTTGTTGTTAAATCGTTGCGCACAAATAGCGGAATATAAATTTATTTATATATGGTAGTTGTTGTAAGATTGTTGTGCACAACTAGTTGAATATACATTTTCAGTGTAGTTGTTGTTGTAAAATTGTTGCGCAAAACTAGTTGAATATAAATTTAAGGTATTGTTGTTGTTTATTGTATTACTTTGTAAGTATATTGAGGAAAATTGAAAAGTTTAAATAACAGCTTAACTCATTTTTGACATTGTAACGACATACAATTAAAGAGTGGTTGGTTTCTAATCTAGCTTCAATATTATTCTAAGTTTACCGATTTCCCAACTAATTTAAGGCGTGATTAAAACTCTGTCGATACTATCACTAGCATGCTAACTAATATGAGTTAGAATTACGAGCGCTGCTTGAATTAATCGATAATTGTTCATAAATCAACGATGTTCGCTGCACAAAGCAATACCTGGGTGCGAAGTGCACAATTTATAGTTCGAACATAAAACCAAAAGATGGCGTGCTAAAGGTGTATAACTCTGTGGAGCAATCTGAGTTTATGATGGCTTGCGCCTAAGTATTTTAAAAATACTAGAAGTTGTTTTAAATCTAGAAATAAAGCACCCATAGTAAGCCTAGTAGCCTGTCTACAAACTACGGACGATAACATAAAGTATAAGGATGTATACTTTTCTTTTAATATATTTTGTTTCACAGCTATTTGTCGATATCAACTTAGGTTTTATGATAATTTATGATTCTGCCATAAAAAATGGTCCTTATTGTTATGCCTAATAACAATAATTTCAAAAAATAAAAAGGAATAATATGAATAAATCGTATAGAATAATAATAATATCCTACCAATTAATAAACACCTGGGTAAAACACACCACTCACACAATATAAGTGTAGTGTGTCTAACCATCAATCAATATTGTATGCATTCATTCATATGAATTTACTGTGGGTGCTTCATGTCATTTCTACACTCATTCTAGTGATTTTTTCGTCCATGTCCTGCGCCAGCGCAAGATCGGTAGGTGTGCCTTAATTGTGTTACTTATTATGGTAGCGCGAGCATTTGCATTTTATTAACGGCTCTGTTTTGCACTTGTTTGCGATTTTCTTCACAATAAAATATGAGTTTTGGATTTGTGGTTTTAATTTTTAGTGCGATATTATGATTTCCTGATAGCTTGTCGTATTTTAATTATAATGAGACAAATAATATATTACATTTTATGTATAGGTGGAATATACATTTTAATATTATACGGTGAAAAAAACTGTCCAAACTAATGCGACCTTTCTGTAGAACAAAGTAGATAAGAAAATTCCCTACTTTACTGGATAGCGCTTTAAAGTTTTACTTGCATAATGTTGTCCTAATTTTTTAAACCTCTACGCAATAATGGAGTGTAAGTAATTTGAAACATCAGGACGGTTTTGGCACACACTGAGATTTGACCTTAGGGACTCCAGATTACAGGTCCATACTGGCACTATACTATGAAGCTCAAAAAAAAAACTCAGTTTAAGTATGTAGAGGTATAATTTAGAATCTTAAACCATGATGGATTATAGAGCTAGAAAGTATGACCACAAGCTGAATCGGATGTAATTCAGAGTAATGGTAGGTGCAAAAACTGTTCTGATTGTCTATCACCTCTACAGCAAATAGTAGCTTGTATAAAGGCCTAGGTCAAAGCAGGGTTGCTCTTCAAAGAAATAATAATAAAAATAATAGATATTAAGATGAGGGGTACAGTCTAGAAAGTCTAGATTATCGGAATCTTCTCTTTATTTAGTTATGTTCACCAATTAATTTCTCAAAGACACATGATATGAACGAATCTGTTTAAAAGAGTACACAACTTTAGAGGTGGTTCTAAAATTATATTATAAAAATCGGTAAAGTGCTTTCAAGTTATGAATAATTAAAATAAGTGTCACCCACACTTATTAAAAGCAAGTGTGACGCCTGTTACTTTTTTAAATTCACATGTTAGATACAATGATTCAACTCCTCAGCTACTAGCGCTTCAATAGTTTTCTTAGTTGCTTAGTTTCTAGCATTTTTAAATTAAAGCCTAAATTTGAATAGGGGGTAGCGGCCCAATCGAGCCGCTCGGGAGTTTAGGGGTTAATATTATTATTGCCTCAGAACTAAATAAAAATGAGTCTGGTCCAGCCCTATAAGCGGATCATTTGATACTTCTAGCAGGGATTTGAAAAGCGCGTGCCACTACTCATAGTAAAACCAATTTCATACTGATCTTCCACCACCATTTCCTTACATAAAGCTTCACCTTATGCATATAGCTACAAGGTCTATAATTCCTTAAATAGCTGTTTCAATTGGCTAGTTTGAATGTAGAGAACTCGTGTTCTAGTTATATTATTGTTATTTGTTCAAAATGATTGGTAACCAAAGTGTTTGTTGATGATTTAGACGTGATACTGATACAATTTACAATACAAACGTTATTACCTACAGTGTTTATTTTTGATTGAAGCAGTGTTGCCAGTGCCCTATCTTCAAAAGTAACGCATACAGGTTCGAAAAGTAACGCATTTACTATAAAAGTAACGCATTTAAAAAAAAAAAAAAAAAAAAAAAAACTATTTTTAATCACAGAAGTAATACAACTAGAAGTAGCCACTTTATGTGATGGCAATAGGGAAAATTCTATGTAAAGAAAAAGGAGAACCTATTTTTTTCCGTCCCTTTCAGCGTGGCCGGTTTATGTTGTTTGTCAAACTGCTTCACTTTGACAATAATACTTATGTATTTCGTTTTTTTTTCCAAAATTTTAAAGCTTTTTGAGACAATAAAATGTTATTCAACTAGTTTATGACCTAAAATATCAATATTTCGCGTATTTTCATAAAATAATGAAAATCCGTAAGCTGTTTTTTGTCTCACAGGTGGCCACGATGATGTGACCCCCCTGTTTTTAATACAATTTATACTAGTAGTTCGCCTCGAACTGGGACCTCGCGGCCCAATTTCCGTGTAAACCTTAGACTTTAGACTTCGACTAAATAACCTAATACAAGAACTTTAACATTAATATTTAAATTCAAAATACCAAAATTCAGAGAAATTAAAACTTAAATTACCTACGTACCGAGATTTTTTGAATATAATCCTTTTTAGGGTTTCGTACCTCTGAAGGAAAAATGAAACCCTAATTGGATCACTTGGTTGTCCGTCTGTCTGTCAAGACCCATTTACTCTAGATCCCGTAGAATTGTGTATTTTTACCATATACGCAGATCTATTGCGGCCGCTTGGTGCCCATGAAATGGAACTTCTAAGCTTAACTTCAAAAACGTTCATTTTTTGACCCTCTGATCTAAGATCAATATTCATAGAGAACTTGCCGTTACCCTATGTTTATGAAATTTGGCAGACTTTAAGTACATAATATATTTTAAATTCGGGAAAAAATCTGAAAACTATATATTTGTAATTAATTCATTTAAAAATGGCTCAATTTAAAGTACGAATCATCATCGAAGATCAATAATCATCGAAGTTAATGCGCGTTGTTGTTTATGCGCGTACGTATTTAGATGGGCTCGTACGTAGTGATCTCAACTTTTTGCTGACTTTTTTGGAGAGAGCCACCAGCGGCCCGCGATGCACTACGGTGTGCTCGTACACCTATAATGTTAAATGTGTCGGCACAAACTATTCTAAGTTTTAAAAAGTTTTAAATTTAATAATATAGGTACTCGCCAATGGGAACAGGCTCAG
Organism: Hemithea aestivaria; assembly: GCA_947507615.1. Taxonomy (NCBI): domain Eukaryota; kingdom Metazoa; phylum Arthropoda; class Insecta; order Lepidoptera; family Geometridae; genus Hemithea; species Hemithea aestivaria. The sequence continues at coordinate 15,013,845 of OX382330.1, forward strand.
CGTTTTGTCAGATTAACCCTAGGGCTAACTTGACTACTGATTTTCAGCCTGCTCCCGTGCTCGATACAGGTGTTATGGTCGAGAAATAGTCTTGGCGGGGTGTATACTCGTATATGGTATGCTCTATGTATAATATATGTAATAATATGCTGATCTCTATGCCTAATCTATTTTACTAATCTATATATCTATATTACTAATTACAATGTTTAATAACTATCTCTACATATAAAAATTAAAATATCTTTATTTATAACTCTATATTATTTACACAGTAATTACTGTGCAGTTTTGCAGGCAGGCTACACAAATAATAATATCCACCTCCTTACTGCCAGCGAAAAAGCAAATATGCCCAAGATGAAATTATTTGGCTGCGGCTCGCACCAAAATCCTTATACAACTGTTTTAAAAAAAAATCGAATGGCTTATAGTATTTTTTTCCAAATGAGAAGAATGCAACCATAAGATTTATACCTATCACTCATCATAACTAACACCGTCACCCGAAAAACCAATACCGTGACTTTACGACTATTTACTTACTTATTTAATACGAGTATTATAGCAAATTCTAACGTTTTTATTGTTACTTTGATCTAATCTGTGACCTTATAATAATATTGTGATTAAATGTATTAGGTATATTACTAATCATTTTGGTATTCATTATTATAATATCATGAAAAGTACTAAAATCTAGCACAAATAATAAGCCAAATTGAAATCAAACTCTCGAATTCTAGGACTTTTTATGGCTATTATTATGGGAACTTGAAAATTCTATAGTAAGTAGGTACCTACTGCCACTACTACAAATAGGATCGATTTTATATCAAATTTGACGTTGCACGGTAATTTAGATTCATATTTTGAGTAAGTCAGTTTTTATGCAATTGCAAAAAAAAATGTATATTAGTAATCTCTGAATCTCTACAACCCTTGGGCCGATTTGGCTCATTTTTGAACATGAGAATTTTTTGAGTTTTTACTACCCGTTCGCAAAGTTCCGTCAAGATTGGATCTTCGGTAACGTGGTAATCAAGGAATCTCTATAACTCTAGAACCCTTCGACCGATTTGGCTCATGTTCGAACTTAAAAATTCTATGGATACATACTGCGCGTTTGCAAAGTTTCATCAAGATTAGACCATCGGTTTTCAAGTAATCGCGTAACAAACATACATACAAACATACACTTTTGATAATATATTTATGTAGGTTATAAAAAATGTTTATAGCTAAGAAAAAAAATTATCAGCGCACCAGTTTTGAAATTATCGTCAGACCTATCGTAAAGACTTTAAGTCACTTATATCTCTGCAACCCTGAAGCCTATTTGGCTATTTTTTTCACTATAATTATTCTATCAACCTAGTTAACTGGTGTGCAAAGTTTCATTTAATTTGGATTAACCGTTTTCGAGTAAATGTCGATTAAACTTAAGCACCATAGGTCAACCGTTAAACTGGTCAAAACGCAGGCTTTTCGCGGCTTTCGACTCTAAGACCTCGCTTCGCTCGGTCGATAAAATGTAATATACTTACTCAATTTAAATATAGGTACTTATACTTTTTTATTCATTAGATTTCAGTAGGTAATTATATTATTTCCTCATGTTTGAACTGGCATAATAAGTATTTTAATAAGCAGTTGTAATTTTGCAAACAAAAATATATATAAATATATTTATTAGTCTTATGGCTCGTCCACATATACCGGCCAATGACTCGCCGAGTCGTTGGTCCTATGGCTCGTCCACATATACTGTCCAATGGTTTGCCGAGAAAAGAATCATCACCCCCAAAAAGTAACGCAAAAGTAACATTTTAGGACAAGTAACGTAAAAGTAACGCAAAGGGTCAAAAAGTAACGCAAAATGTTACAAAAGTAACGCACTGGCAACGCTGGATTGAAGTTGATATCTTCACAGTTTAACAATAATATTGGAGCTCATTACAGTTACTGTTATAATTTAAAGTCTGTGCGAAACCAGTTTTTCTTACTTATGCGAAGAAGAAGAATTTATCAATCACAGCTAGGATGAATATGTCAATAATTTTCATCACCTATAATTATTATGGCCACGTTTAATCAAGTTAAACTGCCGGGCAGAGCTGGTATAGTATACAACAGACTACGTCCCGCAGTTTTACAAAAAAGTTGATTTTATTTCGTGGGATAAAAATGGTATAATAACTATGCTATAAACTTTCCTAACACTCGAAATATCTCTATACCAAATTTCATTGAAATCGGTTCAGCGGATAAAGCGTGAAAAGGTAACATGTTGGCATTTTATACGCAGTATGGATTTTGATAATTATTATAGAGAATCAAGACACAAGCCTTAAGGCACTGTTTCTGTTTTCAGTTAGCTCTACGAATTGTCGAGCAATTCGTCGGCAATGCCGCTAGTGTATAAGTCGTCTATAGCGACGGTAACCGCTGCTCATGTGATTCGGTGACTGACGTAAAAAAAAACTATTTCTTACAATAAATGAATCATTTTTAATTATTTCTAACCGACGAAACGAACGGAGGACATTTATTATTTGCAAATCAACGCGTATACCTATATATATTTTTCTAAATATTTTATTTTTATAATATAACACATACAAACTACCATGTCCAATAGACTAGGACCTTAAAATACCCACACATTATCAATCGCAATGCAGGCACGAGCCGTTGCGTATGAATCGCTAACGGTCGAACAGGTGAAGCGGCACCTGCGTACAACGGACGGTCCTTTGTTCCGATGTTAGATTAGACTTGTGCCCTTTTTGTTGGAGGGAATGTTTTAATGTGCTCTATGATGAGAGTATCGGAAATGTTACTTGAAATAATGGAAATGTTAAAGATAAAGATACATTATTTGTCAGAATTTTAATACAATAAGATCTTAAAACTATACAAATCCATCAAAATTCTGCCTTCAAAGGCGTACACATATTGACTTATTTTTTTAAAATGTAATGTTAGTAGTATTATTATTATCTAATTTACAAATTAAAATTGAGACTATATAATGAAGAATGTCTTTGTTTGGTTAAGAAGTTAGTAAAAACATATTATTATAATGTCATTAAAAAAAAATACTATTTAATAATTTATGGGTATATTATGACTAATCACAATATTCAAAATGTTATGTGATGAATGAACAATACTAGGGAAAAAATATTGGTGGAAGAAATGTGTGAATGATAGCTGTTTTAATTTACGCGTACGCTATGATGGGACATTGAGAGTATTGGTAATGTTGATCAACATAATAATATTAGAGAAATTTAATTTGTGAAATGTGGGCGACGCAGGCAACATCGCATTATTGATGTTAGATTAGACATGTGGCCTTTTTGATGGTGGAAATGTTTTGAAGTGCACTATGATGGGACATAGAGACTATCGGAAATGTTTTTTGATGAACATACTGAGAAATCAAATTTATCTTTAGAAGAAATGTAGACAATGGTCTAAATCCTCCGAGGTCCAAAGATTTGTAAATATTATGATCAGTCAGACTGAAATCTTCACCAAACATTATTTATTTATTTATCATCGGATATTTTAAACTAGTGCTAACAATCAAAAGTTAAATTTTACTACGGCAATTTAAAATAGCTTGCAATTTAAATATGCATTTCAAATATTTCAACAACAGGTATCTACTAAATGCAATTCTCATGCCACAAAGTTATTGAGCCTTAATTTACGCGGCTAGAACTATGTCATAATAAAAGCATATCTGCAAAAGTATCAAGATAGAAATGTAACAAGTGTTTATTTTTATTTTGCTAGGGTCATAATATACAGATGAGTGCTAGAACTTGCAGAAGAAGCAAAAATGAAGCACTCTTACTATACCCCTCCTTTGTACACATACACCTAGGGACACAGGTTTGGTCTTAGGATTCAGAAATGTTGATAGTATAAAGGTGCTCTAAAACGGAGCAGTAGTAAGTTCTGTTAAAATATTGAAATGTTTAATCATTTTTAGATATTATATCGATTACTCGGTGAATATTCTGTAACTCTACTCTAGTGGGTTGAGGGGGAATTGAGAATTCCCTGTCCACTCACCAGTGGAAAAGTCCAGTGGGTGGACGGGGAGTGACCCAACATGTAAGGATGCACCTTCAGTAATGACGTGGGGAGCAAAGTAGGTATAATTTAGTGTGGGTGTTGTATGATACAGGAAGATCGGCTGGGCATACTATTTGTGCTTCAGCAAGTTCAGGCGAACTTCAACAAGTTCAATCCAGTAGTTTTATTACTTCATGTATGTGAAGGTATGTTTTAGAAATGTGAAGTAACCACATGTAAGGTACGCGAGACAGGTGCCTTGCGCACGCGTCGACCGTTAGCAGTAGAAAGCTCGCGACCGCGCCGGCACGCGAATACAGTGACCACGTGTTTTATTCTACTTGTTTTTGAATTTTTTTAATAAAATGCAATTATTGAGTCATCGTAGTCATTTAATGATAAACATGTCGTATTTTGAGCTTGATTGAAATGTTGGAGGTCTTATTGAAATATTAGCGTTATAAATTTCAACATAACATTTATTTAAGATGCCTGGTAAATTTATGATCTACTCTCAATATAATTTGCGTTCTAAAGTGAATTAGTCCCAATTACAAGTTTTTTATTTATATTAAATATACTACAGTTTTAAAAAACAATATATTTTAAAAAAATCTACCTGACGGAAAGCAATATGTTTTTGGACAAATCTTCACATATCCTCTCAACAACATAAGCTATGGTCACCTCAAACTTACCGAACATATTCATGTGATTAATGTCTTAAGGAAATTCGATGGCTGCTGTTGTTTTACCTACTTAGCAGCACGCCTCGGTTTTTTGTCAGTCACAAATGTAGAGCAGTTGTTAATGCTAGCAACATTATGTTGGTCGAATTTGAGAGTGACTTGATGAGTGTTAGAATGAATGTATAATACTCTTTATTACACGCATAGTGAGGTTTTCGTTTGTCAAACGTAGTAAAAACTGCTACTCAATTGATAAAAATTGTGAAAAAATTAAAGGTTAGTGTGGGCGAGATGCACATAATTCACAACATGAAAATGCTCGAGCGATTTTAATAAAATTTCAAAACATGTGAAGAGGGATTTATAAAATAAAAATAGATATTTTTAAATTGGTTCCGGCGTCTTTGAGCAAAACTTGCTCATAGCATAGAAAAATAATTCGTTGAATTATTGAAGTAAATTTTTCCTCTTTAATGTTAAATTGCTTAAAAAACTTAAGACAACCATTTAAACTTAAGCCCAATGGAAAACTTTTAATTGACAAGCAGCAAAAAAAAAACCAATAAAAATGGACAATAAATGAATATAATTAAATTCTATATTATTTTCTTTAAAGGCTCCATAATATTATGAGCTCAAATGCGGGTGAGCTACACGAGGGCACATGGGTCCGCAATTAAATGAACGGAAAAGGAAGTGAAAGACGGTTGGACCAACCGACGAAAAAGCTCATCTGTACACATTTGAATACGAGTTATCTACATTATTTTTATACGTAGCATATAGTAGTTAATGCCTAAATATTTGCCTTTTTTTTTCAACAAACTAAAAACAGTTTTGGTTAACTTATGTGGTAGGCTTCTATTGCAGATGTAGCCTGAGGAAGTATAGATAACCCTTTTTTGAAACACAAAAGAAAATGTACAACAAGTGAATTAAATTAAAAAAATTAAAAAACCCCCAACGCAATATGTAATTCACCATTTTGTGGTGGCGGCCATCTTGGATTTTAAATTTTATATAGTCGGTTGTATTCTACTAGTTAGTAAGCCCTTTCATTTGATACCCATATTGAGGGGGTCGTGGAGAAAAAAAGTAATCCGAAATGTTGTAGCGGCGGCCATCTTGAACCGATTTCCACCAAACATCGCTAAGAACATTCTCGCCTAACTCTACTACATACACAGAGACAGACAAGTCATAACTTATAACACCCCGTCGTTTTTGCGGGGGTTAATAAGTACATAGGCATTAAAATAACAAAATGATGTTACTTGTATAATATCGTTTTGATCGGCGAGATACAGGTAGCGCAGTTAGCGGAGTCATTACATTTTCCAGTGTATTTAGTAGCTCCGTCACGTTACTGTTCAAAAATCTAATAAAGTTAAGCACGATCTCTTTGGTATTTCAAATGCAGCGTAACTATTTTTTCTATCTCCGCTCGTGCCAGGACCACAAAATTTCCGTTCGTCACCCTTCAATGGGTGATCTTCGTTTAGAGTTCTGTAATATTTCACTCAGAAGACCATTTTCGTATCATTCAAAGCTTTAATTTAGTTTTTTATGAGAATATTACATACTACCTATGTAGTAGATATTTCACTTTTCTTGTACACCTTTGTCCAAAATGTTGACAACTCTGCCGCTGCCGATTGGTTTCCTAAGTCCTAAGTCACACCAATAGAAGTATAAATTGAATCACTGCTTCGATCGTTTTATAAAGACTCAAAGATCTATCGTGTTGAATAATGTCATTCTCTTTCAGACAACCGTACAGGGCCAAGAATATATTATATAAAAAAATAAGAAAATAAAAAGTAAAAAATGCCTATCCTTTCCTTCCTTAGATTTGAAACTTCAAGCAAAAGTATGTACATTATTAGTTTCGTTTACCAGTAAGTAATACGACACTATTCATTAAAAAAGCTTTGACTAATATAATATTTATTTATACTGGATAGTAACACTAGCAGCTGACACAACACCTGCGTCGCGTCATAAAATCACATAAAGCTAATTAAAAATCGTACCATAAAATGTACAGAACCACAGCTAAGCAAAAAGAGTAAAAAACGCAAGGTGCGTTCGACCGCAGTGAATCTGACCACGCGACAGCGACGTTACGGGTGCCGCACGACGCGGGTAAACCATGGGCCACAAAAAATATGATGATTTCTAGTAATTGATGCTTCGAATAAGGTTGTGCTTTATTCGTGGCCTGGCATTATCCAACGGTTGTGCCACTGATACACTTCATACTACATAATGCACAGTAAGACGATATGTATCTATATAATTATGCTGAAAACTGTTATATAAAGAGGAATTTGCAGCACCCAGGAGTTTTTTTTTTAACTATTACATGATCTGAACCCATTTTATTCTGGACTTCTCCCTTTTTTTCTCTCAATACTAAACTTCAATATTATCAAAAACATGCGAAGCACACTATCAAAACATAGTGAAAAGCCTATGAAAATTAGTTTGGTTTATTTTACGTTAACTCCTATTCTCGTTTGTTATGTCGAAAATATTATTATTGATAGTTCATTCGTCTTATAAGAAACAACTTCGTCTTCTTCTTTTTCTTTTGATAGAAAAAACCTAACATATGACACATTCTCGTAGGTATGTTATTTTTAATATACGTTTTAAGGACCTTCATCACCGAAAAAGCCAAAACGACAGCAAAATTTATTGGCGCAAAAAAGCCGATACTTATCGAAGAATAAACAAATGTACCAATAGGTTCGCTATTACACGCCGTATGCTCCATTGGCCATGTGTTGCCCATATGCTACCTTAATGATACCTACATATTCATATTCTGTAATTTTAGTTTACACCTTTGTTGAGTTTTTTGCTTCCACCCTTTCGGAAGACAGGTTACCAATTAGGACCATTGTGATTGGAAATAGATTGGACGGGGTTATTGTCATGCATTAGAGTATAATGGTTTTGTTTATAATATTTGTTCGTTTGATTTTTCATAGTAAAGTACTGTACACAAAAATACACTTTTTACATCCTACGTGATTTTGTTTGGAAGTGCATTGATCATTGATGTCATCAAAATTATATTTTGCTTGACGGACTATGTGATAGAGAAGTATTTTTTTTAAATTGAATAGAAATACATTACATATACCTACATACATAGAAACGGAAATACAACAATATCCAGAATGACAAAATAAAAAGCTAAACACACGAGAGTACTAAATCACTTAAAGATCAGCAAACGGATAAAAAAATAAAATTAAACTATTTTACATTCATTTAACGTTAACAAATCTTCAAGTTGTTACAAAAGATGAAAGGTTTATTTAAAAATTGACATCTTAATTTTAAAACCTGGAAAATATTTCACTATTGTAATTGAGTGTTGCACAAGCGATTGAATAAAATAAAATATGGAGATACAGAGAAAATGTACTTTCTTGCTGTAAATCGTCGATTTAGGTGAATTAACCACGCCCTCCGAATGTTCCATTCACCGACCAATAATTATTTTATTAATATACAACACCTTTGCACCTATTTTCTTGTTGTGATTTATTATTTCATTTTAATTAAATGAGGCTGGCCAGTAGCTTTAATGTTTTTAATTGCTTATGAATTTACAATGTACTGTTAGTATGAAAATGTTATGAAACATATAAATATTCGGTATTGCTGTTATAATGAAAGTGAATAAATAATTATAAACAAATTGGAATTGTACAGTCTCAGTGGGCTTTACTCTGCCAAAAAAAACTGTGACGTTAAATGGAATAACGTTCAATATTAGATTAGACTATTTATTTATTTATCCAATTAACTAAGATACGTGTTTTACTGCCCTCTAATGGCGACTATTAACTTCCCGTGATGGTTGCTCTGCAAATCCGCTATGTGTTAAAATTCGTTCGTTGTAGTGTTCTAGTAGTTCACCAAAAACCGAAAATAATGATCTATCCGTTTCAGTGGAGCTACAATGTGACATGAGATTTTAGTATATTAGACAAGCTCATTCTTGCGACTTTTCTTGTGCGCAGACATCCTTTCTAACGGAGGTCTATTTCTAAATAACTACATTTATTATTTTAAATCAAATTTCAGCCCAAGCCGTTCAGCACTTTGGGTTGCACGTTAATAGATCAGTCACGCTTTCTTTTTATATGTATATTTAGATAGGCTATTATCAATCCATCAAAGTTTCTAATTCAATTTAATGACGCAATCTTCATTAACCAATTCAATCAGTAAACAGTAATAAACTGAAATTGCTATAAAAGTGGGTGTTAATATAAACGTCGCGTTGCGTAAACTCCATCGACAAGCTCACGGCATTGCCCGTGATCGATTTCATATGAAAATAGCTTTAATTACTGAAACTGTACAGCGTTGTGTCAGCAGTAACTCAACTTCAAATTTTGCAGTTGCAGTAAATTAAGAATTTTTAAATATGAGCTATTCTTCTTCCTGCCCTTATCCCACACTAGGTAGGGTCGGCACAACACGTTTTTCTCCTCTATTCTGCTCTATCATCCGTCATATCTTCATCCACTCCTCTAGCACGCATATCCTCTTTCACACAGTTCATCCAAACCTTTTTCGGGCATCCCGGATTACCACTTATTACAATATTCATGGACTTTTTGGTCACATGATTTTCATCCCTCCGCATAATATGTCCATACCAGGACAATCTTCCACTCTTTAATTTTTCTGTCACTGGTGCAACTTTCAGGCTTCCACTCACATACTCATTTCTGATTTTGTCCATTCTTGTTACTCCACACATCCACCTCAACATTCTCATCTCCGCTGCATGCACTCTTCTTTCATCCGCAACTTTCGTAGCCCAGCATTCCGATCCATACAATACGACAGGTCTTATAACCGTCTTGTATATTTTTCCCTTTAACCTAAGGGGCATTCGCGGGTCGCAAGTTGTTCCCGAGACCTGTGGCCACTTCATCCAGCCAGCGTTTATTCGGCTCGCAATATCGCGGTCAATGTCGCCGTCGTTTTGTAGGACAGCCCCGAGGTTCTTAAAATAAGAGCAGACTGGCAGGGATACACCATCTAAGGCAATCGGGGTGAAACTGGAGAGACCGCCAAAATCGCAAAACATGTGTTCGGTTTTGGTCCGGCTGATCTTTAGAGAAATATGAGCTATTACAGCTCATAATACAGGGAAAGAAAGATACAGGGAAAAAGAAGTCCACGAAGAAGGAGAACATCTTGGCTTAAAAATCTGCGCCAATGGTACTGCAAGAGTACTTGTTCCCTATTTAGAGCTGCTGTGTCGAGGGTTAAAATTGCCATGATGATCGCCAACCTTCGTTAGAAGATGGCACCCAAAGAAGAAGAATTTTTAAGTTAGATTGTTTTGTTGGTCAAAATTTGATTACGACTACAACATACATAGATAAATAAATATTTACAACCAGTTTAAAGCTCGTTCAAAAAGTGTAACTATTAAAACTTTGAATAATTTAATTGTAATGCAGCTAAAAACGTATATACAAATTAAATACATAAATATCTGTATTTTTTTCACTGCAGACGCATGAAAAATAGCAGTAACTTGAACTTTTGAGACAAATCAGAAAAAAAGAGCACTTAGAGCTGAAAAAAGTACAAGTAGTACAAAATAGCAGTATAGAGCAAACACAAATTATCTAAACGAGCTAGCGTTACCTAGAAAGATGAAAGAAGTCTGTCGCTAATTTTGTGCTCTTTATTACGATTAGATTAGTACAGTGTACTTAGTTTTTAATTTTTATTGGTCCTTACGACCAATTTTGTCTAAGAGTCCATACTGATTGTTCAGCAAGTTAATCCTAAAGTACCTCGGAGTCGCCTACACCATCAAACCGGCCGTCTAAACGCTCTGGTTATCGAACCATGAGATATTGATTTATTAGTTTACTTTGAGCCCGAGTAAATGAAAGCCGGGAATAGTTAAACTTAATGAGAGATATACGGAGAAGTGACAGAGCGTCATAATCTATTTCAACTTTGTTATTATAGGCCGCTCAATAAAATTCGACCAGTTATAAATTGAGTTTATAATCAAATGTGATCGAACTATTTTCGGTGTTACGCACTTACGAAGTTAATTGCTAAAACTGTCCCATTTAAATTACCTACAAGAAATTAGATTTGTACGCTTACTTAAACTTAGTGCTTAAAGTTGGGTGCTGTTAGTAATTGAACAAGTTTCTAAGGTTTTATTTAAGGCTTTATTTATAACAATTTTAAACAATCTCCTATAATAAAACTTTATTCGGTACAATGTTTTTTCACTTATATAATTATGTGGATTTTTTTAAAAGTTAATGAACATAACAATTTGTGTGTTAAGTTTTAAGCGCTTGGCCATTGGTGAAAAATATATAGTTCTTGTTCAATTAATAGCAAGGATTGAATAAATTAATCCCACAAAATATGCAGAAAATACACCTATCCTCATAATAATTTAGGTGTAACATAACGTACAAAGATTATAATTATAATTTATGGCAAACATGTGCATTTTAAAACTAGACATAAAACCAGTACACAACATCTAGTGAAACTACAGGGCTAAAGAGTCATAACATCTTTTAACTCTTGACAAAGAGGCTTTGGTTCTGTGCACCTGGAATTTTACATCATCATAAAATCCTGGGTGGCACTGTACTGGTTATTGGCAGCGTTATCTCTTACTATCGGGAGAGCGTCTTGCTAGTCTTCTTAATTCTGTGCATAAAATCGATCTAGATTGATGTATCTTTATCCTAAAATATGTGTAAATTGAACAACAACAATAAAATAAGTCGTAGTGAGCGTAAAATAGCATACAAGCATCGATACGTTCACTTTGAGAATTCCGTAGAGCGATATTTCTAGAGGATTATTGTCCATATACAACATCACACCTGATATCTTAGCACGATGCTCTGAATCTGAAAAAAATAACACAATTATTTTACGGAAGCATATCAAATCAAAAATACTTTATTTTTTAAAAAACTTTATAATTGTTTAAATAATGTGAGGTGTACTATAATTTATAAAAGAAATAGTTTGAGCTTATTACACCGTATTGTATTTACCTTTGCAAAGAAGAAGTTGTTTTGTCATCATTCATTTCAAATCATCCATATCAACTGCAATGAGTTCTCCATATATTTCTGGTAAAGCTATAACTATGAATCTCGAGACCATGCAAAATATTATGAACCATATCATTATCTAAAAAATGGTTTAAATAATCATAATATTAAAGACGCTCTAATAAGCCAAATTTAAAATTGCCAAATTAAATTCCCTGTGGAATACTAGAGCTATTTAGCAAATCTACCCATGGATGTATATTTCAAAGTAATTTTGCTTTACAGTCTCCTGATAATTATTAATCGTGGAACTGCAGCTCTTTTTCTCGTTTTACCAATTAAATAGTGCTATTTACTGGAAGAATATCATAGAAGAATGATAGGACTTTGACAGAAAATTTTTGCATTTTATTATAAAAGTTCAGAAAATTAAGACACACATTATTGCAAATGAGCGCAATCCTACCGACCGCGCCATGAAAACAAAATGAACATAGCAACCTTACTTAGGACAAAATCTAGATTAATATTATTAAAGTTCACATATTATATATTATACAAACAAATACATTACTTATAGTATATTTAGTTAAGTGCAGTATAATGAAATATATATGTATGTTAGTATTTACTTACAAAATCATCTTTGTGAATCAAATACATGTAACAAAAACTAATGGCTATAGTTGATGTCATCGGAAATAATATAAAAATCTGAAAAAAGAGCTGTATATTATTATTTTTTATGCGAAGAAGTATGCTGTATTATTATTTTTTATGCGAAGAAGTAAGAAGACGAGCAAGGCGATCCCAAGGACTCTTCTGATGTTAAGATATAACGCTGGCCATAATATCAGTACAATGCCACCTTGGATTTCACAATGATAATATAAAATTATAGGTGCACTGCACCAACGCTTCTTACTCAAGAGTCATAAGATGTTACTCTATAGCTCAGTATCTTCACTAGCTACAGTGCCGTCTACCGAAGTACAGTAATGTTTGCACATCACTGCTCAGGCGGTAGAATAACTGGCACTGTTAGATACCCACCTAGACGACCGACGCAAAGGAAGTCTACCCTCGGTAATAATTGATTTAATAATAATTAAATTAACAGTTACCATGTTTCTTTCTGACTTTGACACTGATTTCAAACAATCCTTCATAATTCTATAACTAGATATAAACGTTTTTATATCATTCATATTCATTGTTTTATTCACATATGAAACTCCAAATAAATCTCGAGCGTCTTTCATCAAATCTCTCTTAACAAGTTTCACGTATCTCCAAATTAACTCAAATCTCATTGCGATTCTAATAAATCCCATTTTTATGCCAAGCGCCATAATAAATGTACTCAATAGCTTAATCAAGACTATTATAGTCTCCGTGAGTACCATAGTATCCTTTAAGATCTTACATGATAACATGAGATTAGCAACATCAATACATACTGTCACGCACGATACAAGAAATGAAATCGATATGTCCTGATTATATTTGATGAAAATATTCGGATTAGACATAAATGTTTCATAAGATGACAAAGAGTTATTATCAGAGAATAACTGTGCATTTAAAAATACAAAGAAGTATTGAATTAAAGTAATCAATTTACTATACTTCATGAAATCGGTGTCAAAGTTTATGGTGAAAAATGTAAGATTAAGAATTAATATCGCGACACAGTAGATTCTGCAAACGTAGGACAATGTGTTTTTAGATTTTAAATTAAAGTGTTGCCCTGCTAGTAGGCCTAGCAACATAATTGTATAAAATTTAATACGAAACTTTATGAAATTTAACATTGTACATTGTACGTATAATATAACAACTCAAATTTAAAGGTTTTTTTTAAACTAAAACCGTACTATGCCTGTACGTGGTAACAGTTATTGTAGACCCAACATTACGTCTTACTCTTGACTAAATTACAAAATTATTCATAATATTAGGTAGAAGTTTTAATTTTCTAAATTGAATATTTGCGTCAGTGTTGCTTATTTTAATTAATTATATTGTAGGCACGTATTTTTAAAAAAAATTATCAATAATATTGAAATTACGAAGCAAGAATACTTGATAAGAATAAAGTATGATTATAAATTAATTATACCTTATGCCAAATTTATTTACAAAAATAAATTGTAAAATAACGTTGGCGACTGCCTATTGAAAACTAAGAGGCCATGAAAAAATCTGCGGTATTTTTAGAAAACGTCTCAGAAATTTGGGAGGAAACACACTCAATACAAATTAAAAAAAAACATAATTTTATTTATTATTTTCACTATTAAATAGAAATTTGATGGATAACTTCACAGAATAGTCAATAGTAATAGGTATTGTTTGAACTACTTAAGGTCATGACACGACACCAGTACCTACGGGCCGGTACCAGCTCCAATTTGAGTCTGAAAACCTTGATGCAAAGCTATTAGTGTGCCATGAGCTATTAGTGTGTGTGATGTGTGTGGTACTAGTTTGAAAAATATGTTTAAACTTTTTTTATTAAATTATTCACATTTCTGTAAAATGATTTGTTGAACTACCTACCGTATTTTTTTGTTAATTTTCTTTGAAGTGTATTTCTTCCAAAATTCCGGGTCCCTTTGTAAACACCGCTGTTTCGCCATCACTATTCACTATACATTATACCCAACGAGCATGTTACAACCAAGGAGATCATTGTAACGGAAAGACCACCCAATTTAAAAATTGATTGAGACAACAACCGACAAGTCTAGATGAGACATTGTAGTAATTAATCAACTTATGCGTACCTTTTGTTAGCGTTTCTTTTGATGGTTTAATGAGTAGGCTCTCTTTTGAATCCTTTACACCTACACAAAGTTTATAACGGCTTATGCTTAGGTATTTGAGAGCTCATCATTATTTTATTAGCGTTTATTACTTTAAAAACCTGAATAGACGTCACAATAAAACAAGTGAAATTTAAAAAGAAACATGATTATTAGGGACTGCGCAGACGGCACACTTTTTGTACGATCGAGTCTGCGGCGTACAAAAAGTCTGCATGGCGCGCAAAAAGTCTGTTGCGGATTTTTCACAGACTCAACGCAGACGACGCACATCTTCGATCATTCTGTCGGCAGAGCTGTAGGGACGTAGACAGGCCCGGATTTAGCCAAAATGCCGCCCTGGGCAGTGAGAAAATGCCGCCCCCCTCCGCCGAAATATTATTTATAAACGCTCATCGGCTAGACATTTTGCTAAGAAATTTGTTGTCGAGTTCTTTCATATTATACGTAATTATGAATATTTATAAAAAAAAATATACATCTAACTACGAAAGCTGTGTGTATAGCTTGCTTTGAAAAAGAGAAATTATAATTGAGAAATTTTATAATGCTAACTACAATAAGACCGCTGATTGTGAATTGTGACACATAGATTATAATACCGGGTTTTTATGTTTGAGTTTATTTTTCAATGTTTCAATAAAGTGTTTTATCTACCTATCTATCTGTCTACGACAGGCATATATATATAGACATATTATGTTGACTAAAAAGACTGCGAGCAGCTTGCTGCGAGCGAGAAAATTTTGTATATTTGACTACACAACAGTGGGCGCATACTTCACCCTGAGTGCCAAAATCGCTGTGAGCACCGAGAAAATTTTGTTTTTGTGACTAAATAAACAATGGATGCATAGTTTGCTCCGAGTGTTAAAATAAAAAAAAAATATTATTCAAAGCGCGAGAAGCTAGCTGCGAGCACCAAGAAAATTTTGTATATCTGACTGCAAAAAGTGAGTACGTAGTTCGTTTTGAGTGCCAAAAATAAAAAAAAGAAGGCGAGCAACTAGCTGCAAATGCCGAGAAAAGTCTTGCTACGAAAAGTGGACGGATAGCTCGTTTGGAGCAAAAATCTTAAGTTTGTGTGGCCAGTATTCCAGACTTCTTATTATGAGCGCAAAAAAAAATTATAATAATAACCAGCGTGATTGAGAATACAAATTTTAATTCAACATCGGATGTTTATGGATTGAATATTTTTTTCTCGTTTCGAAATTTGCCGCCCTCAGTAAATTTGCCGCCCCCTGAAAATTTGCCGCCCTGGGCACTCGCCCCGAATGCCCCTAGTGTAAATCCAGGGCTGGACGTAGACGCTATGGAAATCGTGCAGAGATCGCGAAGTATTATTTTGTACATGAAGTACAGAAAAAGAAGAAGAAAGAAGCGTTACGTCCACCACTAGCAAATGCAGATTGCAGACTAAAATGTGTGCCGTCTGCGTTAGCGCGCGTTGAAGCAAACGTTCTATTTTTTTCACACACTTTTTGCGCGGAGCGGCGCGACGCGGCGCGATCCGGTCTGCCCGAATTTCACGGATTATTTGTGTGCCGGACTTTTTGCGCGTCGTGTGCGTTACTGCATATAATTGCATAGGTTCTATTTTCACAGACTAAAAAGTGCGTCATGGATAGTCTGTCGTCTGCGCAGCCCCTTACTATCCAGCACCAAAGTCAAGATGAATCAAAAGAGCCCAAACTCGATGGGGTTGCGTCATTTAATTACGGAGTCCCTATGGCCATATTGCAGCACCATCATCAGATCAGCTCGATGTCATAATAATATTGCATTGTCATCTGAAATGCCAGCTCAATCGGATACCGGGAAGTGGGTGAAATTAAACTTGCAAGATTTGATTACAAACACACAGACAGACGGACAGACATATAGACAGACATCGGACAGGTGAAAATAAATAAAAGCTTGTAAAAATGTTAACATAGTACTCATACGACGGTCCTGTGAATAAAAAAAAATTAAAAACTACGTAACATTGCTATGATTAGGTAGAATGTTTTAAAATTACAGATTATTTGATTAACTAATATCTGAGTTATAATATCTCACTTTGAAGAGAATTGAAAATATATTTTTGTGTAATAAAACGAACAAGATGAGTCCTTCAAACGCCTGATGTTAAACGATAATAATGCATTTCAGACGGGTGTTTGTTACAAATTTTTGGAAATTTGTAATAATAATGGAGGGTAGTTTAAAAATTTGTTTCACCAACATCTTAAAGTTTGCGTTTCTGAAGCGCAGTCGGCGCGTGTGCATAATGGAGCTAGGCCGAAGGCACGCTGCCTTTGCTGCGGATTTTCTCTTAACACCCTTACCTCAGAGAGTGTGCCTAGCAATTCGTGCTGAATTTATCTGCCAAATTCTACGGCCCCTCGCCGCGCGCGCAAGTTAATAATATTATCTCTAAAACCTTGTCCGTGACGCGAGTGTTTGTGAATCCTTGGATATTTACATATTTTTGGAATGTAGTGCTTGGCGAACCTGCGGGACAGCCGTGCAGGAATGCATCTGCTTCCATCTGAAGTTGCTTGAATTTAAATATTGGTAAGTATTTCATATTATCCCAGGGTGTTTTGCAAAGACCTAGACGGTTTTTCCTAACCCACATTCACACGTACATATGTATCTATAGGAACATATTGGTTTTAATTATTGTATTTCACAAATCCGTTGATATATCTGAAACGTAATGTACGAGTATTTTACCTATGAATTTATTATACTCCATGTGCTCGGGCGTGGTGGCCACAATATTGTGGATCTCACCTGCCATTTGGTCAGGCCGGTGTGGTATAAGTTATAAGATTTACGTAGTACCTATTTTACTTATTTGACTAATGTTTATGAAAACAAGTTTACATCTATTAATTATAATATATTAGCTTAACAACATTTAATGGAATAAAACCTCTCGATCCTCGAACTTCGTCTCTTGCATGTAAGATGCCTAAAAATATTTTTAAAATATAATTATAATATTATTTACTTATTCGTGTTTTGTAAAATATTCTGTACATAGTACGTTCTATGATTAATTAGTTTTCATTTGTGTCATAATTAATAGCATTGACTCTGGCATTTTTTTGCGTAGGAAATATTATAAAATATAGGGAACAAGGTGCGAAACATTTTTTTTTTCATGATTTTCGGTGGATGTTTTCTCTATGTTATCAGTCGAAAGGTACCCGCTTCCGTACCAAATCCATTGATCTACAAGGCAACGTCTATATCCAAAGCGAGCTAGCTATTTTAGATCTAGTTCCTCTTTTTACAGTCAACTAACGCTTTGTTTTCCTTTGAGAACCTTCCAACCTCTGCAGATGGTCTTAACCACCAAATATCTCAGAGAGGATTCTCGAGTACTTCGGCCATATAGCTCGGAAGGGGGATGGAAATCTAGAGAAGCTCATTGTCACCGGCAAAATCGAAGGAAAGAGGTCCCCAGGGCGTAGCCCGATGCGTTGGTCAGACCAGATCCGCACCACCCTCGAAGCTCCTGTCCACGAGGCCATGAAAATCGCATCTAACCGACCCAGATGGCGCTCCATCATCAGAGATCGAATCCTACAAAGGAGGGGTCACGACCCCCAGTAATGGGGAATACGACACAAGGAGGAGGATCTCAGAGATAATTGTTTGTGTGATCCACAGATATCTTTTTCTGATCTGGGTGGCTTTCTGTACCTATATGTATTAGTATGTATTTAAAAAATACAAGTAAATTATAAGTATTATAACCGTTATCCTAACCACCATAACACAAGCATTAAGTTGCTTAGCTTGGGGTTGGGTGACGCTGTGTGAAATGTCCTGAAATATTTATTTTATTTAGTTCTTTAAACTCGTACCAAACAACAAGCCCGCAGGCCGACAACACCTGAGCTGATCTATAGCCACAACGGTACTGCGGGCCAAATTGTTGCTTGCAATAGCGACGTACTTTAAATAATACATGTAAACGCTTATTTTGCTTCTTACTATTAGTAGGTAGCACTAACGAGTGTTTTTTTTAAGACTTTTTGTATGTGGCTTTAACAATGTGAAGTCTTAACTTTCTTTTGTGAATGATAGGCTCGCCATTGATTAACGTCTGACGATATTGTTGTTAAAGACTTACCTATAGACCTTTTTACAAGCTTTTATTTACTTTCACCTGTCTGTTGTCTGTCTGTAATCAAATCTTGCAAGTTTAATTTGATTCACTTTCCAGTTTCCGATTGCACTGAAATGTTGCATGCATGGTAAAAATGATGACAATACAATTTTGTTATGACATGAAGTTGATTTGATGATGAAGCTGAAAGGGATAGGAATAATAGGAACGTAATTAAACGACGCAACCCCATTGAATTTGGGCTTATTTGTTTTATCTTGACAAGTCAAAAAGTAGATTAGGCAAAGAAGTAAAACTTTGATGCTAGCAGATAAAAATAATAAAAGCTTGTTTTTAAATAGTTTTTTTTACTTGTTACTGGGAGTTTCAGCCGTGGCTACACGGAAAATGATATCTTAAGTTATCTTCAATTAAATGTCGCAGTTTCGTATGTATTCAAACACTTCAATCCTCTAATATATTTTTTAAGTTCTTAGATTGATATAATATCTATTGACACATTATTTGGTTAAATCAATTACGTTACCAATTGCTTAAAGAACCATACTCTAAAATTAAGAAAAAAAATTCTTCGTATTGGAAACTATTTTCATGAACAAATAAATATTAGCTTGGTGGAAAAAGTCGCAAAATCTTTTACTTCCTTGTAAATAGTTACTACCAACTAGAACAAATCGTGTTATCACGTTATCTGACGTTCTATAACGTTGTGAAATTATTGGGCTGAAGAGTCTTAACATCTTATGACTCTCAAGTAAGAAGCGTTAGCGCAGTGCACCTAGAATTTTACCTTTGTAAAATACTGGGTAGCACTGTACTAATTATGGGCAGCGTTATCTCTTACCATCAAGAGAGCGTCTTGCTCTTTTTCTTACTTCGTTGTATATATAAAAAACGTGTATTTTATGTGCGTTTGTATACGCGTGTGTTATAGTATTTAGATATGATACTCGTATATGAGCATAGTAGATGCTCAAATTAGACATAAATAAATAACCGCAAATATTTTCCCATACATCATGAATCACGAAAGAGCATAATAATGAATTTGTTCTCTTATAAATTATTATTAGAACCATTTATATCTTGTAAGCGAAAAATGACATTAATCATATCTATTGAGACTACTAAAGGTATGACTTCTGTTGAAAAATATGTATGACTCATACTGTATCTAAATAAATAAAAAAATGTTTTATTGCCATAAAATACAATTTCGATTTACATTTACATTATGCTTATACGAGAACTATGTATCTCACATTGTAATAACTACTGTTTCTAGTTCGTTAATCATACTAGTATAATCGTTACACTTGTTAAAAGTAAAAGACCTACCTATAAGGTAGGTTTAGTGTGCTACTATCTTCGGCCGCAGATCAGGCAAGATGATCAGGCATGGTCTAAGAAAAAAAGAAAGGTTTTCAAGTCGTCTGTTTGTGATTCTAAGTCTTTGTTTAATATTCATAGAGTATTTAAGTTTTGTGCTTATGACCAATGACCAATTCTCGGACGAACGCGAACCTAGCAAAATATTGGGTTGTATTTCTTATTAAACAACTGAGCATTCATCTCAAAACGTCTTACCTAGCCAAGACCGTGAGCTCAATATAATTTTGGCCACCCAAAAATACGCCCAGTGAGTGTTTTTTTTATTATAAATATCATCTTTGTTCTTCAAGTCTCGCTCTTCACCCTCACACCTCACCTCTTCACCTTCACTTTCACCTTTCGTTTACGTTTTTTTAATAGATTTTATTGTATTCAAAAATATGTAACAGGCTTGACAGCTAAGTCTTTAGCCAGATTTGCGAGCAATCACCTCAAATGGTGCTTCGATTAAAACTATCCGTTGATGTCTGTAGTTATAAAAAAGTAATAAATAGTTGCCGAAATCGGCTTCCAGCTATTACGGTAAACCGGCAATTCGGTTAGAGATACATTTTTTTATTATTCACAATGAATAGGTAGTTATTACACTAGATGAAAGCTGATATTTGCCGGTTGCGCACGCGCTGCGCAACTGTAGAATTATTTAGGAATGCAGTGATGTTATCTGGTAAAAGTTTGGTGTTATTCAATTTGAAGCAGTTAGATTTTATGGCCTTCATGGAATAGGCGATTTTTTAATTTTAGTTAAGCGCTGATTTATACCTTGTATGGGTTTAATTTAAACATGTGGATAGCATTGTTTCATAATTTTGACCTTTTTTTAAATGACGCAATTGTAACGCAATATCACAAAAATCAATCACATAATAATATCAATATTATATTGTATTTATAATAATAGAAGCAATTTTTTTTTTCAAAAATTATTATTTCTTTAAACTAGCATAATTATGCTCGCGGTTTTGCTCGCATGCAACAATCCTTTCATGATCTTGTGGTTTTAATTTCAATTCAATCTGTTCAGTGGTTTATTAAGGCTGTGGGTTTATAGATCAGTCAATTATTTTATAAATCAAGTAATTTTTTTCCTGTGTGAAAAGCTCCTAGTTTTATTTTAGAGGTGATAATTTTATGAGTTGCTAAATGGACGGAATTTGTGGTCATTAGAAATATATAAACTCGCACGTATTTACGAAAACGTTTAAAAAGCCGTGTCAAATCTGACGAAGTTTAACCTAAACAATTTTAATTGAGCTATACCGTTTCTGTTTTTTATTTAATTGGTAACTGCTCTAAATGATCAGTCGATACTTTATTGCTCACCAAACCCATAAATAAGTAAAAAATGAAGACTTTATTCTGTAGTGAAATTTCTATGGACCTTTGCCTAATTTGAGCTATCAAGTCGTTGTTTCGTGAGCATTAATAAATTGCCGCCTCTAGCCATACTAAGTGACCGGATATTGTACGTAACTTTGAAATTTTATGCAATTATCAACTCTAAGTTTCCGAAAACAAAATTCAAATTAGATTTTTTGTGATTTGCATTCACAGATTCATTGACTGAAATTGAGGCAGTTTCCGATCACTAAAAGTAATAACAATCATGCCTGAAGGCAAGTAATGTCTCCTACATTATTAAGCGCTTCCTTCAATTTTGGGAATAAATAAATGAGATCTTGATCAGAAAATTCAGAATTATATTCAACATCACGCCTATGATATTACTGTGAAAGCTTCGACATGACTGTTTGACTGATTGTCAGAAAACTTACATCTTTACAAAAAATTCAGTAACTTTATGAACAAGCTACGCCCAGCGGTTTTATCCATTGTACCGTAGCCAATTTGTTATTCCAGGGTCTAAGCTATCTCTATACCAAATTTCAGCTCAATCGGTTCACCCGTTTAGGCATGAAGAAGTAACAAACATACACACTCACACACAAACTTTCGGATTTATAATAATATCAGTGTGATGATGGTCTAACGGACGATTTGCACGACTAGTCATTCTTTATTTAAAAAAATATATATTCTTATGCCTCTATATACATATATGTATGTAGCAATCACTCGAGTATTATAGGTATCCATTAGCCAAAATATTCAATAAAAACAGGATCAGATGAAACCACCGTTTAGCTCTGGTGTGTTAATAACCGAATCGACATCATCTAAATTGATTACATTATGCAAATTTTAACGATCCAACCTAATCAGATTAGAGATGAGAAAGCACGAGCTGTAGTAGCCGCTGATTTTTTAATCACGTCTGTGTAATTAATTATATTTGAGATATAATGGACCTCACGCATTTTGGAACTCGGAACATTAATCTATTTTAAAAATCTATAGCTAAATCATGAAATATTACTTGAAGAGATAAAAATGCGCTCTTAGTTTTACTCGCTGAAAGTACCATGTGATTATATTAAGGATCAGCTTTTTTAAATTTGAAGTTAAAGTGAATGCATGA
Source organism: Hemithea aestivaria (assembly GCA_947507615.1). Taxonomy (NCBI): domain Eukaryota; kingdom Metazoa; phylum Arthropoda; class Insecta; order Lepidoptera; family Geometridae; genus Hemithea; species Hemithea aestivaria. The sequence goes on from OX382330.1 coordinate 15,036,548, forward strand.
TAAAATTCTGACACCAATTTTTGTTACTATCTATTAACCTATATTAGAATAGTAAAATTTATAAAATAAATAAATATTTCAGGACGTTTCACACAGCGCCACCTAACCCCAAACTAAGCAACTTAATGCTTGTATTATGGTGGTTAGGATAACGGATATAATACTTATATACTTTTCTTTTGTAAATACTTAATATGACTTAACTCAAATCATAGAATTAAAGAATAAACATCAAAATGAATTAATCAGTCAAGTTGGCTTACAAAATAATACATCCTTTTGTTATTATCCATATCCGCTGCAATATCAAATTAGTTACAATATCAGACATATATAAAAAATCAATTTTACCCGACTGCGAATCATTGAAATAACAAACATTTTATTTTCATACCACGACCAACAGAAGCTGTATTGGAGACTAATAACTACCCTTACTTTAATATCGTTGAAAACTAAACTTTAGGATCATTCGTTAAGGTTGAATTTTGTTTGAAGTTTTTTGAAAGAGTCTGTGTTATAATTTGATGTGGCCAGTAAATTGCATACGATGATGAAGTCTCGGTGGCTGTCACGTAACGTCATAATGATCCCCTCCCAATAATTACAGGATAATATCCTGCACAGAGACGGGTTGAGGCGAAGCGACAGGTGCAATATTGGTGCATAATAGGGTTAAGTCCGGAAGTTGTAGATATTGTTTTTGAGAAGACCACACACGAAAAAGTTAGACTTAACTACAGAAAAAAAATATTTCTACTCAATTATTATAAAATTCGAATATTGAATTTGTAGGCTGGTATGACGACATGTCATCCTATATCAATGTTGTAAATAAAGAGATTAAAAATATTATTGTCAAAATTATTTTGTTGATTTTTACATGATAAAAATAATAATACGAGAACATTTTATATAGCTATAATCATAACACAATATCTTCAATAGTCTTATCAAAGGCTCAATGGTCTCACGGTAAATATCTAACAATTAAATTCTCTGCCCCTCCTCCACACCTTAATCTGGCCCTGTCAATCAAGAACCCGTCCGAGCTTCATTCATAGGTTGATAACGATATTGAATAGATGGTATCGAACGATCTATTTGTGATTACCAATCTTGGCGGATGTAAAGAGATACGAAGATTATTGGTATGTTACGAGGCATTCGTGGAGCTTTTTTTGTGATAATTTGTATCTCTTGTATTTCGGAGAATCCGTATTGAATATGGTAGCTCAAGTAAAAAGAGGAATGAACAACATAGTTTATTTTTTATTTAAAGTTAGACAGACTTAGTTTAAGGCTTCTGATAATGCGATTGTATACGTTTGTCTACTTTAATTGATCCCGAAAAAAAGCGTTACACACCTACCTACTTACCTTACTTACTTAACAACTTTGGGGAACGTAGGACTTCTCCGTCAATGAAGATATGTTATGGCAGGGTCTACCAAAATCCTGATTATTTTCTCGCGAAACGCTCATAATATTATATATTAGGACTACGGACATGCCAAAGAACTCCGCTTCCGCAGCAATATCAGGGCTATGGGCACGATGTACTAATCCGATTCTTGTCTATTCTGTGCTATATCCCAATAAGGTCGTGATGCACAATGCACATTGCTCATTGCTCATTGCTCATCTCCAAGACAATCCTTCTTTCTTTTGGAAACGAGCATTTCACGACTTTATCCCTCCAGTGGTACCTTTTCGTTACTAAGTAAAGTATACTTTACGGATGTTATCTCTTATCTCATCGATCTCTTCTTTTATTAAGTTTTATAGGACAATATTTATCTATATATAGGTATATAAAAGAAAAGAGTGAGTGATTGATCTATCAACGCACACCTCAAACCGCTGAACGGATTCATTTGAAATTTGGAATACAGATAGGTTTTATGATGTAGACCTCCGTTAAGAAAGGATTTGCTACACGAGCAAAGCCACGAGCATTAGCTAGTTAAAGGATAAATAGATTTCGTTCAACGTAATGTTTTATAATATTTTTGATTCTAAACGTTCATATCTAGAATTAATTTGTAATTATTTTAATGAAAGAGGAGCTTAAGGATATTTTTGTTTATTTCTCATTATTAAATTCAGCTTCATACAGCTCGGCAATTTTTCATGAAACCTGTTCACAAAATGATCTCTTGCGCGAACTCATACATACAAATTGGCGATGTTATAATGTTCGCTCAAACGTGGGTGCATTATGGTAATGTTGTAATAATGATATGGCTATCTTCCTGGTATGGATCGCTGCAAATCACTTATAGGAAGTTTACACGAGGCGATTGCCACGTGCAAATCAACCGTGTAAATGACAAGGAAATTTTTATCCTATAAAATACCGGAGGTGCTTAGGAAATAAATTTTTAGCCCAAGAGACGAAGAAAAGACAAATTTGTAGCAAAACGATTCGCATTTTAAAACACAATATTTATTGTAAAATTTATTTTGAAAAGGCTAATAATAAAAAAAAATGTTGCATTGATTTTGTATTGGTCCTGTAGGTTTTTTTTTTTAATTTGTCAGTAGGCGATGACTGGTTTGATGTTTTAATACCTTACTAAAGAGCAATATTCAAGACCATTAAAAGGGACCATTAAAGAATAGCTAGTAAATAAAATGAAGAGGAGATAAAAAAAACACCAAAGATCGCATCACCAGTGGTAATACGCGATGTTGGCTAATTCCGGCGTATCGTCAGACAATCAGAAGTTATCAAGAAACTTTACTATTAGTTAAAGCATAATTGGAAATAATATTGATTTAGTTAAAGCATAATAATAACATCAAAAAACTTTTATCTACCACCATTTACGAGGCCGTTGTAAGTAGAGTATTTATTTACATCATTAAGATTTTATATATCAAAAACAACCCAATATTATGACGTGATTATCCCGAAAAGCAATCAACTTAATTGCCGTTAAAATTAATGCTGATTAAGATTCTTTGGTCCCAATTAGATTATAAACTGGATAATATCCAACAAACACTAAGGGAGGTTTATGGGTTTAACTACACAAAATCATCGGCGGCCATTTTGAACAATCTGCTTACGATTTACAGCCAATTAGGTCAATAAATACAGGGGCTTGCCTGTTGCGAGGATGGGGCTACTGGGCCATAGAATTTACGATTTAAGAATAATTTATCTACATACATAATATTATAATTATGCCTGGTTCCCGATGGGTTAGGCAGAGACTTTTCCTTCCACTAGTACGATTCCTAACACACCTCTTTCGCTTCCAAAAATAGCAAAAAAAAAGTCATGCCACAATGTGACACCGCGGTTTAATTAATTATTAAAATGTTGCAAAACAGTCAATATTTAATCAACAAGTCAACATCCTACTGCTGAGGAGATTTTAATCACATAAATTCAAAACCGCTTTTGTAATGGCTCAAGTTTATGAATAGGCAATAAAACTAATCAAATGTGAGCCGAATTGACGAATACGGTCCGTTTATGGGAAACTTGAGACACAAAACAACAGCATCTAATTGAACATAAAACATAATTATTGATACATCACCATAGTTTAGGAGCTAATGCCTATTATAGGTATATTTATTAAACGCTCGTTTGAGCTATCAATTTAGATTTAATTTTCTTCTTTCACCTTCGTGTTTTTATTACCACAGCCATTTGTAGCCATTTGAGTGCACCGTGCACTTCTCTTCTTCCTCTTCTTAGTATCTACTACTACGTACATATCCACGTACGTAGTAGTAGATACGTACGTAGTAGTAGTAGTTCCAATATATCACCCCGATATCGCCTTACCGCCGATATTGCCTTCGCCTAATATGTGCGTGAAGTCACCAAAACGGCCACAACAAAAGACCAGCGCTGAATATTCAGCAACAAGCTGAGCTGCGACCGTTACGTGGACAAATGTTCAATGTTTTATTTTTTCGTACTGTTTTTATTTCTTTCGTACTGTTTTAATTTTTTGTTACATTGCTGTATTTATCATGTATCTAAGATGTTTGTACACGAATAAACGGTTTCATTCATTCATTCCTTACTCTCTCTTAACTCACTAATTTTTTTCATTTCCGAACGTCAATGCGACGTTTCGTGTCTCTAGAGTCTAGAGGATATCTTACAAAAAACGCACTCCCTCGTGAAACTTCAGTTTGATAGCAGCTAACATTACGATATCACGGCATGATCTGTTATTCTTAATTTTTTTTTCTATGGTTTTACAGTGTTATTTTAAACACACCTGCAACCTCGTAGGACCAGGCAGCCAACACAATAAACAACAACATGTTACATGTCTTTTGATTATAATTTGTTACATTTAACTTAAACTCAACCCTAAGCCCCCGGGTTGGGGTTTAAATAACCCTATACAGGGTTATTTTAAACAGCAAAAGTAGGTATTCTAAGAGGTTTTTTATATCATAAGTAAATAAATTTATCATCAGTTCCCGAACTAGTATTATGTTGAACAGTAGCTTACGGCAATAGTTTGGACTATAAAAGGTAAAAGCTTTCTATTTAATAGTGTTTTTACCGTGATGTTTTAATTGCCTGACTATTAAAGAAGCAGTTGACAGATAAAATTGAATTTTTGTTGTTTTGATGTTGAATATAGACTAATTAATCAGAAATAGTTTACTAAAGCTACTGTTTGTATTATGTTTTTCTCTAATGGTGCTTACCTGTATTTAAATTTCTAGGCAAAATTGTATTACAGATAGCTATTCAAATAGTAGATAAAAGGTTGTCCTTTATTCAGTAGTGAAATTTTTCGTAATTGCTGTAAAACTTAACCAATCACAAAAAAATCGCTATCTGTAATTTATGTAATACAAAATACAACCCAACAATTATTTTATTTGCTTATTCTTAACTTTGATTGATTTCATTACAAACCTAAATGTTCGCACTCTCAACAAGCGCCCTCACAGGGTATGTAGATGTACAATAAGTTAGTTAGACTAAGACCTAGCTTTCACTCATTGGACACAGGATTAATTTTATTTGTTACCAACGGAAGTGCCAACTTATTATAATGGCTAAAATCGTCTGTACTAGACATTACAGCCTTATGATGATTCGTATCCCAAATCTACGTGTCGTCATGTGAACACACCTTAAATCATGATTAGTCCAATTCTAATCACATTTTAATATCACTAACGGTAAACCCACTCATATGTGATTAACTAAAACACCAATTCTTTGTTCCATCATTATAAAAACAACAATTCCCACCATTTTGTCGCGAAATAATTATTTCGGTGCCGAAAGATTTTCTTTTTCATTTAACACTAATATGAGGCATTTCTTTAATAATTATAATGTTTGTATGAATTGTATGGAAACAGAATGCTGGACGGTTAATTTAAGGTGTGATGTTAGTGAATAAGATATAATAAGTATAATTTATTATACTATCTTTTCTTTCTACTGATTCAAATATTACAAAAATAATTTGCAACAAAATATTTGATTAATTTTTTGCTTTATTTTTTTATATTATAGCATAAAATTGCATTAATATCGTTCTTTTAATTTATACTCGTGCGTCTACGCTGCTAATACAACACAATATTACACTAATATTATAAAAGCGAAAGTTTGTGAGTGTGTATGTTTGTTACTTCTTCACGCTTAAACGGGTGGACAGATTGAGCTGAAATTTGGTATAAAGATAGCTTAAACCCTGGAATTGACTGAGAGCAGCTAGTATTACATAGGTATGACCTTAGTGTGCGCCATTGGGCCTGGTAGTCAGTTGCTCATTCAAATTTCAACAGGCCCTCGCAATCCTTCCCCTGTTTACAAATGCGTACGCGCCCCTGCCCTGCCCCTTCCCTGTTTACAATGCGTAACTATTGCGTCAAGTGTTTTAAACAGTAATTGATTGCCTACTTTGGATAAATGAACGCCGGATATTACTCACCATTAGATCTGCCTCTATTTTCCCCACCTAAGATATAAAATAACTAGCTATTTTTTGTTTGAAATATTTATTAAAATCTAAAATTTTACTTACTAATATTTTATCGCTAATCTTGCTCACAGCCACACAGCCTTAACCAAACTAGTGTGAGATACAAAAGTAACAGAAATGTAGCGTGATCTGAATAGCCCAGATGTTGGACGCTGACAATTATTGAACAAAAACTAAAGACTTGTACGACTTTTGGTCAATTGCTGGGGAAATGGTTCTGTACGTTGAATGATTTTTTTTTTTATTATAAGTTAGCCCCCCCGTTAGTAGTACCCAGTAGACTTCCTTAGTAGGAGGTGAACCAGGTGGGTTCCCCAATAGTGTCAGTTATTCTACTGCGTAAGCAGTGATGTACAAATATTATTACTGTGCTTCGGTAGGAGGGTATTGTAACTAGTGAAATTACTGGGCTAAAGAGTCTCAACATCTTATGACTCTTAAGAAGCGTTGGCGCTGTGCACCTAGAATTTAAAATCCTAGATAGCACTGTAGATAGATAGATATAATGCTTTATTGTTTACCACACAAAAATAAATACATAACAAGTAGAAAATACGATAGGTACTAATAATATTGTGGACGAAATATCTCTTAAGATTAGGAAAGCGTCTTGCTCGTCTTCTTACATATTTGTAAAAAACAAGAAAGCAGAACACTGGAGTATTTATAAATTTATTATAAATCCACTACCTTATATATAAATCCACTACCCACTTTATTATCTTTGTTGCAAGAGTTTTTAATTAAACACATAGCTTACTCGTAAACACAACTTTCGAACAAGTAGAAGTAGTATATACTCGAATAAGTAGTCGTCTCCGTGAATGGATCCCTAAAAACCCAAGTCTTGCAATGGAACCAGCTGTGATTACCATAATTTCATCGCTCCACGTGTCTGGCGTCGCTGGCGCATAAAAACTGGCAATAATCACAGTACAACGCTGTACTGTCGCGAATAAAATTATCTTACTACACAAAAATTATTAATTTCAATAATTAGGCATATTTATTTTAATGGTAGTGTTACAAAAACCTTATAAACCGAGTTAACATTATAATAAGTTCAAATCGCGAAAGGTTAAAGTATTATAAAAACGATTAAAATGAGAAGACACTAAAAAATGGCACCAAATCTGATTTTTATAACAAGTTGACAATAATACTTTTTATATTTAGTTAAAAGCTCGTTGGAAAGACTTAAAACATTAATTTGCGGTATGCTTTTTTCAGAATTACTGTTTGTCTTCTTGTAATATACTCTGCTCATACATGCTCATATTGTATTACCCCTATGCTCCTTTTATTTTGAAGTAGGTATAAAATAATATAATACATTTAAGTAAAACGTAAATACATAAGTATCATCGTATGAGAAGCTGTAGAAATTTTGACAAAAACGTTTACTATATTAACCTTTTGTGATTGAGATTCAAATGGTGTGAGATCTTCTTTTGTTTTTATAATTTTAATTCCATTCCTCTTTTGTTTTCTATAATCGTAACACTTTTGTGTGTCACAGTACAGTATTTCAGTAGTCGAGCAGCGCTCCGGCGGCGATCCCAGCTACCGTACAGAATAATAGCTTTTTTTACATTAACTTCTTCAAATCGGCTGTCATATTTCGTACGTAAACACCGCGCCGGCGGGTTTACTTGGATTTTTGATTTAATGAAACGCCGTTGGACATTTTGCTTGTGACAAGAAAAATATCTTGCTTTATTTATCTTCTATATTTATTGGATGAGATACGAGATTTTCCTATATTCGATGTAATTAATAAAAGGCGAAGGTTTATGGCTGTTACCTTTTTAAATTTGAACGGCTAAACTGATTTGGCTGAACTTTGATACGAAGGTATGTAGCTCAAATTTTAAGTTAACATTTTTTTTTAGAGAAGTCAAGGTAATTTTTATGCCACCTTCTAGGTTTAGTTTGCTACTATCCACGGCCATAACATCGCTTCGTTATCAAAGAGTCAAAGGGTAACCAATAACGAATAAAAAAAAAGTGTCCAGTCTATTAACGTCGTTGTCGTCATCGTTTACCTGCTAAAAATAACTTTTTTACATAAATAAGAAAGATGATGAGCAAGACTTCTCTGATGGCAAGAGATACCGTTGCCCATAATTAGTTTCAGGATTTCACAATGACATAAAAGTCTATGTGAACTGCGCCAACGCTTCTTACTCAAGAGTTATAAGATCTTAAGACTCTTCACCCCAGTAATTAAACCCAGCCCAGTTAGTAGTACAATAATAGCGCAATTTTTCTATAATTTATTTTCTTATCATCATCATCATCCACAGCCTTCTACATCCCTCTGCTGGGCATAGGCTTCCTTCATGTTAAGCCATTTAACCCTGTCTTTGTGTCAATCTCGTCCATGTGCTACCCGCTACTTTGACTATATCGTCCACCCATCTAGCTGCTGGACGACCGACATTCCGTTTGCCTATCCTTTTTTTGTTTTCTTATAGTCTTTGTCTATTGACACTACAAGATATTAAGGTACCAATATTGACGCAGCCAATCACGGGCTTAATATAGAAGCTCAATAAAAACGTCCTAGTATGAAGCATATAATGGGATGCGCTGGCAGCATCTGATCGGCTACCGATAGGGAGCGTGCCCGGGGCGCGCCATTAGTGCTGCTACCATTACTGCCATGGTTACCATCATGTTGAGGACGGTGGAATTTTCCTTAAAGAACCTTCATTGATTTTTATGAAATATTGGAGACTAGTTTATGCTCGCGGCTTTGCCCGCGCGGACAAATCCTTCCTTAGCGGAGATCTACGTCATAAGATCTATCTTGTTTCAAATTTCAAACCAATCCGTTCAGTGGTTTGGGCTGTGCGTTGATAGATCAGTCAATCAGTTACTCTTTCCTTTTATATATTTAGATATGCATTTAGTGGCTTTGCTCAATCTGCAGGGATATTGGGCAATTCACACTAAAACTGATGTCCACTTCTATGTACATCACTCCGTTTGTTATTTTACTCATATTAATAATGAGATTTAAGCAAGTGATGTACGCAATTTTGTGTATGGATTGTAGTGTTTTACATGTGGGTGGACAATAGCCAGTAGGCCTGCAGGTCCTGACAATCTCGTACGTTATTCTTCTTACGCTGTGCTTTACTATGTCGATGCGCTAGCATTTTGATTATAATAATTGAAGCGTTGATATTCTTTTTGAATTCTTACTATTGAAGAATTGCAAGAAGTTGTGCGAAGAAATTTCTTTGACCAATAGGATTTTGGGAGTTTTATGGCGCAACCTCTAACCCAGTGAAACCGTGGTGGATTAATATGATAATAATGAGAATTGGGAGAGTAATCAACACGTAATATTTTCTAGGTAAGCGTGCAACATTCTAAATAGCAGCAGAACCTTTAGTCAAGCGTAATGATGTTTTAACCCTACTTACCAATGTGCCTATAATCTTAAGTTACTATTGTGTGTGAAGTAGGTACTGTTCTTATGTGTAAGTAAACTTACAATATGTATGTAATATATTTAAGTATAGAATAGAATAGAATAGAATAGAATAGAATAGAATAGAATAGAATAGAATAGAATAATGCTTTATTGCAAACCAAAAATATACAAAAGAACTTATTACTATAATATGTTATGAAGTAGGTTAACAATCGGCGGTCTTATCGCACTAGGCAGGTACTTGATGTTATTCGAAATAAATAAATAATCAAATATTATAAGCTTTCAAATATTATAAGATTTACTGTTGTAAATTGTTAATTTTCATGTGGTGTTACAATAAAGTATTAATGAACAGTTCAATATTTTGCTTACCATGTGGTCACTCTACATGTACATTATGATTGCACCAAGAATCGACACAAAAAAGCATCGATCCCTTGATTACCTCACAACTCATGTGGCGGATGATATTGTTAATTTCATTCGACGTGGCCATGATTTGTGCTTTTTGTAATGGCGTATGGGTTTTAATTTAAGAATAAATTATTTTTTATTTTGAATAGGTAACTTAAGATCACTTTTGAATAAGTTTTATGGACGAGCTAGATTTATGATTATTGATAAAATTAAAAGTGTAAAATATTAGCACTATATCGCATGTGCGTAGATGTGTTCTAGCTTTTTTGGTTCTTCTTTTATATGGTTAATAACTGTTATGTGTGTTCAATTTATAACACAGAATTAACTCGCAGTCATGATACTAGCGACCTTAGACTAAAAAAAATATTATCAAAAATTTAAAAACTACTTGCTCCCGCGTTGCTACTCGCGATAAAATAGTGTTTATCCCATGGGATGATAGAGCTATCCAATATTCTTTTCTGAGACTTGAATTATCTCTAATTCAAATTAAATAAAATTGGTTTAGTCGTGAAGAATAATACACAGACAGACAGACCCACATTCACATTTATAATATTAGTCTTTTAAGTAGAGATCTTTAGAGTCTTATAAGAGACTAGCTTGTGCTTGCGGCTTAGCCCGCGTGGTAAAATCCTTTCTTCGAGGAGGTCTACATCATAAAACCTATCTGTGTTCCAAATTTAAAGAACCCGTTCCGCGGTTTGCGCTGTGCATTGATAGTCAGTCACTCTTTCCTTGTATATTTATTTATAGAAGAAGGGCAATATGGGTCCGTTCTTTTTAGCTTATCTCTCTGTATCCATTTTAAATACCTGTACACTGTGTACCTTATCTAATCTTTGCCAAGCACACCTGTCAAAGTTCGAGCGGTCATACTTGTAGAAGCGATAGTCGATCAACGATCACCGGCGAGCGCTAATCACCACTGATTACTTAGGAAATTAGATCGATCATAAAACTTACTTATTAGCAGCTTTGTAAATTCAAGATCGGTAGAACATAAACTATTTAATAAACAACTAATACGGTGCTCATAAAGTGTCTGTTTATACTGCAGAATAAGCAAAGAAGAAAAAAATTATGAAAAGCCTCCAACGTACCAGAAGATTGCTTGTCACGTCCTCAATATGCTCTGTTTCTGGCTGTACTGTTAACTCATGTAAAATATAGGATACTAGCTGCGCCCAGCGGTTTTACCCGCAGTACTTATGTAGCCTATGTGTTATTCCAGGGTCTAAGCTATCTCTATACAAAATGAAAAAGAGAAAGAGTAACAAACATCATGACATCCAAACATCAAACCACGCTTACAAACTTCATCCATGCTTACAAACTTTCACGTTTATAATAAGTATATAGTAGTTTATATATAGTAAGATTTTACATGCCAGTCTTACTTAGATTAATCTTTGCTCAATACCATCCTATATAATAATAATAAGCAATAGCCTAGTCTCTACCTATAGCCTCATTAATTATCCATTTAGAATGCCCATCCATAGCCTATATTATGTAGTTTCCATTAATTGGTAATAGTCCTGTCACTTGGCGGAGACTGTCTTTAAGCCCATTTTGTATAGCAGATGGACTCACAGCAGATAGACTCCGATAAGTGGCACTATTACATTTATATTAAAAACTCAAAAGGGCCTCTGTGCGTTGGATTTTTTTTTGGTCATGCGCCTGGTGTGTTTAGGTGTCATCAAGCCGTTCCTCTTTTATAATTATCTAGTGCTAATCACCATCCACTGACGGCTTAAGAAGCCATTTCCTGTCCTACTGTCTAATTTACCGATCACTCTAAAGTATGCTTTAATTCGGTACTTGTGGGATGGAATAGTTTTCTTTTGATGCGTTCGCTTCTGGTACGCAAGATTGTGATTAAAACTGGTACTACATTGCCACTTAAACTATATTGTGGGTACTTATATGTTATTAGATCCTATGAATAGCTATTATAACTATTTATAGGTGAATATAAAAATAATGTAGGTATATTGTTTTTGCCCCAGGCGAAATTGTGATGACCATAGGGGCAATTTCCGTCGTTAGCAAACAAATTATGTCAAACAGCTGTTAAAGCTTTTTGATAATTAAAATTTTAATATTTTCGTTTACCTAATACAAAATTTGTCTCTAGGTGCTTAAGATAAATATGACCAAAAATAGCAATTTTTTGCAAAAAAGTAAATCATTTTTGCCAGTGACAGTCAAGGGGCGCCCGAAAAACGTTTAGATGACCTGTGTGAAAGGGGATATAATATAATAGGGGAGTGGATAAAGATATGACGGATGAAAGAGCAGAATGGAGGAGAAAAACGTATTGTGCCCGACCCTACCTAGTGTGGGATAAGGGCAGGAAAATGATGATGAGTCAAGGGGTTTTTATAAGGTGTAGATTTGATTCTAGAGCTTAAATTCCGGCCTGACCAATGACAATGATAAGTATTATTATTATCTTTTCTAAGTGTTTAAAACACAAATAAATACATGAAAATAAAAAAAAATTACGCCCTTATAAAATAGACCAATATTGCACATGAATTGCAAATTAAAGACATGTTCTACTTTAAGTGAAAATCGTAAACTTGCGACCAACTTAGTTGCTTACTTAATTCCTACCTAACTTGCAACTTTGTGATAACTGGATCTAAGCTAATAGCTTAGCCGGCTTAAGACTTAGCAGGTGCGAAGTTAATGCATTCTAAATTTAAATATGGCTTTGAAAAATAATTAACCAAGATATTATAATATATGCCTATGCTACGATACAAATTGCTCTAAAAGAGCTTATGACTTGAGGTGACTCAAGAAATTTGTATATAATCAAATTTCTTGAGATGGAAAAATTCCAGAACGCCCGTTTCTATTTCAAAAATCATCTATTTCAATAGGCTACAATTTAACACTTTTGCAAGTTAATTTTATAATATAATTTTTTATTATTTTACCTTCCAGTACAGTTATAGCTCTTTAATAGGCTACCAACCCTCCGCTCTTGTAGAGAGTTGGTAATCGAGAGATCGTCCAGACATTGAGAGACGTTTAGTTTGCGCAGCCCATTCATTTGTGTGCCATTTTGTCAGTCCAGTACCACTTTACCATTCCAAACGACGAATTGCAACAAAATATTAGGTAAAAGTCGTGGTTGACATGGAGACGGTGGGTCTACGTTAAATTAGACATAAGGATTGTATGCATTTTTGAAAATTTAGTTATGTTTTTTTAAATTATGTGATATCAATAATTAAGCGTTACCATTCTAAAATCTAAGGAATTCGTTTTTAAATTAAATTACTTTAAAGTTGTTAGTAAAGTCTTGGGTCCTTGTACTTAGATCCCAGTCAATATTCGTAGCCTCTTATCAAGCGATATAAACTGGTAAAGTCATATTCCATTAAGTAGATAAGGCGGAATTCTGATGAGTACAGTACACCTACATAGCCCTTACTGAAGACAGATATCGCACCTGAAAACAAAAATGAAGTACAGTAGAGAAACCGTTATCTGTTATAAGCCAGGCCATTTTGTCCACGCGAAGTATTCAAAACTGTACGCGAATATTTCCTCGAAATAGAGCGTCGGCTTTATTCTGAGAGCAGCCTTGGTATTTTTTTATGAAACTTGTAAATAATAATCTTCTTTTAATACTATTGGTTTTGCAGAATTCTATAGGGAACGGGTACCGCTTTTGTGTCTGTATGTATCATACAAACTTCTTCAGTTACTTTAGCGAGGTCCGCAGCAGCAGGAGAGGTACTACACTACATTCATTGATTTTTGTTTTTTTTCTTTTATCTTCTTTTCTTTTTCAGCTATTTTTTCTACACTTTAAATGGTCTTGAATATTATCTTTAGTAAGGCTACGTATAAGTTTAAATACATTTAATCAGGGATGTTATTCACATAATGCGTTGGTGCTGTGCGCCTAGAATCTTACGTCATTGTGATATCCTGGATGGCGCTGTACTGATTATGAGCATTATCGCTTACCAACAGGAGAGCGTCTTGTTCGTCTTCTTACTTATTGGAATTAAAAAAAAAACAATGACATTAATGTTTCATGTCTCATCTCGATATCGCTTACTGTCAAAATTTAACAAAATATTGTACAATCTTGGAATACCTACCCGACCGTTCCAATACAAAATCAAATGCAACATGCCTTCACGTTAGTTCTGGTTACAGCAGAGCAGTATGCATTTATTACTATACCCTGTGAATACACCATCCACCGCACGGTAGCCGGTTTCATCTCGATTATAGTAATCGAATCGTACCGAACTCGGCTATTTTCTTCGTTACATCAGTATCGATTTCATTAAATCTCTACGGATTTATTAAACCACCGGATGAGTTTTTGTTGCCCACCATTTTTATTATGGCTTACAAACTAGAAAGGTAATTACTACTTGTCGGTCAAAGAATATGAGAATAGATAAGACACTGAAATTTACTCTTAAGTTTTTTTTTTTAATAAAAGTGACTTCAGTGAAATGTTTGTCTGATTGATTTGTCTTTACGTCTTAAAATCTAAGCCTGATCTTATGTCAGGCTATTGACTGAATATAATACCATTGACCTGAAATGTGATAATTCGATAGCGTGACAACAGGAACTAGGCGGAATTATAATATTATGTAGGTATGTATGATTTTGTAATTTCCATAAAAAATATATTGAAGCTCATTGTTAAAAATGATTCATATTCAGATATGCTTTACCATACTTAACCATTTGAGGTAAGGTGCATCTTTGGTAATTAATTATTCTATGACCCGCGTAGGTGGTTACAATATTTTACAAAGTATGCTCTACTTTATAACGACGTTGTATTGATTGATTGTATATTTCATCGGAGGCACTCTGTTATGAGCTGTCTTTATTAACTTTTCAATGTTTTATTTTACAATTAATTATTGTGTCTATCTCGCAGTTAAGAGATGTTACAAGAGATACGTAATCATGACTAGAGAGATTATAATATGTCGAACTTCTAAGATCTATATAATATAATATATTGCTTATCTTTATAAAACGCCAAAACGCGAATTTTTCTGAAGAAACCTTTATTTATGTAAACTACGGCAAACAAGCACGCCTACCTGATGATGATGACCTGATGAAGTGGTTACCTACGCCTATAGACCCCTTCAACACCAGAGTTGTTAATAGAGCGTTGCCGGCCCTGATAGACTTTTTAAATACCTACCCTTTTTGAACCTAAAAACTAATATAATTTAATTTGTTCTAATTTAAGCTAAAAAATAAATAATTAAGGTAACATCGGGATACTTTTTTTTTTGAAGTACCAGGACTTTGATGAAATTGTATACCCATAATATATTATGGGAATATTTCCTCTGAGTACCAGGAGATTTTTTTTATGATCCTGAAAGCGCTTTAAAGACTGAGCAACTGGCAATTTTTTGTGCAATATTCTAGCCACTAGCTGTTTCGTGAATTTATGACCGCTGCTGAACTGGAATGCAGGTTGCCAATTTAGGTAATTATGTATGTTAATTTAAGTTAGATTATAATCCGAAACAACTAGTTGCCAGAAAGTTGCCAGTATTTGATCTGTTTTATAATAGTGAATTTTACACCAATCTGGCTCTAAATTGCATGAGAGAAACGGAAAGTAAGCGGGACACAAGACGCAGACGATCTCACAATAAAGATTCCAAATTCTTTTGTAGAAGCCGCCGCACAGTAGCGGCATATTGAATACAATACAACACTTATTTATAGTCAAAACTGTCTCTGCCATAGCGTCCCGGCTGTCGTTTGGGGATATGGCACACTTGTTTGCTTTATACATTAAAAATAACATTTAAATTTAATATCGTTAATCTAAATATATAAAAGGAAAGAGTAACGGATTGGCTGACCGATCTATCAACGCATAGCTCAAACTACTGAATACATTTGCTTGAAATTTGGAATGTAGATAGGTTATATGACGTGGACCTCTGCTAAGAAAGAATTTAAAAAAAGCCGCGAGCACAAGTAGCTAGTAGTTGATATTTTCGATGCTAGTAGGTAAAATTATTAACATAATAACAACTGTTCGCTGTAACTTTTTCAATTTCATAGAAGGTCACCTTGCTCGTTAGCCGTTTTAAAAGACCATAGGCGTTCTAGGGTCTAAGCTAAATAATTATTATAACTAAAATCCATGTCGGTGTGTACACACAAATTTTCTTTTATAATCATAATAGTCGTGCCTATCAGTTTTACTTGCTGTACAATATCCTATACCTACATTAATTATCTAATCCAGGGTCTAAACTATCTAAATATCAAATTTCAGCTCAATCGGTCTGCCCGTTTAAACGCGAAAGAGTAACAAACATTTATACATAAGATCCTGGGTAAAATCTTTCCTATTAAAAAAAATATTACAATAATATTAATATACCAAAGTACGTGATATATCTATTACCTATCTATAGCCAAGGACTCGATAAGACGATGATTGAAAAGTTTAATTTTTAGAAAAAAAATGAGTATCACGTAATATCAAAAATAACAATGTAAAAGCTCCTTAAGAACCTTATATCACTCGCCCTCTTGCGGTTGCGCATCAGAGGAATAGCTGGGCCCTTATTTTTTGTAAAAAAAAACTCCTCTCTAACGGTTCATTCGGCAAGGTCAGTGGGACCTAATGATTTCGTCATTGTTTTATTGTGTTCTTAATTTTTATTTATGAGTTTTTTGTTTACTTTCGCTGATTCATTCATTGTGTGGCGAAAGGCTTTAGGGGTGACCGCCCAAGTTTGGTCAACAGACTGACGTTTGCGTATAAATTAGGTAGTTCTAACTGTAAATATTGGGGCACATTTATTTTGGTGAGATTTTGAATATTATTTAAGAGAAAGCAAACGGTTCGTCTTATATAGTGGATATAGTTTGACCCTTTTTGAATTAACCGTTGTTAATAGAAAGCAAGAAAAGAAAATATTAAAATAAAATTTATTTGCACACAAACCAAAGACAAAAAGAAACACAATTAACAATGGTAATATATAAAAAAAACTTATGTTAAGTACAAAAAAACATTTTCGAGTCGTACACCTTCTTCGATAGAGTTAAAAGACGTTTATTTTTAGCATAAAACCTATGAGTCAAAATTAAGAAACTAACATGTTTTTTAATACGTATTTTATTATGTATTGATAACATTTTTATTTCCAAGGAATCAAACTCCAAATGGTATTTACATACATGAAAAAATAAAATAATTTATGAAAACTAATAAAAAGAAAGATTTTGATGTCAGCGCAGCCTAATCACACTAATATTATTAATGCGAAAGTTTGTGTGTATGTTTGTTACTTTTTCACGCCTAAACGGTTAGACCGATTGAGCTGAAATTTGGTATAGAGACAGTTCATTTATTGACGCTGGTGCTTTTGAAGTTATATATTTAACTAATGCTTATTTAAATTATTTCTGAGTACATATGTATGTAATAAAAAAACTTGAGAGGGGTCAAGGGACACCCGGATGGAACGAAGTTCCTATAAAAATGAAAATATCTGGTTTGTTTTTTATAAGAGAGAGAGAGAGAGAGAGAGAGAGAGAGAGAGAGAGAGAGAGAGAGAGAGGGAGAGAGACAGACAGAGAAACATGCGCACGCCGCACAGCTTACAATAGCTTACTATAGCAAAAAGTGTCGTGACAACTTTTCGTAAGAATTTTTTTCCGTCTAGCCCCCTTTCACAACGCGCGATAAGGAACTTCGTTCCAATAAATGCAATATTATTATAGAGAGCCAGCTTAGACCCTGGAATAACACATACAGTACAGCGGGTAAAACCGCTGGGCGCAGCTAGTACATCATAATAATAATAAAATATATTTAATTTCACTACACCACACCTTTTTCGAAGCCAAGCACATAAAATCAAGCAATTATTTAGTTTTAATTTAAATAGATTTTAATGCATTATACATCTATAAAACCAGTTGTATTACATTAAGTACCTACTCATATCATATGCACTAACCATTTATACCAACCAATTAAATTGAAACTTTGATGTCACCGCTAACGATGTCAAACTTGTTATACTATAATAATTATAATTAAAATAAAATTAACAAGTGACAAATAAATAATTGATACATTGGTTGTCTATGCAATAACTGACATTTTTCATAATACGACTATTGTCAATTCGTGATCTTGGATAATTTGAAGGGGCTATGTTTATAATTACTAGGTGTGAATGTTCTAGTCCACTCTACACCAGTGGGTGGAGGGGGAATTTTTAATTCCCGTCACCCAATATTACATGATTGAATTCATACCACAGAGACCCGTAGCTTCAAGTATCTCTTCTTCTTAGTCGTACACTCTTGTCAGAGTGGTCGTGGTTGTTCTAATGCTCGGTCTGCTGCTTTGATTTTCCCGATGGATTTAGCGATGTGACGCATTTTTATCTGTTAAATGGCGTTGCGAGAGCACCGGGTCATAGATGCCTTTGTGGCCTTCTTGATGAGGTCAGTCCAACGAGTTGGAGAACGACCTCGAGCTCTCTTTCTTTCAATTGGACCCTGCACAACGTCTCTCCATAGAGTGATTTTTCCCAGATATGTGACCAAAGAGCTTTAAGTTGCTTGCTGTTAAATTAAAATAACATGTTGAAAAGCGATGTCGTCGATCACACGATTGAGTACCGTACGGCGTACACCCAATGTGGTGACTCCATAGGCTATTTTCCTAGTGATGTAAGTCTTTACAAAAACACACACATACACACACATTCATACACACACATTACATTGTCTAATCAACATTTAAATTTTCCCCAAAAGAATCAAAACTGCCATCCACCATTCCATCGTCCCATCGTCTGCCATCTACGGTCGCATCTTCGCTTATCATCACGCGAGATCGTGGTCAAAGACTTACCTATTATAATGAATAAAAAATACTACATATTGGTACAAAGGGGCAAAAATCTTCATCATCGAACCCAAAATTACCGACAAAATATAACATAATCCATCCTATAATTTCATATTAAAGATAGATCGACATCTTAACCGATAGTTCGTGATTGACGTAGCTAATAATTTCGAAATGGAGACTCGAAGCGCGCGCCGTCAGGCGTCCAGTTATGGATATGAAGTTACACCTACAATTGTACTTGATGATTTTATTACAGCATTTCGATGGGAGATTGAGTGATAAGCTGTTGAAGCATCATCTGGTTTTAAAAAGCTTGTTAGAACTAAGAACTATTGAATGTGTTACAGATAATAAAATCTATGAATTTAATCCTCATGTTTTGGCCCTCACGACACAGGCTCACGTCTAGTGTTAGGACCACAGTGAACACAATGTTGTATGTGCAAAATTATGTCAAATAAACTTTTTCATTTTTCATTTTCATGTACGTACCTACATCATAATATTATTGAAATAACTTCAGCACAGAACACGCGTAACTCATGAAGTGCTTCACATTTGCTAAAACTAAGTGAAAATTACTGTAAATTTTACTATATTTTGCACAAATAAACGTAATATCGTAATCTTTTAGGTATATATTATTTTTATTTAGACGTTTAGATATCAAGTTTCATCCATATGACCATGCATTGTTTGCACCCACATTTCCAACCCGATCACATTCGACTCGATCTTATAAATACTTTATTCATTCGTCACTCTATTTTTGAATCGATTCTACACAACAAAAGATCGATCATCGATACGCCACAGTGATCGAAAACTCTTGTTGTGTACATTATTGATTTTTAATCGAGCGCGAAGAAGCTGCCACAAAGGGTATGAAAAGGCACGTGGAAGAAAAAGTGTTAACAGTAGTGATATAGAATTTTTGAGGTCGAAATTGAAGGTGCATTGTGTTTTTTATACCGGCTGCAGGTTTCGTGTCGTGATCTAAATGGGTTTGGTGGTTCTGTGATTGCTTTTTCTGTGTTAAAATGAAAGCAGGAATGTTCTTTGAGGTGTATGACTTTTCTATTTTGGATATTAGAAGCTATCAGAGTAGCGATGGGCGATGGAGAATTGAAGCTTACTCATTGGTCTTTATTGCTTGCAACCCTGGCTGGTTGTTGTTTTGAATTAAAAATACTAATCCAATTTATCTATCTACGTCAACGTCGGGTACTGCAACTACTGATGAAGGATATCGTTATTGTCCGATACCGTAGTTCAGATAGTATCTACAAAAATTAATAGGTGAGTACAGCCGTGTCGTATATGTATTAATATAATATTATTATAATATATCTACACACAATAAAATCTTTCTTTTCAGAATATAGGAGATATTTTTTCAATTAATTTTTCAACTGCTACCTGTTTGATAACAGGAACTGCTGTACCGAAAAAAAGGAAAAAAAAAAAAAAAAGGTAGCACTCCGGGAGTGCCGGCAGAAGTGAAAACTTCAATATTAACGTTGTGTTTAATTATAAGTATAAAAATACTATCATTTATGAGGTAGAATACAATGTTTATTTATTGCGCTATCGTACACAAATATGACAATTTATATGTTGTTATTTATAATATTATATCGTTATTTATATATAACATTAAATTTTATCTCTCAGAAAAATCAACTTCCATCCATAATTTCGACGACTTTTACACCATCGTTATTATCAGAATCATCATCGCAAATTTTTACAACTGATACAATTGGTTTATGATAACTGAAGTAAGAAACAAACAGTTTTGATTCGAACCTATTTAAGTGTCTAATAAAAAAAATATAAAATATAAAAATATAAAATATAAAAAAAAATATCGGGCGCGCGCTTGTCTAAGCCCCCTGTGCCGCCTAAACAGAGCAGCACACTCAGGCACGGTAGAAAGAGTGGGAGATACTAGTTCCTCTCCCTTCCCCTCGATCTTACGCTTTTTCGATCAGCATCACGTGACCCTGACGCGAGTTTGAAAGTTTTTACCCATACAAAAAAAAGTGCTCAGCGCCGCTAAAGAAGTTTTCACTTTAAAATATTTAGTTTCCTTGCCTCTTGGAGCAAGCTAAACGCACATCGCATCGTTTGTACTGAAAAATGTAAGATCTGGATCCGCGCCTGTGGGCCTGATTGTAGTAACTTATTTCCGGAACGTCAATACCCCGTCTTCCTATTTTTTATGTCTATGGTCAAGACATATTTTTGGGTTATATAATTATAACCAAGCTTATTTGATGAAATTAAAAAACAATAAAAAACTCACAATATTGGTACAATAGCCGATCATAATAATGTTCATCAAAATAGTCACTGGAATCATCTGAATTCTCTCCACTGGACATTTTATAATTTAATTTTCTTAATTTTAATCTAGATGTTTGTTCAACACTCACTAGCCACTAACCACTCGTGATCAAACTGGCAAAAAGTGACGAAATTCGTGATTTTACACTACGCGACTTAACCGCGATTAAAAACAATTAATAACGTATTAATCCACTAACACATAAGTTAAAAAAATCTACACTATGACGTGGAAATCGTTCATCTTCCTCACGGAAACTGTTTTATAAAAACATAATATGTCCGTCTACTAATACCACTACACCACTAATGAAAACAAATGTGTGTATGACACATTATATTAAATAGATTAATGCAAACAGTAAACAATGATAATAATTTTTCGTTTTTTCCTAATTAATTATAATCGGGAAGAAGCGAAAGGTCAAATAACGATGTAGGTGGATAGATAGATAGATAACCCTTTATTGAAACATAAAATATGATACAATAGTTGGCGGTCTTATCACTAAAGCGATCTCTTCCAGACAACCGTGCAGAAAAATTATTGATAAAGGTAGGTACCTACACAATTGGTATATTACAATGTACCTACCTAAACTATGATAAGTAAAGTTGTTCAGAAATTTCCCTTTAAATTAAACTTTAATCGTGGTTAGATAAACAGATTTTTTAAAAGTTGTCAGTAAAAGTACCGTTCTAAAATAAGTACCTACCTACCTATTTCCAAAATACACTTCTGAACATCACAAATTTGCGCGCGAGTCAATGTTAACCTTTAAGTATGGACGTGACTTTTTCTTAACACTACTATGGACGTGGAGCCTCACAGGCTCCTATATGAACCCACTTTTATTTGGGGATTTTGAACTAAAATCGCTTTACATCTGATTTAATATTAAAGTTATGGGATTTAACAATAAAATAACGTGCTTATACAATCAACTTTTATTTTTTTAAATATAGAAATTTGAAAAATCTTAAATTATGGCACTTTTCAGTCTAAATTTACTTTGGTTACATTTTTAGGTATTAAAACAGCCACAGTTATTCTTATAACAAAATGAGTCTTATTTTCTCAAAATATAATAGTTAAAAAACTAAAAAAAACAAAACACCTACTTCAGGTAAAAATATAAAAAATTTTGACAACAGTCTAATCACGTAAATTTATAAGCAGTCAGTGCACAAATATCCAAAACTTTGGACACACACAGGTATGTTGCACCTGACACAAACAGGGCCAGTCATCCTTGTTTTTTTACGGGACAGATTATACTTGCTATTTTAAAGCAAAAAATTCTATATTCTCTTTATTGTGAGACTAAACCGAAGCTAACAAAATCTCACTCACTAAAGAATTAATAAAATGGAAAATTTGAAATGATTTTTTGAAAGATGGATATCCTGGACTAAATGTTTATCCTCCAGGGCCCTGAACAGAACACGTACTGGAATTAAAAATTAGAACCACCTGCTTTATTGTTTTTTGACAATTTGTCCTACAAACTCTAAAATAAATATAATCTCCCCTACAAAATACATTGTAGGACAACTATGGACGTGTAGCCTGACAGGCTCCGGTCAATATTTTGATGGCCATCACTTACGTAATATTCATTGGATGATGCTACTTCCTCCCTTTTTAGTAGTTTTACAACTAAAACAAAAGCTACTGAGCCGCTCAATCACGGAAAATGAGGGGAAATAGGTGAAACTAAGAAAACGGAACATCGAGTAGCCTGTGAGGCTCCACGTCCATACTTAAAGGTTAATGCTCTTAACCTTTCTCAACCCAAGGATTTCCCCTGGTTACTTGACCGACATGACACCGCGTCAGCAATGCCACTGGCGTTGCAGGTGTAGTAGGACTTACATAATATAATATAATATCGAATTGATAACTTCAATTTTTAAGTCGGAATGTAATATTGAGGGGCTGCGCAGACGACAGACTATCCATGACGCACTTTTAGTCTGTGAAAATAGAACCTATGCAATTATATTATTTGTGCGCCGGACTTTTTGCGCGTCGTGTGCGTTACTGCATATAATTGCATAGGTTCTATTTTCACAGACTAAAAAGTGCGTCATGGATAGTCTGTCGTCTGCGCAGCCCCTGAAGACGGAAAACTACAGCCAGGGCGTAAGATTTCAACGCACCAGCCCGATATTATGTCGGACTGCGGATTGCATCTAAAAAGGAAACAGTGGCTGACTGATCTATCAACGCACAGCCTAAACCGCTGGACGGATTGTGTTGAAATTTGGAACACAGATATGTTTTATGACGTAGACCTCCGCTAAGATAGGATTTTCCCATGCGGGCAAAGCCGCGAGCATGAGCTAATATAATATGACTATAAAAAATTTGAGAACTATAATAATATTATACTTAATACCAGTGGAATCATAAATAATTATCTTACTAATATTATTATAAGCGTGAAAGTTTGTAAGAATTTATGGATGTCTGGATGTACATATGTTTGTTACTCTTTCACGCCTAAACGGGTGGCTCATTGAGCTGAAATTTGGTAGGTATAGAGATAGCCTAGACCCTGGAATAGCACATAGGCTACAATACAGCGGGTAAAACCGCTGGGCGTAGCTAGTATTTAATAAATAAGCATGCCACTTGAGACAAAGCTTTGTTTAGGTAATTTAGAAAGGCATTAAATAATATGCTGGTTTTGACTATATCCCCAGAAGCTCAAGATAATCTAGAGTCTAGAGCTTAGTTTGGGTCTCATGAACAAATTTTGTCGATATTATGTCGATTCCAAGACAACTTGAGAGCGTAGCAAGAGGACAGGGATTTTATAGGTCATACCTAAATACTATATATATAATAGGTACTAGGTATATATATTTTTTTATTTAACAACCGTTTTTTACAAAACCGCTAGCAAACAGCGACCGAGTCGAAGGCGACAAGTCGTTTTGATATTACTTTTAAAAAAACTCGTCAATAACCCCCTTCCTTGTGGGGTTATCATGTGTGATAAGTCGAAAAGGTACACCTTTGCGATTTTCTTGGTACAGTGCCCGCATTACAGGAAAATATCCTAAATTAAAATAGTTTTGCAACGGGGGAAATGAGGATGATGTCATAGTCATTTATATAGGCGTCACTTCTTATCAGCGCACTCTGAATCAGACGAGCGTACTTAAATATATTGATTCTTTAGCAGGCAGCTGGACAGAGGTGGCAGTCCGTCCACTACTCCAGCAGTGGACGGACAGAGAGCACGGGTCCTCGGTCCTTGACCGGCGGTTCCGGCTCGTGCAGGTGCTTTCCGGGCACGCATGCTTCGGACAGTAGGTACTTTTACCGGGGGTAGACTTCCTTTGCAGGAGGTCGACTAGATGGGTACCCGAACAGTGCCAGTTATTCTACCGCCTGATGTGCAAATATTACTGTGCTTCGGTAGGAGGGCACTGTAGCTAGTGAAATTACTGGGCTGAAGAGTCTTAACATCTTATGACTCTCAAGTAAGAAGCGTTGGCGCAGTGTACTGGGTAGCATTGTACTAATTATGGGCAGCGTTATCACTTACCATCAGGAGAGCGTATTGCTTGTCTTCTTACTTCGTTGTATAAAAAAAAACTTGTACCACGCAGCCGGCAGGGAAACGACCCCTGCTTGCCACCACCATAGAATAGGATGACTATTACTACGTAGCACCACTGTGGTTGGGGCGTGGATACGGCGCAGCACACACTACAGGACACACACCCATTTTGGGTCAGTGAGCTCCGTAACCTCGTCGCAGTTATGGGGGACCAACTCTCCTTAGCACCCATAGTAAGAGCCATGGTTGCGAGCGTGGAGTCGTGACCAATGTAGGTCCCTAACATATTTGAAGGCAGAGTTCAGAAGACACTTCTTCTTCTGCTATGATGGTGCGCAGAATCAAGAATCTCATACAAAGTAAATTGTTACTCTCGTAAATCTCAGTAACCGAGATAATAATTATTCACTTAGCTCGAATTAGAAGATTGTCTTTCCCACTTAGCGCATTTATTATACACTACTCACTACTATAGCTGCATGGCTGTATGGCGTATAAACTGTAAATTAATAAATTTTATTTTTAGAGATGCAGACAGGCAAAAATATTATAATTTTTACTACGAAAAGTGTGTGTTTAGCTCGCTCTGAACAGTTAGAAAGTTCAAATATTCGTAATAATAAGTGCGCGAGCAGTTTGCTGCGAGCGCCGAGAAAAAAAATGTAATCTTGACCATGAAATATGGCCAAAATGCGTAATTCTACAATGCTTCTGGGGGCCTTGCCCCCCCCTAAATCCGCCTATGAGTATTTTTATTATAATAATTTTTAAATATAATTTTTGTATTTTTTTTTTCATTAGACTTTATATCTTTCAGATAGGTTAGTGAAAAATATCGGGCGCGCGCTTGTCTAAGCCCCCTCTGCCGCCTAAACAGAGCAGCACACTCAGGCACGGTAGAAAGAGTGGGAGATACTAGTTCCTCTCCCTTCCCCTCGATCTTACGCTTTTTCGATCAGCATCACGTGACCCTGACGCGAGTTTGAAAGTTTTTACCCATACAAAAAAGTGCTCAGCGCCGCTAAAGAAGTTTTCACTTCAAAAACTTCATATATAAAAGTAGATAATAACATTTTTCAATAACATGTACATAGAATTAAACATCAAATCTTTATCCTTAACCTTCGACAATGAATAACGTCCCCATAATTACATCAAACCATCAAAAGCTCGGTGATATATCCTTGATGCTAGAATAAGTTTTTGTCGATCAGACATAGTTTATCCCATCATTTATTGTTGATCCCGGCGACACCGAGTCGGTACCTCGAGCGATGGGCATTAGTCTAATGACCATGCCATTAGGGCCCAAGCCATATACACTCGTTTATTAGGGACAATAAACTTAACGAGGTTTTTTAACGTTTATTAGACGATTTGGGATATAAAAACTGCGATGTCAAATTGGAGCGCCTATTTCGAGTGGAATTTGGGGTTTGCCGCAATTTTTGATGGCTTTTGAATTCTTGTGAAGGGAGATGGGTGTGAATAAATTGTGAATGTATTACAGTGGACTTAAGTATAGGCGTAATTTGCCTGCAGTATGGGTTAGTAGGCACACATAAAATGTTTTTGTTGTAAGATGAGATATGGTAGGCCCCTTTTAACTTTCCATCAGCTCAGAGCTGTGTTGCCTAGGACTTGATTCCTATGGAATATCTAGGCAACACTCAGACTGTTATGAACAAGCTTTAAAGCATAATAATGTTTGGTGAGCGTCGAGTTCTTAAAGTTCTTAAATAAGAGGCCTCCTGGTGGCACTGAATGAGCAACGTTATCTCTTAACATCACGAGAGCATTTTGATCGTCTTCTTACCTTAGCATAAGCAAAAGTTTGTGCAGATCATCTATTTGATTAAAAAAGTCTAAAAAGTACCAATATCAGTCATCTGAGCCAACATTCCTTCGTCCAAGATAACGAATAGCAACCATAGCTTCTTCCAAATAGATCACAACCTAAATGAAATATCATGTAAACTAGTAGCCAGACAAGAGATTAACTTTTACCAGTCACTGATAATCAGATGTAATTAATATTGTGAATAATTAACGATGTACTCGAGGAACAAAGCATGAGTTATGGATACTACTGTATCAGATGTATGGAGATCAGCGGACATTTAAAACGAGCAGACTGTTAAACGAGTACATAATATAGTAGAGTCTATGTCAAAATATAATTCTGCTATTAATAACTTTGTTGATTAAGAGTTATGTTTTTTATAGCAGACTAAACAAGCGTTAGACCGCAATCTCACCTGTTGGTTGGTGAAGATGTAGTCGAAGTTTTAGCACGCTTGTGCTACAACTTGCGCTACTTACTTAACTTGTACTAACTTTACTTTTGGTGTTACTAACTTGTTACGCTTGTTGTGTTGTTGTTGCATTTGCATGTGCATTTTGAAAATAAATAAAATAAAATAAGAATCCTCGCAACAATTATTATTATATTTTTACAATAGCTTTTGTGGTTCATTTATATTAAGTTAATAACAATTATGGTCGTGTTTTTATCAAAACCAAAGATCATTGATGCGATTGAATAGCGTAGCTATAAAAGCTTGTACAACAATGGTTATTACACTCACAAAAAAATGTCTGACAAAAACCTAAAAGTTTAAGTGTAAATATTAATATTATTATTATTATAAAAAGGTACATGTTTTGGCAGTCGGCAGTAGATGTCACCGGCAATACCATTGCAGATAACTTTAATTACAACGCGATGGTAACCGTTCACCATTACACGGTAAAGAGATTTTACACAGTAATGTGACTCCCTAGAAGCGGTCGAACTCAAGGTCGCGCGAGTTTGCAACGATTTGGGTAGGGTTCGGTAGGCAACGAGATCTCTTTACCGTGACTATTGGTACTGTAAGTGGGTGCTGTTATTTGGGATAGGAACAAAGTATTGTATGTTTTTGAGTAGTGGTATCACATGATAAGAATTTCTTTGCAGTTCTGATTCCAGCAATGTTCTCTCTTTAGATCATTGGTGTCACGTGCTAGTAACTAATGTTCAAAGGTAAAGGCGCCAGGATGTGGAACATTTTTTGAACATCGCCCGTTTAAAATACCATCGGTGCAGGTGGCTATCCTAAAGTTTATTAAAAAAAACTATGCTTGCTATGTTAAATAAAATACTCTAATTATCTAGTAAATTAAAAAAAAAAACCATTTATTGCCCAATTTAAAAATAAATATACACTAGAGCTTAACATAGATATTATTAACACAACTAATAGGCAGATTCGCATAGCGCGAGTCGCCGAGTAGGTACATACAAAAAAAAAATTAAAAATATATAATTTTAAAAATATAATTTTCCACTCTATATTTTACTCGAATGATACAAAGCCGAATAATAATAATATAGGGTGCATCTGTGCCTAAATTCGCTTTTTTTTTTTTTTTTTTTTTTTTTTTTTATACGAGATAGGCCTACGTTTGACCACATCCCACCTGATGGAAAGTGAAAATGCGGTCGACGATGAATCACGTAAGATGCCTAGAAAGGTACCTATTCACTCGTGCCTTGAAGATACCCAAGTTGTACCGCTCGGGAAACACGGATGACGGCAAAGTGTTCCAAACGCGACCAGTTCTCATTAAGAACGACGAAGCAAAACGCTTGGTGCGGGCAGTAGGTAACGCCACTAAGTAAGGATGCCGCTTTGCCGTCTGCCGCGACGTCCGTCGGTAGAATGGGCTTGGAGGAATTAGTTCGTGTAATTCCTGCGCACACTCTCCAAAATGAATCCTATAGAAGACCGCTTTTATTGTAAACAAGCTGCCCCCAACGGTTTTACCTTCTGTATTACCGCACCGCTGTAGCCTTTATGTTATTCCAGGATCTCAGCTATCTTTATATACCAAATATTTTGGCGTGACCACCCGTTTTTGGCGTGACCACCCGTTTTTCGCGTGAAAGAGTAATAAATATACATGAATTATATTAACAAATTTAAAAAATTGACGCTGTAGCCCCTTTTGTTTGGGTTCCCTTTTTCAAAAGCTTTCGAAGCTTTTAATGAAACTTCATTTTAGCGCCATCTATTGAAAATGTAACAAACTGCTATGATACGTTGCAGCTACACTTTTTTTGCACTAATATTCTTCAACAGCAGTGAGTAATTTCAATGATACAATGAGTTCATGCATATGATCAGAGATGGCGCTCTTTTAAAAAACCTACTTTTAAACCTAGAAGGCGGGATAATTCCTCCCTGGCTTCTCTGGACATCATGCCAGAACACGATCATAATAATAATATTATAATGACTGCTTGGCCGTGTCGTTTTATTGTCCACTGTGTAGTAACTGGTAACTATCCACGGCCAAAGCCTACCATCAGTACAAAAGTGATATATTTTTTTTATGTGTTGAAGTAGAAGACGAGCAAGACGCTCTCCTGATGTTAAGAGATAACGCTGCCCATAATCAGTATAGTGCTACTTAGGATTACACAATGATGTGAAATTCTAGGAGCACTGCACCAACGCTTCTTATTCAAGAGTCATAAGATGTTAAGACTCTTTAGCCCAGTAATTTCACTAGTTACAGTGCCCTCCTACCGGAGCACAGTAATGTTTGCACATCACTGCTCAGGCGGTAGAATAACTGGCACTATTGGGGTACCCACCTAGACGACCTCCTGCAAAGGAAGTCTACCCACGGTAGACATAAATAATAATAAAACTGCAAACGTATGTAACGTATGTTTATTATTATATCATTAAGTATGTATTATTTATTCTATTGGTTTTAATAGTATGTATTGGTATATTTATATAGCTATGATAAAAAATATGTACTTATGTCTCCTTATATATCTTTATAACCACCGTCGCTCTATTTTATGTATTTCCTTTCCCTGCTTGGTTGTCTGGAAGAGATCGCTATTAGCGATAAGACCGCCAATTGTAACACTTCTTTCTTTGTAATCTTAGTTCTAAGTTTATATTGTTGTATTTGTGTGAACAATAAAGAGTTTTCTATTCTATTCTATTCTATTCAAACTGATATTTATAAAAACTGCCTGATATAAACTACAAATAATATACATAATATCCTTCATTAGTTTCATTTGACCTTACCACCTGCAACATATTAAAGGCTTCAGACTTTCAGCTTCACGGCGGAAATGACACGATGATCATAAGCAAGTGAAACATCCTTCTCGTCATAATTACTGACGTGTTTGTTATTCATATTTATTATACCTGAACCCGTGGCTTTGCTCGCGTCAATTAATATTATATTTGGTTGTCTGGAGGACTTTTTTTTTATTTTTTTATAGAGAATAGGGCTGCATTTGACCACAGTCTCACCTGTTAGTAAGTGATGACGCGGTCGAAGATGTTACACACAGACCTAGTAAATACCTATTAATTATTAACCCTCGATTTGAAGACTCCTAAGTTGTAATTTACAGGAAACACTGATGCTGGCAGAGAGTTCCAAACCTTCGCCGTCCGGATAATGAAGGTTGAACTAAACCGCAGATTGCTATTAGCGATGAGACCGCTAATTGTATATACAGTTTGTATATCATTACATAATTTGAAAAAGTCGGTTTTCTTGTCTATCTGTCCCTACCCTATGTATGGTTCGTCCATTAAAATTAGTTACGCTAGTTTTTTTAACAGATAGTGTTTTAAGAGGAAGGTTTATATGTGTAATACATGCAAAATATAGTAGAGCAACACGAAGTGCGCACGGGTCCACTAGTTATAAGTACTATATTTGGCAGTCTGGAAGAGATCGCTATTAGCGATAAAACCGCCAATTGTTACACTCTGTATAATATTAATTGTATTTAATTCTAAGGTCTAAAAATTCTCACTCTCTTTACAAATATTTAATATTTTAATTTAAATATGTATATAATTTGAATATGTAATGCAATTAAATTTTATAACAATATAATTATGATGTTCAGCATGTATAACTAGTATAATAATTTGCATAGTATTACGATTGTAATTAAGGCAAATGCCGCACACAATAATAATTAATTAATAATAAATAATCTTCATCATCAGCCCGTATTCGTCCACTGCTGGACATAGGCCTCTCCTAATACGCGCCACTGAGCCGGTCTTCAACTCTCCTCATCCAGTCTCTGCCAGCCATCTTCTTCAGGTCGTCACTCCACCTGGTCGCAGGGCGTCCTACACTCCGTTTACCTAAGCGTGGTCTCCACTCCAAGACTCGTCTGCTCCAGCGGTTATCGGTTCTGCGCACGATGTGGCCAGCCCACTGCCACTTCAGCTTGCTCACTCTTTGGACTATGTCGGTAACTTTGGTTCTCTGTCGGATAACCTCATTACAAATCATATCCTTCAGAGAAACAAGAATAAATAATCAGATTCAGAGAATAAATAATATATAAGTTGTGTAGATGTCTGGATGTATGTTTGTTACTCTTTCACGCCTAAACGGGTGACAGACTAAAGTACAGCGGGCAAATCCGCTGGGCGCAGCTAGCAATAATAATAATTGGGGTTTATACTCCAACAGAACAGATAAGCCTACTTACACTGTCAGAGTCAAATCACAATTTATCTTATTTTTATATAGGTATAATATATTTTAAATAATTTTTTATAATATGGTAAACATTTTAATCCGATTTCAAGCTCGCTTTCAATACGCAAGATGCACGGTTTAATTAATAACTATAAAACGCTTGATTGACTTAATTTTAATTAAATGAATCCAATTCGAAGATTCTTTTCAAAATTAGTTCAGCAGCTTTGATAATAAATATTCGGAACATCTCGCATGGAATTCGAATTTAATTAATTTGAAAAGTAATTCTGAGTGTAGGTAGATGACCACCTTTATAAATTGAAAAATTTAATATTTAAAATATTATTTTATTATTTGGTTAATCTGAAGTATTTGTTTAAAAAAAGTTATAAAAAACCTTTTTAAAAAAACTGTGTTACTGAGAATAATAAATATTATGACTTAAGAACACCACAAGTAATAAGATTTTTCTAATTGAAGTTTTTAATAAAATAATTGCTGAGAATAATGTCCTGTTACTGAGATAACAATCGTGTTTCAACGTTATAATAGTTCGTATTATTATCTATTATTATAACAAATGTTTCCTGGTTTTAATGGAGTACTTTCATGCAATATTATGGATCATCCATTTTTTAATAACTTTAAATAATTCTGCCACCAAAACAGATTTCTCTAACAAGAATGCCCGATGGGCCAGCGGCAATATAAGTACTCTTAATCAGACTTGTTCTTATTTTAAACCTACCTATGTACCTGTCTATGTCAAAAAAAATGAGCCAACGACTGCTGTCTTCATTGAATCTCTTCATGCAGGTCAGTTATAAGCAAAACGCAGTGTCTTTTGAAACTCGGTATTCGTACATCGTAGTCATAGGTTCATTGTTCACATGCGTGCATTAAAGCAATCCATCAAAATTCTGAATCACCATTTAATGTACAGTATGTCTAGAGAGTATTTCAGAAGCAAGTTCAATGGCAAGTAATGCCATGACTTCGAAAATCCCCGCCCGGAGGCTGTATTTATTCAAATTCCTCAAGCAATTCTCACCTTTATGTTTTTACTTTATAGTCCTTAACAGCGTGATGAATGGCTCATCTGGAAGTGTTCCGACAGCTGAACAGAAAGACACCGTTATGTCGACCCACATCTGAACCGAACGCACTTGTACCAGTACACGCCACATTATCGACTCGAGCGAACGTCAGTGACCATGTTTTTCGAAAGTTTCCTTATAAATCTCGGCATACTACTCGTCCTCATATTTGCTCTCATATTCGACTATGTCACTAAATTCTTCAGCTACTGGTATGTCCGGCACATACCCTACAGAACTTCTGTGCCATTCTTCGGCAGCGACTACTACCGGGTCCTATCACTGAGGTCCAACACTCAAGATGCCAACAAACTATACTCCCAACACCCAAAGGACAAATTCGTCGGCCGCGTCAAAAGCAGAATACCAGACCTCATCGTTCGAGACCCTGACGTCATAAAGAGGATGCTGTCTACAGACTTCGCAAATTTCCATAGCAGAGGACTCGGTCTCGACAAATCTCAGGATGTTTGTTTACGAAACAATTTGTTTTACGCTGACGGAGAGAAGTGGACTTTACAGCGTGAAGGTTTAGAGTCGATATTGAACAGCTTGGATTGCGGATTTGAAAATGGTTTACAAGAATGTTTGACGGGAACAAATGGAGATGCAAACGTACAACGGTTATTGTCTCAGGTATTGGATTTCGTTTTCAAAGATGTTCTGTTAGGCAATAACGCGGATGGATCGCTTATTACGTCAATAAGATCGACCGTGCAAGAGCGTACATTTGTTGACAAACTGAAGAGCTACCTGAAAAATATATTCCCGTCTTTGTACAATTTGTTCGGACTGATGACTATACCGGGGCAGCCGTCGAAGCAGACTAAAGAAATACTGAACACTTCAAAACTGATGAATAAAATTAGAAACATCGGCCATGCAATCCAACGAGGCATAAACGACAAGAATAGAAATGTTAAAAGTGACGAGACCGATTTCGCATTTTCGACTCTAGCACTCTTTGTAACTGAAGGTTACATACCTTGCTTAAACGTATTGACTGCACTTTTGTTTGAATTGGCCAAGAATAACAAATTCCAAGTCGAAGCGAGACTTGAATCGAGGGATAATAGGGAAGATTTTTTGGATGTTTCTATTAAGGAGACATTGAGGCTGCATCCTCCTTATTCGGTGATCACCAGGCAATGTGTTAAGACATATCAGTTTCAAGAGAGCAGTCTGCTCATAGATAAAAGAATTACTATCAATGTGCCAGTGGAGGCTATTCACAAGGATGAAGATCATTACAGGGAAGCGAATGTGTTCAAGCCAGGAAGGTTCTTAGAAGAGGAAGGTGCTACGAAGCATTGCTATGCATATCTACCATTTGGAGCGGGGCCAAGGAAATGCATAGGTAAGTTGGAATCAAGTAAATGTGATAACACGAGAAAGGCATGTGTGATATATGATAATGAGCTATGATGTTTTAGCACATTGTGAATTAATTTAACATAAATGTAGTAATATTATAATCATTACCTATTATATATATTATACATATTCTCATGCTAGCAAATATTTAATAACTATGTGGAAATATTCCTTTTTTCACGCCAAAACCACGGCAAAACAATTCAGCCCTAATTATTTATAACTTAGTCTTTGGGTCACAATTTTGTGTATTTTAAGCTCTGGTCATTAAGGCAACTGTTCAGTACCTGTAATAATATTATATCTTGAAAATATTTGCCTTGCGTATACTCATTCCAATATTTATTGTAATAATTGTGTTAAACAGAAGATAAAATAACAAAAATATTGAAGTAACCACTAGTATTTTTACACATGCATACATGAATAAGAAACAGCATTAAATCAGTCAACATTTTCACCCTTATCTACATAGAAACTTCAAACCATAACATTTCTATAACAATTAGGCACTCGCACGGTTACCATTGCTTAACCTTCCTTGGATACCGCATTACCGTTGTAAATTACCACTTATGTGGTCAATCATCCAAGCGGTGACATAGAACTCTGTCATTATAAGTTTCTCAAGTTCCGTTATGCACAGTGCCACTGCCGCTGCAATTAGGTAGTTGTTATGGTTGAAACGCGAATGATGCGTTAATCGTTGATCTATTAGCTGTGGAAATTGTGCGCTAAGGTATAAGGTATGGCATTAAAATAAGTTGATTATCTCACAAATCAGTCGTCAACTGATATAGATTGTCCTTTTTCGTAGAGCACTCGGACTAGACGTATTGAATGTATAGTAATATAATAAGTTTTACCTTGTACAAAATTCTGAGGCGTTTATTTTTGTTTGCAAATTATAAAATAATTATATTATTATTAGCCGCTGAAAGTTACAAGTAATTAATATGTTAACACTCATACGAAACCGAAACGTTCAATAAAGGTTTCACACACGTTTAATAAAGGTATACTAAAAACAAGACTTACTAAAGTGCTGCCTTATAAGGCTGAGTTTTAAGTTGGACACAAACTCGATAAACATCAGAATGCAGAATGCGAACCCACAACACTAGCAACAACATTAGCAACATACGCGTATACATACTTATTCATTAAAAAACATTTTTTCTATAGTATGTTATTAAGATTAAGCTCTTCAAAGCCGCTATTTCTCCTCTCTCTGACCCATTTTAATGTAACTGCACATTATTGCCGACATGATGGTGAAAGTTATGGTATGAGCATCTTTCTTATTGTAAACATGTTAATTTATCATCGTTGTGTTTTTGCCCTTAATAATATACCTACCTATTAATGTTGCTTTAAACTTAGGTGATTAGTTGAGAACGACACTTCTTTCTTAGTGGATGTCTACATCAAAACTATCTGTGTCAAATTTCATCTCATTTCGCTAAGCGGTTTGAGCGGTGCGTTATATATTATCAGTTATTGTTACTATTGATGTATAATCAATTCTACTGTCTTATCTTAATAATTAGAAATCATACTTTGATTTAGATTAAAGGCTTTTCCAAAATGTGCAGAATTGTTGTTGGTTTTGGGCAAAAATATGAGAAACTTGTTTATGCAAAAGAAT
Organism: Hemithea aestivaria; assembly: GCA_947507615.1. Classification (NCBI taxonomy): domain Eukaryota; kingdom Metazoa; phylum Arthropoda; class Insecta; order Lepidoptera; family Geometridae; genus Hemithea; species Hemithea aestivaria. Next base: position 15,071,906 of record OX382330.1, read on the forward strand.
AAATTAAAACTAAATATTTTTATTTCTAATACTGAAAAGACTAGCCTGACAACGACAGTAATAAATAATAATCTCTCTTTTTTAAAATGTTGAAGTAGAAATTACATTTTTTCAAACTGAGAGTTGTAGAAAGTTGAGACTTGAGCATTTGTAAAATGCAGTATCTCCTCAATTCAAGTCCATGGTCAAAGATCAATAAGCCATAAATAAAAGTAGGTAAGTACTTTCTCTTACATTGTCAAGTGTAATAAAATAAATGTGCGAAAGTTTTTGTCCTCAAGCGCCTCTTCAATTGTATTGATTCAAAACATTTATGGTTTTGGCCCACTTACTATGAAATTATATTATTATTTTAGTAACCATACAATTAAAAAAATGAGAATGACGTGTTTTGAAAATTTAATTGAATCGATAAAATTTAAAACTTCAAGCTCACTTAAATAATTATTATTAGCGACCGTGATTACCTACGAATAAGGAATTCCTTATTCGTAGAGTCTAACTGACAATCTTATTAACCCTTAACCACTGACGTGTAATTTTGTTACACTAACACTGACGTACGTATGACATACGTACGTAACTTTGAAAACCTTCCCATGTGGTAAATAAGTGTTGTTTTGATGATTAGTGCATTTTATTTATTAGACACATTCAAATGAAATTGGAATATTACAAAAAAGCAGTAATAATATACATACACAGATTTTTTAAAATGAAACAATAACCATACAGGGAATCAAAATTACATTGACATTTTTTAAAAATTAATAAAATAAAAATCTGTACCAATAGGAACTTCTTTTATTGGTTTTATTAATTAATAGAGATGGTTTTAAATAAAAAAAAAATCATTCGTCAGTGATTAAGGGTTAAAACTAGTGGACCCGCCCGCACTTCGTTGCTTCTAACAGAATTATCAGTGTTTATATACTATATTATGCATGTATTAAGCTATAAACATTTCTCTTGAATTACTCTATCTATTAAAAAAACCGCATCAAAATCTGTTGCGTAGTTTTTAAGATTTAAGCATACAGACGCAAAAGGCGACTTTGTTTTATACTATGTAGTGATTTGAAAACCATTCGATGAGTTAAATTGAATTACCTTAGAAGTATAGGTACTTTATAATATTATTATGATCAAAAAATAATTTGTCGAACATCTAGTAATCGATAAAAATATTAAATTTCTGAAATTAATCTTTAAGAGTTATTGCAAATACCATTGCAGTCGGCTAAAAACATTATGTCACTGGTGTCTTTTCTCGATACTATTCAGTTTAATTTTTTATTTGCTTTCAGGTGAACAACTATCGTTAAAGATAGTGAAAGCTGTGGCCAAGGAAATCCTGAACAAGTACGACATAGAGCCTTGTGGAAAAACTCCGTCACGTCTCCGCTTTACCGATCACAACTTTGGCAGAGTCATCGACAACGATATTTGGCTCCGATTCAAACCAAGAGTTTGAAAATGCCTTTTGAAATGAGCTTTGGGTACTGCCTGGAAATAATTTAAATATAAGAGAAAATATAGTAATTCTAAAAAGGGGTGCATGCTAAATAAGTAAAAACACAAGTTTACATTTTACCTCGGGAAATCATAGATTAAAAATAGAAAGATGCAGTAATGAAGTTTCTGACATGGTCCGCTTTAATTAGGCCCAGGGCACAATTTTACATCAGTGCGAGTCGGCGCGGCAACCGACACTTTCCGATCCAACAGGCCCAAGAGCAACGACAGCGCTAAGCTGCATCTTCCCATTTTATTTTAATCTAAGTGGGAAATAGATAGAACCTTGTTCCCTTTTATATTATTAGAAGTACGAGTAGATTTTTACGTATTTGCTATTCTATTTTTGTAGAATAAAGGAGAGATACTATAGCTTTTTTAATAACAATACTTGAAACTTAACCTATAAAATTTCTAAAATTCTATCGGCGTTAACACCGTACGTTTTTCTGAAAAAAATATTATTAATAAAAAAAAACTATTACAATAATATAGGTAAATAAATATATTTTAATAATGTTATTATCTTAAGTACAAAAGTAGTTGAATAAGTAGAAGTAGAGGTCTGATAGCCTAAGCCTAAATATGCTCTCTGATTTTAAATCTGAATCACTTAGGAACTCCCTCCCTAAAAAAAAACAATTAAGTTATTATTAATGGGTATTAAATAATAATAAATTTATAATATTATGTAGTGTTGAATTATTTGCTTAATGTTTTTTGAATGCACTAGATTTATTAATACACTTAAATACTAGTATTAATGTGGAGGTAATTGTAATAATTACAATAAACTGATGAAGAGCTATTGATTTTTTAAAAATAAATTTGCAAAATTAAATTTTGTTGTTATTATTTATTTATAATTATTATGTCTTTAGAACAAGTTCTTAAGAAAGATAGGAAAGTTTGAAGAAGAAATTAAATTAAATACCAAAATTGATATGGACCTTTTAAATGTCGTCAAATGAAGACAAAAACTATTTCTTGTTTATGTAAGCAGTAAATATGTACTAAATAAATTAAAATCTTACGCTACTCAGTCTAAAATGCTCTCCTTTTTTAATCTACTCTGAAAGCCGTCACACGTCCAAAATCAATACAGACGACAATAATGGACTGGCGTTAAAAAATCCGGAAATCGGACGTAAGTCGACCAAAGAGGGTACGTAAAAAGCTGAAAGGGAAATATTTTTGCCTGCCCATCGGTTGATAATGGACTGTGGTGACAATGATTTAGGTGTCGGACGGGAATGAACCGGATTACCAGTCTGAATCAAAGGGTAGATAATATAAGTGAATAATGAATGGTGAATAATCGTCATTGTAATAATTTTTGTGTGACAATTTTCGTAGGATTATCTATTAACTTGCCGATTTGTACTGCTTTAGAGCATTTTATTTATAGATTGGCGCCTGATTGTTTTATACTTATAAATACTAAGAGTGTCTAATAATAAATAAACGACAAAAAACTACTATTAAAAGAACGAGAACGTTAGAACTCAGAACTACATAATATTTTGGGTAGGTACTTTAATTTTTATAATTATAAGAAAAAATCATAAAATAAAGGTTTTAAATAATAGTACTAAAAACTAAAAACTTTAATAAGTTAAATAAAACTTGTGACAAAACTGCGTGCTTATATAAATTTGTTTTGAACACAGCTGGTTCTCGGAAAAAAGACAGAAAACATCCCTAAAGCGGAATTAGAAAAGAAAAGTTAATCCGTATTATCCTGAGAAATCCCTTTATTTATGGTCACTGTCGCCCCCTGATTTATTGCGTGTACTATAGCGTCACATCTTCCGGACATTTGACTGATCGTTTCATGTGGATATATCGTGTTTATTTATTTGTGATATAAAATAAATTATGCATTGAAACAATAAAAAGGGATGAGTTGATATAATAATAAAAATAATTATAATATACACATCTAGATAATATTTTTCGTCCAGAACATGCTGAATGCATTCTTATTGACTAACTAAGATGGCACAGCGATCTTGGCCTCCGACACAAGAAGACGCCACGCCTGCCTGTCCTGCGCAGTCGCTTCCCAAGACTCAGCTTGGCGCCCTCTCAGGTCCTTCAGCACTTCATCCTTCCAGCGGTATTTTGGACGCCCCACCGGCCGGTTCCCGGTAGCGCATAACCAAACACCTCCTTTTCACTCCACGATCCTCCCCCATTCGCTCTACGTAGCTGATCCATCAAAGCCTTGTTGTCGCCGGTGTGCAGGCGCCACCTATTTCCCCTGAGAAACGTGTCGGAAGATTGTTTAACGTCGGATATAACAATAATCGAGACAATTATTGACTTTTAAATCTGTATGTTAGATATATCATTAGTAAATAATGTGTAATTAGTTATAATAGACAATAATTGATATATATATATATATATAGTGCAGTGTTTATAAGTGGTTAAATAATATGTTGAGAGTAAATTTAGTGCTAGTAAAGTGTCAATAGAGGTCGCGGTAGTGGCATGTTGGACGAGTCAGGGCGGGACATTATTATTAAGAGATAAAACGGGAAGAAGGTAGGCGCTCCCGCCCTGAGAGGTCCATCAGGCTACAGAAGTGGTTTGCCTTACTTTTATTCTATCTAATAATTGAGTTGTAAATAACTATGATTAAATCTGTGTTGTCGTTTCTATATAGTTTGATTTGCTGCTTTCTTGAAGCCTCGTACCCCTGGGTGCGATATCATCAGAAGTGGGATCTGCATCTACGCCATGCCATCCAGTAAGCGGTCAAGAAAACGAAGAAGACGCGTGGAGACGTCGGCGTCTTCATCCAGTTCTACCCGGTCGTCGAGTACAAGCTCGAGCAGCAGCAGTGTAAGAGAACGACGAAGACGAAAGAAAGGTAGACGACGAACATCTCCCGCAGTGAGTCAAAATGTGATTTTATCATCAGTGATCCCGGAGTTCGACCCTTTAATAGACAATATCGATATGTGGGTGAACGTAGTAGAAGCCAATGCTGACGCTTTTGGGTGGTCCGATCGTGTTATTAAATATCAGGCATTACAAAAATTACGTAATACAGCCAAAGTTTGGTATGATTCACTTCAAAAAAACGAAACTAGATGGACCACCTGGAAGTGGAAGCAATGGCGAACACAGTTGCTAGATACGTTCCAAACTAGTCGTAATATGTACACTATGCTGAAAGAACTCGTACAAATCAAACCTAGCGAAGGTCAATCGTTGTACGAATTCTATTTTCAGCAGAAAGGTAGAATTGACAGACTAAGGTTAAGTTTTTCCGATCAAGACATAATAGCTATAGTCGTAGGTGCTATTGGTGACAAAAATATCAGTACTATTGCCGAAACTGGTAGTTTTCGGTATTGTGATGATCTAGCTTCCTTTTTACACGGAAAAACTTTTTCCTCGCCTGATCAAAAGCCTCCAGCTAAGCAAAGTAGTAGTAATACTAATGCTCGGAATGTTTCTCGACCAATGCCAGCCAATTTGTTGGAGAAAAGAACAGATGCATCGAATAGCTCTTTTAATCGGAATATAGTACTCACATGCTTTCGTTGTGGGGAAGTCGGCCACAAGAGAACTAGTTGTACCCATGATGATAATGTGAAATGTGAATTTTGCAAGAAAACAGGTCACTTAGAACTTGCCTGTAGATCCAAAAACAATCAAGTAAAAGCAAAAGTCGAGAAAAATTCCGAAGTCAAAATGATAGCACAAAATTCCAAAGACAAGTTTTGTAAAGATGTAGAACTAAACGGGGTTAAACGTCAGGCGTTCATTGATATGGGAAGTGGTTGCTCCTTAGTCACATCACATACAGCACAAGAATTAAATTTAACACCTACTCAGCTAGACGACGTGACGCGGACGTGTAGCGTCCGTGGCCCAGTGGTCATACGTCCGACTTGTAAGCCGGAGGTCCTGGGTTCAAATCTCAGTGTGGCAAAGATTTTCGCCTGGACGCTACCGTGTTTCGGAAGGCACGTAAAACTGTGGGTCCCGGCTGTTTCCTATAAGATATGTAGGAAGCAGTCGTTAGGTCATGTTGCAGGCCCTGTAGTAATCTCGGCGACCTGAAACTGCAACATATAGGTTAGCCACACAACCTATAAAATTGTGATTTGACTCTGACAGTGTAATTAGGGAAACCTGTTCTGTTGGAGTATAAACCCCAATTATTTATTTATTTTTTAGACGAGCCTGTTATACTGACGGGGTTTAAAAATGATGCAACGTCGTTAGTTACACACAGTGTTAGGGCACGCCTTAAGGTTGACGACGCGGAATTAGATATTAATTTAGACACGCGGCAGCGAGTCAAGCCAAGGTCAAGCAAAGGAACTGGCGACCGCGCCGTGTGTTATATTACACGAACCGTCCAAAGCGCGTTTTGACGACTTTTTACACCCTCGTTATACAAAAACTATTACACATAGACAAGTCAAATTTGGCACATATACTCAAATATACGAACTATATCTCTGTTCCAAATTCCAATAACACAGCTCAAACGGTTATTTAGATATAAACATCCAGTAATCGGTGAAGTTAATACATACTGAGGGATAGATCAAAAGTAATATCCCAGTTCCAGATGACATAGAAAGCTGAAATTTGGCATCCAGATAGGCAAAGTCATAGTAACAAAGGAAAAAATCAGAAACTAGTAAATTTTAATGATTTAATAATATTTTAAAATTTAATAAAAATTGTTAATTTTAAAGTATGGTAATTAACTTGCAAATTAAATATGATCCACCTTCCGGTTTCCGATTAAGCTGAAATTTGGCATGCATGTATAAATTGGATGACAATGCAATATTATTGTGACATGGAGGTGATCTGATGATGGAGCTGGAAGGTGGCCATAGGGACTCCGTAATTATATGACGCAACCCCATCGAGTTTGGGCTTATTTGATTTGTCTTGACGAGTACTTTGATACTATATAGTAATCAGGGTCTGGTGATGGAGCTGGAAGGTGGCCATAGGAACTCCATAATTAAGCGACGCAACCCCATCGAGTTTGAGCTCGTTTGATTCGTCTTGACGAGTACCTTTGTGCTAGATAGTAATAATAAATGCTTGTTAAAAAAAATTACATGTTACCTACTATAAGTACAAACTACCTCTATGACTGATAATAATGGTATGGTAATTTTAAGTATATACTTTTGTTATATTGTTTATGAGTCACGATAAGGAGTAGATACCTAATACCTATTCTATTCCACCTCGATCCTCTCTCGTCGGCGGAGAGTAGAGCGACAGTCCCATGGCCGGTGCACCGGAAATAATTAAAATCAAATAAATATAAATTAAGTTCTAGTAAGCCCAAAGGCCTTGATAATTAATCTATATGATAGGGCTTACTATGACTACTTCATTTCTGATATGCGTCTGGTATTGGCTCAGTTATTTATTACATGTGGATTTTAAGAGCTTCACGTGAGAATAATATTATAACGAATGGAGTAGGTATTATACCACCTTTATTTTATTTAACCTTACTCTTATGTTTTAGTATACTTACATACAATTAAATGATAGGTATTTCGGACCACGCCAGCGCATTAGGTATACATCATTAAATTATGGATAAGTACCTACCTACTATTAAATTCTGTACAAAAAGTAATGATATCCTATCAAAAACATAAATGTGAAATTAGAGCCAAGTTCAATATTACGATATATGTATTATGTAGGTACCTATGCGTTAGTTGTTTGTTGACTTCAAAGACAAAAGAAGGGAGATCTAAATTGGTGCCAAGTTCAATGGTTAGTCCTGAAATATATTTATAACATAAAATAATCTATTACAACTTAAAATATTATTTCTTCTTATAACTTAAGATAAATATATTATAGCTTGAGATCTGACTTGGCTTGTTCTCATATTGTATTATGCGAAATATTATAATTAACTTGCCTACTAAAACTGTCTATAAAACTAGCCTCCGTGGAACATAGGGCTCTTTCGTGACTGTTTTTGTATGCAGGTATCTACTTAATAATATGTCGTATATGAGAACAAGCCAAATTAGATCTCAGGCAATAACATATTTATCTTAAGTTATAAGAAGAAATAATATTTTAAGTTGTAATAGATTATTTTATGTTATAAATATATTTCAGGACTAACCATTGAACTTGGCACCAATTTAGATCTCCCTTCTTTTGTCTTTGAAGTCAACAAACAACTAACGCATAGGTACCTACATAATACATATATCGTAATATTGAACTTGGCTCTAATTTCACATTTATGTTTTTGATAGGATATGTATATTCTCGATGATCTATTCGGAGATCAAATACTAATTGGCAGGAATTTTACAGAGCATAAGAGTTTGATGTACATACGAGTAGGTAACAGTTTAACGTTTCAGCGTGTTACTAGCAAACAAGTGATGTTAATTGAGTCGTCCATGATTAATTGTGAATCCACTAACCATATTCCACAATTGCAAAATATTTTTGTAAAATACCCTAGAGTTATTGCGAAAGATTTAAATTCTTTGGGACAAACATCTTGTGTAGAGTTAGATATTGAGTTAACTACAACTAAACCTGTCTCACAACGTCCATATCGCATGTCTGAGGCCGAAAAGACAATCACTCGCGAAATGATAGAAGATCTCTTAAATCAGTCTACCGCTCGTCTCGGTTACGCGCGGACGCATTGTTCCTCTACTCTGCGACTCATTGCTCACGAATCATGGCTTCTGTTACTGTAAAGTGCGCGAGTTGTAACGTAGTTATAAATGAGCTTTTGGCTTTTTTGGCTAATGTGCTAGATTACATGGACGAGGAAAGTATTCATCAGTTGGTGGTGTCATCTTTCGATGTCGATTCTATTGCAAAAGCGAAGACGTTATTATTTGATTCTCTTCCTACGGCTAAGAAAATGCCTCTGCGACGTAAGGAGGGAAAGAAAAGAATGTCGAGAGATCTTGACGACATAATCAGCGTCATGAAAAGTTCCAATGCTGAAATATTCCCGATATTTGTTGCAAAAGATCTACACAAAGTGCCCAGTGTTGGATTTGACCACATTGATTGTACTCGGCTATTGAAAGATATCACGAAATTACAAAATCAAGTGAGTTTTCTACAAGAGAATGCCGTTACTATAGAGAAGTTTGATCAACTAAAACAAGAAATAGAAAATTTGAAGCATGCATCGGTTATTGATCACTTTGCTCCTCAAAGTTACGTAAATAAAAGGAGAGGAGCTTGTCTCCAAGATAGTTTTTACGAACAATGCAGTGGCCCTATAGGTCTACAATATGTATCTATAAAATCAACACATGACTCAGCTGTAAAAGTCAACGGCCATTCTACGCCGACTCGTTCGTCGACCGGTTCTAACAAAGCGAAGGCTGTCTCCTTTCAACGCGAACATACTCCTGAGACGGCACGACACCCGCATGTTGAGGCGGTCACCGTGGTTGTGGCGGGTGCGAGTGAGACTCTCGGCCATACTAGTTCGAGCGGCGCGGAGGCGAGTGCGAGTAGGACGGAGCGACCCAGTGCACACGTGGAGGCTACGAAAAGTACTACGGTTTCGACTGCACCGAATAGACCTACTTACTGCGCTCGCGCAACTGTCAATGCTACAAAAGAGTGCTCAGCTGTTCCTATTGTTCCTATTGCTTCTGACGCTTTGAATAATTTTGCTGAAAATAACTCAAATAAAAGCTTGCTAACTAAAAATTGTGTTCATTTGCCACAAGAAAACAATGAATGGCAGATTGTTCAACGTAAATCTAGCAAAGGGTATAAGCTTATTGGGCAAAAAGGGCGTGCTTCCACTGCACCGGACGGTAAATTCAAAGCAGCGGATGTGAAAGTGCCTTTGTTTATTTCTAATGTTAGTAAAGAAACATGTGAAAATGACATTATTAGTTATATAAAAGAAAAGACAAATCAAATTGTTTCACTGAAAATGATAAATATGAAAGGTTCAAAAAAATATAACGCTTATAAATTATTTGTCTCGAAAAATCAGTTAGATCTGTTTTTAAATGATGAATTGTGGCCAGATGGCATTACGTTTAGACGTTTTGTACATTTTTTGTACGGAAGTAAACAAAAAGTGACTAAATAAACTTAAAGACAATATCAATTTTATTATTATAATGAATAGCGACATTAATAGCCATTTTAGATTAACGAGTTATAATTGTAAGTCTTTTAAAAGGTCAATTGATGATATTAGAAGTATTTGTTTAATGTCAAATGTGGTGTGTCTGCAGGAGACTTGGCTTATGGATCATGATATTCCTTTGTTAGGGACAGTCAGTGATGATTTTGACTATACTGGCAAGTCTGCTGTAGACGCTTCTGCAGGAATACTGAGAGGGAGGCCCTATGGTGGCGTAGCCATTCTTTGGCGAAAGGGCATTTTTGACACTGTGTCTGTTATCACCTGCAATAGTACTCGGTTAACTGCCCTGAAAGCTACGATAGGAGGTCGTTCCCTTTTAGTATTTTCAGTTTATATGCCAACCAAGTCATATGAGAATCTGCCTATATTTACTGAAGTGCTGAGTGAGATTAGCGCTATTGAGGCTAGTTATGATGTAGAAACTATATATCTACTTGGTGACTTCAACGCTAATCCTCATGAATTATTTTACAATGAACTCTGTAACTTCTGTTCTGACCAATCCTGGGTTTGTGCTGATCTTGAATTACTGGGGGAGGACTCAGACACGTATACCTTTGTAGACCTATATCATGGTACTAAAAGCTGGTTGGATCACTGTGTGGTCTCTATTTCCGCCTTGCAAACTATTAGAGATGTAGGTGTACTTGAGGATTTATTCCTATCGGATCATCTGCCATTATATATCGATTGTGATGTGTACTGTGTAAGATCTAAGCATAATATGGCCAACGACGCTCCGAGTAGTGCAGTAGTTTGGGGGGAACGAAATGAGTCACAGATTAACCTGTATCATGAATTATGTCAAGATGGTTTAAGAGAGGTTGATTTTCCTTCGGATTTTGTAGAATGCAGTCGTGGGACATGCAACTTGGAAAGTCATCGGTTATCCTTAGATCAAATGTATAATAACATAGTCAATATATTACAGAACGCGGCTGTAAGTACTTCAGTGCCAAATAAGCGTAAATCTAAGCGCAGAAAAAAGATCTTGTGTGGGTGGAATGACAACGTTAGGGACGCTCACCGGGAGGCCAGGCTTAGGTTTGAGGTATGGGTCTTACATAAACGTCCTGTAAAGGGAACTATATATGAGCAAATGCTAGAGTCACGTAAAATATATAAAGGCAGGCTAAAGTGGTGTCAAAACAACCAAGAGCAAATTAAAATGGACAAAATTGCAAATTTAAGAGCGGACAAAAATTTTGGAAAATTTTGGAAAGCGACGCGAAAACTCGACCATAGGCCTGGCCTTCCAGTTAGTATTGACGGTAAAAGTGACTCGGTGGAGATAGCAAACATGTTTAGGGAACATTTTAAAGAGCTGTCTCCTCTTGGTCCGCCTGTCTGTGGAGTGCTTGAGGCTGAGCACAGCGTGGTTAGGGACGAGCCACTGGTGAGATTTACAGCAAAACAAGTCAACTCAGTAATAAAAATAATGACTAAAGGCAAATCTCCCGGACACGATGGGCTGAGCATCGAGCATTTTAAGCATGCGGGGGTGCATCTTCCGAGGGTTCTGTCTATGTTCTTTTCTATGTGCATTAGTCACTCTTATTTACCACATGACTTGTTAAAAACTACTGTGGTGCCCATAGTTAAGAACAGGACAGGAGACATCTCGGACAGGAGCAACTACCGTCCCATTTCGCTCGCAACTACGATGGCTAAGGTGTTGGATAGTTTGCTTGATACTCAACTGCAGAAATACCTGAACATACATGACGCTCAATTTGGCTTTCAGCCAAATCTGTCAACGGAGAGCGCAATCTTGAGTGTTAAGCATACTGTCCAATACTACACGGACCGTAAGACACCGGTATACGCCTGTTTTCTAGATCTCTCCAAAGCGTTCGATCGTGTATCGTACGATGTGCTCTGGAGAAAGATGGAGGACAGACATGTACCGGCTGAAATCACCAGCATATTCAGGTTTTGGTATGCGCACCAGACTAACTATGTCAGGTGGTCTAACAGTCTTTCTGAGGCATATGGGTTGGAGTGTGGGGTGAGGCAGGGGGGGCTATCTTCTCCTCGTCTCTTCAACCTATACGTCAACGATCTCGTGGTCGAACTCAGCAGCATGCGTGTAGGTTGCAGTATAGGGGGTGTCACGATCAATAATATCAGCTACGCGGACGACATGGTGCTGCTGGCTCCGACTGCGAGAGCGATTGGAGAGCTTTTAAAGATTTGTGAGGTGTATGCAGCCTCACATGGCCTTATATATAATGTGACAAAGAGCGAATACATGATTTTTAAGGCCGCCGGTAAGTGTCCCGAAATAAGTCCGCCTATTTGCCTGAACGGCGTAAACTTGAAGCGGGTTTGTAAATTTAAATATCTAGGGCATTATCTTACCGACGACCTTAAAGATGATGTTGACATAGAGAGAGAGCGCAGGGCTCTAGCTGTTCGTGGTAATATGTTGGCCCGGAGGTTCACTCGGTGTACTGACCAAGTCAAAATCACGCTCTTCAAGGCGTTTTGTCAGGGTCTTTACACCGGTGGCCTGTGGTTCCGATATACCAAGAAATCGCTGGATGCCCTGCGTGTCCAATATAACAATATCTTTAGGATGATGTTGGGGCTACCTCGCTTCTGTAGTGCCTCCGGTATGTTTGCACAAAATCGTACTGACGGCTTTCATGCAGTCATACGAAAAAAAGTTGCGTCTCTGATGAGGAGAATGCGAGGTAGTGACAACGTCATTCTAAAGGTATTAGCAGATGATCCGAGTGGACCTCTAAGAAGGCACTTCGTGCGGACGATGGTTGAAGTGGCTGATGATCATTACTCACCTGGCTGCCGTCCGCACGTTGTGCCTAGGAGGTACATGCAGTATTAATGGTGGTCACCTAATAGGTATTATGTTGAAAGCCACATGATAACTGTATTTTAATTATTTTGTATTTTGATCCCTTTGTCTTTACTAACCCATTTAATGTAATTTTTATTTTAATGTGTACTAACCCATGGACCTCTGTTGTCTTAAATAAAGATATTTGAATTGAATTGAATTGAATTGAATTAAATAATAAAATAATAAGAGAAAGTAATTCCCCTTATGCAAGCCCGGTGTTACTTGTAGACAAGCCCAATGGTGAAAAACGCTTGTGCATAGATTACAGAGCTCTAAATAAGGTAACAGTTAAAGAAAAATATCCCATGCCTATTGTAGAAGAACTAATTGACAAGCTACAGGGTTGTGAGTACTTCACCTCACTCGATTTAAAGAGCGGATACTATCATGTCAATGTGCAGGAAGATTCTATAAGCAAAACTGCCTTTATAACACCTGACGGACATTATGAGTTCATGAGAATGCCCTTCGGGTTATGTAATGCGCCGTCGGTGTTCCAAAGGCTAATGAATACAGTTTTAGGGAAATTGCGATTTGGTAAAGTGGTGTGCTACATGGACGATTTGTTAATAGCCACAGAGTCTGTTGAAGAGAACGTTAAACTGTTAGAAACTGTGCTTGAACTTTTGGCGTCCAACGGGTTAACTATAAATTTAGAGAAATGCTACTTCTTTCAAAAGTCTGTAAAATTTTTAGGCTATGAAATATCTAAGGACGGTGTACGTCCAGGTCCCAAGAAGTTGAATGCTATTGAGAGTTACCCGGAACCCAAAAATGTTCATCAAGTGAGGCAGTTTTTGGGGTTCATTAACTACTTTAGGAAATTTATCAGAAATTGTGCTGTGCTGTCCAAACCCTTGACTCAACTGCTAAAGAAAGATACACAATGGGAATGGGGCTTGGAACAGTCTCGCTCATTTGAAAACCTAAAGAAAGAGTTACTACAGAATGCTTTACTGAGTATTTTTGATCCTAAGTTGCCAGTCATACTATATACAGATGCTAGTAGGGATGGAGTAGGATGTATATTAACTCAAGTCACGGACCAAGGTGAAAGGCCTGTCCATTTCTATAGTAGACAAACATCAAATGAAGAAAAGAAATATCACTCGTTCGAATTGGAGTTTTTGGCTATCATAGTGGGCTTACAAAAATTCAGACATAACTTATTAGGTTCCACATTCAAAATAATAACAGATTGTAATGCAGTCAGATATACCATAAACAAAAAAGAAGTGAATTCTCGAATAGGTCGTTGGGTGTTACTTACTCAAGAGTTTACTTTTGAAATAATACATAGGCCAGGTACACAGATGCAACATGTGGATGCTTTAAGTAGGAACCCTGTCCTTGAGTCATCTACTACCATACCTAGTAGTGAAAGTATAATGTCTATAACTGAAGGGGACTGGCTATTGTCTGTACAATTGCAAGATCCTAGTATATGTGAAATTCGCACAATATTAGAGTCAGGAGATGCCGAGTCTAATAAAAATATTTTTAATGAATATGAGCTATTAGGTAATAAAGTTTACCGTAGGACTGCATACGGCAGACGATGGCTAGTCCCAAAACAGTGCATTTGGCAGATAATTAGAGCAAACCATGATGATTTGGGGCATTTTGCTGTAGATAAAACAGTAGAAAGAATCAAAAATTTGTATTGGTTTCCAAAAATGAAGAAAGTTGTATCTAAATATGTAAAAAACTGTCTCAATTGCATATATTCGAAAAATATCTACGGCAAAAAGGAAGGTAAATTATATTCTATACCTAAATATGCCAGGCCATTCCACACCTTACATGTGGACCATTTAGGGCCATTTGTACAAACTGCACAAAAGAATACTTACTTGCTGGTAACTGTAGATTCGTTTACGAAGTTTGTGTTCATATCACCTGTCCGCAACACAAAAAGCCAAGTAGTCATTAATGAGCTTAGTAAGATCTTTAAAATATTTGGCAACCCAAAAAGGGTTATTTGTGATGCGGGCAGTGCGTTTACCTCACACATGTTTGTTAAGTTTTGCAAAGATAGAGACATCCGTCAACATGTAATAGCCACCGCTGTTCCCCGCTCGAATGGTCAAGTCGAGCGGTACAACCGAACGATTCTGGAGGCTCTGCGAAGTAAGGGTGCCGGAACAGAAGACAACAAATGGGATTTACACATCCCAAGCATTCAACAAGGCATAAATAGCACTTACAATAAGACCACATCAACTGTGCCTAGCGAAGTATTTTTTGGTTATAGACTTCAAACTGACTCTGACAGATGTACAATAAATGACATTGACAGCGAGGATAAGTTGATTGATGTCACGTCACTAAGAAATCACGTGAACTCAAAAATTCAAGAGAACGCCGAAAAACAAAAAGAAAATTTTGACTCCAAGCGAAAAGAAGCTCATATTTACAAAATTGGGGATTTGGTGGTGATAAGGATACCCAGCCAGTCAAATGATGGAAAAAGTACTAAGTTACTACCCATGTTTAAGGGACCATTTCAGATTACAGAAATTTTGGGCAATGATCGTTACAAGGTTAAGGATATGAGAGGCGCCGAAAGATCGTCAAAACGATATGAAGGAACTACTTGTGCTGAAAATATGAAGCCTTGGATTAAGCTGGCGAATATGGATATTGATTAAATCGAATAACACGAGGATAACCACGGATGTTGTCAGGTATTTACAAATGCCGAATAATATTATCATAACCTCTACAAGGTCACATCTTATAGAGAATTTTCAAAACGCCCCTTTGTTCTTTAAACACTGTCTAATATATTTGCTTTGAACACATATTGGTATTTATGTTTGAAAATGTAGTGGTTGTCATGGAAAACAATCATTACAGAAAGTCAGGTCTTGTAGTGATATGCAACTAGGGTTGGCCACAGGCATTGCCTAGTTTAAATTACAAGGTCTGATAATAAAACTGACCGCTGATGGAACAGTTATTATATGTTTATAAGTGCCAATAGGTGTTCATAGCTATGTACCGGTGACGACCTGTGTCTGTTGGCCGGCGATGGGATAACAGACATGCAGGTGCACTAAGTATACTGCCTCATTACTGTCTCTGTCAATGGTTTATGCCGACTGGACCTATATGGCATAAATAGAGGTTGATGAAGTTTTTAATGTTAATTAAATCTGTTCAATATTGTTCACAGCAAATATACCAGACTGAGACGCTAGCCAGGGACGGCTGCGTGTGCAGGAGGGCCGGATGTTGTCGCCGGTGTGCAGGCGCCACCTATTTCCCCTGAGAAACGTGTCGGAAGATTGTTTAACGTCGGATATAACAATAATCGAGACAATTATTGACTTTTAAATCTGTATGTTAGATATATCATTAGTAAATAATGTGTAATTAGTTATAATAGACAATAATTGATATATATATATATAGTGCAGTGTTTATAAGTGGTTAAATAATATGTTGAGAGTAAATTTAGTGCTAGTAAAGTGTCAATAGAGGTCGCGGTAGTGGCATGTTGGACGAGTCAGGGCGGGACATTATTATTAAGAGATAAAACGGGAAGAAGGTAGGCGCTCCCGCCCTGAGAGGTCCATCAGGCTACAGAAGTGGTTTGCCTTACTTTTATTCTATCTAATAATTGAGTTGTAAATAACTATGATTAAATCTGTGTTGTCGTTTCTATATAGTTTGATTTGCTGCTTTCTTGAAGCCTCGTACCCCTGGGTGCGATATCAGCCTGTGGGGTTTTATCTAGCCGATGATATTTTTGGCAAGGCTACTAGGTTTTGAAGTTTCTGCCTTCGATTCTCATTGTCTACAATGATAATATTATGATTTATACTTTGCTTATATAATATTTTGTTTCGAATTTTATCCAATATAATGCATCTGCTGGCTCTATTGCGCATGTGTTTATTCTAAAGTCAAAGAAATCTAGTCTAGTCCAAGAAATCACTATAATATTATTGACTCTTTCAAGGCAGTAGTGAGCATTACCGGACCAAGGGCTTTCGTGAGTTTAAATGGAAAGTCTTATCTAATTTCCAGCAGGTAGACTTACGCATATCTCTTCAAGGCTATAAATCCCGAGCAGGCGTCACAAATTTTTGACTAAATCACGGGTTAAATGTCAAGTGGAGACCGCCCCGGAATAATTGAATAAGGGTTTTATGGATCATTTTATTGTGACCCGGACTTTTAGTGGCCTTCTCTGTTTAAGTGTCGTTGTTTAACACACGTTTAGGAAGAGGGTACACTGCTTGTCGATCATTTATTTACATTTATTTCCTTAGCCAAAGTAATGAACGCAAAATGAGCAATTGCTTGAGGAGAGCTGGTGAAATTTTATGGTGTAAGTGATAAGAGTACAGTTTTTTAATACTAATAATATTTCATTTAAAAATTAATTTAACGCTGCCAACTTACAGTATAGAAAATAAGATTTTCTGCAGTGTCGCACGTGTGGATTGTATTTAGGTAAAAAAATCTTTTTCATTAGGTACTGGATATTTTACATAGTAATTAAAGATAAGTAGGAATAACAGCATTCTTCTTTTAAGACCGGGAGAAGTACCTAGAAGAAGAAAAGGCCGAAACAATCCTAAATTGAAATAGATGAAATATTAGAATATTTAGAATATAATAGTCTTTATTGCAACTAAAGAAAATTAATAATAGAACTAAAATACAATTTGGTCTACAATGGGTGGCCTTATCGCTGTGAGCGATCTCTTCCAGAAATATTGTTTTTGTCTTCCTCCTTTTATTATTCCTCAGAAAGATACCAGCCAGTCAATGTACTCTTTCACAACTCTGATTTGTTTATCTCTTGCACCAATCTCCAATTACCTCTAGGCAGACGGGCGGCTCGTAAAAAGGCGTCGATCATAAAAATATTTGATTAGGCTCGTCTCTCACACGGTGCCAATTCGCCATCCTGAAACATTTATTAGGGCAACCTGCAGGGCTGTGTGGATTTCGATTTGCTTTCGAAATGTATAGTGTGTTTGGGAAAAGATCTACAGCTATGTGTGGAAAGAGATGTGTTAAAACTTAGTGAGTGAACCCTTTGCCTTGGTGGAGTTGGTATACAAATTAGTCTAGGTATGTTTGTTGAAGTCAAAGTTTGTCTCATTTTACAATAAAGTTTGTACATTCCTTTAGAATGCTAATTTACTATATTGGTATCGTTTGAATTCTTCGCCTTTAAAAGTTTAGTTTTTTACAAATGAGAGCTGAATAAAAACTAAATATTAATGATATTATATCCTTTAGAACGCGTTAAAAACATGTAATAGTAGGTAATAATTATTATTTTTGTAGTATGAGTTGTGTGCAATAAAGAGTTATAAATCTATCTAAACAAAGATAGGATGAGTAAATGGCGCAATAGAAGATAGATAGTCTTTGAAACGCAATTTTATTTATTTTAATAACTTCAATCTCATAGCTAAAGATAGTGTCGTTAGATGTTGATTTTCTTGCGATCAGGGTTTAATCACTTTTCTCTGATCAACTCTCTATCTAGGGCCTTTCTTAGATTAAATGTCATCAGTTAGCTTACCGGTGAGTCTGAGAGATTGCTTGCGCTTATATTTATTTATCGCTAAGGCTCTGAACGGTGGATAAACTCTCCAAGGGTGTTTTTCACCTAGTTGCTAAGACCGCAGTCATAGTGAAAATTCTTAGTTTCCTTCGTTTTCAAGATATTGCCTTCCCTTTGGTATGCTTTGACTGTAATGGATAAGCGATAACTTAATAACAAATGAGTAACGGGCTCGTTTTGTTCATCTGATCGCTTTTAAAATGGCTAAATACATTGGTAGGTACGTATGTAAGGTATGCGTATGTCGCTAATGAAATAAAATAATAATATTATAATGTATTATGTACGTGAGTAGACATATGAGTTTTTTTTTTAAGATACAATTCGGTACCTACATAAGACAAGATTTAGAGATTGAGACCAATTCTCAATCTCTAAATCTTGCAAAGATCCCGCGAGTGTTATTTCTTCGTTTTTGCTAAACAGCAGATAATCTTAATCTTCATCGCCTTGCCACAATACACCGAACATTATCTTTTACAACGCCCCTGAGATTCGACTCGAGCACCAAGTTAGATGGCAGTCTAACTTGAGACATTATTATGCAAAGATGCAATGTTCTGATTATCCGAAGACTGTTAGAAATATGACACACTAGCTGGGCTCAGCGGTTTTACCCGCTGTACTACAGCTAGTAATAGTACAGCGGGTAAAATAGCCTTTGTTCTATTCCAGGGTCTATATTACACCAAATTTTAGCTCAATCGGTCCACCGGTTTAACCTGAAAGAGTAACAAACATACATCCATACATTCTTACAAACTTTCACGTTTATAATATTAGTAAGATAATTATTATAAACGCGAAAGTTTGTATGGATTTTAGTAGATGTTAGGTAGCGTTCGACCACGACCTCGCGAGATGTTAAGCAACCATGCGGCCGAATATAGTAGCAAATTAAACTTAGAAGGCGGGATAAATCCCTCCTTGGTTTCATTGAACATCATGACGAAACACGGTCATAATGACCGCTTGATGACTTCTACTCCTAAACGGTCCTATAATTATCTAACTCTTCAGGCCTACACATTGCGGATAGATTAGGCTGAAATTTCGTATGTATAAATGGGCCGAATTTGGGTATTTACTCTTTTTCACCCAGGAAAAACCGTGACGTACTGTCACTCTACGCCAGGGGGTATGTAGAACTTTCAAGATGGCGCGGCGAGGATACCCACTAAAATACCTTAAGGTATTCCTGCGGGACACCAGAGTAACGGGACTTCAGGTATGCCGAAGTACGCAGAGAGTTCATGAAGATTACTTATTATACCCTAGAATAATGCATAGCTTTCAGCTGGTAAAGACGCTGGGTTCTACTTACTAACTGTATTGACGCGAGAACCCAGAGTGGGTTTTGGCCTCCGATAACAAGTATCTCCAACTCGGTCTGTCCTGCGCCACCTCCCGCCATTCTTCCACGTGGAGACTCCTCAGGCCCTTCTCGACCTCATCCTCCCCTGGGTTCTACTAGTAATAGATAATATAATTTTATTATCATACCATAATATTAACAGCAAATATTTTTGCAATCTGTACCTTATGATATGTGTACCTGGTACCTACCTTCTGCTCTTTATAGGAGGAAATAATATGTGGTTAG
This sequence comes from Hemithea aestivaria, assembly GCA_947507615.1. Classification (NCBI taxonomy): domain Eukaryota; kingdom Metazoa; phylum Arthropoda; class Insecta; order Lepidoptera; family Geometridae; genus Hemithea; species Hemithea aestivaria. The sequence continues at coordinate 15,091,656 of OX382330.1, forward strand.
TGGTTACAATGGTTTTGCGGTATCACACCACAGTTACAATCCACACGAGTACTTATGCAAATTTTCTGGCTATGAATCACAGTAGAAATATAAAATGTGCAAAGAAACAGAGAATATAAACATATTTGTTGATATGTTTTTCAATTATAATATTAATAATCATTTTAATTTACCCATAATTTATAATTATATTATACAAAAAATGAGTATTCAATTTCCTATTAAATACATTTTGATCAAAACAATTTTGAGTAAAAATCTCAATTTTACCTCAAAATTATTGTCTTCTAATTTAGTAACAGGTGAAATTAAAAAAAAGCTTTGTAAAAACAGGCTTTTATTATTATTACCGTCTAGCACCAAAAAACTCGCCAAGACGAATTATATGAGTCCAAACTCGATAGGGTTGCGTCGTTTAATTACAGAGTTTTTATGGCCACCTTCCAGCTCCATCATCAGATTAGCTCGATGTCATAATAATATTGAAATAAAAAGGATTTAGATATCTATAAAATTTCTACTTAGAAAACTACAACTTTTTCCTATCTTAAGCGTATATATCTTACATGCAGTGTAGAACTAAACTGGAAGCCAATAGAGCGTAAACTCCGTTAAAGAGTACGCTGGGGACTACAAAATGTGCACTCCACGAGGTTTTGTTGCAGGCTATTTGTATCAGAGTTATACTCGTATGCCTAGGAATATAAAGTTTTAGTTCTTTTTGAAAAGTACCGAAAAACATTGATACCATGATGTATTACTAATAATATACTACTAAGCTCGTATATCGTCGCATTTAAGTCTAAAAAAAGATTTGAGGCAGGTTATTATTACAAAATGAAAATTCCGTTCTTAATTTTTTGTTAATATTTTTCTTTTTTTCAATACTTTTTTTTCAGGCTTACTTTATAATACCATTTTTTTCTTAGATAATTTGGTATGGCGTGATGATCTGCACACACAGTAAGCAGTTGGCAAGAGGCGGCGCTTGATTGCGATTTGTAGAGAGACTTGGGGGAGGCCTTTGCCCAGCAGTGGGACTGTATAGGCTAGATGTAATAATTTGGTATGATTATGAAAAGCTTATTAAAGTGGGTAAAATATAAACAATTTTTTATTAATTATTATTATGTAATAAGCAATTTATTCCTGACAGCCAACGCGCATAGTTGTCTATTTTATAGCAACCCATGTATTCTATAAAACTATTGACAGAGCAAATGCAGTCATTTCTAGAAACAGCAATAGGAACAAATAACGAAGAACTGCAGTTACAGTAATGTTGTTCCGGACGCTTAACTCTATTGGCTTTGAAAGTCCACGTGTTTTCTTTGCATGGTTACATTTACAAACACCTCCAGGGAATTGAGCACGAAGTACTTACACAATAAGATCGGCTATTGTAGTGCACTACAGAAACTCGCCGTTTGACAGATTTGATGACAGTTTACCAGGGGTAGACTTCCTTTGCAGGAGGTCGTCTAGGTGGGTACCCCAACAGTGCCAGTTATTCTACCGCCTGAGCAGTGATATGCAAACATTACTGTGCTCCGGTAGGAGGGCACTGTAGCTAGTGTAATTACTGGGCTAAAGAGTCTTAACATCTTATGACTCTTGAGTAAGAAGCGTTGGTGCAGTGCTCCTAGAATTTCACATTATTGTGAAATCCTAGGTAGCACTGTACTGATTATGGGCAGCCGTTATCTCTTAACATCAGGAGAGCGTCTTGCTCGTCTTCTACTTCATCACATAAAAAAAAAAAAGTTAAAGGCGTAGAAGATTAAGACGCCCCCTGATGGTTCTTGCTTTAGAATACAATGATTGGACATTGGATAAGTTGCCAGTCATACTATATACAGATGCTAGTAGGGATGGAGTAGGATGTATATTAACTCAAGTCACGGACCAAGGTGAAAGGCCTGTCCATTTCTATAGTAGACAAACATCAAATGAAGAAAAGAAATATCACTCGTTCGAATTGGAGTTTTTGGCTATCATAGTGGGCTTACAAAAATTCAGACATAACTTATTAGGTTCCACATTCAAAATAATAACAGATTGTAATGCAGTCAGATATACCATAAACAAAAAAGAAGTGAATTCTCGAATAGGTCGTTGGGTGTTACTTACTCAAGAGTTTACTTTTGAAATAATACATAGGCCAGGTACACAGATGCAACATGTGGATGCTTTAAGTAGGAACCCTGTCCTTGAGTCATCTACTACCATACCTAGTAGTGAAAGTATAATGTCTATAACTGAAGGGGACTGGCTATTGTCTGTACAATTGCAAGATCCTAGTATATGTGAAATTCGCACAATATTAGAGTCAGGAGATGCCGAGTCTAATAAAAATATTTTTAATGAATATGAGCTATTAGGTAATAAAGTTTACCGTAGGACTGCATACGGCAGACGATGGCTAGTCCCAAAACAGTGCATTTGGCAGATAATTAGAGCAAACCATGATGATTTGGGGCATTTTGCTGTAGATAAAACAGTAGAAAGAATCAAAAATTTGTATTGGTTTCCAAAAATGAAGAAAGTTGTATCTAAATATGTAAAAAACTGTCTCAATTGCATATATTCGAAAAATATCTACGGCAAAAAGGAAGGTAAATTATATTCTATACCTAAATATGCCAGGCCATTCCACACCTTACATGTGGACCATTTAGGGCCATTTGTACAAACTGCACAAAAGAATACTTACTTGCTGGTAACTGTAGATTCGTTTACGAAGTTTGTGTTCATATCACCTGTCCGCAACACAAAAAGCCAAGTAGTCATTAATGAGCTTAGTAAGATCTTTAAAATATTTGGCAACCCAAAAAGGGTTATTTGTGATGCGGGCAGTGCGTTTACCTCACACATGTTTGTTAAGTTTTGCAAAGATAGAGACATCCGTCAACATGTAATAGCCACCGCTGTTCCCCGCTCGAATGGTCAAGTCGAGCGGTACAACCGAACGATTCTGGAGGCTCTGCGAAGTAAGGGTGCCGGAACAGAAGACAACAAATGGGATTTACACATCCCAAGCATTCAACAAGGCATAAATAGCACTTACAATAAGACCACATCAACTGTGCCTAGCGAAGTATTTTTTGGTTATAGACTTCAAACTGACTCTGACAGATGTACAATAAATGACATTGACAGCGAGGATAAGTTGATTGATGTCACGTCACTAAGAAATCACGTGAACTCAAAAATTCAAGAGAACGCCGAAAAACAAAAAGAAAATTTTGACTCCAAGCGAAAAGAAGCTCATATTTACAAAATTGGGGATTTGGTGGTGATAAGGATACCCAGCCAGTCAAATGATGGAAAAAGTACTAAGTTACTACCCATGTTTAAGGGACCATTTCAGATTACAGAAATTTTGGGCAATGATCGTTACAAGGTTAAGGATATGAGAGGCGCCGAAAGATCGTCAAAACGATATGAAGGAACTACTTGTGCTGAAAATATGAAGCCTTGGATTAAGCTGGCGAATATGGATATTGATTAAATCGAATAACACGAGGATAACCACGGATGTTGTCAGGTATTTACAAATGCCGAATAATATTATCATAACCTCTACAAGGTCACATCTTATAGAGAATTTTCAAAACGCCCCTTTGTTCTTTAAACACTGTCTAATATATTTGCTTTGAACACATATTGGTATTTATGTTTGAAAATGTAGTGGTTGTCATGGAAAACAATCATTACAGAAAGTCAGGTCTTGTAGTGATATGCAACTAGGGTTGGCCACAGGCATTGCCTAGTTTAAATTACAAGGTCTGATAATAAAACTGACCGCTGATGGAACAGTTATTATATGTTTATAAGTGCCAATAGGTGTTCATAGCTATGTACCGGTGACGACCTGTGTCTGTTGGCCGGCGATGGGATAACAGACATGCAGGTGCACTAAGTATACTGCCTCATTACTGTCTCTGTCAATGGTTTATGCCGACTGGACCTATATGGCATAAATAGAGGTTGATGAAGTTTTTAATGTTAATTAAATCTGTTCAATATTGTTCACAGCAAATATACCAGACTGAGACGCTAGCCAGGGACGGCTGCGTGTGCAGGAGGGCCGGATGTTGTCGCCGGTGTGCAGGCGCCACCTATTTCCCCTGAGAAACGTGTCGGAAGATTGTTTAACGTCGGATATAACAATAATCGAGACAATTATTGACTTTTAAATCTGTATGTTAGATATATCATTAGTAAATAATGTGTAATTAGTTATAATAGACAATAATTGATATATATATATATAGTGCAGTGTTTATAAGTGGTTAAATAATATGTTGAGAGTAAATTTAGTGCTAGTAAAGTGTCAATAGAGGTCGCGGTAGTGGCATGTTGGACGAGTCAGGGCGGGACATTATTATTAAGAGATAAAACGGGAAGAAGGTAGGCGCTCCCGCCCTGAGAGGTCCATCAGGCTACAGAAGTGGTTTGCCTTACTTTTATTCTATCTAATAATTGAGTTGTAAATAACTATGATTAAATCTGTGTTGTCGTTTCTATATAGTTTGATTTGCTGCTTTCTTGAAGCCTCGTACCCCTGGGTGCGATATCAGCCTGTGGGGTTTTATCTAGCCGATGATATTTTTGGCAAGGCTACTAGGTTTTGAAGTTTCTGCCTTCGATTCTCATTGTCTACAATGATAATATTATGATTTATACTTTGCTTATATAATATTTTGTTTCGAATTTTATCCAATATAATGCATCTGCTGGCTCTATTGCGCATGTGTTTATTCTAAAGTCAAAGAAATCTAGTCTAGTCCAAGAAATCACTATAATATTATTGACTCTTTCAAGGCAGTAGTGAGCATTACCGGACCAAGGGCTTTCGTGAGTTTAAATGGAAAGTCTTATCTAATTTCCAGCAGGTAGACTTACGCATATCTCTTCAAGGCTATAAATCCCGAGCAGGCGTCACAAATTTTTGACTAAATCACGGGTTAAATGTCAAGTGGAGACCGCCCCGGAATAATTGAATAAGGGTTTTATGGATCATTTTATTGTGACCCGGACTTTTAGTGGCCTTCTCTGTTTAAGTGTCGTTGTTTAACACACGTTTAGGAAGAGGGTACACTGCTTGTCGATCATTTATTTACATTTATTTCCTTAGCCAAAGTAATGAACGCAAAATGAGCAATTGCTTGAGGAGAGCTGGTGAAATTTTATGGTGTAAGTGATAAGAGTACAGTTTTTTAATACTAATAATATTTCATTTAAAAATTAATTTAACGCTGCCAACTTACAGTATAGAAAATAAGATTTTCTGCAGTGTCGCACGTGTGGATTGTATTTAGGTAAAAAAATCTTTTTCATTAGGTACTGGATATTTTACATAGTAATTAAAGATAAGTAGGAATAACAGCATTCTTCTTTTAAGACCGGGAGAAGTACCTAGAAGAAGAAAAGGCCGAAACAATCCTAAATTGAAATAGATGAAATATTAGAATATTTAGAATATAATAGTCTTTATTGCAACTAAAGAAAATTAATAATAGAACTAAAATACAATTTGGTCTACAATGGGTGGCCTTATCGCTGTGAGCGATCTCTTCCAGAAATATTGTTTTTGTCTTCCTCCTTTTATTATTCCTCAGAAAGATACCAGCCAGTCAATGTACTCTTTCACAACTCTGATTTGTTTATCTCTTGCACCAATCTCCAATTACCTCTAGGCAGACGGGCGGCTCGTAAAAAGGCGTCGATCATAAAAATATTTGATTAGGCTCGTCTCTCACACGGTGCCAATTCGCCATCCTGAAACATTTATTAGGGCAACCTGCAGGGCTGTGTGGATTTCGATTTGCTTTCGAAATGTATAGTGTGTTTGGGAAAAGATCTACAGCTATGTGTGGAAAGAGATGTGTTAAAACTTAGTGAGTGAACCCTTTGCCTTGGTGGAGTTGGTATACAAATTAGTCTAGGTATGTTTGTTGAAGTCAAAGTTTGTCTCATTTTACAATAAAGTTTGTACATTCCTTTAGAATGCTAATTTACTATATTGGTATCGTTTGAATTCTTCGCCTTTAAAAGTTTAGTTTTTTACAAATGAGAGCTGAATAAAAACTAAATATTAATGATATTATATCCTTTAGAACGCGTTAAAAACATGTAATAGTAGGTAATAATTATTATTTTTGTAGTATGAGTTGTGTGCAATAAAGAGTTATAAATCTATCTAAACAAAGATAGGATGAGTAATTGGCGCAATAGAAGATAGATAGTCTTTGAAACGCAATTTTATTTATTTTAATAACTTCAATCTCATAGCTAAAGATAGTGTCGTTAGATGTTGATTTTCTTGCGATCAGGGTTTAATCACTTTTCTCTGATCAACTCTCTATCTAGGGCCTTTCTTAGATTAAATGTCATCAGTTAGCTTACCGGTGAGTCTGAGAGATTGCTTGCGCTTATATTTATTTATCGCTAAGGCTCTGAACGGTGGATAAACTCTCCAAGGGTGTTTTTCACCTAGTTGCTAAGACCGCAGTCATAGTGAAAATTCTTAGTTTCCTTCGTTTTCAAGATATTGCCTTCCCTTTGGTATGCTTTGACTGTAATGGATAAGCGATAACTTAATAACAAATGAGTAACGGGCTCGTTTTGTTCATCTGATCGCTTTTAAAATGGCTAAATACATTGGTAGGTACGTATGTAAGGTATGCGTATGTCGCTAATGAAATAAAATAATAATATTATAATGTATTATGTACGTGAGTAGACATATGAGTTTTTTTTTTAAGATACAATTCGGTACCTACATAAGACAAGATTTAGAGATTGAGACCAATTCTCAATCTCTAAATCTTGCAAAGATCCCGCGAGTGTTATTTCTTCGTTTTTGCTAAACAGCAGATAATCTTAATCTTCATCGCCTTGCCACAATACACCGAACATTATCTTTTACAACGCCCCTGAGATTCGACTCGAGCACCAAGTTAGATGGCAGTCTAACTTGAGACATTATTATGCAAAGATGCAATGTTCTGATTATCCGAAGACTGTTAGAAATATGACACACTAGCTGGGCTCAGCGGTTTTACCCGCTGTACTACAGCTAGTAATAGTACAGCGGGTAAAATAGCCTTTGTTCTATTCCAGGGTCTATATTACACCAAATTTTAGCTCAATCGGTCCACCGGTTTAACCTGAAAGAGTAACAAACATACATCCATACATTCTTACAAACTTTCACGTTTATAATATTAGTAAGATAATTATTATAAACGCGAAAGTTTGTATGGATTTTAGTAGATGTTAGGTAGCGTTCGACCACGACCTCGCGAGATGTTAAGCAACCATGCGGCCGAATATAGTAGCAAATTAAACTTAGAAGGCGGGATAAATCCCTCCTTGGTTTCATTGAACATCATGACGAAACACGGTCATAATGACCGCTTGATGACTTCTACTCCTAAACGGTCCTATAATTATCTAACTCTTCAGGCCTACACATTGCGGATAGATTAGGCTGAAATTTCGTATGTATAAATGGGCCGAATTTGGGTATTTACTCTTTTTCACCCAGGAAAAACCGTGACGTACTGTCACTCTACGCCAGGGGGTATGTAGAACTTTCAAGATGGCGCGGCGAGGATACCCACTAAAATACCTTAAGGTATTCCTGCGGGACACCAGAGTAACGGGACTTCAGGTATGCCGAAGTACGCAGAGAGTTCATGAAGATTACTTATTATACCCTAGAATAATGCATAGCTTTCAGCTGGTAAAGACGCTGGGTTCTACTTACTAACTGTATTGACGCGAGAACCCAGAGTGGGTTTTGGCCTCCGATAACAAGTATCTCCAACTCGGTCTGTCCTGCGCCACCTCCCGCCATTCTTCCACGTGGAGACTCCTCAGGCCCTTCTCGACCTCATCCTCCCCTGGGTTCTACTAGTAATAGATAATATAATTTTATTATCATACCATAATATTAACAGCAAATATTTTTGCAATCTGTACCTTATGATATGTGTACCTGGTACCTACCTTCTGCTCTTTATAGGAGGAAATAATATGTGGTTAGTGGTTACAATGGTTTTGCGGTATCACACCACAGTTACAATCCACACGAGTACTTATGCAAATTTTCTGGCTATGAATCACAGTAGAAATATAAAATGTGCAAAGAAACAGAGAATATAAACATATTTGTTGATATGTTTTTCAATTATAATATTAATAATCATTTTAATTTACCCATAATTTATAATTATATTATACAAAAAATGAGTATTCAATTTCCTATTAAATACATTTTGATCAAAACAATTTTGAGTAAAAATCTCAATTTTACCTCAAAATTATTGTCTTCTAATTTAGTAACAGGTGAAATTAAAAAAAAGCTTTGTAAAAACAGGCTTTTATTATTATTACCGTCTAGCACCAAAAAACTCGCCAAGACGAATTATATGAGTCCAAACTCGATAGGGTTGCGTCGTTTAATTACAGAGTTTTTATGGCCACCTTCCAGCTCCATCATCAGATTAGCTCGATGTCATAATAATATTGAAATAAAAAGGATTTAGATATCTATAAAATTTCTACTTAGAAAACTACAACTTTTTCCTATCTTAAGCGTATATATCTTACATGCAGTGTAGAACTAAACTGGAAGCCAATAGAGCGTAAACTCCGTTAAAGAGTACGCTGGGGACTACAAAATGTGCACTCCACGAGGTTTTGTTGCAGGCTATTTGTATCAGAGTTATACTCGTATGCCTAGGAATATAAAGTTTTAGTTCTTTTTGAAAAGTACCGAAAAACATTGATACCATGATGTATTACTAATAATATACTACTAAGCTCGTATATCGTCGCATTTAAGTCTAAAAAAAGATTTGAGGCAGGTTATTATTACAAAATGAAAATTCCGTTCTTAATTTTTTGTTAATATTTTTCTTTTTTTCAATACTTTTTTTTCAGGCTTACTTTATAATACCATTTTTTTCTTAGATAATTTGGTATGGCGTGATGATCTGCACACACAGTAAGCAGTTGGCAAGAGGCGGCGCTTGATTGCGATTTGTAGAGAGACTTGGGGGAGGCCTTTGCCCAGCAGTGGGACTGTATAGGCTAGATGTAATAATTTGGTATGATTATGAAAAGCTTATTAAAGTGGGTAAAATATAAACAATTTTTTATTAATTATTATTATGTAATAAGCAATTTATTCCTGACAGCCAACGCGCATAGTTGTCTATTTTATAGCAACCCATGTATTCTATAAAACTATTGACAGAGCAAATGCAGTCATTTCTAGAAACAGCAATAGGAACAAATAACGAAGAACTGCAGTTACAGTAATGTTGTTCCGGACGCTTAACTCTATTGGCTTTGAAAGTCCACGTGTTTTCTTTGCATGGTTACATTTACAAACACCTCCAGGGAATTGAGCACGAAGTACTTACACAATAAGATCGGCTATTGTAGTGCACTACAGAAACTCGCCGTTTGACAGATTTGATGACAGTTATAGGCGTAGAAGATTAAGACGCCCCCGGATGGTTCTTGCTTTAGACTACAATGATTGGACTAATTACAATAATATTGTCTAAATGTTCAGACAGAGAATTATATTGTTAAACTATTTATTACTGAAACATCGCTCACGAAGAACACTTATTTAGAATACAGTTACTTATTATACAACGTGTGGTGCATTTAAATGCCTATTATGACCATTATTATTCCTAATTTGTGCTATTGAAGATAGTATACAATGTTTCTATTTGTTTTTACGACTAAATAATGTTTTTCAATGACGACAATGTTTAAAAAGACATTTACAGTATGACCAATAAGTAGATAGGTTACTAAAATAAGGCGTGATATAAGTAAAAGAACTAAATTAATGTGTGACTAATTAAAACGATGCGATTTTAGATTTTTGCTGTAACAAATTATAACAATATTAATAAAACAAACGTGTCTATGTTTTATTAATTATTTAAATGACGGACTAATTTGATTTTTTTACATTTTCAAATCAAATTAAATCAAATCAAAGTATTTATTTGTAAGAGTATTGTACTTCAGTTGGAAAAAACATCCGTGATCCTAACAGAAACAGCTCGTCGATTCAATTAGAAACCACAACATACGAGTACATTAGATATTTAGGTGTGTACAAAATTATATATACATACATCCTATATAACAGTATATATTATATCCTATATATAGTAATCGTATGCGTCAGCAAGCAACAGTTACGGTTAGACATTAGCAGTTACGGATCCAATGGTTGAACTTCGGACTAACTTTGGGATATTGCTTTTGGGATGCGGTCGGAGATGTAGCGGGAAGAAAATACTTTTTCAGCTTGATTGATACTCAAAATTAGACATAGTTTTTATCTTCTAAGATGTTATATACTTTGCCCTAATTGACTTGACTGACTTTAAAGAAAAAGCTATGAAATTGATGAGATACTGAAGAACATCTTCATAAAGGAGTATACTTGAATAATATCCGATTAAAAAAAATATTTTGTCTAAGCTTCAAATTGTTGTCTTCGTACAAAAATTTGATATTTTTTTTGTTCTTAATTTATTGCCGGATGGCCAATTTACTACTAAATTATTTAAATCCTGTAAAAATCAATTACCAAAAATTAATGTGGTAATGCTTACTACTTACGTACGTCTACACACTGAAGCATTCAACCAGAATGATCTAAAGTCGACTTATACCTATTGTGTAAAGGCATCTTTAAGAGCGAAAATTAAGATTTTCATAAAAGTTCACGAACTAATTTTAATCAAGCTTATCTCATATTATTCTTTCGTCATCATCATCATCATCTCAGCATTAGGACGTCCACTGCTGAACATAGGCCTCCCCTTTGGACCTCCATAATATATACCGGGTTCTTGCGGGGTTTCCGAGTGTTCCTTTGCCTCTGTTATAATTTATTTATTCATTAAACAAAATGTGCTCAGAGTGTATACTCTGAGTCTAGTCTTGGTGTATACCAAAACACACATAATGCTAAACTAAAATTAAATAAAACACTTAAAACAATATAAAATAGCTCGCACTGTGACCGTGCTGAAATCGTCAGGGCTCTAAACAATTCTAATAGTTATTTAAAGGTATTGCAACGTTATCTATGGGCTTTATTTAACGTAGTCCTGAGCCTTTGATCTTTGCTCAATCCTCTTCCCAGTGATAATATTATGTTGAGGTTTGAGACGAACACTGTTTGGGGAAAACAATCTTAGTATGTGCCCATTTTGGGATCATAAGGAGTAAATAATTGTTTATTATCAGTCTTTACTAAACAATTAAACCGTAAGAATATTCCTCGCAGTAATAATTCGAATGAAACAAAAATGGATTAATATAAAACGCCTATGGCTGATTAATTGCAAAAATGTCAGTAATAAATACATTTAATATTAAAAAGGCATATTATTACAGTTATTATTTTAAGAATTGTTATAATTATTAGGTCAGACAGGTCCTAAAATTTATCTGTGTGTGCCAAATTTGAACATAAGCCGTTCAAAGATTTGACCTTAACATTGATTATATTATTATGGTTTTCTTTAGGTAGCTTTCCAGGCGCCTAATAGTAGCAACCAATGACAAAAAAGCTGGCTCTTACCTCGGCCAATGTATAAGTTTGGCCATTCAGAGAGGTAATGTAACCAGCTTTTTAGGTACCCTTTACTGATCACGGCCTCAACGACGTTTTTATTTATGAGTAAGTGGTATTAAAATGAATGTTTAATAGTTAGATAATGTAAATAATTAGATTAATATTATAACTTACCTTTTTATTAAGATTAAATTCTACTACCAAATTAACAGTACCAATTCCGTAATATGATACATTTAGGTAAACTGAAAATTAAAAGTGACCTGTTTAATTTCCTCTGTGGCCCAGTAATCAGTCTCGTCAGACGAGGGTCACCTGTCCCGTTGGATTAGGGGGATGTGTCTGCCTAATTTCAAAGCCAGCAAGATATATGGCGCTGTTACGGAGTTTTTGTGAAGCGTGACTTAGGGGAACCTGACTTATTATTTGATTAGGTGTGCTTTTTACGATTGGCGCTGAAAAAGTTCGGTTTTAGATTAGATTATACTATAGATCTTTGCTGTTTTTAATAATTTCTAGCTAGCCCAGTGGTTTTACTCGCTGTACAGTAGCCTATAATATTATTTCCGGGTATTCAAGCTATCTCTATACCAAATTTCAGCTCCATCGGTCCACTCCATCGGCGGAATAAATCTATACCTGGCTTCACTGAACATCATGACATAACACGGTCGAAAAAAAAGGTACCTACATCAATTTAGGTACCTGCATATTTTTCTAGGCGTACTATGAATACTTACGAAATATATATTTTTTTATATTATGAGATTATAAGTGATGTCGCTCTTCAACACGGGTTAAACCTGGGTTAGTTATTATTATTAATGAAATGGAATAAATAAAAATAGCAAGTTATAATAAACAACTTATTTATTTAAAACATTTTGTAACAGCGCTTATGAAATAATTTATAAAAAACTAACAAAAACCCGTAACAAATATATAAACAAATATCACAGCTCAGTTCAGGGAGATCAGTGCTTGCCATGGTGGAAGCCCCAGTCTTTATGGTCGTCATGGCCACCCTTCTTGCCATGGTCGTGATGATGATGATGATGTTCTTCATGTCCGTGATGACCCTTGTGACCCTTGTGGTCTTCATCGTGGTGATGTTTGTCATGGTGACCTCCCTTTCCATGGTGGTGCTCGTGGTGGCCGTGCTCATGATGACCGCCCTTCTTGTGATGACCTCCTTTATCTTCATGATGACCATGATGATCACCGTGTTTGTGGTGCTTGCCTTCCTTGTGATGATCATCGTAGAAGTGATGATCTTTGTGGAAGGCGTCCTTGTGGTACTTCTTGTGGTAACCATCGACCTTTTCTCCCTTATCGTGGTGCTCGTGATGACCGTGTTTGCCTCCCTTATGATGATGACCGTGCTCGTGGTGATGACCGTGATGATCGTGTCCATCCCAGTGCTTCTTGTGACCACCACCGTGCTCTTCATGGTGACCTTCATGATGGTGTTTACCATGATCGCCGTGTTCACCTTTGTGGTGATGATGATGACCCTTGTGTCCTTTGTGACCCTTATCTCCGTGTTCATGGTGATGATGGGCGTGGTGTTCCTTGCCACCGCCTTCTTCGTGATGGTGACTCTTGCCACTAGCAGCTGCCACTAAGTCCTTTTCATCTTCCCCCAGTTCCCGAGCGTAGACCGCCACAAGGCAAAGCAAACCGATCGCTAGCACCACTCTCATGTTGGTAGCTGTTTGTTCTGTGCCCTTAGTTGGATTTTATCAGTATTTATAGTAAGTTTGATGAAGAAAGTGTTAAGAAACTTATCGCAACTGTTTTCAGGGACAAGTTCGCGATGACGCCGAGGTGACTGCTCAACCGTTACCGAGACACCTATTGTCGCTTTTTGTATGAATGTGGCTCATTTAATTATTGTTAATGTAATGAAGCAATTCATTGATGATAAATCTAATTATTATGCTTTATAAAAAAACTTAAAAGTTTTAAGGGGTTTATTCCTTTAAGGGACGAAACTTAACAAAGTCAAAACGCTTCATAAATCACGTGATAATGTAATAACAAACATAAAATAAATAAAGGTAAATTCAGCTCAGTTTATTTTATAAAATCAAAGCTAAAACCGAAAATTTAAAATTTCCCTTCAAAAGAGCGATATTTTTCCTCTCTCCGCCGAAAATGTACAAATAATGCTCCAAAAATATTACCACGAGGATCTCAGTCCTAATAAAAGTCAACATCTCTATATCAATGCACTATACATATTCATATTGAGCTTGGCTTCCGGGGCACCCATAAAAATATTTTTGCGTCCGGTTCAATTTTGGCCAGTGAAACATTGCACTTGGAAAACAGTTATGAAGCTTCCAAGAAACTATGGAATCTTTCAGATTGAATTCGTTATAATTATGACTTTAACGTCAAATATTTAAATTTTTAATCAGTAGGTATAGGTACTTGCTAATTAATACATTTTTTATCTCTTAAATTTTAACATGACAATGCTAACGATTTCATGACATATTAGGTACTTTAATATAACATTTAAATTCAATTTTCAACATAGCCCGGTTCCTATGTAGTTTGTCTAACAATATCTAATGGCATACATAGCATTTACCACACAGCTCATTAAGAAAAAAGTAAATAGAGAAATTTTAAAACTACGTAATAATATTATTATGTCGCTCATATACACGGGTCAAACCCGGGCCTTTTTATAGGCGTACACGGAGACTAATAAGTCCAACACGCAGAGGCCCTTTTGATATATATTTTAATTACGAATAGACTAAATCTTGTGTACTGTTGCCATAGTATATGACTCCTCGCCGTCGCTGCATGAAAAGAACAATCTGCATCGCGCTGTCGAAATTTAATCAAAACAACAATAAGGATTGTCCGCAGTTGGTCCCTCGTCATGGAACTATTCTGAAAACAGAATAAATATTCACTTCTCTATGTTTGTTTGTTGAACTAGTTTCTTGAATAATATTTTGCTGTATTCTAATTTTATAACCGAGTAGCTGCAACTACAGTTTTCCGATAAATGGCCTTTGCAGATATTAAAGATACTTAGGTACTTTTAAATCAAATGTATTTAATGTTAATTGTTTGGTTTGTAATTTTTATTGTGTGCAATAAAGAGTTATCTATCTATCTAAAGTCAGGATTTAATTGAATTAAAAATAATAATTCCATGAGAATCAAAAACATCTTAGGGGTGGTGGCCAAGGGCTCCGGGCCCCGGGCAATCCCGAACCAAAGACTATTATAATATGAGGTTTTTGTCACTCACTTTACTAGTAGTAACTAAAATGAAAAAAAAAATTAAAACGGCTTTAAGCTTTCTTTCAATTTGTGTATAAAAGATCTAAAGATCCTTTCAATAACCAAAAGAGAGAGATGCGTATTTTAAATCATAATTTAAAAATCGCTCGATCGTGTTCGATAAAATTTAGATTTAAAATAAAAAAGGAGGTTCTTAAATAAATTTAGGCGTCCTCTAGTTATCGGTGAACACACGAAAAAAAGATTCAGACATTTTTTTCTTTTGAATATAGAATCAGCCCAGGAAATCCAGAATAAGGGCCTCAAGAGGCAGCCGTCCTTTCCTAAGCAGAGAATAGAGCCGGCATCTGAGCAAATATTTTCAACTTTCCTTTTTATTTGAGTTCTTAACTAGCGCACAGACATTTAACTGAATATTTCAGATTTTTGTAGCTCTATGTTTGTTCCAACGAAGTTCTTTATTGGTACAAGTTTACTTCTGTAATTGAGTTGAGACCACGGAATAAATAAGACAGAGTAACGGCTTTCATAAGCTACCAAACGCGCAAGAAGAGTGAGCGAACCACAGCCAAAACACTGACGTTCCCTACGTCGGCTCTCTTTATATTTTTTGTGTCTACTATCTGAACTGATGGCACCGGTTCTGCTACAAAAATTCTATGATGCCATCAATTCCAAAATACCAACCTGAGCCAATCCTTTAAGTAATCTCTGGTTGGGTCTCTAAAATATTTGTTTTTAACTAATTTGGTTTGAATTAGTGTTTGAATAAAAATAACATGGTCCCTAACATTCTGGTTAGTCTCTGCAAAAGGTTCAGATACTAGTCGTTAAATTTTGTTTAATTTTGTCGCAATAATAAATAAATATCATCATCATCATGATGATGATGATATTTATTTACATGAAAGTACAAAATCGTATCATATTTCACACTTCACACCAATATTATTATGGCGAAAGTTTGTGATTGTGTTTGTTTGTTACGTGAAGAAGTAAAACGGACCGGAGTAAACGGAACGGAACGGAGTAAACGGACGGTAGACCTATTGAGCTATAATTTGGAATAGATATAGCTAAGACCCTGGAATAACATTTAAGCTACAGTACGACGGGTAAAACTGCTGTGCGCAGCCTGTAAAAAAAAATATCATTAAAAAATTACTTAATCAATCAAACGCTTGGGACGCTACTGTGTTTCGGAAGGCACGTAAAAGTATGGGTCTCGGCTGTTTCCTATAAGATACGAGTATGTAGGAGGCAGACGTTCTGTCATGTGCAACATGCCCTGTAGTAGCAATATATAGGCTAGCCACACAACTAATAATCGTGACTATGATTTGACTCCAACAAACTGATGTACGTCGATAGAGCTGCAAAAATTGAGCGCTCTGACAAATTGAAAAGCTACGACACAGTTGAGGAGTTCATATACCTTGGTTCGCTCATTAACAACAAGGGCACCTGTGAGCCTGAAATACGTCGGCGTATAGGAATGGCAAAAACAGCTATGTCTCAATTGAGTAGGATATGGAAAGACAGCAATATCAGGAGACGAACAAAAATTCACATAGTCCGAACGCTAGTCTTTTCCATCTTCTTCTATGGCTCGGAAGCGTGGACTCTGAAGGCCGCAGACAGACACAGAATTGACGCGTTTGAAATGTGGTGCTGGCGGAGGATGCTGCGGATTCCATGGACAGCATTCCGTACTAACGTGTCTATTCTTAAAGAACTAAGATTAGATAAGGAGAATCGACTGTCTTCCGTATGTCTGCAACGGGTGCTGCAATACTTCGGCCATATTGCGCGTAGAGATGGTGACAATCTGGAGAGGCTTATTGTAACGGGCAAGGTAGAGGGCAAGAGGCCTAGAGGAAGAAGTCCTAAACGATGGTCAGACCAGGTCACGCAACAGCTGGAAATTTCCGTCAGCGAAGCACTCCACACTGCCGAAGATCGGGCCCAGTGGAAGAAAATAGTTTGGAGAAAGCAGCATGAAGGGAGTCACGATCCTCAACTTTGAGGGACCGACTGAAGAGAGAGATGATTTGACTCAGGGTAACCTTCTGTTGGAGTAAAAACCTCAATAATTTGATTTTAAAGACGTAGCTTATAAAATTCATAGATACATATACCTACCTTAAAGGTAAAGGCTTCTATCGTTGGATTTGTCCTACATTTTGTCTTTAAAACGTTTTTTTTTTCCTCAAAAGAGATAAACACGCAGATCACATTGCAAAGCTATTGACAGTACGATACCAACTACCCGGAACATTTCATTCGAAGTCGAGCGAAAAAACTGATTCAGTCACAAATCCGCTTTCCCGGCGAAGTTTCTATTCCATCACCCGAAGAGTAAAGTTCAATAGAACGAGGAAAAAAGTCGTCAACTCAACGGAATTGTAAATAGAGATATGTCGGAGGTTGAGGCCTTGATTTGTCACAACTTATCTTCGGATAGTGATAGGAGCGTATTCAGGGGACTTTGGAAACCAAACATTTCAAAAACACAAAAAAATAAACAATTTCCTTGCTATAATAAATAGTGAAAAAAGAATATTATGTTCCAGGTTAATCATTGAAAATAACGGCATTAACTCACTTGTATTTACTTCGGCTTCGTGCCGACGGTTACTCGGACCGTTCGTCGAAGATCTTCGTACAGGATCGAAACGGTCGGCACGAAGCCGAAGTAAATACAAGTGAGTTTATGCCGTTAATTTACAATGTTGAATCTAAACACTCACGAATCGTTTAGTGTGAAAATATGTTCCAGGTTATTTATAAGAAATTGCCAAATGCGATAAGACCGCCGATTGACACATTGCATACTGACACATTGCAATAATTAGTAAAAGTTCTACACCATACATATCTAATCTCGATGTCCTGATGTATATGATGAGAAGATTTTTCACCACAGAATAATATCAATATTGCAGCGTATATTTTGGTAAGGTCGGGGTTCCTCAAATAAAAGAGTTAAAGAACCTTCCCAACGTATAATAATTTATCTTCTCTGAAATCAAAACTTTTTTGTATGATTTGAATACCCTAGCAGCTTTCCTTAATCCGTCACTGCAACACCTCTCATTCCTGATAAATCATTCGTGCGATTCGTGAAGGAATCCGAATGTATCACGTCCACCCCCACCCGCGGGGGAAAGAGGGGTGCTATAAGTTACGTGTGACGCTGGTTATTATTGAGGGGACGAATTATCTTGAGCTGTGAAAGAAAACAAACCATTTCGGGATTTTGTGACTATCAAAATAAATGTGAGCGTTTTCTGGGACGCGTAAAGAGTACATATTATTACCATTGATCCTACACGATAAAGAGATATCTATGGCTTTATTGTTTTTTTTATAAAAATAGCGAATGCAGTCGCATTTAGTTACTCAGAATTAAGAATCCATACATTTGCAGCGTGGCAGCACCGCGACAGCAGCAAATATCTTCTCAATTTGTTAAAAAAATCTTACTTTTACAAATAAATAATCCCATTCAAGCAACTCAATGAAGACTATACATAATACATATAAAATTATCAATAGTTAATAAACTATCTAAATTAAAAATAAATATAGGTATTATAATTACCTTCAGTACTACAACTGTTCTAGTACACGCAATTACGTTGGTATACTCAAAAGCTGAAAACGTAAGAAAAAAATAATTGAATTCTGGCTTACATATATGACTGGCACCTAAAATCTGCGCTTCCAATATCACATCCCCACCAAAAATAAATGAAAGACACCCAAATCGTGCAATAATTTCTCCTCCCTCTCCATCGTTACTAGATGACAAGTGAATTGATTCCTTGTAAGTACTGAATGGGACATTTAACCGCCCTTATTGGTCACCGCATTCCGAATATAAATAGCTTGATGTATGGTGTTAGAATTTGTGAGGGAAAAGGACTTACCCTCGAGATCAATTTAGGCGACAATGGTGACGTGAAAAGTGGTGTTACAACTTTTGGATGGGAATTTTAGTTGAAAAGATGTGGTAAGTGGTGCTTTGTGTGTTAGATGTTTGTAATTTTTCAATAAGTTCGTAAAATAATTTGTTGAGAACCTACAGGAGATAAAAAAACTTGCCCTTTACGTATTAGTTAGCCATACAGAAGTTTGTTTTTCATTGATCTATATTATAATATTGGTCTCTGACTGAGACTTCTTTGCCGGGCATGTGGTGACAAAGGTTTAATATAATATATAAAATAAAGTATTAAATAATATACCGCTTGCCTGCGAAACTTAATGATGTTTTGTGTTTAATAAGATTTTTAAATTAATTAAAAAAGAGGCAACTTTTCTATTTTCACGTTAAGTTTTCTCTAAGGCAGATTGTAGAAAAATCCTCATTTTAGTCTGACAACCACGTACTCCATGTTATAGCATTTTCATTGAAGTTTTTAAAAAATATCAGACACATTTTGTGCTCTTCAAATCGTATGATACGGTCTGAAAATGAAGAATGGCTATATTTTGTACTTTATAAAGGTAAAAACATAATTTTAATGATATTGTGTAATTGCATTACAATGTACCTACTGACTTATATGTTTATGTAAATAAGTAAATTTGTAGCATGAGATAAAGTGATGAAAAGCAGTGAGTTTGCAATATGTGAGATTTTTTTCATACGATGTCAAGTTTGTCAACAGGAATTAGATGAGACTCGCACAGAAACGAAAGGTGTCATCATAAGGCCTATTCTTAACGGTGGGTGAATATAGGGTGGGTGCTGTGTGGCTCTGATGAGTTATGACCCTAAACAAGCGTTTGACCGCAATCTCACCTGTTGGTAAGTGACGATGCAGTCGAAGTTGTAGCACGTTTATAGAGTTCACTCTATAAAACACAACTAAAACACACAGACAATAACACAGTTAAGTGTTTTCTATTCTATTCTACATTATATAAGTAAATTTCAGAAAATATTTTTATTTTGTTTTTCAATTCTTGTACCGCGTCACTGAATTTCAGAGGATACCATTTTGTAGAACACGATGTTAGTTCTGAAATAAATTTCAAACCGGGCACTAACTTCGGCCCACGTTTGTTTGAAGTAAACTCTTTCGGGCAATGGATGTACGTGCTTTTATTGTAAATCGTCTATAAAATAAAATATAAAATGTAGAGTGATTTTTGCATGGATTTATTAAAAAAAGCGATTTTTTTAGGCCCAATGCAATGGTACGTGTGGTTATAGCAATCGCATACACTGAGTTCAATTCCGACCTCCAGACTAGAAACACTTGAGTAGTTAAATTATAGCTGTAAGCCTCCCAAATATGTAAAAATAAATAAATAAATTACTGGGCTGTAGTCTCTTAACACATTGTGAGTGGGAAGCGTTGGTGCTGTGCAAATAGATTTTACATCATTGTCAAATCCTGGGTGTATTGATTATGGGCAGCGTTGTCTCTTACCATCAGGAGAGCGTCTTGCTCGTCTTCGTACTTTTTGTATATCTGGGTATAAGTTTGACCATACAGAGAGGTAAATGTAGCCAGGGCTGTGGATGATGATAATGAATAATATACCTAATATTTATCTAATCCTTTAACATTTACCTCCGTTTTGTACTATGTAAATCGCTGATGCGGTCATAGATAATATAATCACATTAAATCTAGAGATATGATCGTACCTGTTCCCTTTCTCGAAGTAGTTCAGGCCATTTTCAACTCCTAGTTTTTTTAATCTATTAGGTAGATTTATTCATCTTGATATACTCTACGTTTAACTAAGGATGTTCTACGTCTTAAACTGTTCTCAACAAGATAAGTAAAGCAAACTTAGTCATTAAAAAATCACCAGGAACGTCCCGCGGGAACTCATAAAATTAACTCCTACATTATACAGTCCATCTTAAACACGAATTTATTAAAATTAATAATTAAATCGCGGAACTGTGCAAAATTACCATGAAACGACTTACTTCTTCTGAACTTTTGATTGTTTTTGCCGACTCCAACATCGGGAGAGGAAACAAAACACAGAATAATAAAGTCGGTGCAAAAAGTTTGACTGTATATTCTTGATAGGCGAACCCCTTCTTCCACACCATAAAACTTTTATAGTGCGACGCAAATAGAACCGGCGTAAGTTTAGGATATTTTTATTGGTCAGTATGTTGGTAGGTACAGTTTGACTGCTCTTAAATTGTATCCGAAGATGTCCGGAACTTTTTGTTTGGCTCACAAGTTCAATTTGCAAAATAGTAACGTTACGTTATGTGTTATTTGTATAGGTCCAAATTGAATTGAATTTGAATGTCCAAAATGAAATTGAGAAAAAATAAAATGATAGCTCTTAAGGATAGACAATATTACGCTTTAACAAGGCTTCTCCAGCCGTTTTTTTAATAAGTACACAGTTAATAATTGTTTACTAAGTATTTTTTTTTTGGTATAAAATAATCGTATAATGTATAACAAATAACAGTATAAGTTTTATTAATTATTATGCGACCCAAACTTTACAATACGTTTTTTACAAGTATTTTATTTAAAAATGTGTGGATGAGTATTAAGATAAATAGGTATTAACTGTGAATTTTGAAGTCAAAACATCCCATCAACCCTTACTCCTCTTTGCTGAATTTTCTATACTATTTCCAAATCTAGGTTATGTTATTGGGTTAAAATAAAGCAAAATTTACACTCACCGTGCCGGTCGTATTTTGAGACAAAGTGTATAGGAAGTGACGTCCCCATTGCATAGTTTCACGCCGTTAGGGAAAGATAAAAACTTTTCAAACTTTCCGAATAACCGAAGAGGATTAAAGTGCGTATTTTTACGACGAAACTGGCTTCTTTTTAAATAATTTATGTGCTATCTTTTATTTTATGGCAGCTCGTTGAAAAGTTGCATAATATAAAAGACCTCAAAATGTAGGCCACAAAAAGTTTTTAAATATATTTTTCATAGCCGCGTTTTAAATTCTTTTTAATAGACTAGCTTACTGTTACTTCACAATTTACAGTTAACAGTTTAGTAGGCAGGTTTACGAGGTCATAATATATGCATGTGTATAACCAATTTTAATTCAATCGGTCTAGTCCATCTATACTTTCTAATTTATAATATATAAGTAAGACCTCATATAAAAAGAACTGGACAACTGAAAATAAAGAAATTAAGACTAAGATTCTTAAAACAAAACGAAAATCAGCGCCTGATGTATTTGCAATGTACAGGCACATCTTACTAATATTATAAATGTGAAAGTTCGTATAGATGGGTGTATGAAAGTTTGTTACTCTTTCACGTCTTAATGGCTGATTGGGTTATAAATCAGTATATCTAAATATAAAACTCAGACCTAAGATAAATAGGTCTAAACATAAACCTAAGATTAACTCATAGTACCTATACATTTTAATAAGTAAAACTGATAGGCGCAGAGGGTATTTAGCACCAAGTATTTTTAAGCATCATACAAGAACCCAAGGACCGGACAAAGTGGAAACAGCTCATGCAGAAAGCTACGGTTGAATTTCAAGGACGCGACCTGCAGTAATGAAGAACACGACTAAGAAGAAGATTTTTAACTATGTATGTCCTAGTTTATATCCCATCAAAAACATAAATGTGAAAAGAGAGCCAAGTTCAATATTACGATGTATGTACTCATAGTTACCTATGGCCTATGACGTGGTAGTTGACTTCAACGACAAAAGAAGTGAGATCTAAATGGGTGCCAAGTTCAATGGTCAGTCCTGAAAAATATTTACAACAACATAAAATATTTTATTACAACTTAAAAGATTATTTCTTCTTATCACTTAGAATTAATATTATTTTGAAGCCTAAAGACTGACTTGGCCAGTTCTCATAATATACTAGGTAGGTTAACTTTAGCTTGATCACTATTAAACGCACTTAATGCTAATTAGTGCGCCACCATCTTTTATCCTGTAAATTAGTCCCCTCCATCCATTGGTTGTCTGGAAGAAATCGCTCTTTAACAATAAGATCGCCACTTGTACATTGTAATTTTTAATTTTAATTATATATGTACTTATGTTTTTTTTTGTAACATTATGTGGTGTACAATAAAGTATCTATTGTCTTATCTTAATGATACTTCGTCGTATGGTACCCATGAGAACTAGCCAAGTCAAACTTTGGGCTTCAAAATTATATTAATTCTAAGTGATAAGAAGAAATAATCTTTTAAGTTGTAATAAAATATTTTATGTTGTTGTAAATATTTTTCAGGACTGACCATTGAACTTGGCACCCATTTAGATCTCACTTCTTTTGTCGTTGAAGTCAACTACCACGTCATAGGCCATAGGTAACTATGAGTACATACATCGTAATATTGAACTTGGCTCTCTTTTCACATTTATGTTTTTGATGGGATATCATTGCTTTTTGTACAGTACTTTTTAGTATGCAATAGGTTTAAGACACTCAGTCATAATAAGATTAACACCAAATGATTATTTTATTGCACCTCCCCCCACTCCACTGCTCCATGGCACGGCCGTCGCACCGCTCACCCCGGCCCGTGAGCCTCGCCGTGCTTCGATATACCTATACCTATAATTAATTTAGTACTTATTTATATATAGCATTCATGTGTACTATTGTTTGAATATTGTACCTAATCAATTGATTTTTAAACAATACTAGTTACTGATAAATTTATCTATATTCACCCAGCTATCTTGTACCTACCGCCTACCCGGTTGGAAATTTAACTTTTTAGATCATCTGGAACTGGATTAGAATTTCGATCAAAAGAAACCTAAGCCGACAAGACTTGTAATGACGACGACTTGGCGGGGGCACTGCCGTGTCCCCCGATTCCACCACATACCTACCTATAATATTATTACTATACGTTACAGGTACGTAGGTATCTAAAATGTTTACACCAACTAGCACCTAAGACGATATACATGGCTCATTCTCATTTTAGCTCAAATTTGATGGTCACACGGTTATATTTCCTAAACGGTTAAAGACAGAGATATGAATTGTAGATAGGTGGATAAAACATATATTAAGCTACAAAATAAATGAAGATTGTCATAATAGACGCAAAAAATAATACTAAAATTTAACATGAAAGGTCAAAATCGGGGCCATTTTTCGTATTCTCATGGTGTCACACTTTGCGTTTCAGTTAAACATTTGGGCACTACTTTAACAAATTTTCATGTATCTGTTTGTAAAATATACCAAAATTATCGCAAATAAATATACTTTAAGGTCTACAGGCTAAAAAAAAGTTTTCAGTATTATTTTGAATTTAAAATAATATAATGCGGCGGTCACACGATTTTAGGTGCTTTAGATTTGCGTAGTTTAACGGCTGCTGTGAAACATAAGATCAACAATCCAATGCAGAGTTCAATTCATTTCAATGATGGCCATGTTCTGCAATCGTAGAAGTAGGATCTAGGACTTATCGAGCCGTGGGAAAAAATATAATTGCTAAGTTTCAATTTATTCATGGGTGTACCAATCACTTGCATGGACAACATTTTTATGCATTGTATTTTAGTTATCTAAATCAAAGCTAGCTTTTCGAAACGCCAAAATGTGCGAAATAAAGATGTAGTATTTAATTTTATACATTATACCTAAACTTTCCAGAATTTCACCAAAAAGGGATATTTTCGTCACCAGCGTGGCATCACCTTCATAGCGCTTTTTACCATGAAGGTGATTTTTGAGCCACGAAAGTGATTTTTATGTATTGTTTTCTTTTGAAAGGGCCTTTTAACCTACTTAAAAGTACTGTATCTGTTATGTTAGGGTTTTAATACATACAAACCAAATTTCTGACTAATAAAAAAGTAAAGTGAATGGTAAAGTAATATCTCAAATTACGCATATTTTCTTTTGTAGTGAGGTTTGTTTTTACGTAAAATGTCGTTTTATTGTACATATTTGGTAGATTTATTCTTTAAAAAGGGTTTTACTTGAAAAAGTTGTAAAAAAATAATGACTGAATCACTTTCGTGGCGTCGAAAATTTCAAAACAGTTTTTCTTCGAAATGAAACGTACGATTTAAATCATTTATATAAAAGTTTACTCGTGTTATCCAGCTCTATACAATATTATACATAAACATTACAAATAAGCAATAAATAAGAATTGCCATGAAGGTGACGATGAGAATCGATTCCATGAGAATGAGCCACATACATTATTTTTATTGTAAACAATGTTAATATTATTACCTCTATGTTACTGAGCCGCCTTGATGCTGGTGAGTCGATATATTGATAGGTATTTACATAGGATATACAATTGTTACGTAGGTACCAGGAACCTATTTTTATTAGTGACTAGTTGTGCCTAGCTGTTTTACCCGCTATACAGTTTGGTACAGTAGTGTATATTATGTTATTCCAGGGATCTAAGCTATATTTATTTTACCAAATTTAAAGTCAATCGGCCCACCCGTTTAGGCGTGCGGCGTGAAAAAGTAAAAAACATGTATCCATACGTACAGTAGGTATAAAGTTTGTATTTATAATTATATTAGTAGGAATAGTGGACTCGCGCGCACTTCGTAGTATCTAACAGAAAATAGCCGCCTACACAAAAATTATAGCAACATGCATCATGTATTGCTTTATGCGTACCTAGGCGTCCCAAACTTTAATATCATACATTTTTTAAAAATTAATAATAATTTAAAATGATAAAAAAATACTAGTTTCTGATTTTTCCCTTTGTTACTACGACATTACCTATCGGGATGCCAAATTTCAGCTTTCTAGGTCATCTGGAACTGGGGTATTACTTTTGATCTATCCCTCAGTATGTATTAACTTCACCGATTACTGGATGTTTATATCTAAATAACCGTTTGAGCTGTGTTATTGGAATTTGGAACAGAGATATAGTTCGTATATTTAAGTATATGTGCCAAATTTGACTTGTCTATGTGTAATAGTTATTGTATAACGAGGGTGTAAAAAGTCGTCAAAACGCGCTTTGGACGGTTCGTGTAATATAACACACGGCGCGGTCGCCAGTTCCTTTGCTTGAACTTGGCTTGACTCGCTGCCGCGTGTCTAGATGACTAAATAACAAAGTAGTCAAGCTAGAACACAAAGTGCTCTAAAAACATTTATAAAATCCATCTAACAAATTCAATTCTTACAGGGGAATAAAAATAAAAAGCTGAAACAAAAGCTCTTGCCGTAAATATGATTTTTTAATAATAAAAACTCTTTGACAACGATGAGACCACTTTATTAGGTTATGCTGGGTAAATGAAAATAAAAGCAACAGGCTGTGATGCGATAGAGTGCTACAGGATTGTTGGAATGAGGGTAAAGTAGAACTTTGTCATGATATATTATTATTTGCGTCATAAATATTATTTTAAGGGTAAATATAGTATTGATTCGAGAGAGTTGTCAAAAGCACTTTTTAATGAGAATTTAAAATATAAAAATGTTGTTGAAACGAAGCACCCAAAACAACAAAAATTTTAACCCTAATTTTAAAACATGAGACTCATATAAGTTTCTTTGTATATTGCAATGAAAATGTTAAACATAAGGTTGAAGAATATAAATAATAATAAAATCAATAAAAAGCCACACAATGTTACTCGTACTATCAATTTATGGGTTTGATATTTATTAATACTAAACAACAACATTTTAAGGAATAAAATCATTAGGTATAGTTATTTACATAAAGACCAAAAACTACATATTTATTATAAAATATTAAATTTAAAAATTTAGAATATCTACCTACGTATCATGGCAACATGACAGGCTAATAAAAGTCTACATATAAAAAAATGCACCCACTATACGACAAATTCACTCAAAAACTATCACTAAAAAGTAAATAAAATCCTCGTCAGAGCAGTGTCAGGTCCAGAGCTACTCGTATTTCAGATAGTCTGAATGGGCGCTAAATAGGCTTTCCACATAAGTGTGGCTATCAGAGGTGACGCGTGAAAAGTTGCGAAAAACCTCCCTGCGACTGACAGCGTGATAAAATAGGATAACGGACCAACATAGAACATTGTTTGTGGGATATATATGTTACTATTGGCGTGAAATAGTCCTCTAAAACTATATGTCAGCACTTGCTAGAAAAGATTTTAATGCTCATTATTATATCAGTTGTTCATGTTTGCAATTGCAATGTCGTCACAATTTATGAAGCTTACGAGTAATATGCAGTTTACTATCTTTTTTAAGTCTGAATAATATTTCAGTTAATAACAATACATAACAGTGTTCAGATCAATTATAATTAATTGTTCCAACTTGTAGCGCATAAATAGATAACTAACACGCATTCGTCATCATCATCAGCCTACAATTGCCGAATTTCCTAATATTAAATTTGTAACAATAATTAAATTTGTAACAAAACATAAATAATATAAATTTGCATGTTGGTGAATCCGCTGACTAAGTATGTAGACACTCATATGAAACGCTAACACCTGCACCTACTGTACCATACTTTGGCAAATAAATGTATTTCATTTCATTTCATTACATTCTTTCACGGCTGGGTATAGGTCTTTTCATGGCAAGCCACTCAACTTGGTCCTCCGTCTTATCGCATTTTTTTTATTACATTATTATTTATAAGTATTTTATTAATTTTGGCATTTATCACGGATTGACCAAACTTTATTAATAATTCACACCCAAATCTCACAAAATCCAAGCTCCCCAATCTTACTAAAACAAATAAAGAGTATAATACAAAAAATAAACAAGAAGTGAGACAAACCCGTGGTGCGGTCAGGTAATCACCGCTTGACGAGGGTCAGCCTGGTGCCACCTGCGCAGCCTGCGCTTCTAATATTATGCCACGTTTTTATTGAGAAAACGATTAACTGGCTGAAGTCAAGCTTCTGTGATACAACACGTCGTTTATTATCTTTTTAGCCTTTCTTCCCGTATATTTCAGAACTTGGTTATATTTGCGGCTTTGCACCGCCTTCCTTGCATAGCGAAAGTCTTCGTAATGTCATTTATTTTGTGTCAAATTTCAACTCGATCCGTTCAGCAGTTGATAGGTCAGTCATTCACGCTTTCTTTTTATCTATTTACGAGTAGATATAATATTAAAAGAAGAAGAAAGAAGAGACATGTTTCATCGCTTCGCTTCGCGTTCAAACACATTTATTTTTGGATTAGTTCATAGAATACAACAACTAAATAGCTTGCGGGTGAACCTCTAATTTTAAGTTCTTTTTATATTAAAAAAAATTAAGTCACAACAAACTTTGCAATACATGACCCCAATTAAAACTTCGACAGTACATTCCAAACTTCCTCAAAATATTACAGTACAATACAACAAGTACACTCAACTCCATAATATTTGTAAACTTGTAACTCCCGACCACGCCACGTTTTGGCACTCACGAAACAAAGAAGTGTGACGTGTAACTTTAGACAACTGTACTCGACCTGAGACACGTGGAATTAACACTTAAAAGTTTCAAGCGTAAGCTTTCCCCGCCTTTGTAGGTATACCTTAAGTGCATAGTGGAGTCTAATATAATATGTATCATGTGCCTTACTTTGGTTACAATTGATAATAGGGGGTAGAATGGCGTTAAGAGTACCACCGATTCAGAATATCGATTTATGAGGTTATTTTGTAGACTCTTTTTGAACATTAGATATGTGGTATATAAACGTAAATTGTGCTGGATCCACATAAAACGCAATATTAACAGCAACATACGCAACATTGGGATAGTCAACCTCCTACAAAAAGTCTACACATAATAAGATTTGAGGTTTTTTTTTTTTTTTTTTTTGTTTTCGCCGGGAAAAAATGCATTACGCATACCCTCCCATCGAGGGAATGGGAGGGTTATGTGGGACTCCCGTGCAGGACAGCTGCACGGTTTACCCACTAAAACAACCCGGCGGCACTCCCGCATCGCCTTAGTGACGGAGGTCAAAAAATGTTTAGCCACTAAAATTTATTTTAAAAGTAAAAATAAACTTATTCTTAACCCACTTGCTCCTACTGTGTCTTTAACGACACACTACATTTTAAACAATATAGACATCTATGCAGATATCTTTAAAGTTTTAAATCTATAGTGCAGAAAAGTTTATACAGGAGTAAGTGGGTTAAAGCAGCGGCGGACACGCTCAAGACATCATATTATGAAATATAAAAAACGTCGTTTGAGAAACTCTTCTTAAGTCATTGACTGAAACTTAATACTCTTATCTGTTGGCCCTTGTGCAAAGAAAAATGTAACTTATTCAGCTATTCTATGTGGACAAAGGGTTATTATAATAGTATTAAATTTCATACAAAAAAAATCCTTGAGGTATTTATTGATCTCTTGTGTACTTAAAGCCATTCTATTACCATCTTACTTCTTCGGTTCAGACTTCGTAAGCTTTCGAGATCCAGTGTAATGTCAAAGTAAATTGCCTTGAATTCTTTATAAGCTATACCAAATTAACACAATAAATGCATTAGCGGTTTTAGGTTTGTGATTGTAGAGGTACAACTACTTAGTGGCTATTAGTATCGAGAACGAACAAGTTTTGTTAAAACGTTTAAGTAACAAAATATATTATTAAAATGCTAGTTTATATTTATATATAAATATATTATAAAATGCTACTTATCTCGCGTGGTAAAGTTCTTTCTTAGATCCGGAGCTACGGAGGTCTTTTTTTTTTTTTTTTGTTAACGCCGGGAAAAAATGCATTACGCATACCCTCCCATCGAGGGAATGGGAGGGTTATGTGGGACTCCCGTGCAGGACGGCTGCACGGTTTACCCACTAAAACGACCCGGCGGCACTCCCGCATCGTCTTAGTGACGGAGGACTGGGAATCGGCAGAGCCTTGGCATCCAGTCCCCCGTCGACGACCGCCCGTCTTTATAAAGACGGGCCCTTCACGCCCCTCTCAACAAGGAGGGGCCCGGGAACGGTCCTGAGTGCTCGGCCGTTCCCACCGACGGTGGTGGTGAAATGTGCAATGCGGATGATGGCGCCCTCACGCCAATCATCCGCTATTCACCACCGGGGGGCAGGCGTTGGCTCACGTAGAGCCGCCTTCTCCAGCCCCTTCTCCTGCGGAGCGGTTCTGCGAGGGGGCCATGCTGCCTCGTACGCTCCGCAGTCTCCTTTTGCGACATCACGTCCTCGCAAAAGGAGGCAACCGCGGCCCAGGCCTCCTCACTCCCCAGCATGGCTGAGATCACGCTGGGGAGCGAGAGGTCCGGTCCGACCATTGAGGTCAGACCCAGGCGAAGCTCGGCCCATGACGGGCACACCTCGAGGGTGTGCTGGGCCGAGTCCTCCGTCGCGCCACAATGGGGGCATGACAGCGTCTCCCTTACCCCAATCCGGTGCAGGAACGTCCCAAAGCTGCCGTGCCCGGACAGAACCTGCACCAGCCGGAAGGAAAGGAAGCCGTGAGAGCGCTCGCGCCATCCATCCAGGACAGGCCCGAGCGCGTCCAACGTCCGGCGACCAAATGTGGCGGTGGCGATGTTATCCTTCCACTGGCGGAGGATGAATTCCTCCGCCTCCTTACGGACCGCCTCCCGCTCTTCCTGCGCAGGGGTTTCTCCGCGTGCCCTGCGCTCCGCCGTCCACTGGTACACCCTGGTGAGCACCTGCGCCTCGAGCTCCCAGGGTGGGGTGCCAGCCAGGGCGCACACCGCCGGAAAGCTTACCGTGCGGTAAGCTCTCACCATCCGCTGTGCAATGACCCTTTGGGGTCTGCGGATGGCGGTGGAGACGGCGCTCATCGGCCTCGAGAGGCAGTCCGACCAGATCGGGGCCCCGTAAAGGGCCATGCTTTTGAGTATGCCGGCGTACAAGCGCCGGCACCGCGTCTTGGGCCCCCCCAAGTTTGGCAGAAGCCGAGAGAGGGAGCCAGCAAAGCTGACGAGGCGCTTCGACAAATCCTTAAAATGTGGGCCGAAGCGCCACCCGCTGTCAATAGTAAGGCCCAGATATTTTATCTGAGCCTTCACTTCAATTCTGACGCCCTCCACTATGATGTGGGCATCAGTGGGAATGCGCCGCCGAGGCCCCCGAAAATAAACGGCCTCGGTCTTGTGCAATGCCACGTCCAATCCTAGGCGGCGGATCCTTCCAGCGATCAATGATCCGCCCGCCGAGGCCAACCTGGCCGCCTCTCCAAAGTCTCTCCCTCGGGCAGTGAGGAGAGTGTCATCGGCGTAACAAATGACACTCGTGCCACGGAGGAGAGCACCCCGCAGGAGCCAGTTGAAACCGACATTCCACAGGAGCGGGCCGAGGACAGACCCCTGTGGAACCCCGGTCTCAGAGCCATAGCGCCGCACGCACCCTGTCTTATCCGCGAGTAGGACCGCACGGCCCGACAGATAACTGCCGAGCAGTCTCCGCATGTATTGAGGCACTCCGTGGAACCGGAGTGCCTCCAGAATCGTCGAGTGGGGGACGGAGTTAAAAGCATTGGCTATGTCGAATGACACAGCCAGCACTCCCTCCCCCGCCTCCACAGCATCTGTCACCTGCCCCTTGAGTCGGGCCAGGGCATCTATTGTAGACCGGCCTCCCCGAAAACCAAACTGGGCGTCGGAGAGGTCCGGCCCCACCTCCCGGAGGTGGAGGTTTAGTCGGGCGGCGACTACGGCTTCGAAAAGCTTACCGACCTCATCTAGTAAAACGATGGGCCGGTAAGCTGAAGGCGAGTCCACCGGACGCCCCGCCTTGCGAAGGAGGCAAAGCTGCCCCTCCTTCCAAGTTTTCGGGAACCTCCCAGCCGTGAAACACGCACTGAAGAGGTCCCGAATCCGTTCCTCCATCTGCGAGGCGGCAATTGCCAACACTCGAGCAGGGACACCGTCCGGCCCAGGGGCCGTCTTTTTGCCGCGGAGACGGAGCTTCGCGACACCGAACTCCGCCGGTGAGACCGGAGGGATCTCCTCGTCGAGAGCCACCTCCCGCGGGGGGTCCATCACTGGAGGGGTGAAATCAGTCCGGAGAGGAAAAAGTGACCGAACCACCCCGTCCAGTGCAGACGGCTCAAGGGTCTCCGCCACAGGGGGACCACTGGGACGGAGCTTGTTCCGTGCCGCCTTATAGGGCCTCCCAAATGGGTCCCTGTTAAGACCCTCCAACATCTCGGCCCTCATGTCATAAAAACCTATGTTCCAAATTCAATCCGATACGTTCAGCGGTTTGAACTATGCATTGATAGATCAGTCAGTCAATTAGTCACTTTTTTCTTATATTTCGTTTACAGTAAAGTGAGATTTATCCTTTTTTTATTCATTATTGGTTAGCCTTTGACCACGATCTCGTTAAGCGACGCTAGGTTGCGGCCGTAGATGGTAGCAGACCAAACTTAGAAGGCGGGATAAATTCCTCTCTGGCTTCACTGAACATCATCCCGGAACTCGGTCATAATGACCGCTTGGTGAAACGGTGTTTTCCATTTGCATAAAAACACGTACGAAGCCGGGACGGGTCTTTGAAGTGTCGCACACTAACTTGACGCTACTTGGATCTTATATAGATGCTACAAGGCCTATGATGATGATGACAATATAAACAAGTGTAATTTAAAAAAAACTTTTTCTAAACAAGCTTTTATTATTATTATCATCTAGCACCATAAAGTACTCGTGATGACAAATCAAATGAGCCCAAACTCGATGGGGTTGCGTCGTTTAATTACGGAGTTTCTATGCCCACCTTCCAGCTCCATCATCAGATCAGCTTGATGTCATAAAAATATTGCATTGTCATCCGATTTATACAGGCATGCAAAATTTCAGCTTAATCGGACACCGGGAAGTGAGTCAAATTAAACTTGCGAGATTTGATTACAGACAGACAGACAGACAACAGACAGGTGAAAGTAAATAAAAGGTTGTAATATTACGTTTAATTCGTTCGATCTGCAATAGAATCAAGAATTAGTTCCCAACACCCACCCTCCTTCCTTCAGTCCACTGTTTACATTTCACACTAGCCAATGGCACAAGGCTGCTCAGCAGGCAGTAGTTATTGCAGAATTAATTGGCGGGTAATTGGGCCCGGTCGGGCTGCGTCTGGAAGCACACTGCTATTGACTGCTGCTTAATTAGAACTGGGGCCTTACTATAGTCACTGCAATCTACTAGAAATCTGTGGGAAATGCAAGTTTTTGGAAAAAAGTTTAAGAAGGATAGTTGTAGAGGTATAGGATTAGGCGACGATGCGTAACGCATTTTTCCTGGCATAAAAAAAGAGTATCACAAAAGTGAAATTTATAACAAGCTTGCTGTCAGTTAACAATGACGATATGCGTTTTTAATTTATATCTTACAAAAGACTGATCCAATTTTGATAGAACTTGTACTAAATGTAAGGCAATAAAAATAATGATAAGAATCCTAGAAGTTTTTACTACAGGTTCTAGGTTGTTAATTGTTTGTTTTTCATCAGGAGAGCGTCTTGCTCGTCTTATTACTTCATTGTAAAAAAAAAATAATTCATTTCTTAATATGTATGAGTAAAAAGCCAACGTCTTCACTCTTCTCTTTTGACTTTGGCTTCTTCTCTATGTTATTTTTTTATTAATTACTAATACTAGTTACGTCCCACAGTTTCACCCGCGCTATTACCAATGACGTGGGAAAATGTGATTAATAACCTTATGTATAATTCCAGGGTCTAATAACTACCCTTCACACCAAATTACAGCTTAACCCTTTCAGAACTGGCGTGCACAATTGTAGACATAAGATATTTATAATGAAAAAAAAATTGCATACCATAATCTTAATACTAAGTAAAACGGGAGTCAACTTTTGTTCACATAAATAAAAACTAGAATTTTCCGAAAAGTTGAAGACTATATATTTTTTTTTTTAAAGTCTCCTTTCTATACTTTAGACACATGGAATTTACCAATTCCTTAGGATGATAAAAATAATTCAGGTCTGAAAGGGTTAATCGATTTTCCCATTGTTGTGTGAAAGAGCAACGAACATACACACTCACATAGTCACACACCTACAAACTTTTACATTAATATATAATAATACTAGCTGCACCCAGTGGTTTTACCCGCAGTACTTATGTAGCCTATGTGTTATTCCAGGGTCTAAGCTATATCTATACAAAATTTCAGCTCAATCGGTCCACCCGTTTAGGCGTGAAAGAGTAACAAACATCCAGACATCCATTCTTACAAACTTTCACGTTTATAATATTAATAAGATTAGCAGGATTATGAATCTAAATACTGACGAATCGTTTAGTGTAAAAATAGGATTATTATAGGCTAATTTTAATCCAATAGTAGGGCCACTAGAGTCGGCTAAACAATGTGGAGCAAACGGTGCGAGATCCGGCAACGAGTAAGAACAATCCCGCTGCGGTACAATCAACAGCATTTTACTACTTATTGGCTAAGATCATGCACATAATTTATGAGGATACTATTATTATGGTAAAGCCAAAGTATATAATATGGTAGCTTATACCTCCTACTGTTAGTCGTATGCACCCCGACCGCTGGGCAAGGATCTCTACAGAGTGGGCACCACATGACAGAAGGCGTCGTCGAGGCCGACCTAGAAAAAGGTGGCGAGACGATCTAGACGCGCACCAGCCTGACTGCTCAGAGGTGGCGCAGGATAGAGATGCGTGGAGGGATTTGGGGGAGGTCTTTGCCCAGCAGTGGGACAGCATAGACTAGAAAAAATAAATACCTCCTACCTCCATTTAAACTCATAGTATACTAATAATTATATTTATTAATCTAGTTTAATTGATGTATAATATGTAAAATTTACTTTAAATGTTTATTCAGGATCAATAAAGAGTTTCATATCTTATGATTTAAAAAAATGTTTATGGGCGCAATTCAAAGGGTTGAAACCTTAGAGCGTCACTAGTAACTAGATGGGTGTTAACTTAACGACAAATCAATGAACCACTTAATCAGTATTCGGTAAGTCGAGAACATAATTAGAAGCTATTACAGTCAATATTCTATTACCAATTATTATACTGTAAAGTAACACCCTATTCGCATTTCAGATGTATTCATACATATGTACATACGAGTATACTTCATACGTGTATTGTTGAA
This sequence comes from Hemithea aestivaria, assembly GCA_947507615.1. Lineage (NCBI taxonomy): Eukaryota > Metazoa > Arthropoda > Insecta > Lepidoptera > Geometridae > Hemithea > Hemithea aestivaria. Next base: position 15,126,664 of record OX382330.1, read on the forward strand.
AGCTGTCATATTGTTTCGATAATATTTGGTTACACAGGCTTCAGAGAACAATAGGTTCAGGGTAAAATGAAACTTCTCCATGCTACAAAATATTAAACAAAACAATTTTCAGGAAGGCATTTATTCCACCTTATAGGTTTAGTCTGCTTCCATCTACGGGCGTATCGTCGCTTAATATGACGCGATATCGTGAAAGTCTAACCTATAGTGATGAAAAAACAATTTCGTTATTCTTTTGTAATTTTTGTGTTTTTAGGGTTCCCGTACCTCAAAAGGAAAAAATGGAACCCTTATAGGATCACTTTGTTGTCCATCCGTCCGTCCGTCTGTCTGTCTGTCAAGACCCTTTTTCTTAGGAACGCGTGGAGGTATCAAGCTTAAATTTATAGAAAATACTAAGGTCTACTGCCTCTTAGATCTGTGAAAAATTCAAACTTCTAGGCCAACGCAATCAAAAGATATAGTCGAATATGTCGAAAATTTCAGCAAATTTTCGACATTCCCAAGTAAATCAAAACCTACGGGGTACTTCCCGTAAACTCAGAATCTTGAAATTTGGCACAAAGCAATTCCTTAAAGCACAGATAAAGGGAAAATTGCGAAAACCATAAACGCAATGAATCAAAACCTACATTTTATAAAAATATTATACCCACTTTTCCTTAGGGTTCCGTACAAACCCGTAGGAACCCTCGGTGCTCGAGTCCGACTCGTACTTGACCGGTTTTTTTTTTAAATAACGGAACAAAAAAAATATGTCGAGTTGAAGAGAGACTTGTAGACTCTATATTTCGCGCATTATCTGAGGCACGGTAGTTCACTCACCAAAATAAGTTAAGTGAAGTTTAAGGGCAATAATTAGCTTAGATTTTATTAACATCTGAAAATATTGATTTCGTCACAGTTTATAAATAAGCTTCGATATACATGATATCTGATTACTTTTTGAATTATATAGCGTATTATACCCACAGACAGACTTTTTCCAACTAAAAGTTAATTTATATTTTATGAGACCAAACGGCATTAGAGCGTTTTCCTTCAATTATTTACGTTCTATCTACATAATACATATATTATACTATAGCCTACTTATATACCTACTGGGCAATCCACTTCTTTTTCTAGTCGCTTAGAAAAACAACAAAGAAATCTTGCAGAAAAGCCCTTATTATCCCAATCAAAGGCCGCAGTTCCCGCAGTTCACGTAAAACTTTTATTGGGTAAAATAAAGTGCGGGAAAAGGTGATTGGAATAAGAGAGGGAGGATACGGATCAGGTTAACGCACGGAATTAATCACACCTGAACGTTAACCGGTCGAACAATAGTCAGCGTTTGTTTGTTCTAGTGGCTACTAAAACAGCGATAATAAGTTAAAATGGGAAAGAGGCCACTCGTCCCCGAAAATTCGTATCCCAAAATAAAGTTGTAGATTCGGCACATATTTGGGTGACCATTGGTCTCCTGGCAAGAGACCAAACAATCATTTATTTATTTTAAGGTGGATTTTTTTCCTTTTTTTACATTTAGTCCTCGCGAGAAATTCATGTATTTACATAAGAAGTTTAAAATTTGAATGTGTCTAATGTAATTATGTTATTTTTTACTTTATACTGTCCTATTACAGTTGAGTCCATACCTCACCCTTACTAGATCACTTTTAGTTCCCTACTTCTCCCAAATCCTTACACGTACGTTTTCTGCTACTTCAGTTTCCACACCATTTTCTAGGCCAGCTTAGGCTGAGTCTCATAAAATATTTCTGATAAGAATAACAATTTATCTACACAAAATGCATGTTACATTGCTGTGTTGAAATTAGCTAAATTTAAAGCTAACACATAATATTTTAAACTGAAATGGTTAAGATTAATCAACTATGAAATGATGTATATGCCCTATAGCTATGCCCAGCGGTTTTACCCGCTGTATAGCCTATGTGTTATTTCAAGGTCTATGTTATCTCTATACTAAATTTCAGCTCAACCGTTCTACCCGTAAAGGCGTGAAAGTGAAACAAACATAATATATCCATACATTCTTACAAACTTTCACGTTTATAATATTAGTAAGATGACGAGACGACGCTTGTGGTATAAATTTAAAAAAAATATACGTTAATTTAAGTAATAGTATTTTACTGGTTTCAATCGCTTAGCTTCTAGCCACACAATCGACCCCAACCTTTTCACAGTCAGATCCTCATTCAATTATCTAAATGAAATCCGGATGATGCTCTGATCTTTGGACGTTAACACAATTTACGCCAAAGCTCCGTTACCAACTAGTTTTCTTAATTTTATTATGTTTTAGCTTATTTTGAAAATTATTTACAGTGTCACTATTTCTGTAACGTTATTGAAATAGTTTAAGGACGGGGATTATTCAGTCAAAACTTCAAATGGTTGGAATTAAATTTTGGTTAGAAAGCTTACTTTACCTTTACATAAGATATGTATGTTACTTATGTTGGGATTAGTCTGATTTACTGTGTAAAATAAGTATTTTAGACGCCAGGCGGGCCTAGCTTCTTAGTCGTATTAGTAGCCAATTTGCTGGATCATTTATTAACTTATCATCTGAGCCAATTTTCGACAATTTCTGGTCATACGCGTTCATCATTGCACGCTATTCAACTGCGTATTTGTCCTTAAATCATCGCTCCATCTCACCAATTAAGGGCGTCCTCCTCTACGATTTCCAAGACTCCAAAACTCGTCTATTGTAGTTAAAATTTACTAAATATTCCAATAAATAAATATCTTTGAGTTAAAATAAATGTGCAAATTTCGTGTCTCGTAGCCCGTGGTGTGGTCTTTTCTACTCAATTAAGTTTGGCACAAACCGTTTTCTTAGTTACATAAATACGTTATCAAAGTATTTTATTACAATAAAAATATACTTTTATACGTAGGATGTTAGCAAAATTATTATTCTCCATGCTCCATCAACATTCAATATTTTACATGTTATACTTTCCTGGTACATTTTTCCTCCATTACGCAAAAATGTTGAGAACTTCTGCGATTTCTCTAAGTCTGTATGGGAAGTAAGTCAATTCATAAAATAAACTTGAGCATAGGCACTTTATAACTTGAGTGCTTATTACTTAGCGAACTTCTGAACATTTGGGCCAGCACACGTACTGTAACGATTTCCGCATAAATGAGGGTGGAAGTTTTGTTTTTGGACTTTTTTGGATTTAATAATTTGATACTTGAACATGCATTGTAGTTACATGAGTTGAAAATGGCTTTAAAACGACTAATCTCTCCCCCTCTTTTCTCCTCTCCCTGCACAGTTGTCTGGAAGAGATCGCAATTAAAGATAAGACCGCCAATCGTAACACTTAGTGTTTATATTATTTTAGTTTTTAAGTTGTTTTGTACTTTTTCTTTTGTGTTTCAATAACACAAAAGAAAAAGGAAAGGAAAGGAAAGAAAGGGAAGGAAAGGGTTGTCTATGTATCTAATTGTCAGAGAAAGTCAGTCAGACTGAAAAGAATGTGGCATAATTATTTATTCAAGTTAGGAAGCCTAGTTGAACACAGAATATAGGGATAAGGGAAAGAAATTGGGGCGAGTCTTTGCCCAGCAGCAGTGGTACAGTACAGACTAGAAAAGGCCTTGTTTATTAGTAGACTAAAGGTATTCATCACACATCCCTACTTTGAGTCATGTTATTCAATTCAATTCAATAATTTTATTTCGGAAATCTTCCATATAGTGTTAGTTACATTAACTTACAAAACCTATGTTAGTATGATCCTTAAAACTATAAAAAACACACGCCTATCGATTCATTTAGCAGTGGACCAGCACGCTTTATGCATGCTGATCCAGTGCTCCATTATGGGTCCATCAAACCATATTGGCATTAATATATATTGGCATTAAATATATAACTAAAACTAGAACGGTCTTATGAAAACTTCATTCTCGAGTCTCCAGGCTCAGTTACATTGAAATTTTGGAACATCACCAAAACAAACGGTAGCTTTTGTGACGTTGAGAGGTTCCATCCATAAATACATTACCTTTTAACCTTTAAACTCGTGCTTCAGTGGAAACGCCGCCGGAAGTCGACGGTGAACAGGATATGAGGAACAAATTCCTGATATCCGCCTGCAGGAAACGTAACTTTGTTACTTTCTACAATATTCAGAAATGCCTATCTATTAAAGAAGAATAAATGTAGCAAGGGATTTCCGTTTCACCTGAGTAATGAATAAGTTCATTTAAGTATTTCTTCTACCATATTGCCCAATTTGCCAGTTATTGCCAGTCCTCCTCTAGTCTCACTCGTTTTACAAAAAAAATGACATACATAGTTTTTTAGCAAACAAAGTTCTTCAAAGTCTTGTCTTTATCGTAAGGTCTTTATTATAAGTTTCTTGGTTACCGATCTTAAAGTCTTCTGTAAGATTAAAGAATCAAAAACATTTTTTAATTGAGTAATGAATCTGAAAATACAGTAAAATGCGTGAGATAATAAGTGTCTTATTAAAAAAAAACTATTTATAAGGTATATATACCTATTGTGTATTTTAATGTAGATATTATAAGAAAAGTTATTCGGAAACTTCCTAGTTATTTTTCGTAAGTTTCCAACATAAACTTTTCTTCCTAAATAGTGAACTCGTTTATATTTTTCCAAATTAACATAAAATATACGAATTTATACATTCCAACTGAGAACACAGCTAAATCTTTCACGAGTTGGAAAGAAGGAGCGATATTTGAATCCATGACAAATTGCTTGGACATCCGCCAATTTTCGAGCTATATCATTCAATTTTGTACGCTCATTAGTTATGCAGTAGAAGTTCTGATATGATCACACTTTGGACTGACTTGTTATAAAATAATATTTATTTTATTTCTTTCCTTCACTTTGAAATTTTAGACTAATACTTAATTATCATCATCTCAGCCATAGGACGTCCGCTGCTGAACATAGGCCTCCCCTTTAGGACCTCCATACATGCCGGTTGGAAGCGACTTGCATCCAGCGTCTTTCGGCGACCTTTCGATGATCGTCTGTCCACTTTGTAGGTTCACCTTGTAGACTAATACTAATGGTACGTAATTAGTACCGCCACTAACTACGAGTGAGAATATTCTTAAGCAGTCATTTAAAACTGTCTCATTAGCTTGGGTTTCTACTGGTTCCATTCATACTTTACATTTAAAACATTAGTGACTTGCTGTGACCAGTTTTATTCGGTAATAAATGTATCCTGGACTATCTACATACATAAATAATTTCAAATTGATCAGTTTAGCTATTTAGATGAAACTTTGAATACATTCTTACCTTAATTTTCCAAAATTAGCATTCAAACAAAAAATCGATGGAAAGAGGGAGAATAAATGATATAGTTCAAGTAGGTCACACAATGACAAATTTGGCAGAGGACAGAATATAATAAAGAAGGAAAAAAAAATGGGGTTTATTCGCTAACAGAACAGGTTACCCTACTTACACTGTCAGAGTCAAATCACAATCACAAGGAAGGTCTATAGCCTATGGGCAGTGTAACTTAAAGGGCTGTAAATGATGATAAAAAATACATTTATAACATTAAGCAATTAACATTTTCTAACGACTTTCCTCCACCATTATAAAAAAGGATGCAAATGCATTCAACAGACGGTAATAATTAATCCTAAAGGATGGATGGGAAAAGGAAAAAAATAAAGTCGTAAAGCAGTCTGAGAACGTTAATTATCGGATGTCTCTATGTAGGGATTAGACGGGACTTAAGCTAGTCTAGACGCGTGATATTTTAAATACTGAGTACTTACATTAATGTGACTTACTTAGTATACCTTTTTGGATAAGCTGAGGATTCAAGATATTGTGGAATAGTTAGTTTGCAGGTTCTTTATTTGTTCACGCTTTTTTAACTTTAAATGTAAGGTTTGGGCAGAAAAACGAACTTGGATTTTTTCAGAGCGTATTTATTGTATATGCTTGATGACTGTCCCGAGCACACTGTAACATTGACATATGAGTAGCAACTCCAATCCCACTGTCAAGAGTAATCTGACATATATCAAGACGCTCTTGCTACTTACACTGTCAATGCATACAATTTGTAGCTACTCCCAATGCCATTGTGCTCTTACTAAATGTCAATCACTTTATTAAATTTATTACAATTATGCATAGGGGGACAATCGTTGCTACTCTTATGTCAATATTGCGATTTGCTCCGGGGGCTGCTGTATTTTAGTTTTATTTTAAGGTTTAAGTATTGATACATTTTGTTTATTATAATTTGTTCGTAGCATGTCAAAACTGACCTGATTTAAATCTATTACAAATACGACAAGAAATCGGTTTCAGTGAGCCGTGTTGTATTTGTAAGGGATAACTATAACACTTAGGTACTGTAGTTTCCAAAAACATTCAATTTTCCTATAAATCAGCTTCTTATGAATTTTCTTTTTCAAAAGCTATTAGCAACTCGTAGCAGCGTAGTTTCTCACACTTTCCACAACTTGCTAGTAGTTTTTTATGCAACTAGGACTTCACTGCTGCTAGAAAATATTAATATGCGTGTTCATCATCATAATGAAGTCAGAGTTTTGTCGCGGCGGAATCGTGAACAACGCACAAACATTCGTACAACAAAGTTAACGAACCGCGGCCAAGTGCACACGAATAACCCAAAACGGCGGATTGCAACAATCGCACTAAACGCAGTAAATTTTCAACTATGGTCTGAGTTATGCGATTACAGCGATTGAATTTGTCACGACATTACCTTTTCACGGCGAATAAACGGATAATCGCCATTATCTTGTTTTTGCCTTTTATGTTTGAATTATATAAGTCCAAATACGTCTACTCATTTACATCTTTAAAGTTCTGATATTTGGAACCAATGTTACCAACGAAAAATAGTTTATTTTTTACCTTTCCAGTAATGTTGAATTTTTGCAGTTATCCATTTATTCACCGGGGACGGCGAACACATGTATTCAAATTCGCAAATTTGTATGCATCTCTATAACATTATTTTGTTCTCAAGACATGGCGTCAACCGTGGAGCTAAGTAACTTAGTTGTACAGGCGTCTCGCAAATGAACTGCTCCAATTGAGTTCGTTCACAAAATTACACAATGGCATAAATCGGTGCGGCAACCGACACTTTCCGGCTCTCAGCAATTTTTTATTTTATTCTCAAACAAAAAAATACGTGTCGAATATTTTTTATTATAAAAATTACGGACTTATTATATTTTAATGTTTTTGACCTTGTCGGATCCCTTATTGGCACTCTTCTCATACATAGCAATATCTAACATCTCTTAATCAAAGTTCCTATCACTTGAACCGCTCTCCCGTGGTACGGAAGCCAACCGCGCCATTTGTATAAACTTGGGTGGTGGAACTTTGAGCGAATTATTCATCGCCATACCGGGATAGAACGGTCACGAAGCATCCGACATTCGCTGCCTGTTTCCTAGCTGAAATGATTAGTTCCTAATTTTTAACATTTCTATTCTTTTCGTAGTACAGTCATTTTGGGTAACTGAAAGTGAGTATAACTGAAATTGGGTAACGTTGTTTATTAGATTTTTTTTGTCTGATTCAAGCATGTAACGTCCGTGACCCAGTAGTTGTACGTACAGCTCGTGATTTGAGGCTCTGAGTTTAAATCTCAGTGTTGCAAAAGTTTTCGCCTGGCCACTACAGTATTTCAGAAGGCACGCAATACAACAGTCTCCCTCTACCAAACGGTGTGACGTCACTAACACAACCCAACTTAGACAGTAGCTACCCAGCTAAGATAGTAGTAGTATAGTTATGTACATTGTAAAGTGTCTCATAATCTATTCCATCGAAGACACAAAGTTCTGTCTCAAGCCCCGAGGGTGCAGGAGCTGTACCGTGCAAGTTGGGTTTAAAGGACTGTGGCTTAGGTATTACGGGGACTAACTTTGGAGGATTTTAATGTTGTTTATTGGATTTTTTTATCTAATTCAAGCGTGAGCAATATATTATATAAGATAAAACATGCTCTTATATAGTTTGATTGTCAGGGCTTAGCATAAAAAAACCATACCGTGCAAGTTGGGTTTAAAGGACTGTAGCTTAGGTATTACAGGGACTAAATTTGGAGAATTTTAACATTGTTTATTGGATTTCTTATCTCGTTTAAGCGTGAGCAATATATACAAGACAAAACATATTTTTATATCGTTTGATTGTCAGGGCTTATTTTGTATAAAAATCATCTATATGAATACTACCAAAAAGTAGCAAGTGCCAATATTATATTATTCTCCAAACTTAAACTGTATAGTATAATATGTACTACCGGTCGTGGTTCCCGATTATAAATCCTTTCTTAACGAATGTCTGAGTTGCCAACGAGTCACACTCCAATCTAATCACAGTGTTACTCGTTGCAACTTTATTTTCAGAATGGATTCCCAACGAGTTATACCTACTGCGTACTGCCAAGTGTGAGTGATGTTTGATTCAAGCATGTCAATAACGTACCCGTGCCCCAGTCGTACGTCTAGTATCGTACATCCAGCTTGTGATTTGAGGCCCTGAGCTAATATCTCAGTGAGACAAAAAGTTTTCGCCTAGACGCTACCGTGCTTCGGAAGGCACGTAAAATTGTGGGCCTCGACTGTTTTCTATGAATTATAATATAGGAGGCAGTTAAAGTGAATCTTAACATATACCAAAAATTATATTATGTACTTAATTAAGATCTCGCTTTTGCTTAAAACCCCTTTCTACGAATGTCGACATAATATTTTTTTTTCAAATTTTAACTGAATTCGTTTAGATATTTAAGTTTTCAATAGCTTTAAGGAATCTTTATAATGTACGTGTACCACTTATTAGATCTATAATATTGACAATCATCAAATAGGTACATTTACAGCAACGCTTATCACAAAAACGAGGTAGGCGAAGGAAAAATATCCGGAACATTATCCGTACCTCGTAATAACCAGTGTGTAAGAAATCTCGGGGGTGCTGGTGAGTTACTGCCACATTTGTCCCTGCCACGCGACCTGACCTATCTGATTGCAAGGGAGCGTAAAATGACGCTTCCATGTATGTATAATGTAAAATGAAGTATGATAAATACACCGGCTTCGCTGATCAGTTTGTCTCTATGTATGCTTTGCTCTTTAAAACTACAAAACGGATTTAAAAATGTTTTTTTAATAGATAGAGATTCAAGAGGAAGATTTATAATGTAAAACCTACATGTGTTATATAGTAGAGAAACACTGATAATTTTTCGTTAGGCACTACGATGTGCGCGCGGGTCCACTACACACTACTATACACCAAGAGACAGACAAGACTTCGGAAAGCGACTTTATTTTACACTACGTAGTGACAAAATAAATAAATAAAATAAAGTTTTGGCATTGCAACATTTTAGCCTCCCATGTTTTATAAGAAGTCCATTATTAGATGCTATTAATTTGATACAACTCCTCCGTTTTATTTGGGGCACGACACGGGACTGATCAGCAATCTCCCATCTCCCATTTCCTTTGGTCTTCCCGGAAAAAGAAGATAATATTACTCGTATGGGCATGTTGATGTAGAATGTAGGTATTTTAGTTAAAACGTTTAAAAAATTCAAATTCAGTTGTAATTTAAGTAGGGTTTAAAAACTTATCAAAAACTTATTTTTTAAATTATGGAATTGTAAGTATAAATAATTATTGTTGCATTCTTCTTAGTAAGGAGTTTTGTCTCATTGTAAGAATCATCATCATGCTCGGCCGACGTTTGTTTAATAATGATATAGGCCACCCCACGACGTATTGACATACCTATCAATATACCCATTGTAACATAACGTATTATATACTCGATTTATGTTTACTTATCAAACATTATTTTCAAGAAAGCCAATATCGTTTTATACCCCCCGAACAAACTTTATCGTCAAGTTTAGAGATGCTCCTAAATTCGGCGTAAACTTTTAATAAAGTCGGGCCCGGGATATTGCCGAGGTAAAATGTTGAACAGCAATTAAGACTGAATCCGGAGTAGGCGACAGGTGGCGCCTTAATACTGCCAGACTGACTACTAATTTATGTAACTATCAACCTAGGACGGGCCAGTGCACAGATGTATATTAGGCTAGTTGCCATGAATGCATCAATTCGACTGATTGGCTAGTATTGGTATTGGTACCTTCAAAGCAAAAAGTCTCGGTTTTAATTTTTTGGCCTGCAGCCCCATTTAGCACGACAGTGGGACAGGCGTAGGGTTACGTATCATAATACCTACGGTCGTGTTTTTTTTTTGGCTGTAAGAACTGCATATTGTACTTTTGTAAATCTAGAATTAAGGGCTGTGGATTTTATTAATAAACAAAATAAAATAAATTATTATGTCGCTTGTCTAAGCCCTTGTCATACATTTATGTGACTCAGCTTTTTTTAATCACCATTTATTAGCACCTTCGATGACTTGGCCTGCCCACCTTTATTCTTAACTTTTCTTTTTATTTTATTCATTATAATATGTTAGCCTTTGACCACGATTTCGCGTGATGTTAAGCGACTATGTGCCGTAGACGGCAACAGACTATACCAAGAAGGCGGGATTAATCCCTCTCTGGCTTTATTGAACATCATGCCGGAACACGGTCACAATTGACCGCTTGACGACACGGTTTTGTCGAGTGTTTTCTGATCGTAAAATTATTGTGGTTTTATTTACACACGGCATCTATCATGGTACATATCTGTGGGCCAGTGCAATGTCTCCGACGCGACGTGGGGACGCATAATATAGAGGGAAATATTTTTGGGGTCGAAATTAGACAGTCCTGTGGTATATGAAAATGTTTATACAGAAAAGTTTATGGCAAGTATTGTAATATTTTCTGGGAAAGGAAAATGCTACTTGTACTTGCAGTTTTCCTTTCCCCAGAAAATATTATTGGCAAGGAGTGCAGCTTATGTAACATTCCAAAACCTTAGGTCTGGGTATAGATAGATAACTTTATTATTAAACACAATTAGAATATGAATATCTATGCAATTAGATGGAGTTACAAGTAAAAAGGTAAAACATTTTTGCTTAGTCACAAAAAATATTTCCTATTTCTCACTTTCATTGGCAAGCTTGATGGAAATTCGTTATCAATTTTCTCCAAGACGTACATAAAAAATATTAAATTTGTAAATGTCATATTTGGTCTCTGAAGGAACATAATATATTACATACCTTTGGGTCTTTTGTTATATAATAAGTTAATTTTTTAAATACCCTAAAGATCACACAATAATGCAAGTGTTGCGTAAGATTTCTGCTTATTTACCAAAAAAAAAAACCCAAATGTCTGTAGTAATATTTTCTTTAGTTCGCCCTGCATCATATAAAATATAAAATTATGTGTATTTTTCAGAACCGTTTATTACAGGACAAAATTGAACAAAGTATAAAGTGCCTTTTACAACCCAGCAAAGTTATTGAAAAATGTTAGCACCTGCCGTTCCTAATTTCACTTTGTCAAAACATCTACAGCGATAAACTTTATTATTTTCATTAAGGGTCGGTGATTCAAGCAAATGACAGCTAAAACGTTCTGAGATGCGTGCCCTATCTTTGAAATTAGTAGTTTAACTGGGCAAACTCGGTGCCTCGCCTTAAATTGAGGGAATTTATGATATTAAAAAGTTAAGTATTTTTTACCCAAACTTCGAGTAGGTCGTTAATGATTTTATAAATTGCTCCTTATTAAATGTTTAAGGTGTTTTAGAAGAAATTTGATACAAGTTGCCGAAATAACGAAGCACTTACGCGCGAGCAAGGAAGGTTCTTACAAGTAATAATTTTCTGAGTTCTCAAGAGATTTATGTTGAAAACTTCGACCATTTCTCATTTTTTCCCGCGCGGGTATTCTCTGTGTGAACGATTATCGTACTGCTATTTTTTTGACCCGAAACTTTCTTTTGTCAGGTCCTTGGGTTCTTTGGAAGAAGTTACAATAAAACACTCTTTTGTTTATCAATGTTTATTTTGACTCTACAATGTTTGTACCCTACGTAATATTTAAACATAACATAAGTTGCTCTTGCATTTTGATTGCTGTAATTAAATAACAGGCGCTTAAAAAATAATAATAAAATATACTTGGACATATTTAAAATTACTATTAACACTCATTTATTATCATTTAATATATATGTCAAATATATATTTGAATGTCTAGGTTATTTATCAAAAGTCTATCACGATAATTAGTCTAAAAGTCAATTTGAGGAATGTTCTAAGGCCCCCGTGTTTTTAGTCGTGTCATCGTCCTAGACATCTTTTTCAAAGAAAAAGGTACTGTTAATTTTGGAAATGGTCGAGTAAACACAATTGTTTTTCAATTTCAACCTTGATTAGATCAAAATCGAGGACGTCGACTAAAAATGCGGGGGTAATAGTGTAATGTCTTTTAGTCAAGGAAGATTCGAGATTTGTTCGTCAAGTCACTTATCTAGTACCTACTATTGTCATCGAAGCACAGCTGTCAATCATAGAACGGCTCTGGAAGTAAACCAATCACTGAAATCATCATCTGGTAACCCTAACAATATTATAAGGTATGTACATAAAAAACGAGACTTTGAATAATAATTGTGGTTAATTATAATTGTTTAAAGAAATACACTATTTGTTCTGACTAATTTACTAATGAATTTTAGTTTTAAGCTATTTGCATTTTGTCTACGAGTCATTGAACTCAATGTGTAATCAGCTGATCAACACATTTCTTAAATTAAATTCGACTAGGATGTATTCGATGTAGGAAAGGTTATTGAACTCAGAGGCTAGTAGTAGTTTCATTTGTCAAAGTAGGTACGTTCAACTGGAAATGTCTGTTGCAGTTACAATGCAGTGGACCACCTAACTCCCCTTTTGCAATGCAAATGTTTGGTGACCTAAATTTCTCTTCTGTGGGATTTTTCGTCTTACCTCTAGGTATCGAACGAGAAGAGAACCTGTGTCCTACGTCAATGTTATACATCTTCTCGTCGTTATAGTCATGTTTGGAATAAATATTGTAGTTCTTTTGGTCATTAGCTAGGAACCATTCTTCATTATATCGTTTCTCATTATTCTTGTTGTACAAAATGGTGGGATAGTTTGGTTCTGGGCTTCCTTCGTTTTCCGTGCTCATTTCATTGTTGTAACGTTGTGACATCCATACATATCTAGCTAAAGGTTCCTCGGGCCCCCACAGACGGGACGGTTTGAAGGCAGACGATATTTTCTGAAAAATACAAGCAATTTATTGACGTACAGCACGCAATGTTCATATTGACTTATCTACTTATTTTGGTATTAAGTACTTTTGTCGAGGCTATGTCTAAGTAGGTCGGTGAATGTGGGTCATCCTATCATTTGTTACTTTGTATTATTAAAATACTAACCGATATTAAATTATATTGTTCTTCTTTGCACACAGCTATGGCCCCAACCACGAGCATGAAGATTATTATGACTACAATAGTGGCTACTAAAGGCCAGAAAGCTTCGTTCTGGATCCAAGTAAACCTGAACACCTCTCGAAGCCACCAGCCTGTGACTCCAAGAAGCAGGATGGGTGTGGTCCACCACGTAGCTATCCAGAAACATGGCAGCTTTACTCTGGTGAGAAATTCTATGTCAACTGCTAGGTAACTCCAATCTGGAAAAAAATTTGAAAGATGTAAGCAAATGTTGAAAATTTTGCTGTTATGAAATAATATTTTTATGGTTTGAGATTGATTAATTAATGTTTATGAAAAACAGGTAAGATTTTAGTTTCCCAATAATAACAACTTCATGTTTATATCGACACATATTACTTACTCGCAACAATAGTGGTGAAAACAGACAGATTTGGTACCACGATTCCGTTCAACATAGTAATAATTTCCTTTAGCTAATATTGCCATAGAGAAGATGGTCCTTATAACTGATGATAACATTTAATACGATGATACTTACTATATATGGGTGATTCCACAAAAGTAACTTTGTGTGCCAGTGTTTTTTAGACAATTTTTCATTAAATAACTAGTAATAAATATGTCTGCCATATAAAATAATCAACTTTTTACTATGTCACTCAATTTTACTACAATCATTTACTTCCTTACATATAAAAGATGTCCTTTTCTATCCTCAATATATCAGTCCCTAGCCATGTCACATTTCCAAAATAATGTTTTCGTTCGACTGATTTTAGTACGCCTTAATGATATTTGAACTTTATTTAACTTAAGTATACTAAAAATAAAATGATCTTATTCATTGTATCTATAAAGTAAGCAAAATGAAATATTTTTCATATTTATTTTGCAAGAAAAGTAGCGACATCGATAATTATAGTCAGGCCCTAGCCGCTCAGTAAATTTAAAAATACGCTGCAATCGAAATAAGGAGCAATTTTAAAGTGAACGCGATCAAAAGATACAATATGGAATTGGTCATAAGCAGGGGCTGTTCCGTGTTGGCCATCTTGACATTAGTGCAATCGGCGTCGATGCTGCCGAAACACGCGCTGAGCCAGTCAAACTCTCAGGCCCTAGTTCAGTTATTTTATGTAAAGTTAATTCTCTCTTGTTTGTGTGTACATGTGATTTGTTTGTTATGATGTTGTTGTTATCTACAATGTTCGATATTTATTTTTAAAAGTAAATTACGAGTGATTTTGTTCTGATTCGTCAGTCCCTAGACCATCAGGCCCTGGCTGTTAATGTGACTAGTATAAAAGAAGAAAGAAAGATTAAAACCCTCAGAAAAATGGAAAAAGGGCAGAGAAAATGTGTTAAAGATATGAGAATACAGCACCTCGTGAGCATGCAATAGTAAGACGGAGGACCGAGTTGGGTGGTGTCTCATGGGGGAGGGCTATGTCCAGCAGTGGACAAACATAGGCTGATGATGATGATGATGAGTGAGATTTAACAAATATATACCAATTATATAAGACAAACATGTGGTTTTATTGTAAAATAAATGTCCCTAGAAGAGAGATTTCAGAAAAACACAAATTTCTCTTTAAATACCTAGTAAAGTGACTGGTCCCTCTAGATACTAAAAGAATATTATTATATGCACTGTATTTACTAAAAAGTTTTTGATTTAGAATCTAAAAACACGTATGGCAAAATTTGGTCGAAAGTTACCCAACTTTTGTGGAATCACCCATATAAACACAAATCCCACCACCTCAGCAGCGGCGGTGAACACAGCCAGGATCGGTACCACGAATCCGTCCAACATAGTCACCACTTCCAGTCCTTTAGCTAGCACTGCTATAGAGAGGATGGTTCCTATAGATGATGATCATACTTACTATATATAAACACAAATCCCACCACCTCAGCAGCAGCGGTAAACACAGCCAGGATCGGTACCACGAATCCGTCCAACATAGTCACGACTTCCAGTCCTTTAGCTAGCACTGCTATAGAGAGTATGGTCCCTATAGCTGATGATCATACTTACTATATATAAACACAAATCCCACCACCTCAGCAGCGGCGGTAAACACAGCCAGAATCGGTACCACGAATCCGTCCAACATAGTCACAACTTCCAGTCCTTTAGCCAGCACTGCTATAGAGAGAATGGTCCCTATAGCTGATGATGCGATCGCGAACATGCGCCAGTGATCGTTTGTTACTCGGTGTAGGCGGTCGTATACTGGGAATAGGAGTGTCAGCTGGAACAGAGATGAAGTACATATTTTGTTAATTTATATTTTAATAACTATATTTTATTAATTTATTTATATTGTAGTTTCATTTGTATCTACAGCATACAAAACGTAATGGTCATAATGATAGGTTGTATGAATAAAAATTTGCTAAGAGTGATTTTACTTCTCCTCGGAGGAGGAGATATTAACAGAACAAAAATGTAAGAGTATAAAATTGTTACTTGACTTGACTTGGATTAAAGGATCAAAGTAGCGATCAAATTAATGGGTCCATGCTCAAATAAGTTTTGTGCGGTCGTCATTGACTGGCACCAATTGATCATCTAACACGTTGATACGTGATCCGTGATCGGCTCCAACTTCTTCAACAAGTGGTGACCACGATCCTAAGTCATGAGCGACTTCAGACAGAGAGAGAGAATATGATTTTTTCTGCTCTCTTAATTCTCTATCACCACAATTTCGTTAAAGAACTTAGTACTAAAAACAATTGAGGTATATTAAGATAGTGCAATGTAATAAAACTTCATAGAATACATACCACACTAATTATGCCAGACACCAACACTAAAGCTAGCGAGAGCAGCGGCCACTCCTTGCCCCTCCCCTCGGTCGCTGACGACTGGTATATCAAGACTAGAATGGCTATGAAGCTTCCATCTTTAACCCCTTGTCCTCCGATGGCTTCCCACATCAGCACCCAGAGCCAGCCGGCGAATATGTTCGACATTATTATTGATGCTGATGCCCTGGAATGTAAGAAATACTTTATTAATTCATTTGGACAACAAAATAATTTATAAGTAACATTAATATAATATGCTTACTTGATAAAAAACATTTACAGTGTTGTATTGACACGTGCAACACCAGAAATATGTTTTAAGGACATTTTAAACAAAATAATATATCTCCTGGCGTTTTGATTATAGCGTTGACTATGGGACTCGAGATGGGAGGTCGCCCAGATTGTGGAAGTGCGTGCTATTAAATATCAACTACATTGGATCATATTATGATTATGCAGAATATCAGGGTGAAGTGCTAAAAAAAGTCTAAATAGGGCATTTCCATTCATAACATATACTAAAACCTAGATACTGTTTTTAAGACTTATATTAATCAATGATATAATGCAACATAATATTGTACTTTAATAAGTATTACTTCATTTGGTAACCAATGTATCTACAGCACGTGGCCCACTTTCAAAGAAAACGATAAAAATTCTTACCATCTGACATCAGTGTATTTGTAAACAGACCCTCCAGCGCTTGTCAAGTAACCGCTGACAATTTGTGTCGACAACAATGCCTGTACCAAGGCACTGTGCCAGATGTACGGCTGGTTGAACGGTGACCATTGCTCGCACGATTCGAACATACCATCGAGCACTGAGAAGTCACCGAGAAATGTAGCGAGTACCACTGCGATAGCAATGACGACTGGGGCGAGTACGCTGAGCGATGCCACCAAAGTTTTGCGAAGACGAAACAAACTGGAACAGGGGTTGAATTTCGTCAAAATTTTATTTTATAACCTAAGTCTATATAATATACTATCATCATTGTCTTATGCGATATTGCGAAACCAGGACCAAGTAAACCTATAGTTAACGCACTTGTAAAATTAGTTTAACTGCAAAAACTAGTTTCAAATAATGTACCATTATAAAATTATATAAAAATTGTTGGAAATTGACATAAATTTTAACATTACATTGCAAATTTTGCACGTGACTCAATAGTACAGGTTTGGTCTATTGTAATAATTCCATGAAAACGTAATATTTTGCATGTTAATGGGCTCATTAATTTTTATCGAGGTTCTAAATATTTCCACTAACGAGAGAATACGATAAAAAGTCGATGAATAGAACTAGAATACATAATTTTGTCGAAGGAAATTTGGTAGAAATCTGCCGCATATTTGTTTTATTTTTATTGATCCAATTCTAATTTATAAAGTACTGAGATAGTGCATTTTTCAAGGTAGAAATAAAAAGATGAATACGAAAGTGGTAGTAGTAATAAAAGTTCACCATAATATACATCGCAGCTAAGGCAAGGTCGGCACCATCGAGATATACCTAATTTACTACAAAGGAGCTCTATGCCCAGCAGTGGGATGTACTTATAGATGATTCTAGATGAATAGAATATATTCTACTTGCAAGTAATAAAACTCACGTAAATAAAATTTATATGAGAATAAAATAAAATACTCGACAATTACACTTATATTATATACTAGCTTGTGCTTTCGGCTTTGCCCACGTGGTAAAATCCTTTCTTAGCAGAGGTCCACATCATAAAACCTATCTACATTCCAAATTTCCAGCGAATCCATTCAGCGGTTTGAGCTGTAGATTGATAGATCAGTCAGTCAATCAGTCACTCTTTCCATTTATATAGGTATTTGCTAGGCCTGTGTGTAACAGCTTCGACCACGTCTTCACTTACCAACAGGTGAGACTGTGGTCAAACGCAGTCCTATTTTATATTAAAAATTAAAAAAAAAAAAAAAAAAAATTTAGATTGAATACTTTCAATATAATATAAGAATTGTCGTAATAATTTAACACACAAACTACTATAAGGTATAGAATAGGTTTCTATTATCTATGGTAACATGCGAGTACATTGAAATATCAGCAGATGGTAGCTAATGTATCTCAGACTTAAAAAATTACACAAGATAATGTCAAACGTTACTCACAGAATGGGCACGAAGAACCATAAAAAGAATATGAGGATAACCATTATTCCAAAATACTGAGGGTGTTCAGTAAACGGCCCCAGGAACGTCGAACTGAAATAGAAAATTTTATCAAGATTGTAGATGATGCTTCTGTGATAAAATAAATAGCTTGAAATGCTGTGTTATTTCAATTTCTTCGCTTTTTTCCATTAGCTGCTTCATACCGTTAATGTTTTGTTTCAGGTTTACTCTAAAATAAAAGTCTGCAAAATCACAGTGCATGAAATAGTCTATATTCGGTAGAAAAAGAAAAAAAGCGTGAATATTGCGATTGAAAGTGAGTGTGCTTGTTATTTCTTTACTTATTCTTTACTTAATCTTCACTTATTTCTTTACTTATTATATAGACCAGAGGGCCTATTGGCTATCACCAAACGACATGTTAAACACTAGAATCCATAGACAAAATTGCGTACATTACGTACATTACGTGTAATAAGAGTAAAATAACAAACGCAGCAATATACATTAAAGTTTATCAATCATAGTGGGTGTAAATTAGCCAATAGGCCCTCTGAATATAATATTAAGAAAAATAATAATTATAGCTGGTGGGCTTCGACCGTGCCTGTTTACCGCATCCGCTGAACAAAACCGTTTCGCCAAATGGTCAATATAGAATTAATTATTGCATAATTTATTATTTTAATAGTAATAATATTATATTTTATACTCACTTGAAACATTCAGTAGCATTCATTTTGTTTTGATATCCATGCTGCAACAATGAATTATTTAAAAAAATAAAGATATCTTAACATACATTTAAATAAAACAACATGTTAACAAAAGTAAACAACTATTGTTTTATTATCTAGTACTCGTAGTTTGTTTTAATTTGCGACAATAGTTGGAATTCATAATGCTATAGTATCATTTGTAGTTATAACTGTAAAGGAGTGGAAAGACGGGAGACGAAGTGACAACACCGAGTGGCATGCAAAGACTCATCGTTCAGTGCCGTTCGGGCGTCCGCTAGGTACGCACGCGCCGCATGGTTATTATGTAATTTAAGCGCGGTTGCTACTTAAATATGAGTAGCACCGAGCATCTCGATCGCATAGTGGAAGCAGACGTTTACGTGGGAATGGATGACATGGTTACCGAGTACAGTGAAAGTGAGATGACTAGAAGTATAGAGGAAAACATTCATTTGACGGGCATTACGGAGAACGCGAACTATATGGAGTCACAAAGACCTTCTAAGAGGACTCGCGAAATGGATTCAGATGAAGTATGGACGACAGTGGGGCGGAAAGCAAAGAGATTTGGACGAGCAGAAAGTGACAATACGAGGGTTCCAGAGGATAATATTGAAATATGTATCACGTGTACGGATAAATTACCTAAACAATTTGGACTGGCTAAAAAGTTGAAATCTGAGAACATTAATAATGTGATAAAGGTAAAATACATAAATTCATACAAAGTATTGATTCAGTTGAGCAACGAACAGAGTGCAGAATTACTTCTAAACTCGAAGATATTTAATGAAGGTATCTATAAGTGTCACAAAACGATGGAAGTTAGCCATTCATATGGGGTAATTAACTATGTGGATATTGATTTATCCGAAGAAGAGATATTGCAGGGCATTAATAGCCAAACTTTGATTACAGCGGTAAAACGATTAAAACGTAGAAGCACAGCAAATAACGGACAATGGGAACCTAGCGAGGTAGTACGTATATGCTTTAAGGGGCCTTCGTTACCTTCGCATGTATACATATATGACACCAGAGCTATCGTTACACCGTATCGCTACCCAGTTACGCAGTGTTCTCGATGTTGGCGTTATGGTCATATAATGAAAATGTGCCCTTCGCTTAGAATTATATGCCCTAAGTGTACTAAGAATCATTCTAATTGTGAGGTAACAAGTTTCCGGTGCAACAATTGCACTGGAGAACATATGCCCATGGATAGGACCTGCCCCGTCTATATTAAAGAGAAGAAAGTAAGAGAACTCATGTCACAATTCAATTGCTCTTATAAAAGAGCAAAAACTTTATATGTACAACCTTCACCGATACCGTCACCGAGAATGCTAGACATATCACAACATCCACCGTTACCGACCCCACGTGCAGACCCCTCCCGTACAGACCCCTCTCATATAGATTGGGCAGAAATAATACCAGACTCACAACCAGACACAATAGGACAGACCAATACGACCCATACATACGCAAAGGTCGTTAAGGAGACTAATGAGAAGATTACAAAAAAGAAGACTGACAGACGTAAGAATAAAAGTGCACAAGATAAGACTGACAATTTTATAGAGACAAGTGAAAGTGAGAATAGTAAAAGTGAGGAACAAATTAGACAAGAAGATGATAGACCTAAAATTAAAGAACAAATCAGTTGGCAGATACTACTTAAAAAAATGAAGGAGAAAATATTTGAGAATAATAATTGTTCGTGGGGAGAGAGAATAATAAGTTGTGTGAGCATTATGTTTAAGGGGATACTATCTTTGATTACGCAATATTTGGGTGACATGCCTGGTAGTAATCTTATCAAACAATTATGGATTACAACAATCCAAACATAACAATAAGTATGATGCAATGGAATGCTCAAAGCGTCAGACCAAAGAAAGCGGAGTTAGAAACCTTATTATATCAAGAGAAGATACACATTTTAATAGTCAGTGAGACATGGCTGAAGCCAGAGGATAATTTTTACATAAACGGATACAACACTTTTCGATCTGATCGTGATGATGGCTATGGAGGTGTGGCAATTTTAACTCATAGGTCAATTAAAGCCCAACAATGCAACGTAGTGCTCATGAACACACAAATCGAGATACTCCAAATCAAGATATTAAATTGTGACCACCTTGAAAATTTACTGTCCATTTATTGCCCACCGACTATTAGAACAACTTCAAACGAATGGAACCAAGTGTTTTCGCTGATAAATAGAAAGACCATCATTGCAGGCGATCTAAACGGACATCACACAAACTGGTCCACTAAAACTGATGCAAGAGGCAATCTAATCTTCGACTCAATTCTAGACAATGACGTCATATTTTTAAATGATGGAACACACACGAGGGTAAAACTATTGGCTAATGGTACAGTACAAAAATCATCTCCAGACATTACTTTAGCATCCATGGACATAGCGATTAAATTTGATTGGAAGGTTTTAAATGAAAATTTAGGAAGCGATCATTTATGTATTAAATTAGAAACTAATATACCCGAGTGTAGGAGATACAAAAAGAGGAGAAATTTTAAGAAAGCCGATTGGAACATGTACAAACAATGTATTGATCAAGATCTCGTTAATTTATTCCTGCCAGAAGATCATCAAGAAGCTTATGATATATTTATCAGTATTATTAACAAGTCAGCAGACCAGTCTATTCCATACATTAAAGTATGCGCAGACCCTATTCAGCGCCATAAGTTCTCACCGAAACCATATTGGAACCAGGAAATTTCCAAGACTGTTGCCGAAAGACGTAGAGCATTATCTGAATTTAGGAAAAATCCTACCCCTGACAATTTGACTCAATTGCAAAATAAGACTAGTGAGGCACAAAGGTTGATTCGTAAAGGCAGTTCGAAGGCTTGGCGTGGATTTTGTGATGGTATTGACAGTGTATCGTCGTCTAGTGAAATGTGGACTAAAATGAGATGGCTAAAGGGTTATAGGACGCCGAGAAATAGTGTCACCCGTGAGAAATCTGAACATTTATTAAACAGTATAACTCCTGATTATGTGACTCCGGCCGCTCCAAGGTTCTACGCTGAGAACTTGGAGCTGTCGACCCCGATTTCGATACAGGAACTTGTAAATTCCATCAGACAGTCAGACACAGCACCGGGCGCTGATCATATCTCTTATACTATGATTAGAAATCTGTCAAAGAATGCACTATTAATATTGGTCTCGTTGTTTAATAGATTTTTATCTTTTAGCTTCGTGCCTAAACAATGGAGAGAGATAAAAATAATTCCTGTACCAAAGCCTGGGATAGAAAATAGTTCTATATCAAGTGTGAGGCCAATCTCTTTATTGTCATGTCCATGTAAGATTTTTCATACTATTATCACGCGTAGACTGGAATGGTATCTAGAGAGAAATAACAGTTTTTCAGAAGAGACTGTAGGATTTCGAAAATCGCGTTCTTGCACGGACAATTTAACTAGATTGGTTTCACGAATTCAAAGTGGTTTCACGGAAGGTCATACTACAGTAGCGTGCTTTATCGATATTGACAGCGCCTATAACAATGTCAGTATTGTCAGTATTTTGGAAACATTGCATAATCTTGGAGCAGGCGCGTCTATATGTAGATATCTGTGGGAATTTTTACATTGTAGGCTATTATCAATAGAAATTAATGACATCACAATGACTAGAACATCAGGAGTAGGCATTGCACAAGGTGATCCTATATCACCATTATTATTCAACATAGCAACCATCGATATATGTAAAGATTTGGGTGATATCGTATCCATATCCCAATATGCGGACGATTTTGTTATTTATGCTACACATAAAAACGTATACGACGCAGAATGTGGTATTCAGAATGCCCTGGACATGCTAAACGATATGATAGAAGATATTGGCTTAACGATTTCTCATAGAAAGACTAAGGTATGTGTATTTACGAGAGGAAATCCAAGAAATCCACTAAATTTAGATTTAAAAATAAATAATCATAATATTCAACAAGTAGATTCTGCAAAATACTTAGGTATGTGGCTGGATAATAGATTAAAATGGGGAAGACATATAAATGAAGTAAAGGAAAAAACACTAAAATTTTTAAATGTTATTAAAGCACTAGCTGGGGCTAAATGGGGTATACATCCTAAACATCTCAGACGGCTGTATATCTCGATCATTAGAAGTAGATTTGATTACTGTAGTTACTTGTACGATAATAGCATTAAGAGTCACTTAAACAAACTAGATAAAATACAAAACCAAGCCATGCGCGTAGTAGGTGGGTTTATTAAAAGCACTCCTGTATATGTCATGGAGAGTGAACTATGTTTACAGCCGTTATATATACGTCGTCGATATTTAGCATCCAAATTTTTACTTAGATCCAGGTCCATTAGTAACAATTTAACCATTCAAGCATTGGTCGAGCTGAATAATTTATGCCAAAAAAGTTACTGGAGCAAGAAGAAGATACCTGTATTAATAGATGTCTATAAAAAATATTGTAACTGCATACTATATACTGACAAGCCATTACAAATGTACTCTTTTGAAACATGGATCAGTAATTTTGACATTTCAAATCATATAAAATTAGAGGTTGAGGGGGTTGAAGGTGCTAAACGTAATTATAATACATTACAATTGCATGACATATGTTTAAACTATATAGAGGATAAGTATGGACAGTATTACAAGCTATATACAGATGGTTCTAAAGAGGAAGGCGGTTGCGGAGCCGCCTTTTTTGATCCGCAGATAGGTATTCATGTACAGTTTCAAATTAGACCAGAAATTATATCAATAATGCACTGTGAACTAATTGCAATATCTGAAGCATTGGCATATGTCGCATCTTTGGATAATAATAATTGTATTATTTTAACTGACTCTAAAAGTGCCCTTTTTCATTTGGCTCGGTTACCCTCGAAAATTCGAGGACACCCGGTAGCCTACAGCATTTTAGATACCATCTGTAAGCTTCGGAATACAAATAAATATGTAACTATCCAATGGATTCCCGCACATGTAGGCATCACGGGTAACGAGGAGGCGGACTGCGCGGCGAGACAAGCGATAACAAGCGGTATACCTTATACATGCCTACCATTGCATAATGAGATACTTACCAACGTTAAAGTTGACTGTAGACAAATGTGGCGCGAATATTTCGATGAACGGTCTAAAACGAAAGGTATTTGGTACAGAACTATTCAGTGTCAACCGCCTCGCTACCCGTGGTTCGATACTATACGATTAGACAGAAAAAAACTCGTATCATTATTAAGGCTACGTTCCGGACATATCCCGTCAAACAAATTCAAGTTTTTGATGGGGATATCCAGTTCACCGAACTGTCCGGAGTGTGATACTGTAGAAGATGTACACCACTTGTTGACGGAATGTGTTCGCAACGAAGCCCAAAGACAAAACATCGCCTTCATGAGAACTTGTAGCGTGGGTATGTGTAGCAGCGTCTTGGCTTCCCCAACATCGGAGGAGGCCATGATGCTGGTATATCTGTACTCATGCATTACATTATAAAAATGTGTATCTTTGTGATTTTGATTGATATATAAGTAGTAAGTTTATTTCTTTTCTGATTATGGATTATTTTATGTGTAATATCTATGTAATTACGGGAGTGACATAGTCACAATGTGACAAAACTCCTTTAAATAAATAAAGATAATAAAAAAAAAAAAAAAAGACTCATCGTTTAACTTAATTTGCCAGAATGAATGTTTACAATCTAATGTGCTAAAGAATTTCGCTCCTGATAGTTTTGCCGTAATCTCATCAAGTGTCGGCAACCTGTAATGTTCCCTTTTAATATACCTATTTAAGTCTTTAATAATAATTATACATTTCATAAAATAACCTGTGCATTAATTTATCTAATTTTCAATCATGGCGCAGTCGATTCGAATCGCGTAAAAACCTTTAAAAACGAGTACAGTACGACGCGAGAAGCACGATGATATAATATTCGTCGCGGATCAAGAAGAAATTGTCAAGAAAAAATGGATTTCAGTGCACGGCTCCAACCGCCCCCGCCATTTTGCTTTGAGAAGGACTTAACTAACATTACATCTGGTAATTTAAGTTTGCAGTGGACGAAATGGAAGAAAGCTTTTCAAATATATTTTAAGGCGTGTCAATTAGGATCAAAAGACAAAGATGTACAAGTGAGCATATTATTACACATCATCGGTGAACAATGTCGTGATGTCAGTGACATATTCCCGGCGGAAGCGAACGTTACGGTGGATAGCTTGCTCAAAAAATTTGATGCATTTTTTATTCCGAATAAAAACCTCACAGTTGAAAGACACAGATTTTTTACTCGCAACCAGGGTGAAAATGAGACCGTTGAACAGTACGCATTTGAATTAAACAAGTTGGCGTTGACGTGCGAGTTCAAGGATTTACAGGAAGATCTCATAAAGGATAGATTGATTTGTGGTCTCAGAGAGAAGGTGTTCCGTGAGAGGTTATTACGTGAATATGATTTAACGCTAAGAAAAGCATTAGATATATGTAACATAGCAGAAATGTCCCGGAAACAAGCTAGCACAATGGGGTTGGAGCAGGACGGGAAGATTATCGACGAAGTGAGAGAGTGGGATGACAACACCGAGTGGCATGCAAAGACTCATCGTTTAACTTAATTTGCCAGAATGAATGTTTACAATAACAACTGAAATGTTTAATAAAATATAGGTACTTAATAATGAATATAAAACTTCAGACAATAATTGTTTTGTATAGAAACAAGAAAAATTAAAACAAAAACTGAATTCAAGTTCGCTTTCAGGTACATAGTAATTCGTATTTATTAAAAAATACAGAACTGATTTCGATGAAACTTCAATTGTTGGACCAAGCGTATGAAACAAGTGAAATTTAAAAAAACTTTTAAAAAACAAGCTTTTATTATTATTACCATATAGCACCATAAAGTATTCGTCAAGACGAATCAAATAAGCCCAAACTCGATGGGGTTACGTCGTTTAATTACGGAGTTCCTATAGCCACCTTCCCGCTCCATCATCAGATCAGCTCCATGTCATAATAATATTGCATTGTCGTCCAATTTATGCAAAATTTCAGCTTAATCGGAAACTGGGAAGTGTGTCAAATTTAACTTGTAAGATTTGATTACAGACAGACAGACAACAGACAAGTGAAAGTAAATAAAAGCTTGTAAAAAGAATAGCCCAAATTGAGTTAACATAATAATATTATAGTAGATATTTTATCACATTGTGTAGTAAAGCGAGTAGCACACACTTATCTTTAAGAATATTTTTTGAGGGTATATAAAAATATTATTTATCTATGCACCGGTTATTCTTGTCATTGGTGTCGTAATGTTCCGTCGTTTCACAAGGTTTTTCTTACTTTTTGTTGTAAACTATTGTAATTGTTTCTTTATAATAATAATAATATTATGCAAAGGAATATTAGTCTGATAATCCGAAATTCAAACGTAAAATTAGGAAATAAAAATGTAAACGGCGTTGAACTCGCGAGTGATCTCAAAACAAAGAAATTTCCGAGGATCGAGTCGCATTGGCATTAACTGGCATTAACTTAGTAACCAAGGTACGATTAATTTATTTTACTCAGCAATTTAACAAAAATCTATGACTTTTTGTAAAGTTATCTTACAAATATTATAAACGTGAAAGAATGGAAGTCTGGATGTCTAGATGTTTGTTACTCTTTCTATATAAGTACTGCGGGTAAAACCGCTGGGCGCAGCTAGTATTATATACTTTTTGCTCGCACAAGCTAGTTGTGTATAAATTAGTTCCTCATTTCACCAACTGAGAACCTTTTGCTGTTATGAAATTTGGTTGAAAGTAAATACTTACGGGAGTTACATGCAGTACCGTGCAATCCTTCAAAGGGAAGGATCCTTTCCCAATCCATATCAAAAATGCGGCTGCTAGAGCCACGTAGAACACGTAATATATGCAGCACAGATATGACGTCACGAGTTTCAGATGGCCAACACCTGGAAAACACAAACTTACAGCTTATTTTTTAATAATAGACAAAAAAAACATGGGGTGAAATACCAATAAAATCTTATTTTGGATTACTTTTAGGTTATAAAAGATCTCATTGAAATAGTCAAGTCTTAGAAGACTTCTATTGTTTTAGTTTGGTCATTAACCCCTTAAACAAAGGATTTTGCACTTCACACAACTGTATATTTCCGCTTTAGAACAAGTAAATCAAAAACTTGACTAAGCCCCTACCGATTTTCCTGATGCGCGGTCAATGCGCCTTCATTTGGATATATTAATTATTTGCGAACAATACCTTTTCATAATTAAAGACATAGGTAGACATTATAAACATTTTCATAATAACATTTTAATAATTTTCATTCATTATAATTTTCACCCCCTTAACTTTTAAACCTCTTATTCACATAATTTTCTTTCTACTCATTTTTTTCAAAGTATGAAAGTATGGCTGCGTGTATGTATAATATTATTTTTAATTTAATTAATTTAATTTTAATTTAATTTATTTAATAATAATACATTGTACATAATGTCCTTACTATAGTGGAGCGATGGAGGCTGTACTAGTAATGAAACTGTATTACAGCCACCAGGGCTTTCCGTTTAGAAGTGACTCGTAAAGTTTACATGAATATTATTCCAAATATAAATGAAATCTGGTTGAGAGTTAAATATTTGAATTTCTTACTTAAAATAAAAAACAAAATATAACATTATAAATAACTAAAATAATATAAATCATTAAATTATAAAACAATATAAATATTGGATCTATTCGAAATTATCTGGATAGTGTATGCGTGTGTGTGTGCGTACGAGTGTGTGTGTGTGTGTGTGTGTGTGTGTGTGTGCGTGCGTGCGTGCGTGCGTGCGTGCGTGCGTGCGTGCGTGCGTGCGTGCGTGCGTGCGAGCGTGCGTGCGTGCGTGCGTGCGTGCGTGCGTGCGTGCGTGCGTGCGTGCGTGCGTGCGTGCGTGCGTGCGTGCGTGCGTGCGTGCGTGCGTGCGTGCGTGCGTGCGTGCGTGCGTGCGTGTTTGTGTGCGTGTGCGTGTGCGTGTGCGTGTGCGTGTGCGTGTGCGTGTGCGTGTGCGTGTGCGTGTGCGTGTGCGTGTGCGTGTGCGTGTGCGTGTGCGTGTGCGTGTGCGTGTGCGTGTGCGTGTGCGTGTGCGTGTGCGTGTGCGTGTGCGTGTGCGTGTGCGTGTGCGTGTGCGTGTGCGTGTGCGTGTGCGTGTGCGTGTGCGCGTGCGCGTGCGCGTGCGCGTGCGCGTGCGCGTGCGCGTGCGCGTGCGCGTGCGCGTGCGTGTGCGTGTGCGTGTGCGTGTGCGTGTGCGTGTGCGTGTGCGTGTGCGTGTGCGTGTGCGTGTGCGTGTGCGTGTGCGTGTGCGTGTGCGTGTGCGTGTGCGTGTGCGTGTGCGTGTGCGTGTGTGCGTGTGTGCGTGTGTGTGTGTGTGTGTGTGTGTGTGTGTGTGTGTGTGTGAGTATGTGTATGTGATTACACATAGGACTATACTGTATGTATGTGTGACTAATTTAAAGTGCGATTGGTTGAATAAGCTGTTCAGTCTCACTATAATTTAGGTGTTTTAGCCACTCACTAACATTTGTTTTTACCTTATTGTAAGTTTGAGGGAATATGTTCAAAGATTTGTTGATTTTATTATATAGACGTTGGCTAAGAACTTCATAGTGCCTACCAGCAAAAGCTGTGCGATATCGAACCACGGGACAGACTCTATGCGGTAGTCGTCTGTTTCTAATATTTTCTGAGTATTGATTGTATCGTAAGTTTCGATGTTTAAATAGGATAGTGTGAAGAATAAACAGTTGTCTCACAGAATGAACTTTTGCCTCCTGATACAATGCGGATGTGGAATATCTAAGGGGCTTTCGTAGCATTACCTTTAATATTGCTCTTTGAGCTCG
The DNA here is from genome assembly GCA_947507615.1 of Hemithea aestivaria. Taxonomy (NCBI): domain Eukaryota; kingdom Metazoa; phylum Arthropoda; class Insecta; order Lepidoptera; family Geometridae; genus Hemithea; species Hemithea aestivaria. Next base: position 15,155,802 of record OX382330.1, read on the forward strand.
TTCAAGTGGTAATAGATTTGTAACCCCAACTCCTCCCCATACCGTATCACAATATGATAATATTGATTGAGCTAGCGAGTAGTATACCATTTTTAACGTGTCCAGGTCTGCAGATGATCTCAAGTTCTTAAATATGTAAATAAGTTTCCTTGCTCTTGAGGTTAGATTATTTATTTGTGTATCCCACTTGAGACAGCAATCAATGTGAATTCCCAGGTATTTGATAACGTGAACCCTAGACAGAGATGAGCAATTGCACTCAGCATGAGATCGGCACTTATGAGCTAGTACTGAGAGTTCATTTTGGCCAGGTTGAGCTTTGGAATTTATAGAGAAAGCTATATATTTGGTCTTTTCGATGTTTAAGGTTAGTAGATTGTCGGTTAGCCATACTATAACTTTCCTAAGGGCAAATTCAGCATTGCTCTTCGCTTCGTTCCAGGTATCAGCATTGATAATTAGGGCTGTATCATCGGCATAAGCAAAAATCTGGCAGTTGGGGATGTCACCTTGGGTAAGCAGGTCATTAACATATATGGTAAAAAGACAAGGGCCTAATATATATATTATGTCGTGTGTTTGCTCTTTACGCCTGAACCGGTTGTGCTGAAATTTGGTAAATAATTATATTAGACCCTGCTTAAACCCACTACTGCTGCACTACCTTTCGTCGAGTAAAACTGCTGGGCGCGGTTTTTTAATAAATTAAAACAAAAAAAACCTTTTTTCATTACTGGGCTAAAGAGTGTTAACATCTTATGACTCTTGAGTAATAAGCGTTGGTGCAATGCACCTAGAATTTCATCATTGTGCACTGAATATGGGCAGCGTTATCCCTTAACAACAGGAGAGCGTCTCGTCTTCTTACTTCTTCGCATAAACACAATTTTTTCCTATAGGGAGTTAAAAAGTTAACAATATCAACTTGTACTCGTAACAAAGCAAGCCCGACACACGAGCTTTCAGCAAAGACAAGGGAAGCCAGTAGATTTACAGTAAGCCTGTGCGCTTTACTATAAAATCTGTGTGCTTTCGGGATAGAGGATTACCCTGTTGACGCGATATTTGGAAATCACTTGGATACAACGCTCGTAGACAATTTCCTTGTGAAATAATAGGCTGTGTGATAAATGTAGACACCGCTTTACATCGTAACAAACCCTGGGATGAACACGATTTTTTTTAGAATAAGAAATTGTTTTATTCATAGATTTCAGGTACATAATAACTGATCTTAATGTTTAAATATTGTTCTGCCGAAACCTGTCTTTTCAGACGTATGAATCTAAATATATAAAACTAGTTTATGCTTGCGGCTTTGCCCGCGTGGAGAAATCCTTTCTTAGCGATGCTCTACATCATAAAACCTCCCTATATTCCAAATTTCAAGCAAATCCGATCAGCGGTTTGAGCTGTGCGTTGATAGATCAGTCAGTCAATCAGTCACTCTTTCCTTTTATATATTTAAAAGAAAGAGTGACTGATTGACTGATCTATCAACGCATCGCCTAAACCGCTGAACGGATTGAGCTAAAAATAATGCATCTACTTATAGTTTAATGTAAAAAAAAATAAAAAGACGAGCAAGACGCTTTCCTGATGTTTTAGTGACCATATAAGATTTAACTGCCACTCTATAAGTTCTCACTTATCAGAAAAACAGATTTTAAAAACAATGGCATCAGTTTCTTTTTTATGAAACGCGGTATCTGCGTTTATAACTATTTATTGTATGAGGAACTTGTTGATATTGCTAAAAAAACTATGGCGGGAAAATTGGCTTATATATTTTGCCTGTAAATGAAAGTTCCAGATCTTATTTACATTACTATATGGCACGAATAAGGAAATTGATATTGTTATGATTTCCTCACATGATTTTCTATTGGAAAAGTTTCTTATAGGTAAGTATCGCGTATATAAGATTGCTCTAATTTTCTTATAACCGCAAGGATAAACTTTCCTGACAGAGAGTTACTCGAATTATGCCATATTAATATGTAGGTTTTTTTTTACTTTAGCGTTTGACCACGATCTCGCCTTATTTTAAGCGATGATGCAGCCGCAGATGGTAACAGATTTAACCTAGAAGGCGAGATAAATCCCTCCGTGGCTTCACTGAACATCATGCCTGGATCTTTCGTTATCTTTGATTTTGTCATTTACCAAGGAGCGGGGGACTAGTTAACCTATCTGGCATCACTGACATTTTTAAGGGGAAAAAAACATAAAAAGATGACTAAGTAAAAAACCCAAAGGAATGATAATATTATTAAACATGAATAAAAATCCCCCAAAGCTAAATAAGTATTATGTAATTCGCAATTTTGTGGTATCGACCATCTTGAATTTATTGTAGTGTGTTGTATTCTACTAGTCAAGCCCTTTAGTTTCAAACGTATAACAAAGAAATTGTGATAAAAGGGGGGTTATTAAAAAAGCAGACAATACCTCTCATAATAGGCACAGCTCTCCAAACCCCAACAGGATCCTGCTGGCTGAGCTGTCCCATGGCCAGCTGCAGCAGCGACGTCGGCAGCCCCGCGACGAGCAGCCAGAACGTGTAGACCACCAGGTAAGGAACTGCCCCATGTTTGAACGTCTCCCTCGGGAGGTGGTCCGAGTTGAATAGCGTTAGGGACACCGCTATAGTGCATAGTTGGGTCTTGAGTAAGTCACATAGTGCTTTCATCGACTGTAATGAGAAAATAAATATTCATTAAGGAAAATATTAACTTTGTATATTAATAAGTGATGAAGCAGAAAAAAATATTGAGTATCTTTTTTTTTTTTTTTTATACAACGAACTAAGAAGACGAGCAAGACGCTCTCCTGATGGTAAGAGATATCGCTGCCCATAATTAGTACAGTGCTACCCAGGATTTTACAAAGGAAAAATTCTGGGTGCACTGCGCCAACGCTTCCTACTTGAGAGTCATAAGGTGTTAAAACTCTTCAGCCCAGTAATTTCATTAGCTACAGTGCCCTCCTACCGAAGCACAGCAATGTTTACACATCACTGCTCAGGCGGTAGGATAACTGGCACTGTTGAATCTTGTTTGTGTTTTTGTTGGATCTTTTAATATTTTATTATATTAAAAACTGGCTGTGATGAAGCAGTAAAAAGACTCTTTTTTTTTTTAAAGGAAGGTCTTGGCATTGGCTCTGCATTGAGACAGTTTAGATTAATAGTGTTCTGCTAAACTAAAAAAAAGCGAATTAAAAGAAAATATTAAACCAATTGCAGTAGTATGTTAACCTTTTAGTGTACCTAATGTTTTTCATTTATAATTTTCATTTATAATTTATAATATATTTTTGAGAATTCCTGAATTGCGCAATAATATAAAAATCAGGGTGTCAGTGAAGATTTTATCACACATCCATAACCTTGAGGCTCATGCTTTATGAATGAGATTTTCTTGACACAAAGAAATAAAGGTCGGGGTGAGTGAACTCTAGTGAATAACATTTATTATACGGTTTTAAAATGCAAAGAAAATACAATTGTCTTAAATCTTAAATAATTCGTAGTGAATAGTGAGCTCAAATCTCGCAACTCTTTTATCTCAGTCCAGAGACTAAGAAATAAATTTCATTCATATAATATGAAAAATATAAATAGAAAATAACGTTTTAGAGTGCGATTCATGTCTTTTTGATGTGACAATTTTGTAAATTAATTTAAATGCGATTTTAATTATTAAGGTTTGTACCTGTGATGTTTGTATTATTATATTTTATTGTTATATTATTATATTTTATTGTTTAAGGATAGTAACTGTTTTATGCAGGGGTATTTTAAGAAAATTCAAGAGTCAATAAAAGAATAATTCATGTACAAAAAAATACAATAGAACGCTCACTCAAAGTTGGACAAGACACCGCGAAGTAGCTAAGTGGTCATATTATACACTAGCTGACCCGCGCGCACTTCGTTGCGCGTGAGAGTCAATTAATAAAGCGAATTCGGTGCTGCTATTTTGACTATGATTGTATTTCCATCCCCGCGACTTTGTAAGCGTAAAATAAGGCATGGCTATAATATTTGCTCCCGCTGTGGATAGCGAAGAATATCGGGCTGGATATTTCTATGCAGTTTTGTTCGCTACCGTAGGAACCAATGCTATGTCCTTTCTCAGAGATCACACTATTTAAGTTTAGCGGTTATTGATTTCCATCACAAATTTTCACGCCTCTCCTCAGGAATTAATACTATTTGTGGTCCTTTCTCGGTAACTCTTTAACTTATCTCTATTATAATTTTTCTAAGCTAAATTATAATTATAGGTTACTAATTTCTCACACCATCCTTCCCGCGACTCAAATCAATTCCGTGGTTCCTGAATTTCCATTAAAACTCTGACCCTGAAGGTGGGGAAAGGATCAATACTGAGTCTCCTTAAAAGTTAATTTCTGACATAACAAACTATTCATTAACAGAACCAAAATTCTGAGTACTGGTGAGTTCGCAAAATCTCTTCTTATCGGTCGCCTACGTTACATAAAAAATACGTTGTCCAAATTTTAGCTTAAACGAAGAAGTGGTTACCGATATCCTACACAAACTGCACCCCCTCTTTCCTCCCCTCAAAGGTTGATTTCTGGGATAAAAAGTATCCCATATATTTTTTAAGTCTCAGTCTACCTTTGTATCAAATTTTAACTCAATAGGGTCCTATTTCCTATACAAACTTTGACCCCCTAACGCTTCAATTCGAAGGTAATTTTTGACATGAAACTTTTTATTATTCCTCAACACATCCCCAATAATCTTATTGTGGATTTGTATACAAAAGTTTTTTAGGAATAATAATTCCCGTTCCCGTAAGAATTTCGCAAAATCCCCTCCCCTCTTACGGGTCGTGAAAATCACATAAAGAACACGCTGTCTAAATTTTAGCGTAAAATATAACTGGTTACTGATTTCCTACTCAAACTTCTACCCCCCTTACTCCCCCGCACCCCTCCCTCTTAAAGTAAATTTCTGTCTAAAATAATATTCAGTGTTCCTAAACAAAACTCAAACCATGATTCCACAAAATTTCACCTGAATTGGTTTAGCGGTTACGGATTTGCATACAAAAGTTTTTCGGGAATAATTCTCGTTCCCGGGGGAATTTCGCAAAATACCTTCATATCAGTTGCTTACGTTACCTAAAGAATACGTTGTCCAAATTTCAGCTAAAACAAAGAAGCGGCTAACGATTTCTTACCCAAACTTGCACCCCCCCTTTATCCCGCCTTTGAGGTTGATTTCTGGGATAAAAATTATCCCATATCATTTTGTAGAACTCAGTCTACCTCTCTACCAAATTTCAGCTCAATAGGGCCAGCGGTTCTAAATTTCGCATACAAATTTTGTACCCCCCTTCCCCCCTCTTAGAAGTTAAATTTTGTCATAAAAACTATTTAATGTTCCTCAAAACAATCCTGTTGGGATCGTTTTACAAAATTTCAGCTCAATCGGTTCAGCGGTTAAGGATTTGCATACAAAAATTTTTTAGGAATAATTCCTGTTCCCGCGGAAATTTTGCAAAATCCCTTTATATCGGTCATCTACGTTACATAAAAAATACGCTGTTCAAATTTCAGCTTTAAAAGATGGCCGATTACTGATTTCCTACTCAAACTACTACCCCTCTCTTCCCCCTTCAAGGTTGATTTCTGGAATAAAAAGTATTCCATATCATTTATTTTGACTCAATCTACCTCTGCACCAAATTTCAGCTCAATAGGGTCAGCGGTTCTAAATTTTCCATTCAAACGTTGACCCCCCTTTACCCCCCCTTAAAAGTAAATTTCTGACATAAAAACTATTCAATGTTCCTAAATACAATCCAAACAATCGTCTTACTAAATTTCAGCTCAATCGGTTCAGCGGTTACGGATTTCCATATAAATGTTTTTCGGGAATAATTCCCGTTCCCGGGAGAATTTTACAAAAATCCCTTTTTATAGGTCGCTTACGTTACCTAAATAACACGCTATCCAAATTTCAGCTAAAACAATGAAGCGGTTAACGATTTCTTTCACAAACTTGCAACCCCCCTTTCCCCCTTTTAAGGTTGATTTCTGGGATAAAAAGTATCCAATATCTTTTTTTAGGACTCAATCTACCTGTGTACCAAATTTCAGCTCAATAGGGTCAGCGGTTCTAAATTTTCCATACAAACTTCGACCCCCCTTTACCCCCCCCTAAAAGTAAATTTCTGACAAAAAACTATTTCATGTTTCTAATCACAATCTTAACAATAGTTTTACAAAATTTCAGCTCAATCGGTTCAGCGGTTACGGATTTGCATACAAACGTTTTTCGGGAATAATTCCTGTTCCCGCGGGAATTTAGAAAAATCGCTTCTTATTGCACGATGAAGTTTTCCAAAGAATACGCTGTCCAAATTTCAGCTCGATCCGTCCAGCCGTTTGGGCTGTGCGTTGATAGCACGAAAGTGAACGAACGATTTTATATAATAAGATAAGTAAATCTTTAGATTGATATGACTCTTTTATTTAAAAACCGATTTAAATAAAACCAATACTATTTAAAAAATAGAGAAATTTGCAACGTTTTAGCGAAAACTGCATACAATTCGGTTGTGCCGTTTTATCACACATAAGTAATAACCTTTTTACAAATTAAGCCTAATAAAACTACTCTGGTAAATTTTCGTTTATGGCCACATCGATAGATGGCGTATTTTTAGTTTGTCGCACTTTTTGCTTTTTGATTTTTTTGAATTGAATTTACTTTATATTCTATTACTTTTACTTCAAAATTTTGATGTAAATTAGGGGCGATGTGTCCAATATAAATGATTATTATTTATTTTATTATTTTATTTTACGTTTCCCTTGGAAAAATTGACAAAATGTTTTACGAATTAGATCGCGCAAGCGACTTTTTCGTGTCGTTTTGTTCATATGCGTATTTTCACAGTTCACCTTAGTAAAGGATCACAATGAATGGCGAGAAATTTCCATTCTTATTATATGTATGGATATGGATATGGATGGATATGGATGGATATAGAAGCCTAACCTAATGTACAGAAATCTATCATATTCTATTAGATTTTTATAGATATGAACAAAACGAGCACGTCTTTTATGTGATGGTTCGGCCATTACAGTTGTAATGTTAAATAGAATGATGAAAGATACCGATATTTTCAACTTCATTTTATGAGTAATACCTCACTTTTTCAATGTTAAATTGCGAAACAATAATGTAGCATAGACTACAAAAATAAAAGCAGATATCACGCATCTAACATAAAATTGAAGCCAACTCCAATTAATAAGTAAGTGTGGAATAACAGTAACATTTTTAAATAAAGGATTTATGAAAACGGTTTTGTTGTAGAGAATAATTCAAAGAAAGTTAGTATGGATTCTAATATCATCATCATCATCAGCCTACGTACGTCCACTGCTGGACATAAGCCTCCTCCATGGCACGCCACTCAACTCGGTCCTCTGCCTTTCTACTATAGGTATATAAGACCTTAATTTATTCGTAGTATTACTGCTTGTTATATAAGTTCATAGTGATAAACGTAAGCTTTAGTACTAACTACAAGCTGTTTTATCATTGATATGCGGTGTCTGTCTTAACGTCTCTACTCGTATTAACAGTAGAGCTACTTCAAGCAACAAGATTAACAATATTATTCAAAAAAATATTTCATGCATTTCCGTTTACAATTATGAGCAAAATTAAAAGCCTGAACGATATTGCAAGAACATAATGCCAAGTTCACCGGCGCAAAACGGTCTACAGTTCTTGTAATAGAGTCTGGATGGTTGCATCATTTGTAAAGGAAATCATTTGTCAAGTGTTACGCGAGCTCATCTCTGCTGGAAATGCAGTTTCATTCTTTAAAACTCACGTGTGTGAAATTTATTAACCATATTTTTGTTGGACATGACAAGCTGGAAAGATAAGAGAACTGTAGTGTTTTCATGAAATAATTATTTTTTGTACAAAGACATGCTATTATTTATTATTTTTATGCGATGACAAGAAGAAATTCTTGTGGATTAAGTGAAGCACATAAAGTGACACATTTGGTCAATATCTCAGTAAAAGGTTGGTTCAATAAGTGTGTGAATTGAGTTCATCATTGTAGGGTCCAATAACCTGGAAGGTGCCTCAGATATTCTGTGCAAGTCACAGATCTGATCAGTGCATAAAGACGAACATTTAATTTTGTTGAAAAATGTTGATATTAGCTCAACGCATGTGCTCGGGCTGTACGTTTTAGAGTGAATCGTTAAAACACGCCTTAATAGCTTGTATGCTCAAGATTTCTCTTATAGAATAGAATAAAATTAGAATTACTGCTTTACTAGTCGCACCACTCAGCAACTGAAAGAAACACCAAGAAGCTAGCTTCACCAACAGGATGACCCGCATTCTTACATACATAACCCAGTGAAAAACATCACCGCGTGGTTGCAGTGGCAAAATCACGGCATAATGGGCAGAACAGCGCTAACATTCTAATATTATGTCTTACGAGCTTATGGTAGCGGCTTTGCCCGCGTGGCTAAATCCTTCCTTAGCGTAGGTCTACGTTATAAGACCTATCTGTATTCCAATTTTTAACCCAATCGGTTCAACTGCTTAGGCTGTGCGTTCAGTCAGTCACTCTTTCCTTTTATACTTTTAGATTAATTTTTATTTGGCCTCATAAATATTAGCAGAATTAGTATAAGTTATCAAGTGTAACAAGCTGTAACCGTAACTGCACAACCTATAACTCAATAATGACCTATTATGTCACCCATGCCATGTTTTGAAATAGAACGCGCATGTATTGTGACTGGACTCAGGGCATCGCTATTGTAATAGCAGTGGAAAACAAACATGACACTGTATTTCAAAACATTACTATGAACTTAGTAGGTAGTTTATAAAACGATAGAGTGATCAATATAAATGAAAGCTGATAATACAAGTATAGTTCAGTTGACTTCCGTTGAAGACATATTATTATTATCTTTGAAAATTGGGCTGAAAAGGTGTCGGATTTTTCAAATCCTTACGACAAGTTACTTACGGGTTGACTGTCGGTAAATTTTCGCGAGTTTGAGTTTAATTGCCACAATATCAACTCTTTCTTTCTTGCTTTTCACTAGTCTACCTACAAATAAACCTGAGGATTTTCCTGCGCAAACATAATGTTGGAGTTGGGCCAATAGCCAAAGCCAGCCTACAAGCTGCTTCATGACCTAATGGCATGAAGAAAGAACATAATATTATTATCTTTTAAGAAACAGCCTGGACCCACAGTATTTCGTGCCTTAGAAAACATGGTAGCGTCCAGCCAAAAGTTTTGCCACACACTGAGATTTGAACCCATGGCCTCTGGATTACAATCCGGACGTCCGACCATTGGCCACGAAACTTCGCGTGCTACTGTCATTTCACTTTAACACTCACTCATTTCCTTCAAATATCCCATTTATGTAACATTATTGCACACTTCAAACATGTGTTTTATTGCACGGAAATAAGAGCTAAATTACTATGTAGTTTTTGCGGTAATTGTGAGTAATTACTATTTATTAACTTTAAAAATATGCTCGTGTACTATTGGCATAGTGACATAACAGCAGCTTCCGTTGTTAATAGTCCGTATGATGTCTTCCTTTTCATAGAAATTAGTATATTAGTCAATTTAATGGTGATTACGTAGATTAAAAAACAAAGAACAGAGATAATGTTTTACAGAAACAAGTCACCTTCCATGTAACACAACAGTTCATATAATAATAATAATTATTGCACTATATATTTTTCCATTTCGGTAATATTTTTTTTAGATTCATCCCGCTTTTCTCCGTAATGTCTACTTTGGACTTTATTTATGTGTCTATAATATCATTGGTTGTTTAAAGTTAAAGCTTGACTATATTTTTAGTACTGTTGACGAGAATAAACTATTTAAATAAATATTTTAAAACGCGGTCCTGAGGTGGGATCACTTTAGTAAGGGGGCACCTTTCATAAAGAAGAACGACAGCAAGCACGATTCTTTAATTTTTTGATCCAATCAAAAAACAATCAATATAATTTTGTAAGCTAAATTTCTACCTACTTTGCTCTCTCGCATTAAATAAAATATAATCATACAACATTTTAAAAAAAATGTATTAAAAAATAAATAAATTAAATCATTTATTTTACTCTAGGCCAATCACAAAACAATTCAAATTGAAATTTAAAATACATTAGATTATAAAACAAATATCATATAAATTAGATACATAATTAAAAATCAAACTAAAACTAGATAAAATAAACCAAAAAATAATTAATTAATTAATGTCAGAAATTTAAATCGTATGCAATAAAAACCAAAATCAAAAATGTTTTGAGCACAAGAAATAATGAAATGCACTCACTGGCCTACAAGATACAAGATCAAATGACAAAAATGTCGATGTCCAATATTCAATGCCTAATAGCCGTGATGATCAGATTGCGTGAGTACAATATGCGAGTGAATATGCGTAGTTTCTTCGTTACTTTCCATTTCTATGTAACACTTGTTTTGTTTTAAAGTCACTCAGTCACAATTAAATACACGTCATATTTTGTAACAGTTGGTAACAATCGATGATTTCGTAACCGAAAGATGCAACATTGATATTATTTGTAAAAATGTCAAAGCTAAACGGCAAGATAAAATGTATAGGGCGTTATTAGAATAGGTCGAGCATAGGGTTTGTCTCGTTCATCTACAATTCAACCACAATATGTCTCATTTTTAAACCACCTTGGGCGCCCAGGTCTTCTCTACTTTTTAAGGCGACTTCATTTATATTATATTGAATATTATATTGATAAGTTTGATTTAATTTATTATAGTATATTATTCTTTGTCTTCTCTACCCCGACGGTGTTACCTTTATTTTGATATCCATTCTATAGTGATCTTTGCCCAGTCGGGGTGCAAACGACTTACGTAGCCAACCAAATTTAATTAAGATTTTGTACACCTATAATATCGAAGGTTGTTATTATGAAAAATCTAAACATAGTAGTTACATATATCAACGTCTTCTGATCTATCAACGTGCAACACAAACCGCTGAACGAAATTTGTAGAAAGGATATCTTAAGGAGCGAAGCCCTTGAAAGGGAAAGAGTCCATCCGACCACATCCACGTAGTGAATACCTTGCTCACATGCTACTAAATAATTTACCGTAAGTTCATCACTCAGGTGAAAATTTATAACGCAGATTATTCACAATTAATTATTGTAAATGTGATTGTTCCGTGTTTATTCATGCTTTGTTATTTATCAATCAGCTAAATACATACATTGTTTACTGTATTGTTTAATAAAATTACTATATATTGGTATTTGTGTGATTAATTTAGAATGTTTTATTTATTGCTTATTCTATATTGTTTTTTTTTTTATTATATTACAATCATAATGTTATTATTAATAATAAACTTATAATATTTGTTTGCTTTTAGGACTAGTATTTGATATGTCATATAAGACAGAAAAATAACGTTTGTATAAAAGCACAATGTTTTCCTAATTTAAATCATTAGGGACACATTGAAGAGCAATTTTATTGTAGACCACTCTAAAAACCGATCATTTTGTATTTACAAAAAAAAAAACTACTGATCTGTTTCATCTTTATGTACCTATCAGTTATCAGATAAAGAGATTCCGATTCCTTGCACTCTCTTAGATTATCTTTTATATCTTAAGTTTATACCCACCTTTAGTACAGAACTATTTCATGCATAGAAGAACTTTTGCAAACTAAACACTTTTTGTTACCAAATCTTGAGATAACTAGACTCTGCGTTGTGACACTCTGTTTTGATTTTAATGGAAAATAAAATGTATTTTTAGTAACTGCACATAAAACAGCAATAATTTAAATATTTATTAGGTAAAATCGTTACCCTAGTTACTTTTATGTACATAATATTATTATTATGTCGTTTAAAAATATTTTAGGTAAGTTGACGAAATTATATCATATTTTAATCTAAAGGTAACAATTTTTTTTATGCAAACGGACAAACGAGATGAGCACGATTTCTAGCCTACCTGATATTAAATGATAACGCAGCATAAAGCAATTATATTGTATAATTATTATTATTAACAAGAAATTAACTAAAAAGGTAAGTGTAATATTTTATACGATTACATAACCAATTTACATATTTAAAATGAACACTGTTATGAAAATCAATAGCATTATAACAGTATGTAGAGCACATAGAATAATAACATTGGGTAATATTTGTGCCACAACATGTTATGTAAATTCCTATTTTGAAAACGTGAGGAAGAGCTCTCTTCAATAATTCATTACGTTATGAAACATACGAGTACGATAAAAGTTTCGTGACAGCGCGCATGAAATAAAAAAATCTCAGAAATGTGAATCGTGATTGAAATGACACCATTATTATGTAACTCTCATTTGCTTAATAACTGTAGAAGTGCGTGGTATAAACTATGCTAATATAATACTAAGAGTTTAAAAAATATTATCAACATATTAAAATAAAGTAGACTATCTTTTGCGAGGTATTCTTTTATTTTCATAATGTTATTATTATGACATAAGCAACTTATACCGGGATTAATCCCTGACCTTAATTTCCTTAGTCGTCCGTCGTCCGTCCGCCGTCGTCTAGAAAACCAAGACGAGTTATTACTTCACGTCAGGTATAATTTGAAACATTTCTGTACATGTCAAAAAACAAATATTACGTTTTTATAATTTACCTCAAAGAAAAACAAAAAGAAAAAATACGAGGACTTGATCGCCTAGTCCTATTTATAAAATGACTCATGGTCAATATAGTCGCGTAAAAGTAGTAATAACATACTCGTAACACAGAAACTTTGGATTTCCGAACGACAGCATCTTGATCTGACAACTTCAGTTCAATAAACTCTCTTTTCTATCCAAAATATTACAACTATCTCTCCTACAAAGTAAACAAAAAAAAATTACCCTTAGTTCTGTAATATATGTACCAGTGTTGGCCCAAAGTTAATCTGATTAACGATTAAAAATTCATGATTAAAAATCATAATCAAAAAAATTGATTAAGATTAAGTAATTTAATCAAATATAAAATGATTAAGATTAACAATCATAATCATTAATCGTTAATTTGATTGTTTGATTAACTATTTATTAACTACTTATTTATTTATTTCATTTACTGGATGACACTAACAGCTTGATACGCAAAATATGTATGCATCAAAGTTGTTATTGACTCGACGTAAAGAAAACATAATAAGGCCAAATAAAATGTATAATATAAATAAATCAACTAATTCAAAATGTAAATATTCCCTATTCCAATTTCTACTAAACATATTCCATTCATTCATTCATTTTCCGAATTTTATAACAGTAAAAATTTAAATATCAGTAATCCCAGAGCTTTTAACAGTCAACAATGAAACCGATAACACACACCACCAAGAAGACGAGTTTTTTTAATTTCAATTCCGACTCTGGCAGTGAAGCGGAATTTATTGATGCTAAAAAGAGAGCAGATATGATAATTTCAATTTTTTTGCCGAGGGAAGCCAAGAACCAGAGCTTCTACTAAATTATCCTGTTATAGGCAAAGCGTTTATTAAGTAAATACAATACACCAATGCCGTCCTCTGGCTCGGTAGAAAGAATGTTTTCTTTTGCGACGATGCTAAATAAGCCTAGATCACACAGATTATCTGACGACTTGTTTGAAAAAAGAGTAGTTATGAAATGTAATTTGAACAAACAAAAAATAGTAAAGATTAGTTGATTGAAAATATTCTTCAAAATTAGAATTCCTGAATTTAAACGTTAGAAATTATTTTTTTGTTCTTTGAATGATTAATAAAAATATTTTAAGAAATCTGTCTCTTTATTTAACATCATTTCTTTACTGTAAAATAAATTACATTGATGAATGTATTAGGTTTATAATCAAGTTAATCAATTAATGATTAATAATTAATGATTAAAGACAATAATCATGATTAAGATTACTTTTTTAATTATGATTACTTTAATCATGATTAATGTAATCAGATTAAAGTTAATCAAATTAATTAATTGATTAAAAAATTAATTGATTACTGCCAACACTGATATGTACAGTATACCGGGTTAAAGGTTTAATGCAAACTACTCTACAACGTAAACACTTTAAAACTATTTTTTTTTTCTACGTTTTTTGTGAATTCGTGAAGAAACAATGAGCTCCTACATCCGTTTTGTCAAAAGTTGTTGAACTTTTTGTATGAAACAGCTGTTTTTTATAACAACTCACAGCAATTCTTTGAACGTAAGTTCTTTCTCTCTATAGATTAGAAGTTATGCTCTATAGATTAGAGGTCTCTATAGATTAGAAGTTATGCTCAGATAGCCATGAACCCTGTATTTATTTTACACATTATATAAATGTGTTTTTCTTACGCATTTTCATTTTAAGGGCGCCATTCTCTGCATTATCAAAATTGAAATATTACATTATTACGTAGATACTTTTAATAGAGGTTTAATAATATTAACATAATTTATTTATTCAAGTTACTTATCCAAATTACTTCATTCAAGCAACCTTACTCGTATAAGTCGGTTTTAGAAAGTAATTGTTTCCAAAAACAATTATTTTTGCAGGTCACAAGATAAGGAATAATTTAAATAAATTGCGTTAGATAACTGGTAATACATTAAATTAATATTATGTTCATTGAAACTAAATATAAACTTACGACTAACTCGTAAAATAAAATAAAAACGATATAAAAAAACTAGGGCATTTTTTTATGACACCGGACACAGTTAAATCTCATTTATTTTAATTAATAATCTTTTAATATGTAAAATAAAACTTATACAAGATATTTTTATAGAACTTTTTAATTTTTCGCCTACAAGTTTTGTGTTAGGAGACATTTTGATTAGTTCTGGAATAAAATAAGATTTTTTTATATAATCGTTTTAGCGTAAAATAAATTAAAGACTGCAATAGAATTATTAACAGATTTATTTATTTACAATTTGTGTTTATTAATAGATTTATTAATTTTTATCAAAATAAGGTGTCTTAAAATAAATACATGTTAGATCAAAATAAAGTGAGACGGCCATTATAGATGTCTAATCTAGTTAGATGTAGATTTTTCATAGTATTTATAAAAAAATAGACATCTAACGGGCATAATAATAATAATATAGAGAGTGCAGTTAGAGTTTAGGCATAATAATTTTCTATTTTGTTTTCAATCCTATTTAAACACAAGTTTTTCTTTTTTTTTTTTTTTTTTCCGGAAGAGCAAAATTATGATTTCCAATATTATCACAGCGCGTGAACATAAAAACTGAAGTTATGTCATAGATAAACCAAGACAATACCTACAAGGTCGATAAGTTAATGTCGAGAAGACGTCACGAGAACCTGTTACCGCCTGCGTTACAATTACAGATTTACACTGTAAACACAACAAGGTCACAGCTGAGCTGAGAGCTGTGACCACTCATTTCATTCTGTAATTTTCTGTTACGGATATTTGTTATACTTTGGTCTGATTGTGGATTAACTGTTGTCATTTGTTTTTAGATTGTCATTTGTTTCTTCCCAAAATTTACTTAACGTATACTCTGAGAACAAGTGCAAAATTTATCTTAGCAAAATGTTACGCAGATCAAAAGTACTTACTTTGAGATAATGCGTTTACCTAAACCTTAGGTTTTAGACTGTATGAAAAGTTTGTAAACGTGACGTTGTTTTGATTTTTATTCCTATATTAAAGTGATCAAAAGTTTCAATATAATGTTAATAAATATTAAATTCTAGAATCATTAGGTCAAATCAGAAGAAAAAAAAAACTTTTTTTTTTCAGATCACCAGATCTTGTTTGTTACACACGGGAAGTTTTCATAATATGGCATTTATATGACAGAAGGACAGCAGATGACCTTTTCTCAAATTACATAGCAAGAAATTACATAGTATTGTATCATTGTCAATAACTAATTTAATATGAAGAGTTACTTGTCTATCATTAGTATGCATCCGTGTCACTGCCATTGTTCAGCTGAATTAACTAAACATTATCAAAGGGACATTTTTATTCGAGTTTTCAATGAATAATTTAGGGATCTTTATAATATTAATATTTTATTAGTCGTGCAGCGGTTTTTCTTAGACGTAATGTGAGTTGAGACCAACGGAACAAAGACTGATTTACTGAATAAAATAGGTCAGCCTCCCTTGAATTAATAAATATTTTTATTTTTAATAGACCTACGTTTTGACCACAACTCACAACCCATCTGATGGATGCAAATGCAATTGAGGATGGATCACGCAAGATGCCTAGTGCCTACTTAGTTAGGGATACACGGTTGACGGCAATGCGTTCTCATTAAAAAAAGTTGAAGCAAGTAGCGCCACTCAGTATAAATGATTAATTTAATACATTTCACGTGATTATTTGCGCCAATTGTGGTAACAGGTTAAAGAAAAGCGCTATGCTGACAGAGGCCTCTGCTCTTTAATATACCGCTGCGCTGTTTTTTAATATACCTCAATGCAATAGATGCGTCGAAGTCAAATAGGGCAAGGGAATAGGCAGTACAATATTTGCAAAAATGCTCTATTGTATATATGTATAGCCTATTTCAATAAATGAATTTTGAGTTTGAGCACATAATATGTACATCGAATATTGATATGAATATTGATTTCTATCATAGATTTATGATAGAAATTTGCAAAGTTGCCTGCCGAATTTGATGCAATAGTTTCTTAGTCTGCTAAGCGCCTAAGTGACTACATGATTAAGATTAAAAGCATCGTGCAACATAATCACATTGTTTTAATGAAATATGTGTACATGAGCCTAATATGTAAAGACTGTTATTTTCGCTTGCTATGAAATTGGGTTACAATCATATAAGAAACTCATTATTCTCGTTAACTTTCATCCGTTTTGGTTTTGCGCTTTTAATTATCAGATAAATACTTTACGATCATTTCATAATTGAGCAAATTTATAAACTATACAAACTAGGTTAATTGAAATTAAAGCCTTGTTATTTTTAGAAGGATGAGTGAGGATCGGTTAATTTAATATTATAGTATATTTAAAAGCTTGCATGAACTGCGTGAAATAAGTAATAAAAATAATAAATAAAAATAATTAAATAAATATTTCAGGACGTTTCACACAGCGCCACCTAACTCCAAACTAAGCAACCTAATGCTTGTATTATGGTGATTAGGATAACGGATATAATACTTATATACTTTTCTTTAATAATAATTGGGGTTTATACTCCAACAAAACAGGTGACCCTTTTTACACTGTCAGAGTCATATCACAATATATAGGTTGTGTGGCCAATCTATATGTTGCATTTTCAGGTTATCGAGATTACTACAGGGCCTGCAACATGACCTGATGACTGCACCTTACATATCTTATAGGAAATATCCGGGACCCACAGTTTTACATGCCGAAGCACGGTAGCGTCCTCGCGAAAAGTATTTGCCACACTAATATTTAAACCCAGGGCCTGCAGATCTCAACCCGGACGTACAACCACTGGGCTACGGACGCTACAAACAACAACAAAAAACACGCTACAAAAGTTTCACCTATTTGAAATGAATGAAAACATATGATAGATAAAAAAAGGAAAATCGATAAGGTTCTGTGACATTATGTGGTGATAAAGGCCAAATGATGATCGGGCAAAATAGTCTTTAAAAGTATTCCAACTCAGAAAATATTACCCAGGAAATATTATACTTAATAAGTAGTAATTACAAAATTTAATCTAAGATAATATAACAGAGAGATATAAATTACAGAGGAAATTGAGGAAAGTCAGTCATTCAAAATTCAAATTGAAGATTTGAATTGAGGAAAATTTGTATTCAATATAAATTGATATGAACGTTATAATAAAGAAAATGTATCTTTGGCATTAAAAATAACAAAAATAATATTATTATACGAGTAAATCCAAAGTTCGAAAATCGTCAATTAACACCAAAGAATAGCGTCACGAGATCACGACATGAAACCTTTTGCGTATTGCGCACAAAAACCTTTTTCAATTACGAACAGAAGTAAAAAGGTACTTTAATATACGATTATAAATAAAAAGTTATATTAAAATCTTAAGTAGATATTATGTCTCAACACTTAAAATAAAGTAAAAATAAATTATAATATTAAAACTCAAATTCTTACAGATAACCGTTTTGGTTGTAACAGAACGTATTAATGGAATTAGGCGTTACTTTGCGGAAATTCATGATAATACTATTTCTACATCACCACCTCTAAAAAAATTGTTAGACTTTAGACTTAAAAATTAGAGCGAAATTAACACTAAATATTAATATTTAACTAACAATGTAACACAGTTGAAAAGTATTACCCAGCCATTTTTGGAAGTCCGTCCCCTGCATGAGGTGTACTTCAAACAATGCAAATCACCACACGGTCGGTTCACCACTGCCATAAATTACGTTCGATATTCTAATCGGGATCACGTTGGTGCGCGAGACACAATCGCGCGCGTGCGCATGTCATGTACCACTGGAGCTAGGAGTTACTGTCAAGGAAGGCGCGTCCGTAGAGATGGGCGAGTGATGGGAATTTCGAGGGCTTGTATCGATAGTTTATATCGATAGTCGATGAAATGTTTATTATCGATATGTTTTCTTTTCTACCCTACAATATGATGAAATTATTATAATGAAACACGATGAACTTTCAAAAATTTGAGGAACATTTTTTTTGATAGAGTAGCACTTATAGCTATAGTATAAACCACATGAAATTTTTGTTGGTTTTAGACTCGAATTATATACTTATTATATTATGTATTAGTATTGAGCTTACCAAATGTTAATCATTATTACATTTAATTTTAAGATTGCTCTATAGAGTGTTTATTTATAACAAATTGCAAAGTTTTATTCAGGTAAACAGCATAATATACACATTCAATTGAGTTTGAAGATGAGTTTGAATACTTACAAAATTATAATGGGATATCAAAATATTCCTGTAACATATTTTTTTAAATGGTCATGATATATAAAAGTTAACGATGCAATTGATCACGTCCCATCACTAAATGCGCCGGCGCACGCCACGGTAGAGCGCGCACTCGCACAGCACTACTCAGTTATGGAAATTAACGTCAGCCAACGTAAAAATAAAAACACAGAATAATTACCATCGATATGGTCAGTGACCACCGCAGACCATCACTATGGAAGGGACTCTTATAGTCTTACTAATAACCTTAATTGGAAAGTTTTGATGTGGTGAAAATGAAAGCCTTAAAGTCTTAGAATAACTTTTGATCTAGTTTTATTAGATCTGAGAGTTTGATTGTAAGACCTGAGAGCGCTCCAAGCAGAGTCTTGGGAAGCGACAGCGCAGGACCGGCAGTAGTGGTGTCTTCTTGTGTCAGAGGCCAAGACTCAATTTGGGTCGCTGCGCCATCTTAGTTAGTTACTTTTAGTTAAATCTTTGTAGGAAGAGCACAGTGCAGTATTGCTTTCGTTGTATTTTGTGTTACCTCGTATAAGTACTAGGTAACATTACAATAATAGTACCTGGTTTGTTTAACACCAAGAAAGCGTAGTATTTACACGTTATCTTAGTTACAATACATACTACATTATAATAAAACTCTTTAGTATACATATATTGCGTAGTGGTTAAATTGGAACGGAAAATATCCAATCCTTCAATATTAAATTATGTTGCAAAATATACCTCTGTAATAAACATACCATAGTTTTAGAAACTTTATGCAAAGTGTCAAGTTAAGGAAGAGATTTAACCCCCTCTTTTTCTGCACTATCGCTGATCAGGAGAGATAGTGGTCAAAGGCTAATATATATAATTAGCTGCGCCCAACGGTTTTACCTCCAGTACTTATGTAGCCTATGGGTTATTCCAGGGTCTAAGCTATATCGGTACAAATTTTCAGCTCAATCGGTCCACCCGTTTAGGCATGAAAGAGTAACAAACATCCAGACATCCATTCTTACAAACGTTCACGTTTATAATATTAGTAAGACAAGAACACATTGCCTTCATCCATGTTTCCAGATCGATATAACTTGGGAATCTTCAAGGCAAGACTGGTACCTTTCTAGGCATCTTACTATGTGATTCATCGTAGACCGCATCTGCACTTTCCATTAGATGAGAAGTGGTCAAACCTAAGCTTATTTAGTACAAAAATTAACAAAAATGTAAAGTAGATCCGCGTTACTCAGCTAGTGATAAATGTTTATAAGTCTCGCTTCCGTAGAGTCTAGGAACAAGATATATATTTTCTCTTAGGAACTAATGCGATGAGGTCTACTGGTCAGCGGAATAATTGTAGATTACGTAAGATTAGACACACGCTTTGTTACGTTGCGGCGTAAATATTGAGTGTATGGGTTTATTAACACTTTGAATTTTTATGAAGATTATAATGATAGTAATATAATTCTTATGAAAATATTTTATACGTTGTGGAATTATTTATTATGCCAATAATATGTGCAGATGGTTTTGCTCGCACAGTAATCTGTACATCAATAAAACAGATTTGATGGGCATTGACAAGAAATTGGAAGACGGGGGGTTAGAGGGGTGTTGGGTTTTGCAGTGAGACTCAGTGGTAACTAGGCTCTATAATTATGCGCATAAGTGCTTTTTTTGGGCAACATATATATCATTTATCGTCAAAATCTTCAGTACTTTTCATTAGGTGGGATCGATCTATTTAGTATTCAAGAATACATTGGTACGTGCTAGATACGTTTTAAGTACATGACAGTACTTACATCTTTATCATCTTTTGGCTGTGTCATTTTCGAAGCAATTTGTGTTAATCGATAGGTGATAGGCGTGATTTATGATAGGCAGAGGTTTACTGTTATGGCTCTATTAGGTTTTATGTATACAGCATGCATGGTAATGTGTTGAAAACATGACATTTTAAAGACTCGAAGTTATTGCTAAAGTTTTTTTTATACCCAATAGGTCTACGTTTGACTATAAAAAAATCTGATGGGAAGTGCAGATGCGACGACAAATCACATAAGATGCCTATAAAGATATGTACCTATTCAGTCGTGCCATGTATTTAATGAGAATTTATGATAATAGTATTCGTTTATGTTTAATTATCATACTCACGCTAGGACTATAAATAATTATTTTAACTATAACAAGAACCTAAATATTTATTACATTAAAATAATAATTATTATACGTAAGTGTACCTATTATAACAAAATTTGGACGCTCAGAATGTAAAGTATCTAAGTGTATAGTGCTTCGCTATACGTACGGAAGATGGGATTTCGACTTGCGGGTAAAGCCGTATATGATAGTATACTTATACGTATTCTGATTGATCGACCTAGGCGTACTTCCCTTGACCCTTGAAAAAGTGTCGTTCTAAGGACAGGTCAGGAGCACCAAGAACCGGCGAGCGTGCATGAAGAATGTGATGAAAGTTGAGGAAGCGTAAGAGGTGCGTCAGGATCGTACCAAGTGGAAGGAAATAGACTCTTACTACCCCAGCGGGAACCAGGCGTAATATTATGTATGTGTGCATTCTGAAAACTCAAGTCAATTTGCTTTTTTTTGGGATTACTTTTTTAAATATGTAAAAAAAAAATCTTCTATAAATTAAGAACCTCCATCTTTTCAAGTCGGTAAAAATTTACATCCCACCAAAATACAGTCCATGTCAGTCAACAATGTTAACAGTTTATCAGAAATATACGACCGGTTAAGCCTATTATGTAGGCGCGTGTAAACCGCGGTTTAAACACTGTTTAACTATGTCGTGATTTAACGGCTATTGTCTGAGTTAATCACCAGTTAATATAGGTTAGTTGTTTAGGAGTTTGTGGTTGAGATCATTTTTGGTGATGGAAATGGGTGATATTAATGTGACGTGGGTATAAAAATGGAAAAGTACATTCTTCACATAAATTTTCATAATGTAATAGGTATATCGATTTCAATGCTTTTCTGTGTGTATATCTTGTGGCGAATAAAATTATTTCTATATTTTTTCTTAGGCATGGACGAACAACATTTATTTTGAGTGTAATTTTTTTGTTGGAACAATGCTTTTGATAGTTTGGAGATTTTGAAATTGCGATAACAATACAATGATGCAGATAGGCCTAGACATAATTTTAACCTAACCATAATTTCAATCTATATTTCGTACGTTTATATCACATAACCTAGTTTCCTTGCTTTATAGAGGGCTTAATCAAGCGCGCCAGCAGCTGAGCAATGCAAAGAATGTGCCTGGGATCAGAAGTGTTGTGTACTTATATCATTGAAAAGGTACAATACGGTATATGGTAAAGGTAAAATACGTGCAATCCGACTCAGTAACATCATGTAACAAGCAATTTTATTAAGAAAATCATTACCAATCCGCTACATCATGTAATAATAGGTACAACACACAATAGTACCTACCTTCACAAGCGAGCTCTTGAAGCGTGACTCACAAAACACACGACGATGCGACGTTAATCATCTGAGTCAATATTTACTATGATACACCTACCATATAACTTTATTATAGATGAAACATGCTCTTTAAATCAGATTGAAATAAAACTAGGTGATACAATTACTAAGTATGTAGTACTCAATTCCTTCGTTTGGCACCCAGCATAAAAATTGTCGATAAGTGCTCACTTCGCCTCCTTGGTTCGCCGATCCTAGACGAATCCTTCCCACCTTTTGTTGAGGAAAAAATTCAAAATTTTATGATGGCCTCGGACAGATTGATCAAAATTAATGCCCACATGGCATTTACTATTATCAGGTATTGTTTGTTTGTACCAAAATTTACATATGTTTTACGATGTTGTCCATTGTGGAAACACAATGAGCTTCTTGTAAGCTTAGACAACGTCATAAAAAATACCCTGATGTCGGTCCTGAATTTGAGCTTGGATGACAGGGCTTGGTCTCAAGCCTCCTTACCTATCAGGTTTGGGGGCCTGGGGGTCCGTAAAATTTCTAGTGTCGCTCTCCCGGCTTTTTTGTCCTCAGTGCATAGTTCGGACAATCTCATTCAAAAAATACTCGCTCCCTCGCAAGACCCCGCATTATCATCTTTGGCTATAGCTAATTCAGCTGAGGCAAAAAATGCTTGGGTTGCAGCTTGCCCCAATACCGATTTACCTAAAGTACCATCTTCACAGAGACTGTGGGATGGGCCTCTCTGCGAGTTGGCACGGAATAGTCTAATACAAACGTGTCCCAACTCGTCAGACCGTGCCCGACTTCTAGCAGTCTCTGTTAGGGAATCTGGTTTTTGGTTGCAAGCCATCCCTTCCATTAATACTGGTAATCTTTTAGATTCATCTGCTTTTCGTGTAGCTGTTTGTTTGCGCCTGGGTGCAGCATGTTATGTAGGTCACCGCTGTCAGTGTGGTACTGCAGTCGACGAACTCGGTCACCATGGTCTCTCATGTTCTCGGAGCGCTGGCCGAATCTCCCGCCACTCCAGTCTCAACGACATCATTCGCCGGGCTTTTACCAGCGCCAATGTAGCAGCCATTCTCGAACCGAATGGTCTGATGCGTGACGATGGTAAAAGACCTGACGGTATGACTTTGATTCCCTGGAAGTTAGGTCGGCCGTTAGTGTGGGACGCGACTTGCGTTGATACACTGGCGCCCTCACATCTTCCAGAGACTCAAATTGCGGCTGGTGCGGCGGCAGTTTCTGCTGAGCGGCTCAAGCGGCGTAAATATGCTAACCTCGATAGCGGTTACATTTTTGAGCCGTTTGGGGTAGAGACTTTGGGTCCTTGGGGTCCGGGAGCTCACCGCATTTTCCAAAATTTATCTGAGCGCTTGGTCGAGGCGACGTGTGACCAAAATGCTGGGGTATATTTGGGCCAACGTATAAGTATTGCCATTCAACGTGGCAATGCTGCCAGCATTCTGGGCACTCTGCCAACTGACAGTGGTTTGGAGCACTTGGATTTTCTGTAGATCGGCTTGTGGCCGATCTGTGGTTAATAAAAGTGTTCTTTACTGCTGTAGTAGCTGTAGTATTGTTAGTTTGTTTTTCTCAATAAAGGCATTTGCCACTTTAAAAAAAAAAAAAAAAAAAAAAAAAATTTAGTACTGCGTATGATTACGACCTCAGAGGTACTCTAGGTGGCGCGATGGGCTTACAATTACTTACCCGCTTGCAACGCAGAAGGTTGCGGGTTCGATTCCCGCATGGGACAATAAATGGTTGTGTGCTCCACAGGTATTTGTTTCTGATCTGGGTGGTTCTATATCTATTATAGGTATGCATAAAAGAAAAGTGTAAAGTATTATACCCGCTATCCTAACTACCATAACACAAGCAATTAAGTTGCTTAGCTTGGGGTTAGGTGGCGCTGTGTGAAATATCCTGAAATATTTATTTATTAGGGGCAACTAGTAAAATTTCGGAGTAAGTTACAACGTATAGATACGAGTAATATGTGTACGAGTAGTAAGTGTGGAAATGTAACTGCACTGAAAAAAAATACAATAAAATAGGCGGACCTAAACATCGTGCACACTGCACACTCACAAACCTATAACTGTTCAGTATATAAACCTCCTAAAAACTATTTTAAATTTATTTTTGGGTAATTATTAATAGCCCTTGGCCATACCTATTGCCAGAGATGAAATTATTTGAAACTATGTACATTAAAAATGATGGAGTTCATCCAATTTTTTAATGCACTTTACATTTTATCTACTCGTACCGCAGTGCTAGTAAAAATTTTTTTTGGTGTTTAAGTGCAATGACATAACGGACGAAATTGACGAAATATAATATTATTATTCTCGACCACTTTGTAATAATTATTGTGTGTGTGTGTGCGTTTAAAAAGGTTCAAGTTTTAAAATAGTTACATTTTAACAATTTTAGGTTAATAGACCCATTATCTTTGTAAATATAACAGTCTTAAATATTTTGTAAATGAGAACATAATTGCAATCAACAAAACAGTACTCACAATCCACAACCTTACTGGCGAAGGTAAACTTTAGAAACGCACGAAATATTAGTAATTTAGTAAAATGAGGCGTCTTCAAATAACTTCCGTTCTTGGACTGGGGTCATGCCGAGCAAGCGTGACGAGGTCATTGCTATGCAAGGATGCGTTGGCATTTTAGGCCTTTGTCACGGTAAATAAGTGAAATTATAAAAAAAAAACTTTTTAAAAATAAGCTTTTATTATTATTGCCATCTAGTACCAAAGTCCTCGTCAAGACAAATCAAATGAGCCCAAACTCGATGGGGTTGCGTCGGTTAATTACAAAGTTTCTATGGTCACCTTCCAGCTGCATCATCAGATCAGCTCCATGTCATAATAATATTGCATTGTCATTCGATTTATAAATATGCATGCCAAATTTCAATCAGAAATCGGAAAGTGGATCAAAGTAAACTTCCAAGATTTGATCACAGAGACAGACAGACAACAGACAGGATAAAATCTCACCAAGTTTACCTATGTGTTATATGTGTGAGTTTGTTAAAAACTAGGTTATTTAATTAGATTAATATTTTTGGATATAGCTCGGACCTTGGAAAAAACATAATGAGGCACTTTTAACAAATAAAACTATTTACATAATTAGTTGTAAAAATTATCGTAAGCATACCTATACATTAGCTATCTATTATTAGTAAGTGCTATCGGTAGCTATGACAAAGTTGGTATTATAGATGAAAACGTTCGTAGGTACTAGTATTGGCGAAACCTTTTAAAATTATCAAGACAAAGTACTATCTAATAAGTAGTAACGTACTTTTTAAATTATAATAAAATGCAGAAAAAAATAAATTTACGTCATAACTTTTCTAAATTTCCATAAAATAATACTTAACTATTCTATGCAAAATACTCCCAAAATTTTATAGTCTCAAGTAAAATTATGTTTTAAACTTTGTAATAAATTAGATTTTAACTTTTTGTTTTTAGTTTTTATAAGATTTATAGCAGCCAGATTTATACGATGTATTTTCACGAAAAGATGTCTCAATTTAAGAAATCCAAAACATCCCCCGAGCGTAACCGCAGAAACCAAACTCCCCAAAACAAATGAACACGTGAGACGCATATCCAACAAGTAAGGTGCCAAACCCAAACATTTTTTCTTTAAATTCGATCAAGCTCTGTCCAGAAAGTAAAGGGGAACACCACTTGAATACAAATTTTATAACATTGATTCACGACAAGCGATGGTCCAATCCAATCGGAAAGTTTCTCGGGGGATGACCCCGTGGATTTAATCCATCGGTAATACGAAAATTGATGTAAAAGCCGCGGAGCACGATGCATGACCGTAAGGGCTCCATACAAAATGAGACGCCTTCACATTTCTGACAGAATCACTGTGAGCGCCCCGAGAGACCGACGCATTCTAAAATGTGGCGTGTTACAAGCTAAAAAGGTTTCGATTCAATTGGTTTACGAGATTATTGGAAGCAATTCCGTTCAGAAAGAACTATGGCACGTGACCGGAATAGTGGAGTGGAATCGGAACAGCTGAAAGTAGACGATGCGACCTAGACGGATTTTTATTGACAGTTTATACACCTTTTTATAAAGCATAAAGATGATAGCTGCTTCTCAATGCCCCTAGCATAGTAAATATTAAAGATGGAATATAGTTTTATTTTGTCGCAAAGTTTCTTTCAAAAATGTTATGTTAAAAAATATACCAATTCTTACTATAAAAGTATTAAAATCTGATTTCAAAATCAACCTCTGTACTTTTAAATATAAATTTTGAGTCTCTTTCATTAGATAGGTATCTGAAAAAAAAAAGAAAAAAATGCTATGCAAAAAGAACTATAATTTTAGATTGACTTGCAATTCTGCTTTGATCTTAACCTTTATATGGTATGATAAAGTGTCTATCTAGGTAGGTATCTATAACATAGCACCAATATTAAAAATCTAAAAATTGTGTCTCAATGTGTTTGCTACTTTATTACGCCAATGCGTCAAAAATAATTTCTCTTACATTTAGTACGTGATATATGATCCAAAATACAACAGACTAAGTTTCAGCAAATAAAACCTTTAGCTGATGAATTATTTGTAAAATTTTAGAAGCAATCCAAGTAACCAATCAACTAATCAGTCCCAGCCACCCAACTAGCCAAATTGATTTAATTTCCTGCAACACTATCCTGGATCTTATCGCGTGATAACATCTCACGTTTGAGACGTATTGTCCCTAATCCCATTGTGCGAAACTTGGGGATTGTTCTAAGGAGAATTAATAGAAGTTCCCGCATCCGTACTCGCCGGGAACCCTATTGTGGCCTGATTTATCGGTGAAGAACAAATATAAATCAAATCGAAATTGCCCCGGCGAGCGATCTTAACGTGGATCGTATCCAGGTTCGCGATCGATGGTGCAGTAAGAGCTTTCTTTTGAAATTGTTACCTCACTTCTAATGCGAAAGGCCATATAACCATCTGGTGGCTGATATATAGACCATCTTATGTAAATATTTTTGTAACTAGTCTTATGTATACAGATACTGCACACCGCCGTCTATTATTGTAATATATCAGTCCTGTTCCATTCCCAGGTTGTCTGTAAGAAATTGCCTAGTGTGATAAGACCCCCGATTGTTAACCTAGCATTAAAATATCTAGCTCAGTAAGTTCCTTTGTAATTATTTGGTATGCAATAAAGTATTTATTCCTTTCTATAAATAGTTCTCAATTCCACATCAAAACTATCCCTATATTACATGCGCCTTGCAGTGTCGCCGAGTGGTCATTACTAATGCCAGGTTTATTCCACCTTATATGCTTAGTATGCTACTATCTTCAACCGCATCATTGCGAGATCGGGGTCAAAGGCTATAATGATTAAAACAATATATAATTGGGGTTTATACTCCAACAGAACAGGTTACCCTACTTACACTGTCAGAGTCAAATCACAATTTATGGGTTATGTGGCTAATTAATATGTTGCAGTTTCAGGTCGCCGAGATTACTACAGGGCCTGCAACATGACGTAACGACTGCCTCCTACATATCTTATAGGAAACAGCCGGGTCCTACAGTTTAACGTGCCTTCCGAAACACGGTAGCGTCCAGGCGAAAATTTTTGCCACACTACGATTTGAACCCAGGACCTCCGGCTTACAAGCCGGATTAACGACCACTGGGCCACGAACGCGGTGTGTTTGTGTTTTATATGAATATTAAAACAAAACACATTAACGGATGTCTTTAAAAATGTCGGTAAAAGCTTTTGAAATATACCTCCCAGAGTCTAAAGCCAAGATCTCCTTCCAGTTGGGCCATATGCAGTTCTTCAGCTTATAAATTATACTTCTTACTGTTTATAGCAAGTTCAATAGTTTAACGTTACCCACGGTGTTTGGTATAAGCTGGAGGCTAAGGTTATAGTAGGATTTGGTTTATTAATTCATGGTCTCGGCTCCGGATACAGTCTGGATAGTCAATCTTGTGAATATGAGATGTGTGGAACCGTTTTACTTGATAATGGTATTGGAAACCCGTAACAATGCACCATAGAGGAAGGCAGTTACTGTATTATGGTGTTTGATATAGTTGACTTCCATATTCCATATTCTTACTAGGATGTAAATTATAATTTACTGGCTGCGCCCAGCGGTTTCGCCCGCTGTACTGTACCTTTGTGTTATTCTAAGGTCTAAGCTATCTCTATACCAAATTTTAACTCAATCGGACCACCCGTTTAGGCGTGAACAAGTAACAAACATACATACTCACACAGTTAAGTCACACACTCACAAACTTTCGCATTTATAATATTAGTGCGATTTTTGTTCGATGTAAATACTTACGAGTATATTGAAGTAAGACGGCTTGTTACGGGTGCTTCGTGTTTCAAACAAGAACTGTCCATCAATATTTCTCTTTTTTGTACAGGGCCTAAATTCTGCACAAAAAAGAGACGGCGGCGCAGCAAAACGTAAGCAAAAAAAATAACCTGTAAACACATTTTTATTTTCAAAAACGCCATTTTGAGGCGCCTAAAAGATGCTAAATTAAAAAAAATTGAAGTTGCATTTCAGTTTGTACTGGCATCGTAAGAATTTTCAAGATTTTTTTCAAAATTTTGTTAAAATTTGACAGTGGGCGCCAGCAAAACGAGAAGCGATTTTGGACCGACATAACCCCGCAAAACACATTAAAAAAAAAAACAGATAAATAAATAAATGCAGCAGTTTCGTCAGTACAAAATTCAAATGAAGTAATTTAACTTTTTTATTATAATAAAACTCATACTATCCGCAGCTTTGTTCAATATTTCACTATCTATATGACGTTTGTATTATTAAACAACACAAACGACAAGAGTTAATCCTCAAGTTACTAAAGGTCAAACCTCGTCTCTCGACTATATTATGTAGGCAGAGAGCCCTCAAGTTCTTCGGGTACACAGTCAGAAGAGGTTGATTATCACCAGCTGTGTCGACGGGAAGAGGGGCAGAGGGCGCTCTTCTACAAGATGGACCCACACAACCCAGGACGCTACAGGAGCCACCCTGCAAACCTCCATACAGATGGCGCAAGACAGAAGCGTCTAGATTTTATTTTATATCCAGCTGTCCGCGTATTTTGAGTACATAATAATATTATCGAGTTAGATGTTAAGGAAGTCATAAAATTAAAACAAACCTATATACCTAAAGTCAATTTTAGGCTAGTTAAGGGAGTGATTTTGCATACATCAAAACGCTTAGTCCGTACACAGCTTAATATTTCAAGCTAAAGCTGAAAGGCCTTGACCTGTCATCCCTACCTTTCACCGTCCAACATAGGGTACGCAAAAAACACAATGCACTCAATACTCGAAAGCTCCAATAAATCACAGTCTGTGGTCATCCCTGAACATTGATTGATGTACTTCCCACGTTCAATCTGCTAATAGGGCCCTATTTTGACCTTACGACGCGATTTGATGTTTAGAAGACGATTTTTTGACATTGTCTGGTAAAGATCGCTCTAAGACCGCCAAATGGTTTTGGTAGATTTAATTGTTGTAGTTTTTAAAAAAAATTTTATGTGTTATCAACAAATAGTTATTTACTTTATCTAGTTCTTCTTTATAGTTCACTACCTACGCAAGTCAATTTTAATATTTTCTTGTCCTTGCATAGTTATCTGGAAGGAATTACTTCAAGCAATAATTGGTAGCTAATTGTTTTTTTTTCTTTACATTATTTCCGTGACCTAAATGCTGGGGTATATAATTTGGCGTATAAGTATTGCCATCTAACGTGGCAATGCTGCCAGGATTCTGGGAATGCTACCAGCTGACAGTGGTTTGGAGCACCTTTTCTGTAGATCGGCGTGTTGCCGATCTGTGGTTCAAACAAGTGTGTTCTTGACTGCTGTATTAATAAATGAAACATGATTTATTGTATTTCACGGGCACCATCTTTATTGGCAGAGCACGAGAGATTAGAACGCGGGAACATCATGAGTTGACAGGTGACAGATAAAACCACAGATAATAAACATAGAATAGGCTGGCTATACACGGTAAATTCTTAACACAGCCCCTCAATTTTAGAATTTAAAGATAACATTCTTAAATTGTACAAACAAAACTAATTTTTAACTTATACTATTTGTAAATTATGACAACTCCGAAATTAGTTACTCAATGACAATTCTGAAATTTAGTTACTTTATGACAACTCTCAATTTAGCTACTCTATGACAATTCTCAATTTTGATACTCTATTCATGAAAATGTTACAATCTATTTAATAATAATAACACATAATATCTATTTTGTTGTAATGTTATACAAACTTGGTAAATAGGTAGTATAACTATATATATTTTATAAAAATAAACTTAAATTGCCCATTTTCTTTACATATATTAAGTTACATAAGTATGTATTTATAGAAATTAAATGAAGTTAGGATACAAACTTAGTTCTTAGATTAGTTATTTAAATGCTTAAACTATGTTTAGTTTATTACAAAAGTATTCATGTTTGACATTATTTAATGCTTTAGTAAAAATGTCTGAAACATTTTCATTTGTCAGTACATATGATATAGTTATTACTTGATTATGTACTAGGTCTTTTATATAATGATATTTAATTGCTATATGCTTAGAAGCTTTAGTATTAATCTGGTTGTTAATAAGTTTAATGGTACTCTGGTTGTCTATCAACAAGTGTGCTGAAACCTTTCCATAGCATAAGAAATCAGAGAGTAAGCCCTTAATATGTACTAATTCACTTACTGTGTTAGCTGATGCAACATATTCAGCCTCCGCTGTTGATAAAGCTGTACAAGTCTGCTTCCTTGAGAACCAATTTATTAAATTATTACCATGGTATATGGCACAACCACTTGTGCTTTTGCGATCTGTCTTATCAGCTGCCCAGTCTGCGTCTGAAAATGCAACTAGTTTAGTATGCTCACCTGACTTTGTATATAGCAGCCCCTGATGTAAAGTTTCCTTGAGATAACGCAAAATTCTTTTTCCTGCTATCCATAATTCCTTTGTAGGTTTATCTAAAAATCTGCTTAAATATGATACTGCATATGTTATGTCTGGTCGAGTATTTGTTGAAATATAAAGTAAAGCTCCGATTAATTCCTTGAAAGGTACATCAATTATTTCAGATTCAGTGTTTACATAAAAATTTGCTTCCATAGGTGTCTTGGTTCCTTTGCAATCTTGCATATTAAATTTTTCCAGTATTCTCTTGATCATCTCTGTTTGTTTTATTTGAAATGTTTTATCTTGTCTTTCTATTTCCAGTCCTAGGTAATTGTTAACTTCTATTAAATTCTTTATTTTAAACTCTTTCTCCAATTCCTTTATAATATTAGTGTCTTGTCCGAGGTAAAGTATGTCATCGACATATAGTAATATCCAAGTCTTGTCCTTTCTGTATAAGCACGAGTCATGCTTTGACTGTACATATTTATTCGCTGTAATAAAATCATGAAATCTTTGATACCAACATTTTGGTGCTTCTTTCAGACCATATAAAGTCTTTTTTAGCTTAAGAACCTTTCCTTCTCCGATTGTCATTCCTTTAGGACATTTTATATATACATCTGTGTTTACAGTACCATTTAGAAATGCTGTTGGTACATCAAACTGTTTGAGTGGCATGTCTTGTTGTACTGCTATACTCATCATTAGCCTTATTGTAGATATTTTTGCTACTGGTGCATAGTTGTTGTCATTACTTATTTGTTGAAAACCTTTGGCCACTAGTCTTGCTTTCTTTGTCCCATCCTGTTTAGTCTTAAAAATCCATTTAGTATCTATAGCTTTACATCCCTTTGGTAATGTAGTTTCTTCCCATGTTTCTAATTTTATTTGAGAGTCTAGTTCTTTTCTTATTGCATTTTTCCAGTCTCTATCCTCTATTGCTTCTTCATATTCTTGTGGATCTCCTGACAGTAAGCAATATGCTGTATATAGCTCATAATCATCATTTAATACTTTAGGTGTGTGTAGTACTCTTCCTGATCTAGTTGTTATTCCTTCTCTATTTTCTCGAATCTTCTCTTCTTCATTTTCATTACTGCTTTCATCACTTAGAGTGTCCTTAAATTGCTTGATTTTGTTAACTTCTTTTACTTTCTTGTTCTGATTATCTTCTACATTCTTTTTATCTCCTTTTTGGTATAATTTTTCTTCATAGTAATCATAACTCTCATCTTCATTATATTTTTCTTCTTCTTTATATTTTATTTGAGTTTCATCAAACCTCACATCTCTTGATACTTTTATTTTATTGCTTTGTGGATCCCATAAACGATAGCCATTTGCGCTATATCCCACAAATCTCATTTCCTTTGCTCTTGGCAGCAATTTATCTTGTTTTGGTAATGTATGCACCCATGCCTTTGATCCAAAAACTTTTAACTTACTTAAATCCTTGTTTCCAAACTTTTTCTCTGCGGGAGTATTAAATTTGATGGCCGCTGATGGACATCTGTTTAATTGGTAAACAGCACATCTAACTGCTTCACCCCATAATGACATTGGTAGCTCAGTTTCTGTCAGTAACGTCCTTGCTTTATTGAAAATGCTACGGTTCATCCGTTCAGCTACTCCATTACTTTGAGGACTGTAGCTCGTAGTATACTCCTGTATAATTCCTTTATTTTTGCAAAATTTATGTAACCTCTCATTCTTAAATTCTCCTCCATTGTCGCTCCTTATTCTCTTAACTTTATTACCTGTTTGTCTCTCCGTTCTATTTATATATTCCATCAGTCTGTCAGTAGCTTCACTTTTATTCTTTAAAAGATATACTTCACTGAAATGAGTATGGTCATCAATAATGGTATGATAGTAAAGTTCTTCATCTATAGTAGGTGTCCTCATGGGACCTGCTATATCAGTATGTATTAACTCACCTTGAAATCTGGAACGTGGTTTATTAGTGCTCGGGAAAGGTAATCTGGTAGACTTACCTTTCATGCAGGGCTCGCACGGTGTCTTACTGTAGGGTAAGTTCATCAGCTTCAGCTGGTTCCTATTAGCATGACCTAACCTTTGATGCCATGTAGATTCACTCGTAGAACAGCATTTTTCATAATTAATTTGAGCATCTATAACATACAGTTTACCTTTAATATTACCCGTTATAGTTTTTGATGAATTAGAAATTGATACGGAATCATTGTAAAATTTTACTTGAAGCCCTCTGGAAAGTAATTTTCTGACTGATAACAAATTGTGTGACAACCCTGAGACTATTAAACCTTCAACTACAAAACTACCATTTTTATGTTTTAATTCTAATTTCCCTTTTTTGAAACTTGACAAATATTGTCCGTTAGCTACATATATTTTTACTTCTTTATCTAATGTCTCAACATCTGACATAAATGGTAAGTATTGATCTTTTAACAAATGTTCTGTCGCACCCGAGTCTACTACTAACTGAATGGATTCACTTACATCAACATCACTTGCACTGAAAGCTGTAAATACCATATGGGGGTCATTGTCCGGATAATCTTCTTCTTGAGTCATGTTGCTCGCTTGTCTCGGCTGTCTGGATCCTTGTCCTCTGCTTCTACCTCGATAGTAATTGCCCCGTTCAGGTCTCCGTCCTCTATATTGAGATTGACTGCGACAGTTGTAAGCCTTGTGTCCCCTCTTACCACATTTAAAACAAGCAATGAAGCTCTGTGTGTCTCCTTGGCTGGATGATTGACCTTTAAGTTTAATTTCAGCGTCTAATAACTTTGTCTTGACAAATTATATATTTAGTTCCTTATCAATGGTCTCAAGAGTTGTTATGACTGTATCGTAGATGTCTGGAAGTGTCAGTAATAAATGGCATACTTTGTCGCATTCCTCCAATTTTGTTCCTGTACCTTCAAGCTCTGATATTAGCTTCTCGAACTTTAGAAAATGATCTTGGATTTTCTCGTCATTTCCACATTTCATTGATAAAAGCTGTTTTCTTAAGTGCATTTTGTTGAACACGCTTTTTCTTTCGAATATTTCGGCTAACCTTTTCAACATGTCGGCTGCCGACGCGCACCTTTTCACTATATCGATGTATTTGTCCGACAGACATTGGACAATCACGCTTTTGGCCTTAGCGTCGATGGATTTATCAGTATTATCTTCTTGCAGCGCCGATTCTAGGCCTCGCTCTCCTAATATTAGTTCAACTCGAAATTTCCAGTTTGAGAAATTTGCCCCATCTTGTAGCTTCGGCAAGGCGACATTTATATTCGCCGTCATGGTGTGAATTAATTATACTAGTAGTTCGCCTCGAACTGTGACCTCGCAGCCCAATTTCCGTGGTAAACCTTAGACTTTAGGTCTCGACTAAATATATCCTAATACAAGAACTTTAACATTAATATTAAAACTCAAAATATAAAAATTCTGAGAAATTAAAACTCAATAAACCTACGTACCGAGATTTTTTGAATATAATCCTTTTTAGAATTTCGTTCCTCTGAAGGAAAAAACGAAACCCTAATAAATAGGATCACTTGGTCATCCGTATGTCTGTCAAGACCAATTTATACTCTACATCCCGTAGAATTGTATATTTTTACCATAATACACAGGTCTATAGCCGCTTGGTGCCCGTTAAATTAAACTTCTGAGTTAACGTAGAAAAAAATACACCCGTTTATCCTTCAAAAACGTACCTACATTTTTTTGACCTTCTGAATAAATCAACATTCATAGGGAACTTGCCGTTACCATATATTTATGAAATTTGGCAGACTATAAGTACACGGCCCGCGATGCATTATGGTGTGCTCGTGCACCTTTATTGTTGAATGTGCCGGCACAAACAATTACTTTAGGTTTTAAAAAGTTATGCAGACTACTCAAATAACCTTACTGCCACCGAGAGATCTCTCAACTCTAAGAGTTCGCTTTGCTCGGTCGATGATATTTGTATGTATTCATATAAATTATGTATTTAAATTATATTTTATCATAAAACGATTCAGCGAGTTTTTTTATTCTATCACCACTTCCACAGACATTGTTACCTGCTTATTATTGTTTATGGTCTCCACTTTCGTGTTTTGCCAGTGGCCGTAGCATGCCACACAGAATCCCGACCAAACTTCAAGAGTAGAACTGTCATCACATACATTCACAAAACTACAATGTATGGTATGACAGTTCTACGCATGACATTTCAGCGGGATCTCGTTTGGCATGCTACGACCACTGTAAAATATTATTTTACTTGACAGCGAGTTATAGTCCGGTACATTGTGTTCGGGATAATTTATACAAAATTTTAGGCAATGTGACGTAGTTATGTCGTCATAATTATATTATATAATATTATATAATATTATATTATAATTATGCCTATACTACTAAGTCCAACTTTGGTTGCTTGCCATTAGCGATGGGCGTAAAATAACGCTATTAATAAGGTTTTTTTTTAAATAACTTTTTTACTTTATTTTCATACTACTTAAATTAAATATAACATTATATTTTATCGATCGAGCGAAATGAGGTTTATAAAAAGATTAAAAAAACAGCACATAACGTGTACTTACCTACATGTATGTGACACCTATTTCAATAGCAAACTTTAGGCGGCCGGACTATAATTGACGCAATTATTGGTATTACGCAATGTACTAAAAAATTATATGAAAATAATTATAAATAAGATATATTGAAAATATGATAAATTGCTTGAAATTCTCGAATTATTGGACTTTATCGCTATTAATTCTTTAACTTTATCAACTTGCTTGCTCTTTTTTGCCTATAGGATCTTTCTCAAACTTAATGTACCTAACAAATTGTGCAAAACATTATAATTTAATCATCTTCATAACTCTACAACCCTTGGATCGATTTGGCTCATTTTCGAACATGAGAATTCTTTTAGCTTATACTACTTGATCGCAAAGTTTCATTAAGTTTGGAACTTTGGTAACGTTGAAATTAAGCATTTTCTAAAACTCTAGAACCCTACGACCGATTTGGCTCATGTTCGAACTTAAAAATTCTATGGATTTATATTACGCGTTTGCAAAGTTTCATGCAGATTGGACCATTGGTTTTCCAGTTATCGCGTAACAAACATACATACAAACATACACTTTGGCTAATATATTTGTGTCGCTTATAAAAAATGTGTATATGTTAGAAAAAAAATTATCAGCGCTCCAGTTTTGAAATAATCGTCAGACCTATCGTAAAGACTTTAAGTCACCTATATCTCGGCAACCCTGTAACCTATTTAGCTAATTTTTTCACTAAAATTATTCAATTAACCTTCTTAACTTGTGTGTAAAATTTCATTTAATTTGGATTAACCGTTTTCAAGTAAACGTCAACCAAACTTAAGCACCAGAGGTCAAGCGTTAAACTGGTCCAAACGCAGGCATTTCGCGGCTTTCGACTCTAAGACCTCGCTTCGCTCGGTCGATAACTTGTTTGCACCTTGAATTTTCTTCACTTTATTCCTTTTTCTTTTCTTCTATAATGGCGCAGTGGAAGCGTATTAATAAATGAAACATGATTTATTGTATTTCACGGGCACCATCTTTATTGGCAGAGCACGAGAGATTAGAACGCGGGAACATCATGAGTTGACAGGTGACAGATAAAACCACAGATAATAAACATAGAATAGGCTGGCTATACACGGTAAATTCTTAACATGCTGTAGTATTGTTTGCTTTTTTTCAATAAATGCTTTTCCGTAATATTACATCAATGAAATAAGCTTTTAAAGTGGAGACTACAGAACAGAATATCATCCAAACTTGAAAATCTAAATGGACAATGATCTGATCAAAACTGGGGCGCGTCGAGTGTTTTTTACTCGTTACTACTGTGGCGACACTGACTTGTTGTATTTTTCTATAGGAAAAATCTCGTGTCTTACGCTGTAAAACGCACCCTAATAGCCCGACCTCGATCAAATAGAGACAGGAAACGGACAGAAATTTCTTCCATTCGCATTAACCCTATAATAGAGTTGAGACTTTGAAGGCTATTGAACATTGTTGTTATTTCAACTTGATTTACTTTTGTTGATTTCGAGTTGTTTACTTCAGTCGAAATTCTTATTATTATGAGAATTATAATTAGAGTTATACCTCTAGAAGCTTGAAAATGAATCTCAATTAAAATAGATAGGTAGTGAATTTCCTTAGAGATGATAGGTATATTTATACTATGATATTTTCTAACATTGACAATTTATTACTGTAAGGCGTCTAAAAGAATGCAAAGACAAGTAATTCAAAAGGGTGTTTACTCGTATTTACTTTATAAAAGAAACCCGGTCGACAAAGTTGAAAATCGCCTTTTAACTGTACCATTTTATGTCTAAAACATTATTTTTGTTGTTTTAAAGTGAATATCACCAATTAAAGTTAGCCAATACGTTTTTGGTGTAAACTGCGGAATTACATTGTTAACATACAAAACGTCGTGGCGTTCTAAGGTTTTAAAGTTGTAAGGGATTTAGACCCCCTTGACATCCTACTTATATTATATACCTACATACGTGAAAATTTGTTAGAATGTATGGATGTTTGGATGTATGTTTGTTACTCTTTCACTTCTAAATGGGTGGACCGTTTGAGCTGAAATTTGGTATAGAGATAGCTTAGATCCTGCAACAACACATAGGCTACAGTGGCAAAAACCGCTGGGCGCAGCTAGTAATATAATATTTTTTTTCCTCTCCGTACATGGTTGCCTGGCAAAGTTTAGCGATAAAACCGCCAATTGTTACACTTAGATTAAAATTAATTTATCGACCTTGATAGATAGATAAACACTTTATTGCACACAAAAAAAAATATAAACTATATACAATATTAAATACATTTGAAAAAAAGTCCTTGTTATAGTTTTAAGCTTTTTTTTGGGGTGTACAATAAAGGGTTATTATTCATTCATTTAATAATAATAATAGCATCTAAAATTAATTGACAGACTTCATTCATCTTTATGTATTTATGTCAATAATATCAGTAAACATGTGTATGCATAATAACCGCATAGTTGAGGTTGGATATGTACTAATTGATGTCACCTGGGTATAGTGCATGCAAGTTAATTAATCAAATGGGAGTCTGTAGTTTGCTGTGATTCAACATTTGCCTATACATTATGTTTAATCATAGAGAAAATATCCACGTTTATTATAATAATATTGTGTGGATTTTACGTAATGTTTAAAAAAATACCGTGTTAAACAGTCGTTAAGACCGCGTTTTGCATCGATATTTGGTAAAAGTAAACAAACTTGTTCTCCCTATACTAAATGGTTTTAAAAGACCTTAAACCTAACCAAAAAACCAAGCTCATAAGTTGATTTTTAGTAATAATAATATACGTTTTTATGATTAGCATTTACCTAGAATCCAAAGGAAAGAGATAAAAATGTTTTAGGAAGACAAATTATATAAAACTAGCTTATGCTCGCGACTTTGCCCGGATGGCAAAATCCTTTCTTAGCGGAAGTCTACTAGTCATAAAACCTATCTTTGTTCCTAATTTCAACCCAATCCATCCATCGGTGTAGGCTGTGCGTTGATAGATCAGTCAGTCCATCAGTCACACTTTCCTTTTATTTATTTAGATTACTTACGGGTAAGGCAGTAGGATTAAATCTAGTGTTTACAAAACGCCTGTAAACAAATACTAAATTCTCAAATCCCACACCAACATAATGAAAGCTTAAGTTCGTTAAGTCTTGCTACTTAATACTTAACCCCGCATTCACACGTTGTCACTGATTATTTAATAAAATTAGATCGGCCCTCCTTCGTTTTAGGTATTAGAACTGGCCTAACTAAGGGAGAACTAAGGGAAATTACATAAAATAATAGGCTAATGACTAAGACAGCGCTCTTGATGTGTTTTTACCTATGTTTAAACAAAAGTATGAACTGACTACTGATGTATTTATTAGCGGATTATTTATTTCTAAGTATATAGTGAGAACTTTCAAAGAGTGCAGTGTGTTTCAAAATTTAAACAAAATTTTCTTTACTCGAACAGGTTACAATGGTCTATGGACAAATTTTAACAGCAGTTTCACCCACTGTACAATATTCAGCCCATGTGTTATTTCGGGTTATTAGTGGTGGGTCGTTAACGATTTTTGGGTTAACGCAACGAAGCCGTTAAATTCATCATGTTAACCTGTTAAAAAAGCCGTTAACATTATTAACAGGTTTTCATTAATGTAACAGATTTGTACCAACGGCAACGTAGCAGTTAATAGATGAAACTTTGTTCAAATTGAAAAAAAGAGCTGACGTTACTTTACGAAATAGATAATTTTAGCTGGTTTTGCGTTAGCAGTTTCAGATTACGTTAGCGACTTTTCAATACCTTTTCGTTGAGATAATAAAAAAAAGCGCATTGCCAAAATCGTTGAATGACACAGTTGATAGATTTAGCGGGTTTTGCAGTAAACAAAAGCTGTTAATCCGCAAACATTAGATTAACAGTTAAAAAAAGCCGTTCGTTGAATTAACGCCCACTCCTACTAAGCTATCTATTTACCAAATTTAAGCTCAATCGGTCCACCCGTGAAAGTGGCGTGAAAGAGTAACGAACATACATCCAGATATACATAAATTCTTACAAACTCTCTCCTTTATAATATTAGCAAGACTAGTAGGACTAAATAGTAGGATATCTAAAGACTCTACCTTATATTCAGCTCGTACCTACCTCTTATGGGCATGAAATTTACGTTTTTTTTTAAAGTTTACAATGTCCGTTCCGCCTCCTTATACAATGCACGTAGTATTAAAGAGACAAATGCCGTCAGTGTGCACACTGCTTATCTATGGCGAGCATTCATATTCGCATGTTCGCTCCGATGGGTACTCGGCTTTAGAATGATTTACCATTTACTGGCAGGAAGTGATAAGGATTAAAATTAAAAATTAATTGCGAAATTCACTGTCTTCTGAGCTGGGGTTGGAACATCTGGATTTTTATGTAAGGCTTGTGAATAGCTTGTCGATCATTAAAATACAATACTTAAGGCTGCTGCTCTCAACTCGCGCGATCCACTCGCTTGCACTATATCACAATATTTGAAATAAAAATTCGTTGAATTTACTTTTTGAAATTTTATTTTGGTGGAACTTTGGATTTATTTTTTATTTTTAAAAGTATTTCCACTTTAGTGACTTAGAGTTCCAAGTATATTTTTTCCTAAATCTCGAACTACTTTGTTGTTATTTAAGACAGAACACTTAAAAGTATTAAAAATTGTAATACGAGTATAAAATAAATCTATGGCGAGCATTCATATTCGCATGTTCGCTCCTCGGCTTTAGAATGATTTACCACTTACTGGTAGGAAGTGATAAGGATTAAAATTAAAAATTAATTTTAAAAGTCGTCGTCTGAGCTGAATTTGGGACTCTTAGATTTTAAGGAGTGTACCTATAAGGTGTGGACCCATTTAGTATATCTATGTGCGGACCATTCAATATTCAGGATTTTAAACAGCTTTATAGCCCTGAGTGATTGGGTTCCGAATGTGTCATAATAACTTAAATTATATTATTTATTTTATTATTATAAGCAAGTAAATTTGTTTATATGTGCCTAAAGTATTAAACTTTCAGTTTATCATTATTGAATCAATATTCAGAAATATAATATACATATTCGTATACTTATTTTATGCAAATTAATGTGAAAACCATACAAATTGTTGAAATTGGGTCGATGAATGCAATTGAATTAAAGAAAAAAAAGTGAGTGAGTGAGTGAATTCATATTAAAACATCGTCTTAATAATACTCGTATAAATAAGTGTGAGCAGTCTGTAGGGAGAGCATAATCACACTTTTTTCCATATAATATGTAAAACCATCAGATTTAATATCTAAATCTTCTTCTTCTTACTGCCCTTATCCCACACTAGGTAGGGTCGGCAAAACACGTTTTTCTCCTCCATTCTGCTCTATCATCCGTCATATCTGCATCCACTCCCCTAGCACGCATATCCGTGCACACACAGTTCATCCAAACCTTTTTCGAGCGCCCCCTTCCCGGGTTACCACCTATCACCATATTCATGGACTTTTTGGTAACATGATTTTCATCCCTCCGCATAATATGTCCATACCAGGACAATCTTCCACTCTTTAATTTCTCTGTCACTGGTGCAACTTTCAGGCTTCCCCTCACATACTCATTCCTGATTTTGTCCATTCTTGTCACTCCACACATCCACCTCAACATTCTCATCTCCGCTGCATGCACTCTCCTTTCATGATGAAAGGAGCGTGCATGCGTGCATGCAGTGCATGCTTTCATATGATTTAATATCTAAATAATATCATTAATTTCTTTCAATATATTAAACAATCCACAAACTTCATAGGCAGACTTCATAATGAATCTCCAAACAAATAGTTGAGCGCCTGCAAATATTGACTGAATAACCCTCCGCGCCTCTTAATTACTATGTTGCTAACAAAATAACTGATTTCAGATACGGGAGAAGTTTAGAGTACTTTGAAATAATTTGTTTAGGATCGCCTTTAATTTGAAAGTATCAAATACGTTGAGATAGTTGTTATATCGTTAAACTAATATCAATGAGGTGTATTCAACAAAAATATCTGTTTTTTCTTGGTATTGAACGTAGTCTTACCTAGGGTCTTTGGTTATTCAATACATTGGTGTATAGGGCCTCATTAGAGAGGTCATCGGCCATGTTTTGAGCGCAATGTATGTTCCGCGAAAAATTACGGTTTTCGAGATATCTATTTTTTTTCGAAAAATTTAGGTAACAATTTTAAAACATCATAAAAAAATAACTCTGTATAATTATTTATTTGTTATTATCTCATTACGTGGAAAAATATCAGAATATTATTTCAATTAATCAAATTAAACCTAATTTATCATATTAAAAGAATATAAGAGGATAAGACCCAAATTTGGCCAACTTTTATGAATACCTTGAACCTAAATTGCAAAATTTCTCAAAAAAATCATAAAATAAAATTGCGCCCAAAACATGGCCAATGACCTCCCCAATAAGGCCCTATACACCAATGTACTGAATAACCAAAGACCCTGTATAATAAAAAATGATAATATTAAGCTGACGACAGACAGAGGCGGGACGGAGTGCTTAAGCGGTTGCGATCTTCATTTTGTTTCTGCCCGCGTTCGCTTTATATGTGACAGGTTACGTAGGAGAACATATTCGAGCATTACCAAAACTCCATCCCGCACCGCGACCGCTTTCCTGCCTTTGTGTGGCGTCACCATAAATGTATAGATTTTTAACATCATTTGATTATTTTACAGCATGTTATTTGTAATTATAACAATTTATATTTATTAGTTTTTTAATTGACCGGTAGGCGACGCGTGACTATAAACCGTATCCAATTGAGTAGATAGATTATACTCGTCATATGCTGTTTAATTACTTTAAGCACTTTCACGCTAAAGCTACTGAACCGATAGAGTTGATGTTTGATAGCTATGTAGTACAGGGTCGGTTTTCAGTAGGAGGTTATGACATTATTTCTTAGTTATCACACTGCAGGTAAAAGGTGCCAAGAACCGACGAGCGTGTATGAAGAATGTGTTGAAAATTGAGGAAGCGAAAGAGGTGCGTCAGGATCGTACCAAGTAGAGAGAAAGAAGTCTCTACCCCACCTGGGAATCAGGCATGTGTATGTAAAAGGTTCCCTGTGAAAGTTTTTCTGATCTATTTAATTCTTGCCAGATTTTAATTAAGTAAATAGAACAAATAGAACTAAACAGTGTTATTAACAGAGGGTGGTAGTAACCGCGAATTCCTATAATTTCCAGTCAGTGTTTGTTAGAAAGCTTGTTAAGAGCGTGGGACCGGGTAGGGGGTGTAAATTTCAGCAACTACCTGCCGCTGTTGGGCCACTAAACATGCTATGTATTTCATCATATTATAAAATGTAAGTTTATTAGTGATAGACATAAAAAAATATGAGAAAATATTATAATATGCTGATACGCGTATGAGGTTATACGAGAGATATAATTTAGCCGGGGACTACCTATACTTATCTGTACATATACCTATTTTTTT
The DNA here is from genome assembly GCA_947507615.1 of Hemithea aestivaria. NCBI lineage: Eukaryota > Metazoa > Arthropoda > Insecta > Lepidoptera > Geometridae > Hemithea > Hemithea aestivaria. Next base: position 15,199,512 of record OX382330.1, read on the forward strand.
TTATTTTAAATTTCGAACACTGGGACATAGTGCCACTAGTATTAGCTGTTTAAGGTCTCAGGAGGGTATCGTCGTTTGAAATCAAACAAAGGCTAAACTATCGTGATAAAAAAATATACCAAGTAATATTTAGCATCGTCATTGGCCATAAGACGTTTACTGCTGAAAACAGGATTTCCGTTACATAATGCGGTGTTAATCACAGTTTGCATCTTATGTTAGACCACGAACTTGTGCATAAGTTTGTAATTTAATGGCCCCGCAGCCTAAAGCGCTGTCTAATAAATTAGCCCGCGCTATTGTGTGGGCTCACTTAGTGGCAGACTTATTTACCTGGCTGTGTACAACGGAACTGGTAAGGCCTGATTCTCGGCATAAGTCCAAAATCGCAGATAGCACAACACTTTGTCTTCGGATATCGGCTTTCGTTGGCGCCGGCTGCAGACGTTCTCTCTGATACACTGCTACGTTATTTATAGGACTGTATTTTGAGTTTCGTTTGGAAAAGTTTGGGTTTTGTCACGATAGCCTAGAGCTGGATTGTTTGGAAGTTTCAAGCTGGATTTTTAGGAAGATTTTGATAGCACCGTGCCATTCTGTGACATTTTTAACTGTGCATTCTTAGGCATTATCTATTGCGCTTTTTTCTGTTTGTGTCTTGAACAAGGTAGGTAGATTTTTTATGCTGTTGTGTCGTGTTAATTATTATATCTTGTTTTAAAGACCTACCAGTAACTTACCAATCATCAATTTTTTATCTAGGTACATATTATGTGCTGCATGTTATGGGCATTTAGGCAATATGTGATCATTAAAAATGAAACGGTTCATTTTCTAACAATTATAAAATATATTATTATATTCATACTGGCTGCGTCGAGCGGTTTTACCCACTAAAAGTAACCAATTTTATGATATGTTTTACTTAGTAACGACATGTATAAAAATAAGCCTTATAGATAAACTTTCGCTTGTATTTTTATAGGATTACATTCGTTGCACAGTACGGAACAAAAACAAAACAAATTTCCATTACACCCGCGGTAATTCAATACACTGCCTCAAGCCATATCATAAACAATACACACGTACAAAGCTGTCAACATAAACTTCATAATTTCCACCCCATCAGTTCAGCGAGGTTTGGCAGGTGCGGGAGCATATACCTTCATAATTTAGATAATGAACTGAGGGTTCCCGTTTGAAGATTTTATCACAGAAACGCGGAACCCTCCTTTACATTTTACATGTTTATATTTTAAGGTCAATGCCCCCCAAAAGATGAAAGTTTAACGATAAATCTGAGATGCAAAGATTTCAGATTCTATTGAAGCTTTCTTCGAAGTAAAGGGTACTGGCTACTTTTAATAGATTTTTATAGAAGTTTCTTTAGACATTGATATATTTACGAGAATCTAATCATTGAAAAGGTTTTTGAAAGACTTTATTTATTATTAAGTTTCAATCAAAGTATAATATTTTTGATTATTTAGCCTTGTTGAATCACATGATTAAACACATTTCTAAACACGAAAAAGAAAAATTATAGCACTAGCTGAAAAGGATGTATGACAAAAATGTTATTTTCGTCCATCAAGTAAATTTCAATAAAAATATTGGACACATCTCTTAGATACTATAATAATTTAATAAAAAACGGGTACAGCACAGAGTTCCAAATATCAATGGTACAATGGTCATCAATGGTTTACAGAGACCGGATTCGAAGAGGTTAAATGCACCAAAGCTTATTGGCTGAAACTAGCAAAAATTTTTATATATTACAGTGTGACGTAACGTGTCCTAACCCGAAAACTTATGAGTTATATTATGTTAACCTTTTCAACATTTGGTATAGACACATTACCCTCATAATATGCACATACAACATAATTACGAGTATACTGGTGCGCACAGTACATAGTGTATTGTAGTAAACACCATTTAGTTGGTGTAAAGTCCTAATGACTAATATTTTAAAATGACGTAGTTTAGTGCTAATTACTGCTTTACTATAAGTTACATTGCTTGATTGAATAGAACCACCATAATATCTTAAACTTGTAACGTATTTGTAAGCTCTTGCTGCATTCATATCAGCTACACTCGGATCATTTGCCGGGTCCCAGCTAAGACGCAATAAAGCAAGTTTGGGACATAATCCCAAAAAAAGGTGGTCAAAATAAACTGTACAAGCTCATCTGAGCCGTATTTATCTGTTGAGATGAGCCCATCGACTCGCAAAGTCGGTCCTCTGCAAAATTTAATCCGGGGATAAAGAGTATCGTGCGCGGGCATTTCGGACTGCGCCGGGGTATTTCGGGTATTACTGGTATGGTAGTGTATTGAGGGTTATGTCTGCGGGGGCATTTTAATAACAAAAAAACACAATTTATTAGATACTAAAAATTGAGAGTAAGATAAGCTCTCTGTTTTTGCTTGCATAATTTAGACAAAAGGTTATGCTAGATCGAAATGAATTTCGACCATTCATGATCTTTTTCATTCATGAAGGAATTTGAGGAACACCTTTTCCCAGGAATGTAGTTTACGCTAAATATTATAATAGACAAGGGTAAACACATATGGTGATTAACTTGTTCTCTGACCTACAACAGGTCATAAAAGACGCATAGTTATCATAAAACAAATTATGCAACGCTCAGCCAATTTTAATTTTGTTCACAAACGTCCTTATTTACCCCCGTGAAGGAATACACACCTGGTTCACGGGTTATACCCCACAGAGTGGTCACGTGGGGGCTTTGCTAGCCGTCCGCAAAAATAAAATTTTCTCCTCATAATTGCAAGTTTTATTATCACCAGAGTGAGGTTAATCTACATATTTTTAGCTCGTCTGCAGCTCTGGCATTGTTCTAGGAATGCATGACAACAGCTGATTTGTTTGTATGAAAGTTTCGCGTGGATTTTATTTGCAGTTTTAATTACGAGTGTAAATATATTTTTGAATACGTAACATACATTTCTGTTTTACGATGTTGTTTTTGTACATGATTTAATTTTTAATAGTGCAGTAGGAAATATTTAGATACTATTTGGATTTGGTGTTTATTTTCAATGCGTATTTCTTATCTTTTCATGCCTAAACAGCTGAACAGATTGAGCTGAAATTTGTTATCTAGAGACGGGGTAGCGTGTCAAGTCAAGTTTGATATACTTTAGGTATACCATAGTAGGTAGTTTAAACTCTGGAATACTCTAAAAGACATAGCCTTATTTTCAGCGGGTTAAACAGCAAGGCACACCTAGTAGGAATATGAAATTTTTTTTACTTACTAAATATCCGATGACTAGACAGCCGAATTTCTAATTTATGAACAACTAAGTTGTTCGCAATTATAATATTAATCAAAGAGTTCAACTCACTTGACGTAACATTGACGAGACGTCTTCTTTGAACGAGCAATTATTTTGCTCCCACTGATTTACTCTGTGCTGACGTCGTTTACAAGTTGTGTTTGTTGCGTAAATGTAGTGGGCTGTTTTATTGTGGCATATTAATAATGTTTTACATTTTTAGGAATTTGTTTTTATCGATGTTCCTATTACAAACTACTATCAGCTCGCTAATTTGATTTGCTAAATACTCCATACTCCCTGTTCGTGTTATTCCATGTAATCTTATATTACTACTACATACTATACTCCAGACTTATGCGTATATTTAACAGTGCAACCATTTTTAAAATTATACAAATTGATTTCAATAAATTTTCACTCACTTTATATTATTAGCTAATAGTTCTAAAGAACCCTTTATTACAGCACAGGTAGGTAGTTCATTTTTTATTTTTTTATGTGGTTTTCTCTTGTTTCAAGAATTATGTTTTGGCTATTATATCTCAGAGTCTGTTTTCCGACAGTTCTTCTTACACTTCGCTGGGTTCAACATCCTCCTTAAATCATTTAAATGTGCCATTTAATTCATAAAATATTTAAAACAGGTCTCTCTACCTTTGTTTCTTAAAAGCATTCCAAATTGAGAAAAACCGTCTTCAAAGTTGAAATATAACTCAAAAGTTAAAGTTCACATTCCATAAACCATAAATTATCTCGGTAATTTTTAAATTGGCAGAACTTCGGTAAATTAAAACTTATTTTCATAGAAAAGGGGACCGAACATTTATTGTGGCGATAAATTTTAAAGAACATTATTTACCTAAAGCTCGGCGGACGTTAAGGACCATTCGAAAGGCGCGCTCGGAAGCGATCTCTGTTACAATGAATTTATGTTTTTAAACAGCGATTGAATATCATTGGACGTCGCCGCTGAGAAGAAAATAAGAAAAAAGTGTCAATTGACAATAATAATAAAATTATGTGTGTTCAATAGCCTAGTTCAAGTAGTTTCCATTAATTTGCAATAGTCCTGTCAGTTGGCGGAGACTGTCTTTAAGCCCATTTTCTATGGATGGACTCACAGACAGACTCCAATAAGTCTCACCTACGAGTATTACATTTATATTAAAAGCTCAAAAGGGCCTCTGCGCGTTGGACTTTTTTGTCTTCTCGTACGCCTATAAAAAGGCCCGGGCTTAGCCCGTGTTTAAGAGCGACATAATGTTATGTGTTAATATATCATACAAAATAAGTAATCATAATTTCTCAGTATTGCCACGGATTTAATATAAATTTTGTATAGTGTTTTATTACAATATACTATTTAAAAACTCATTTGTCGCATTAGTGATAATTAAATAATGTTTGCATTTGATTCTCTCAAAAATTATTATGTCACTCAGTAACCGACTTAATGTTATTAGAAACAGCTCTTTTCATTTACAAGTGCTTATGTTGATATTTAGAGCTAGAATTAGAGATGTAATTTAGTCATTAATGCAATTTTACACCTCATTTAGTTAAGACAGTTTTGAACGCTGATCCTAATGTTTAGCTCAATGTTTTTGGACCATAACGGTGCCCTCAGTGTTACCGTTCGTTTGTTCGAGACATATTGTTCGTTTTATATTGGACAATATTCTGTCATAATTTGAAAACGTAAATCAGACTTTGTTTAGATTTTTTGGGGAACGAAGGGACGATTTTATTTAGTAAATGGATACTGAATATATATTGGATAAGGTGTGAAAAAGTAAAGGTTGATTTTGTTAAGCATTTTATGCAGTGTTTGTGGCTTCTTTACAACTGAAGAGCCGAATTGATTGCGTTGAAATGTAGTATGTGCGTAGCACGGACACTGAAAAATTGGCTCAACTATTTAGAAAAACTATTTCTCCTATTTTTTCATATTTGTAATTTTAGAAATTAAGTCCAACCACTATATTATAATAAAGTTTGTCGTATTTCCTTTAGGGTAATTAATTAACAATGTCATTTTCAAACACATAAAAACAGATGAACTAACAACCTCCTGTTCCTCCAAGTCGGTAAAAAGTCGTACAATATAACTTTACATCAGTAAAAGATGTAAAATACTTCCCCCTCACGTTAGGATGAAGAATTGAGTCGATTGGATTCAATTTTCAGCCTCAAGGGCGATTATACTCTTCGGTTGAAGGGCCAGCAAAATGGCGGCCGTGTTCCGTCGGTTCCAGTTGCCACTTCATGGTTATTTACGGCTATTTTCTGGGGGATATTAGGTAAGGAGATGATGGAATATCTGTATACATAAACGCTATTGAAAATTAATAGAAAAACTTATGTGGATAAGAAACATTTGCAAACGACCATTTTGTCCTCATAATACGTGTTTTCAGGATTTTTTTCGTACATTTAATTTGGTAGATATTATTGATAATTTTATTAAAAAATATATTTTAAAAAAATCGTTACGTCGTGACGTCGTATCGTCGTCGTAACGTTTTTTCCAATTGTCTCACTGTTTATATTGTAACCTGTTTATTTAGATTTAAGTTATTGTGAAACAATAAAGAGTTTCTTATCTTGTCTTATTAAAAAAAAAGTGTAACGACTAAATCCTAAAATATTAGGTTCTAACTAGAAAATCCTACTTTAACAAATATTGCTCATGCAAAATTGTGGGCGTATGTGTAATGTGTGTTCATTACCTCTTCACGGACGGATTAAGGTTTTTTAACATAGAATAAGGAGAAAAGTTTTAGGGAACTATACATTAAACAGAATACAATACAGCTAAAAGCAAAAAGTACCGGCATCATATTATAACATTAATAATATTATGCATTTATTTTATACGTACTATTTTTTTTATGCAGAAAGATTAAAATAATACTTACTCGTATTATAGGCAACAGAAACAAAGTGTGTAAATGTGAATAAATAGAGAAAATTCCTAAATAAATACTAGGTTCTAAAACAACTTACAATTTTAACACTTGCTTAAGAAAAACTTTAGACTGAACTCTAGGAATTTTCTACTGAGATAACATTACAATTTCCTTGAAGTTTTCAAGTAATTCAATTCTACAATTGCTTCCAGTGTTCTAGGATTTCTAAAGAGCTGATTCATCTTGCAAATAGGATCATTACAATTTTCGTGATAATTATTTACCGTTTAGAGATAAGAATTTTAAAAGTAAGTGCTACATTAATGGAAAAAATAAAAGTGGATAAAATAAAGCTGCGGTTTTGTGAGAAAAGTTTTTTCTAAATTATACTATGCGTGGAAACTACTGAACAAATTGTACCGAAATTTCGAACCAATGTAAGAATAAATAAACACATTATAATATTATCCTACTGGGCAGCAGGTACTTCATAATTACTTTCTATTTTCTTCTTTATTATTTTTGCTGTCACCTTAGTAAATCTTAAAGGTCCGTAAAGAATGATTTGATAGGCATTGACTTGGCTAAAGAGTATAAATACACAACATAAAAAAGAAAATAGCCAGAACGCAGATAACAATTTTTAATATATTTTCAGAAGATATAACAAAGAACAGAGTTATCACACTAAAATTATAAATGCGAAAGTTTGTAAGTGTGTATGTTTCGTACTTTTTCACGCCTAAACGGGTGAACCGATTGACCTGAAATTTGGTATAGAGGTAGCTTAGACCCTAGAATAATAAATATGCTACAGTACAGCGGGTAAAATCGCTGGGTGCAGCATGTTAGGTTATAAATCTATGATATACTCGGATATAGCTGCCTTACTTCTAGATTCCGACATTTTATTAAAATAGCCAAAAGGTGTGTAAAGTTTCAAAAATATCTGAACACACCTTTAGCCACGCCTCATTTACAGAAGTCACCGCTCTAAATGAATAGTTATGTTTCTCGATTATAATCACAAAGAAGTGCCGTCATTCTGATGAGTGTTGGGCGTCTGCCAAGTGACAAACTGTGACGTTTGGGCTCAACAATGCTCTGTTTTTTTTGGGGAATACCTATTTTGTTGTGAAGAATTTTAATTTGAAGAGTCAGTTGTTATTATTAACAGTAACAGTGCGTTAGAAATTTTAAACTAAATACAACTGTTTTTTTTTATAGTAGGCGAGTATGACCTCTTTACGCCCTTTTAACTGAAATTTGTACGTGTATATGTGTAGCTCATACCCATAAAAATACAGATGTACTCGTTTCACAGTATAATAAATAGCTCAACCTGTGCGTTGATAGACAAGTCAGTCAATCAGTCAGTCTTATCTTATTATATAATTAGATAAATTCAAGCAATTTTTACCGGGGGTAGACTTCCTTTGCAGGAGGTCGTCTAGGTGGGTACCCCAACGGTGCCAGTTATTCTACCGCCTGAGCAGTGATGTGCAAACATCACTGTGCTCCGGTAGGAGGGCACTGTAGCTAGTGAAATTACTGGGCTAAAGAGTCTTAACATCTTATGACTCTTGAGTAAGAAGCGTTGGTGCAGTGCTCCTAGAGTTTCACATAATTGTGAAATCCTAGGTAACACTGTACTGATTATGGGCAGCCGTTATCTCTTAACATCAGGAGAGCGTCTTGCTCGTCTTCTACTTCATAACATAAAATTATCAACCCATGCATACCTCATGCAGATATTATACACATAAATCTGGATTATCATCAACGAATCAATTCTGAACTGAGTGGAGTATTTATCCACATTGATGGAGTGTTGGATCAACGCCAACAGGATGTTGTTGCCTTGCTGATCGTCGTCCCATATGACGATCGTTTTTCAACCGTGCCATTCCTTCACTAGTTCAACATCCTAATATACCCTTACCATAGAGATCAACCTTACCAAAAAAAATCTATGTCTTTCTTTTAGGTAGGTACCTATTAACTAAAAAACGCACTAATTCAAGTTTGTTGACACCGAGACTCAAACGGACAACCCGTCTGATGATCTGATGATCCATTGTATAGTCCGCGTGGTCTCTTTCCCTCACCCTCACCTATAGACTAACCAACAACCAAAAGTAAGCTAGAGTAGCACGTATAAGCTATAAACATTTCTAATTATAATATTATAAATTATACGTTTCTTACCTCTTCACGTAAACCACTGACTCAAATATAATTGCGATTGGGACTGATTGGGTATTTTAAAATAAATATTAACGTCGTTGATGACTGTTAAAATGCTATTTTCAATAAAACGAAGCAATCCAATTCTAGCTACACATCAGAAACAAAGAGTGTAAAGTCAACGCGTCGATAAATACTATAAATAGCACAGCATTGAGTAGGCTTCACAATGCACTGAGGTACAAAGCCTGGGGAGTAGGTCAGGAAATTGCATTATTACTTTACGTTGTGATTGTGCTTGATCAGGTGGTTTTGGAGAGAAAAAACTATCGATTAGTAGTTGGGAGTAACTATGATTTATATAGGAATTCGCGTAAATAATTAAAATGGTGGTTATTAAAAGGGTTTTGCACTAACAAATTCAGTTACGGTAGAAAACGATTGTTTATAATGATTACATTATGTCAAGTCTGAATTCAACACAAGTCTAAATCAAGGCAGTAGTCTTAAAAATCAAAGTGAAATATTAATTCCAAACAAGAGATTTTTGCAAGAGCGTTAAAAGATTGTACATACACAATTGTGTTAGTGCACTCAGTACTCATGCTTGTACCCCATGAGAACCACTCTAAATACCTAAACCTAAGTGAAATTGTGTGTAACGAAAACTAAGACTAACAAATTTTCACCACCAGTTAGTCACTCACACTAGTTACACACACTATTTCTAGTTACTTCACACTAGTTAGTAATAGTCTGCTTAACTAGAAAATTCATGTCTTTGCAAATCTCTTGCCAGCACACTCCATGAACTCCGTCACAAAAGATTATCACACTTCAGTTCAATCATCAGCCTACATTAAGTTTGAGCTACTTGCTGGGCGCCTGGTGTTTGTCCATGCATGGTCACTTCATTACGAGCATATTAGTAAAAACATAATATTTTAATTATTATAATTAGAGCTAAATAAACACTAAATATTAATATTTAACTAGAACGTATAACAACTAGAAAATTCATGTATGTGATAAAGTAGAAGACGAGCAAGACGCAGTCTTGATGTTAAGAGATAACGATGCCCATAATCAGTACAGCGCTACTTAAGATTTCACAATGATATGAAATTCTAAGAACACTGCACCAACGCTTATTACTCAAGAGTCATAAGATGTTAAAACTCTTTAGCCCAGTAATTTCACTAGCTACAGTGCCCTCCTACCGAAGCACAGTCATGTCTTTACAAATCTCTTAGAGCGCACTCCATGAACTCTGTCACAGAAAATTATCACAGTTCAGTTCAACCATCAGCCTACATTGAGTTTGAGCTGCTGGCTGGGCGCCAGGTGTGTGTCCATGCATGGTCACTTTATTACTGACATATTAGTAAAATAATATATTTTAATGCTAATGACAATTAGAGCTAAATAAACACTAAATAATAATATTTAACTAGAACGTATAACAACTAGAAAATTCATGTATGTGATAAAGTAGACGACGAGCAAGACGCTCTTTTGATGTTAAGAGATAACGATGCCCATAATCAGTACAGTGCTACGTAGGATTTCACAATGATATGAAATTCTAAGAACACTGCACCAACGCTTATTACTCAAGAGGCATAAGATGTTAAAACTCTTTAGCCCAGTAATTTCACTAGCTACAGTGCCCTCCTACCGAAGCACAGTCATGTCTTTACAAATCTCTTAGAGCGCACTCCATGAACTCTGTCACAGAAGATTATTGCACTTCAGTTCAACCATCAGCCTACATTGAGTTTGAGCTGCTGGCTGGGCGCCAGGTGTGTGTCCATGCATGGTCACTTTATTACTGACATATTAGTAAAATAATATATTTTAATGCTAATAACAATTAGAGCTAAATAAACACTAAATAATAATATTTAACTAGAACGTATAACAACTAGAAAATTCATGTATGTGATAAAGTAGACGACGAGCAAGACGCTCTTTTGATGTTAAGAGATAACGATGCCCATAATCAGTACAGTGCTACGTAGGATTTCACAATGATATGAAATTCTAAGAACACTGCACCAACGCTTATTACTCAAGAGGCATAAGATGTTAAAACTCTTTAGCCCAGTAATTTCACTAGCTACAGTGCCCTCCTACCGAAGCACAGTCATGTCTTTACAAATCTCTTAGAGCGCACTCCATGAACTCTGTCACAGAAGATTATTGCACTTCAGTTCAACCATCAGCCTACATTGAGTTTGAGCTGCTGGCTGGGCGCCAGGTGTGTGTCCATGCATGGTCACTTTATTACGGGCATCTATCTCTCGTCGCGTATCGGTCGTTGTGAGAGATCTGTGAGATCAACTGATGACAATACGGAACAATTTTCTTTGAAAATTGACGCTATTTGGAATTTTTAGTTTACAAATGTTGTGTAGAACAATCGAGATTTTATTACAATATCAGTAACATATTATGAATACGCTTATCATAATCATTTCTGTAGATTTAAAACGCATGCTTTTTCTCAAAACTTTAGTAACATAATTATTTATTTGGCTGTAGATCAGGTGCAATTTGAACTTATATTTTAATTACAATTTATTGTAAAATATTTTTTTGGATATTGACTCACAAAACTCACAAAACTGTATAGTGGGGTCGACGGCCAAGTTTGAATTTGTATGACATTTGTATAATCCTTTCAACCATAGTAAACATTAATCACATTCAAAACATTATGAGAAGATACTGTTTAGAAGATACTTTTTTGCAATCACTATAGCCATCAAACAACATGATTGATATTGTATAACGTTTGGTGAAGATCTGAAGCGCTTTTAAGGGTCATTGATCAATCTGACAGTGGCCAAAACCGTTCATTGGTTAGTCTGAAAATACTCACAAATGAATGTTTAATTGATGTTTCATAGCATGATATTTTACTTATACTCTGTCCCTTCCAAAAAGCTTTTACTTACTCCCCCTATAATTACGAGTAACGAACAATTATATTGAAACTTCGACTTCGACCAATTTTATACATAACATATTCTGTACGTTGAGTTTGTCCAATTTCAAAATGCATGCGGTTGCTCTAAGCGTCAGAAACATTTCGTTGGTCATCAATCGCATTTTCAAGCTGGCCCAACTTTACATTGTACAATAATGACGAAGTCGGCCCTACCATACAAACAAATGTCGAATATATCTACAATCAATAAACTAAGCAGCTTGTCCGTACGTAACTGGATGTAGGCAGTATTGTATCAATTATTAAAGTTGTATCGATTCTGGTCATTTGCTTTCAGCCCCTTGCTTCTATAGGTTGGGGGCGTACTGAGCTTTTATTTTTATTAAATAACTAATAATAAGTTACAGACATAACGCAGAGGGCCTGTGACGTGCTCTAACAATTTGTAGGTAACTCATTTTTTTGAGTAATGGGTCCGCCTACGATGTGCCCTAAAAATGCGTAGGTACCTAACTCGTTTTCATTGGGTCAAATAGTTATATTCAGACGTCTGAAACATCAGTGGCATTGCCGATGCAGCTGTGACGGTCAAGTATAGAATGTTGACGTTAAAACTAAAAAAAAAAGAGAATTGTTTCTATCGTATCTTAATACGATAGAAGACATGGAATAGGGCTAAGGCCCTACATATTTTTCCTTTTTTAGCTGAAATTTATGTTACTCCCTGTAAAACATTAGACTAGTTTTAAACGGGAGAAACTGCTAAGCAGAGCTATCTCTGCTAATTTAGCTGATAATTTAGTATTTTATAAAGATAATTAATGGAATTAGGCGTTGCTTTCCGGAAATCCATTACAATAATTATATTATTTAATATTTAGTGTTAATTCCGCTCTAAGTATGTGAGTCTAACTAAGTTTTAAGAGATGGCGAGGAATTCAAACGATACCAAAATAGTATTAAGTATTAATTCCACCACCGAGTGCACCACCCGCCCTCCCGCATATGCATGCATTAAGGGTTATAACTAATTGTTAGTGTTAGTTATGTGGTTACGCGATACTTAGCTAGAACAAATGATACGAAGCGACGACGACGACGATGATAAGCCGACCGCTGGACAGGGAGTACTCCCTGAGTTACTCCCTGTCCAGCGGTCGGCGAGTTAACATCTCTCTGAAGATGCCTCGTATAGAGGCGAAACACGTGTCAGCATTGTATTCTATTTTTGAGTAGCGACCGGCAGCGGTTTATTATCGTCGTCGTCGTTTCGTATCATTTGTTCTAGCTAAGTATCGCGTAACCACATAACTAACACTAACAATTAGTTATAACCCTTAATGCATGCATATGCGGGAGGGCGGGTGGTGCACTCGGTGGTGGAATTAATACTTAATACTATTTTGGTATCGTTTGAATTCCTCGCCATCTCTTAAAACTTAGTTAGACTCACATACTTAGAGCGGAATTAACACTAAATATTAAATAATAGCTAATAATTATTTTATAAAGATTTAGTAACCTGAAAATAAAATCTATTTCTACGAAGGTCTTCTTCAAGATTCGGATGATTTTTGTAGAGATTAATCTATGTTAAATGATAGATTTTGAATGGATGTAAAAGGATGTGCTGTACCAACTTGTTTATTAAGAGAACTTATTAATAACATTATGAAATAAATTAAACTGTGCTCAGTGTACCCTTAGCCTATCTAATAGTTAATATTGATTTTCTGGTTGCCAAGAGAAAAAAGAAAACAACATCAAATATAAAAATATAACAAGTAACCCAGAAAACACATGATAAAACTATTACTATTTGCAAAAACAAAAAAAAAATCTGTCTTCAACCTTGACATACATAATGTTAACTATTAATAAATGTTTCAATAATATTTCAATTTGGAGTAAACAAACTATATTTATGTTATCTAAAGCTATTAAAAAACACATAAAAACAGTAGGTATATCCCAAAGTGATGTATACTATATTTTATAAGAAATTCACCTGAAAGAAAGAATCTCGATCGAAGCTCGAATTTGCGCGGTCGCAGCCGTGTCATTGCCAAAACTTCAAAAATAGAACATCAACCGCGATTAAAAAAGCTATTGGGACATTCGCACTCCTTCATATTTTCCAACATTATCGATGTGTGAGTGCATTCATGCGTTTCTTGTCTATGAAAATAAATTGTTTATACGTGTGTAGAAGAAAATATACCTAACGGTCAGTCAGTTGTCAGTTACTTGCGGGAAAGAGGCGCGGTCGTGTCGTGTTGTTGGTGAATAAAATTGTTTTTCCCGCGTTTCCGTGACCGGCGACCGGTGTTTCTATGAGTTCACAACACGTGTTGATTCGCTAACTTTTTGTTGCGAACAATTCGACTGATTAGTGATGTTCGCTCGTTTAAACATCGAATAGGAACATTCTTTTTTTGTGTGTTTTAAGTGTGTGTGAGTGTAAGTGGCCAGTATTTATGGTTATCTAACTTTAAGCAATTCGGTAAGTTATTGTCTTTGCGCGGAAGTCGTTATGCTAATTCATTTTTTTATTCACTAAGAATGTGCTCTATGATTTTATGTGCATACATAAAGTCTTAATTGTATTTTACGCAATAATATTATGACCTCAGCAAAAATGAGAGTCCACAATGTACAAGTAGGGTTGCGAAAAAAATAATTAACCTAAGTTGGGTTGAATTACTTATCTACTTTATAATATTATACAATACATTACAATAATATTGAATTATAATCAAGTTTGACCAATATAATGTTGCAATTTTATAGTAGTTACAAAAGCATAGTCAACACAAACAACGTTTTTTTTCTTCATACAAAAAAAAATCAAATCCATTTCATAAGGAACTTAAAACAAAAACATTATTTAATAATTGCATCGAAGTTCCACATGTTAAAATTAAAATAATATTGATACATTTTAAAAATATTTTAAATATTACATTAAATAAATGTTGTGCAAGTGTGTTATTTTGTAATTCTACATAATAATTTTGGAACTAAAAAAATATCCAAATGTTTATTATGATCAAAATATATAAGATAAGATAAGATAAGAAACACTTTATTGATCCACATATAAAGTATAAATTTTACAAATACAACAACTTAAACTAAAGGTGTATCAATTGGCGGTCTTATCGCTCAGAGCGATCTCTTCCAGACAACCGTGCAGGGAGAGGAAATATACAATAAGAACTTGTAAAATAAATTAATATATAATTATTGTGAGCATAAGTGATAAGAGTCCTTCGACAATATTAGGTCATGAATGCAGGCGGTCCCTGAGTTACAATCAATCGTTGATTAGGTAAACGCATTTATAATACTTCCTATAATATGTAAGAGAGACTATACATTGAAAAAACGAAAAAAAATATCTTCGACCGTATTCCGGCATGATGTTCAGTAAAGTCAGTGAGAGGTTTATTCTGTTTTTTTAGTCTGCTACCAATTAGAGCCACATCGTTGCTTAACATCACGTGAGATCGTGGTCAAAGACTTTTAGCCTAAAATGAATAAAAAAAGTCACCATCATTGTACCAGCGTTACCTCACTGCAGCGTAGATGTCGCAGCTCATACAACACCGCTCTCCCGGAAAAATAATCATCGCAGAAAAGCTATGTGAACTTCAAGGCGTCTTCTTCTTGAGACATACACTGACAATAAAAATTTGCAGTACAACTCACCGTTAGCGAACTTATCGCCATTGTACCACTCGATAGGTGACGTCTCGCTCACTTCTTGCTTACCACGCGCTTCTAGCGGGCGGTCCGCGCAGACTGTTTGCTTAAAGCGCATTAGAGACTGATTATAAAAAGTCTCTCTTGCGAAGCCAAAGCGGTGAGCGCGCGGATAACTAGATAGTTGCATTTACCAAGCGCTTAAAAATTCAATGAATGTATGTGGGGCACATTATTGTCCAATAAAGTGGAAGGCTGACATAACGCCAAACTGCATTTACCTATAGGTATATAAGCTTAACCTTTGGGATAGATTTTTTAAACTTTTATTTAAAAAAATGTGTGATAAATATATTATTATTATTAAAAACAGCTTTTACTAATAATTACGAATTTGAACCAATATTATTTAATAAATTATTTCATCGATCAATTAAGAAAAATAATACATTGATAAAATTATATAATATTATGTTCTTTACTGCTGCCTTAGCTGTAGTATTGTTTGCTTATTTTTTCTAAAGGTATTTTTGCCACAAAAAAAGAAAACTTAAAAAATAAACTTCTGAAGTAGAGGTATATGAAGTCTTGCTTAGTTTATTAAAAAAAATCATACGATCGCTTTTAACAAGTAAATACATTAATATAATCTCTTTGAATGGAACTAATGAAATGTCAAAACGTAATGAAATACGATTAAACTTTAGCTTTTGTATAACTTTCAGCAAAGTTATTCGAGCTGGGTACCTAATAGATTTTGGTTGGCAGAAATAGATCGCTTGGCGACCTAGGTCATATTTATTATACGGACCTAGATTTGAACATGTTTAAATTTTTAATCTAGATTTTTTCAAAAATTAAATAATATTTTTATATTTTATAATTTAGATATTATTAAGAGTAAGAGTAAGCAATACACGTAAGTGAGTACCTAAATATTATCGGAAAGCAGAAAATGTCATGATTAAAAAAAAAATATTATTCACTTAACATTTTTGCAGGATTTTAAAAATTAGATTTCCTTATTTACAATTCATTCAACATTAATTATAATTTTAAAAAAAGGTTGCTTTTTATTCCTTCAACACCTTACATTATTTTTTTTTAATTACCTACCTCTAAAAGATAATTCACTTGTCTCCATATTTTCAAGGTCCGTAATTATTTTTTTAGACTTTTTTTATCATTATAGCTTAACTTTTGGTCACACATATTCGTCTGATCTTAAGCCGCAGTGCGATTATAATGCTTTTCTAGCGGTATCTCTATACTCTTCGTTCATCATTTCTGATCATACAAATATTATAAACGTGAAAGTTTGTAAGAATGGATGTCTGGATGTCTGGATGTTTGTTACTCTTTCAGGCCTAAACAGGTCGACCGATTGAGCTGAAATTTGGTAGAGATAGCTTAGACCCTGGAATAACACATGGGCTACATAAATGTGGGTAAAACCGCTGGGCGCAGCTAGTACCTATTATTATAAATATGATAGTTTGTATATTTATTATGCAACATGCATACAAACTTTACTCTTTCACATGTCAACGAGAATGAACCGAATTTCATTTACTGAGCTTAATTAAAGAGGTAAGCTTAGAATCTAGGGGGATCCTTCACTTTTACGTGTAAAACCTCTAGATGTAGCTAGTTTTTTCCACAGAAAAACCCCATTTTATTACATTTCCAGAAACTATCGTCAAACAGATACTATAAAAAAATATAGAGCGCTGATTGTGGTCGAAAAGTTATTGAAGATTTCCTAGAAAATGTCCAAAATTAGAGCACTGAATATTATATGTCGGTTGAGTGATGGACATTTTCTTTGATGAATATTTATTAAAAATAATATTATGACTTTATTGAAGAGATTTTCAGATTAGCTTCATATTTTGATTTTTACTTCATAACGACGAGGTTTGGTAAACTTATTATTAACAACACTGCTTTAAGAAAGTCTTCCCAAAAGATTAGGCAATACTATTATGATCTAGGATTACAATTATATAAAAGGTATAAGTACAATCTTTACTGAGTAAAAAACACAATCATATACTAGTGATAAGAGGTAATAATAGAATATTAAATAGAAATAATCATAATTCAAACAAAATTTTCTACTTATTATGTAGCCTATGTGTTATTCCAGGGTCTAAGCTATCACTATACAAAATTTCAGCTCAATCGGTCCACCTGTTTAGGCGTGAAAGAGTAACAAACATCCTGACATCCAGACATCCATTCTTACAAACTTTCACGTTTATAATATTAGTAAAATTTGTCTTGCGTAAGTATATATTTCGTGTAAAAATTAGCTTATTTCTGTTTCATAAAAAATTAAATTAAAACCTCTATATATTTGAAGTCTCTATAAAAAAAGCTTTGTATCATTATTTATATCTCATGTGACAGTTTCGCGAACGGTCAAGTGATATCAAAGGACAATCAATGTACACGGCCCTTAAGTACTAACTGACCCGTGGGTTATCGGGATCGAGTCTCAGGTCGGCGCGTTCTATCTATATCTTTATTCCTTGCTTGATACGTTGCATAACAATATCGATGTTATAATAGGTTTGTATGTACCTACTTGAATACACTAAGGACGGCGCGGCGCAGCGACCCGAACTGATTCTTTTTTGGTGGCGACCCAAACTGATTCTTTCTTTTTATTTTTTTTCTCCTACTGAAGATGCTGATGGTTATTGAAGGAATTTATCTCGCCTTCTAGTTTTAGTCTGCTACCAACTACGCTTCGTCCTTAACATCACGTGAGATTGTGGTCAAAGGCTAACGACGGCGCGCCGCGGCGACCTAAACTGTTTTTTTTTTGTTGGCGACCCAAACTGATTCTGATAATATCTTCTTTTTCTTTCTTTTTTTCTCCTACAGAGGATGCTGATGGTTGTTGAAGCTAGGGAGGAATTTGCCCCAGTTTCTATGTTAAGTCTGCTATCATCTACGCTTCGTCGCTTAACAACACGAGATTGTGGTCAAAGGTTAACCAACTAATGAATAAATATATTTCATTCTTTCCGGTTCTGAGTGACTTCTTGCCTAGACAAGAAAGGAAGAGGATGGCAAAGATGATAATGGACCGATAATAACTCCGCGTTGACAATATCAATGTGTATTGCAGATGTTCATATGCGACGGTAAACGTTTACGGTCAGGTGGACCGTTTGCTTTTGATAGGCGTCGGTAACCGCTCATATATACGTTTACTATAACACTGGTAACTTGAGGGGGGTAACTTGGTGAGTAACTTTTAAAAACTTTCAAACAACGGAAAGTGGCATATTTGGGCCATGTGCTTATTAGACATAACAGATATGAGATACTACAAATTATTATGATGAGAAAAGGAGCCGGTAAACGAAAAGTCGGTCGTAGAAGTAGTCGTGGTTGCGCAACATCAGGGAATGGATCGGGATAGCGACTGCCACCGAACTCTTCCGTCTCGCTAAGGATAAGGAGAAATATGCTGAGCTGACTGCCAACTTTCACTAGTTGGAGAGGTACCGAAAGAAGAAAATAACAGTGGTGATACCGACACGGTGTCGGTCATATTTTTGACAGATAGACAGGTCATAGCAGGGGCGTTGTCCTGGTCTCCTGAGCGCATATATATTTAATAAGTCATTGTCATAATATTGTCATACCTCTTTTTTACAATAAACAGACATTAAATAATGCCTTTGTTTTTGTACTTTGAAAAACAAACCAGATGGTGATAAATCTATCCGCGAAGTGCCAAAAATAATCAACTATTTGGTTCAATACAAAAATAAAAAGAAAAAAGTCATAAGACATCGGATGCTCGGCCTACGAAAAGCTTGCGAATCTATTTTTACGGAGTATTTAATGAATAACAATGTTTTCGGCAACGCGTGTAAACTTACACACGTGTAAAACCTTGTGGGTGGGGTTCATCCACTTTTTGAAGAGATTTTTGTACTAAAACTTGTTAGTCTATTCATACTTCCTACTTCTTTTTGTTGTACAAGTTATGTAAATATATTAAAAGAGAAGAAGTGAATTAAAAAAAAAAAAAACAAGTTTTTATCACTGTATGGATCAAGGTTCAAGTTCAAGGATCACGGTCAAGACGGATCATACGAGCCCAAACTCGATAGGGTTGTGTCGTTCAAGTACCAAGTTCCTATGACCAACTTTCGGTTCCGGTTTCGCATTCTCATCCGACTTACATAATATTATTATGTATGCAAAATTTCAGCTCAATCGGTAACCGGGAATTGGATCAAATATAATATTATGCAAAACTTGATTATTGCAGACAAACATCGGGACAGGTGAAACTAAATAAAAGCTTGTAAAATTAAATGTGATTAAATGTTTTACTCACTGATCTAACAATGCACAGCTACTAACAAAAAATATTTTTACGCGAGCAAGCCGCGAGCATGAACTATCGTATTTTTTGTTGAATAAAACAATATTAGATGATTATTTTGTGCCACTCTTTATATAATTATAGGTACCTACTTACTTAAATTTAGTCTAGTATATTTGTTGTTATAGTGTCACCCCTAAGATCACATTGCACACACATGTTTGTATACATTCTTCTATCGATTATTTTTGTCACCTAACCCTAAATAATTAAAAAATAATTAAAAACATGTTTTGTTCTTATGACTGAGTTGGCCAATGCGATACCATTTTTTAGCACACATTTGTGATGACCTATCTCTTAGATATATTTGAAGTTTATACATTACAATCGTTAAAAAGCTAATTAAAAATAAGGTTACCACCTGTTCCAATCACGTCTAAACAATTTTATCGCTTCTGCATTACTCACATTCTTCTCGAAAGAAGAATGAGATAAATGCTTTATACGAAAACAAAGTGATTCTACAAAAAATATTGCAGCAATAAGACGATAGCGCTGCACAAACGCGAAAATAAAATGCGTGGAGGTGGGCGCGACCTCGAATTTGTAATTATTTCGGTCTTGCAATGCGAAACTCAGCCGATGCACGAAGATAGTCTGTCACTAACGTGGTTCCATCTTTATTACATTGTAAAACTTTCTAGCACATGGTAGGGGACGTAATTTTTTTAAATAGGTATTTTTTATGTTCGGTTTCGTGTCTCAATTGACATAGAAATGCGGTGGGGCAAGCATGGCATGCAGGGTTTTAGCCTGAAAATAAAGTAACAGAAGCGACTTGAATGCTAAGGGCTCAAAATAAAGACAAAAAGAAAGAAGTCTACTTATATAAAAAAATAAAGTTTAAAATATAATTTGGGGGTTTTTTAAATTTTTAATTTAATTCACTTGTTCAATAATCTAGGTACATTGTGGACAAAAAAACATTTTAAAATATAAATATAATTATATAAATATAATTTATATAATTTATTATTGTAAATTAACCTTAATAGATGAACATTAAAAAGATTTTCATGAAAATGCAATAAAACGTAACAAGAAAAGTCTCCGCGATTAATTCTAAAAATCTAGAACAAAATGCTGTTAGTATAATATCGTTAAGCCAGTTATAAATACAAACATTTTATGTTAAAGTTTAGCATTATTAAAACATTTGTTTAAATTTAACGTATTTTTTGTACAAATGTACCTACTATGAGAAAATATTGAATTATGCAAAGCACTTTAGTATTGTTTTTTATAAAAAATTAGTGGACCCGCCCGCACTTCGTTACACTGAACAGAAAATAATCAGTGTTTCTTTACTATATTATGTATTTCTTATACGCGGTGTGCGACTTTGTCTTACACTATGCAGTGAAGTAAAGCATTTCATGATTTGTTTGACTTACGAGTTATATTAACTAGATTAAAAATGGTAGGTAAATAAACTAAAGAATTTACTTTTAGCTTCATCATTGTAAATTAACGGCATAAACTCACTTGTATTCTTCGTTGTGTTGTTTGTTGTGTTCTTCGTTTAGTGTAAAAATAATTTACTTTTAGTCTAATAACCTATTTAATTTTGACAAAAATGATTTATGAAAATAATTTTATGAGGGTCATTAAACATTGATTTTTGGTATAAGTTATTTTTATTTATTTGTGTTATATTATTGTCCCTTACATGCTTATTGCAATTATATACTTCATAATATTTAGCTATAGTAATACCGAAATTATTATTATTTACTATTTACTTGCGTAATGGTTCCAATGTAAATTTAGTAAGTAAGAAGGTCATAAAACAAAGATTTAATTTCCTAAATCATTAATTTACAAAAAATAACTAAACTAAATCTACTTCAAAAAGAAAAAAAGAGACTAAACTAGGAATAAGATAATGTGGTTAAGATAACACCCATACAAGCTCTTTCCTCAGATCTTAGATTATTCGCAACAATGTAATCAGTAGCCAAATAACAATTAAATGGAACTCGCCGTTAATAAACGAAACAATTCTCAAATGCATCGCGTTACCCCGAAATTGGAGTAAGTATGTATTTTGGAAGGCATCCAAAACAATTAGTGCAGTCAGTGTTCTGCCCGGCATCGGCTCGGGAAATTGAGAGAAATGCACCAAACGCTGTTACTCGTCTCGAGATACATTTTAACACTTGATTTAACTAATAATTAGGGTTTGTTGTTGTCTAATTTTAGAATGTACGACATTCTTGCGACTGTAGAGGTACGAGTAGGTGTGGTGAAGGTACATTTGCTTGAAATATTTGAATGAAATGGATGGAGTTAAATCTGTATGTGTGAAAGTATGACATAGACTGTTTGATTAGTCAATAAATCTGTTTTATTAGCTACTAGCTTATGCTCGCGGCTTTGCCCGCATGGCAAAATCCTTTCTTAGGAGGTTCGGAGGCCTACGTCATAAAACCTATCTGTGTTCCAAATATCCCACCCAATCTATTCAGCGGTTTGCGCTGTGCGTTGATAGATCAGTCAGTCAATCAGTCACTCTTTCCTTTAATATATTTAGAATCTAAAATTATTGGGTGGATTTAGTTAAAATTTAACCTAGTGACAGATAACGTGTTTCGGAAGGCACGTAAAACTGTGGGTCCCGGCTGTTTCCTGTAAGATATGTAGAAGGCAGTCGTTAGGTCATGTTGCAGGCCCTGTAATAATCTCGGCGACCTGAAACTGCAACACATAGGTTAGCCACACAACCTGTAAATTGTGATTTGACAATGACGGTGTAAGTAGGGTTTTGTTGGAGTATAAACCCCAATAAAAACTAAAAATAAGAACTTGATAATAAAACGTCGTAAACAATGTCTAGGAAAAATGAAAGATTCATAATGCCCACGAAGGTCATTTTATGTTAAACAGCTTTATACAAGTAGACGGTCCGCCTATTGACGTTTGCAACACTAGTCATGTTGCCGACAGTGTCGGTCATCAGACCGCATTTACGTCACTCTACTAGTCATTATGCTTCATCATGTGCCACATATCTCTGTTCTAAGCTATCACTGCCCCTCAAGCACAGACGCTGCGTAGACTTGTCTTGCTATCAAGTCAACTGTCATCCCATACATTCACAAAAGTACAATGATGCATGGGAT
This sequence comes from Hemithea aestivaria, assembly GCA_947507615.1. Classification (NCBI taxonomy): domain Eukaryota; kingdom Metazoa; phylum Arthropoda; class Insecta; order Lepidoptera; family Geometridae; genus Hemithea; species Hemithea aestivaria. The sequence goes on from OX382330.1 coordinate 15,222,126, forward strand.
GACAGTTCTACTCTTGAAGTTTCGACGGAATCCCGTGTGTAATGCTACGGCCACTGTTCTTTTCTGTGATCGTCTCAATATCTTCGATCTACATATCTGACGGAAGATCATAGATAACTCAACAAATTTTAGTCTGTACAGAAAATAGAATAAAAACCTCTTTATTAAAACACTACAAATATACAGAAAACTAAAACACAAAATCACGATATAGGTGTAAAAATTGGCAGTCTTACTGCTAAAAGCAATCTCTTCCAGACAACCAAGCAGGGAGAGAAACATTGATTCATATTCAAGATATACCCACATAAGAGCTAATGGGAAAACTGTGTACTTATTAAAATCAAGTTCAAAACTTCTCAACTCGAATAACATGTAAAAAATTGAGGTAAATCCTATAATAAAAGAAAGGGAGACTTTTGTGACCCGAAATGCAGGGCGCAGTTAGTTATAGTTGTTATAATAGTGGAGGTAACTAAAACAACAAAAACGACACAACTCACGTCTAATATTGTCGAGAATATCTCGACCACGGTTTTGGACAAAAAAAAATCGTATTGTAGAGGTAACATAGGAATCCAAGTTAAATTCTTAATATAACACTAACTAGAGAATTATATTATAACAGTTTTCGCAATTATCCCTTTAGCTACATTTAACGATATGTTTTAGGGAGAGGTGACAGTTTACAGCTGATATTCGTAACTCGAACATTTATTATAATCCCAACATGTATGGATATGAATGAACACACTGTATCACTTGGCAGGGAGCCGATTGGGGCATCAACTCTTCATAGAATTATTATTAATTGTAATATACAGGATGATTATATTATAGAGGTGGAGCTAATTTTGAGATGGCATTCGACTAGCTCAGATTGTCACTAGGAAACATAAATCTATTATAACACTTTTTTCTAATGTGTAATTTTATTTCTAAGGACTAAGCTTAGAAATATAATATTAATAGATTATTGTATTTGTGGTGTGCAATAAAGAGTTTACTATTCTCCTTGCACGATTGTGAGTAGGAGAGCGTTTTATCGCTCAATCAACAATCTATGATTCATCATCATAATTTGTAAAATTTCTTTAGGCTTGTGATCCGGAGGCCCTGGATTCAAATCTTAGTGCGGCACTTTTTTTTCGCCAAGACGCTACCGTGTTTTGGAAGGCACATTATATAACTGAGGGGTCCGGCTGTTTCCTATAAGATATGTAGGAGGCAGTCATTAGGTCATGTTGCAGGCCCTGTAGCAATCTCGGCGAACTGAATGTGCAAAATAATATAGTTGGTTGGCCACATAACCTAAAAATTGACAGTGTAAGGAGGGTAGCCTGTTCTGTTGGACCAATTATAATAATTATTATGGTGGAGTATCAATAAGAACTTGTTTATTAATTATTCATTGTTGATACTAAAATAATTTAAATACAATATATTTTGAATTTTATATTAAGAACATTAACTTGTATCCAAAATCCAACCCAACAAGCTGTACTGAAAAGCAAAGTCCAATGACCTATGACAAATCTATTCCCAGCTTACATATTAATTAGGATCCCTGCAGTGGGCGTATGTACGTTTTCCATCTATACTATTATATAAAATAGAAAACTGACTGACTCATCATCGCAGGGACAAAACCGCTGGACCGATTGAGCTGAAATTTGGACAGCGTGTTCTTTAGGTAACGTAGGCAGGTAATAAGAAGGGATTTTGCGAAATTCCCACAGGAACGGGAACAAAAAGGAAATCTGTAACCTTTGAGTCTATTAAGCTGAAATTTGGTGTAAAGGTAGTTTTACTACCATGGAAAAATTCAAAATAGTTTTTATTTCAAAATTCCTACGGGAACGGGAACAAAATGGAAATTTGTAACTGCTAGGCCTATTAATCTGAAATTTTGTATAAAGGTAGTTTGAACTACCATGAATGGATTCAAGATCGTTTTCATTCCAAAATACCTGCGGGAACGGGAACAAAACTGAAAATCTGTAATCGCTAGGCCTATTACGTTGAAATTTAGTTGAAAGGTAGTTTGACTACCATGACTGGATTCAAGGTAGTTTTCAACCCAAAATGTCACGGGAACGGGAGCAATCTACGAGTATATGTCTATACTCTATACCAATATGTATTTAAAGAGGAAATCTACTGATTCACCATCGCAGGGATAAAACCGCTGGACTGATTGAGCTGAAATTTAAACAGCGTGTTTTTTAGGTAACGTAGGCGACCGATAAGAACGGATTTTGCGAAATTCCAACGGGAACGGGAAAAAATGGAAATCTGTCACCGTTGAGTCTATTAAGCAGAAATTTGGTATAATGGTAGTTTGACTACCATGAAAAGATTCAGGATAGTTTTCATTCCAAAATTCTTACGGGAACGGGAACAAAATGGAAATCTGTAACCTCTAGCCTATTACGCTGAAATTTGGTATAAAGGTAGTTGGGGTACCATGAATGGTTTCAAGATCGTTTTCATTTTAAAATTCTTACGGGAACGGGAACAAAATGGAAATCGCGGTAACGCCTATAGCGCTGAAATTTGGAAGGTAGTTTGACTGTCAGGAAAGGATTCACAACGGTTCTTCACGGGAACGGGAATAATATGAAAATCTGTAACCGCTTGGCCGGTTAAGCTGAAATTAAATGCAAAGGTAGTTTGGCTACCAAGAAAGTACAAGATAGTTTTCAACCCACAATTCTTACGGAAATGGAAACAATCTATGTCCATGCCAAAATTTAAAGTGGAAATCTAACTGACTTATCATCGCAGGGATAAAACCGCTGGACCGATTGACCTGAAATTTGTACAGCGTGTTTTTTAGGTAACGTAGGCGACCGATAAGAAGGAATTTTGTGAAATTCCTACGGGAACGGGAATAAAATGAAAATCTGTAACCGTTGAGTCTATCAATCTGAAATTTGTTGTAAAGGTACCATGAATGGATTCAAGATAGTTTTCATTCCAAAATTCTTACGGGATCGGGAACAAAATGGAAATCTGTAAACACTAGGCCTATTAAGCTAAAATCATTATAAAGGTAGTTTGAGTACCATGAATGGATTCAAGATCATTTTCATTCCAAAATACCTATGGGAACGGGAACAAAATGGAAATCTGTAACCATTAAGCCTATAACGCTGAAATTTAGTATAAAGGTAGTTTGACTATAAGGAAAGGGTTCAAATAGTTTTCATTCCAATATTCTCACGGGAACGTGTATAATATAGAAATTTGTAACCACGTGGCCAATTAAGCTGCAATTTAATGCAAAGGGATTTTGGCTACCAAAAAAGAATACAAGATAGTTTTCAATCCAAAATTCCTACGGGAACGGGACTAATATGGAAAATGTAACCGCTGAGCTGAATAGTTTGAAATTTGATGTAAATAGTAGTTTGACTACCAAGAAACGATAATGGATTGTTTATTCATCCCAATATTCCTATGGGAACGGGAATATTAAGCTGAAATTTGGTATAAAAAAGTTGTTTGATTCCCAAGCTCAAGCGCATTGCCTCATTCTCGCTTCGTGCGCTCGATTTGCGCATTGTGGATACTTTTCAACCTAACTTACATAATATGTGGGACTACACTAAACTCTGTAGGGTAATCTGACTGACTCATCATTATCACAGTAGAGACGAAACTCTTGAACCTAGAATGATAAAATTTGGAATACCTATCCTATAGGTTCTTTTTAATACCTAAACATATATATTTTTATTATCTTTTTGCTGAACTGATAGAGTTGAAATTTGGCATAAAGGTATTTAAGTACCAGGAGAGGATGTGAAAAAGTGTTTATCTCAGATATTCCCTCTTAGAGGAGGAAAAGAGGGCCATTTTTATATAAAAGTGGGGGCAAATGTTGTATTGAAATTTCTAATACCGCTGGGCCTGAAATTTAGTAAGTATAATAAAGGTAGTTTGTATACCAAAATAGGACATAGGATAGTTTTTATATTTTAGAAATTCCCTTTTATAAGGGGAACAGGGGTGAAGTTTGTATGAGTTATCTATATTCGTTAGGCCAATTAAGCTTTTTTTTTTACTTCTACAAAGGTTAGTTTAAGTACCAGGAAGGACACAAAATAGCTTTTATCCCCGAAACCGCCCTTTCAGAGAGGAAACCAGGCATTTAAGAGTTTGTATAAGGAATCAGTATCCGTCGAACCCACGTAGCCGACCGACGTAATGTACCGACGTAGCTTTCATTTGGTTTTAACCAACGAATTAGGGAAATAAGTTTGAACACAATTTGAGTCCTGGGACAGAGAATAGGATAGTTTTTATTTCCCTGAAATCTTTGTAGTATCTCCAAACATTGTAAAGGCCGCGGCAGTGGCCGGCGAAGCGACAGAAGCTACTAGAATATTTTAAGGTAGAAATATCATAAATAGGATCACAAGTTATAAAAGACTAAATTCATGTTAAGATGCGAATTTAATGTTCGTGATCATTTTCTATTTCTAGCAATGGTATTATACTAAATCTGTAGATTTGTCATTGAAATATTTATAGCGTGTCTTATTATTTAATTTTAATTTTTTTATTCATAATGGCACCCGAAGCGAAGCGAGGACGGGCCGCTAGTCTATCTATAATTGTGATTTATTCTCATGCCAATGTGCGCGGTGTTTACTCATTCATGAATGGTCTGCTCGAATGGGATTTGTGTTTCGGTTGTTTATATAAATGGCTGGTGTTTGCTTATGATTGATATTGGCTCGAAAATTCATCATTTATGAAGTGGTAAGTGCATGGTCTACGGCTTTTGCACGTGAGAAATTGAAGGAGTGTAGGAAGGCATTTGCCCTGCAATGGGACGATAATGGGTGAACAAATTGCTCTCTTTGTGAAATATAAAAACGACGTCAAGTTAAATTAATACTAGATAAATCAAAAATATTTTTTTGTTACCACGTTTGCAATAAAGTATTATTGTATTGTAAATCAGGATGCAAAATCAGATTTTGTACTTTCTATGTTATCAGGTGTCTTATTACTAATTTTTTTACAGTCCGCACGAAACTGAAGTAAATACAAGTGAGTTTGTCTTTTATTTACAAAGATTTACACTTATGTTTCACTGCAATCGGTTCCAAAACTTTTTGCATTATTATATTTATTTATATCGTAAGCCGAATACAGTCAAATTGCTTTATGTTCCATTGTAACAAAATCACCTAAATAGCTTAAGAGAAAACATATATCTAATTGTATATGTATATTACAGCTTTTTTAAAGAGGTAAATACTATAATCACCAGATTTGCTAGTATTTGCAGATTTGTCTGAGTTAATTAAGATTAATGTAACGTTAGGAATTAGATCGTTCTACGTAAATCTTGACCTGAATTGACGTTGGCGCTAGATATCTTTGTATCAACCTTGCACTTTATCCTATTTCTATTTGCAATTAGTAGATAAATTATACCAAAATACATTACAGATATCTGCGCTCAGCGGTTTTATCAGCTGAAAGGAGTTTATTATAAAAGTTTACATTATGAATAAATAATAAATCTTTATTAGAAATAAATTTGTTAACATTTAATTCATTGTAGAATCTATAGGCTCAAGTACTGCGTGTCAGGTGCCAATGGCTTCTCCCATATTATGCGGATATTTGTTACTTCTTTATGCCCAAACAGGTAGACCGATTGAGCTAAAATTTCGTATAGAGATAGCTTAGACCCTGAAGTAAGACATAGGCACAGGGGTACAGTGGGTAAAACCGCAGCTAGTAGTATAATATTATATTCTTTGACAATAAACTCATCCTTTACCTGACCGCAATACCAAGTTTCGGTAAGTTGTAATAAAGTACGAGTATCACAACTTAAAACTTGAACAACTTAGCTACTTTATCTGTAACTTTATCAGTCTGTAATATTTTGAATGGAAGTATCTATCGTTCGATAAATGATAAATATTTCCGATCATTTCTACAATGATGAGTTTTTTTCCATGAATAGGAGAGATTGTTAAATATTATTAATTTTACATGATTTTATAAGTAAGAGGTACTTCTTTTTTTTATGTCACGTTCGAACATTATTATACCAAAGCTGTTTCACAGCATATCTCGCGAATGCAACACCTATTTCGTTAGGCTCCAAAAGGTTTTCAAATGTGCAAGAAGTCTTAAGGGCTAGCGCACAGTGAACGGGGTCTACAGCCTACTGTTTGATGTCATATTGAACTGTCTTGTCATACATTTTATAGGTAGCAGTAGGTATTAGGTATCCTACTTGAGAATGGTGTGATAGTTCAAATTGACTGCAAGAGCAGGCCCCGCACACCTAGCAGCCCCACAGCCCTAATTTTTTATACTACGTTCGTTTGAGCACATTCCATCTATAGCATTTTTTTTAACATTGAAAGCAAAACCGTGTCGCTAAGCGGTCATAGTGACCGTTTTCCGGCATGATGTTCAGTGAAGTCAGGATTTATCCCGCCTTCTAAGTTGGCTCTAGGTCTTTTTGTAGACAGCTTCCATCTATGACGGCATCGTCGCTTAAGATCAGGCGAGGTCGTGTCAAAGGCTAACCTATAACGAAAAAAAAAAAATAACTATAAAAATGATTATAATAGTATTAGTTCTTTTGTATATTTTTGATTTGCAATAAAGCATTATTCTATTCTATTCTATGATATTATCAGGAAATAATATTATAACATTATTAATTTTATTTCCTCTACAGTAATTAAAAGTGCCCAACCACCCAACCTATTTACGTGGCACGTCTTCTAAGTGTTCTCTTTCGATATTATTTATTCATGAACAATTTGCTATGCAATCAGGTCAGGTATGGGACGATGACGGTACGCGAATCTATGATAAAATACGATTACAAACTTTACGGTACGCTTTGCATTTTATAAGGGAAGCCAATTCAAGTTTGGAGGGCGATATTGGAACGGTTTTTGGGTGTTATTTTTAGCTGACTAGACGAGGTTCTCTCTAAGATTGTTTTTTTGTCTGTTTTATAATATTTGTTGTTCTATTGCCCATGATATAAACGTACTGTATCATAATTAAAATAATAAAACGGCACAACTCACGTCTAATATTGTTAGAGACATCTTAACCACGGTTTCGGACAGTTACGATGTCCTTCATCATGAGTTCACGCCCTACACTCACTACTCACTGACAATATTAGGCGTGAGTTGTGCCGTTTTGTTATATTAGTTATGGAGAACACTCGCTATGGTTATAAAATCGGACGTACCTTATCTTCTGTAAATAAAAAGAAGAGCATCTACTGGCTCTATTAACGCGTAGCTCAACCCGCTGAGAGAATTTGAGTTAGAGGTAGATATTACTGTGACTTAAGACAGCTAAAAAACCAGTTTAGTATATTCTTCATAATTATTTAAATACTTTAGACCCTTGGATAACATAGAGGTCACTCTACAGCGGGTAAATTGACTAGGAGTACAGGTAGTTAGCTAATAAAATGTGTTAATATTTAGTTAACGAAGATATCAAAAAAGGGTTTCCTATAAAACGTATTGAAACCTCTTTTGAAATATAAAATACTGGCCACTAAAAATACGTTTTCAATGTCCGATGACGTTTAAAAAATCATTTTTTCTCTCAATAGCAGGCCTGGGACAGCTGGTTTTCTCAATGTTCCGTTTGGCGCTACTGTGCACTAAAAATTAAAAAAAAAATGCGCCATCTTGAATCTTACATCTCGACTGTCATCCTAGATCTGTGACTGTCATTCAACTTTGAAACGAGCGCCGGTTTTATCTGAATCCTGTGATCTCCTCGCTTTTTGCTTGAGTTGTAGATCCCTGATCAGCTTTAACTAATTCCCGTAATTCATTGCTTGAATAATTCTAAACTCTAAACTGTTCCTGCACTGTTTTTCGCCATGGTGACGTTAAAATGTTGTGTTGGTGTTTGTGATGCAACAAGCGCTACTCATCGCCTTTTTAACTTGCCAAGGGACGATAAGTTCAGACTTTCTTAGTGCCAATAACTAATCCCCTGCTCATTGGACTTTCTAAGGAGCAACTGCTGAGAAAACGTGTGTGTCACAAATACTTCGAATCTCGTCAGTTGGATGGACAAGGAAGAAGGACACGCTATTCTTACCCCTGCCTGTTTACAGCTAAAGAAATAGAACACGGCATGCCCCTAAATTCCGAAGGTGGGTAATAATAATAAATAAATCCATTTATATCTGGCCATAGGCGGATTTAGGGGGGGGGGGGGGGGCAGGGGGCCAAGGCCCCTCCCAGAAGCATTGTAGAGATACAAATTTTGCACATATTTCATGGTCAAGATTATAATTTTATTCTCGGCTTACTATCACACTTATTATTAAGGATATTTGAACTTTCTAACTGTTCAGAGCGAGCTAAACACTCACTTTTCGTAGTAAAAATTATAATATTTTTGCCCGTCTGCACCTTGGCCCCCCAGAACCAAATCCTGGATCTGCCAGTGTATCTGGCCATACTACACAGATCACATTATTATGGTTTACATATACAATGCAAATTGTAAAATGTTCTTAGTTTGATATTTTGTTATTTTTCTGTTAGATATTAATTACCTACCTATAGAATATTTTTTCTTTTAACTTTACCAATGGGGACTGCCAGAATACCAGCGCTGTGTGTTTAACTGTTGACACACAGCACAATGCTGAGGCAGTTCCCATTCGGCAGCATAATGAATGCTCATGTGCATTATTACTATTATTGTTGTCTTGCTTTTTTATTTGTGTTTTATAAGCCGTCGAATAAATGTGTCTTTTTCTATATGTATTATTAACGGGTCAATATTCCATTGGTGGAACAGTTACACAATTTTTATGTTTAAAATGTGTGATGATCTCTACCAATTCCAGCCATCATAAATCAATACCTAACCTGAGTAATATCAAGCAATAAATAGTCCACCAATAGAGCAAACATTGCAACATGTTGCTGTGATATATAACTAGCTGCGCCCAGTGGTTTTACCAGACCAGCTGTACTATGAATAGAATAGAATACTCTTTATTGTTCACACAACAGTACAACAACTACTATGTGTACTATGTGTTATTCCAGGGTCTGAGCTATCTCTATACCAAATTTCAGCTCAATTGGTCCACTTGTTTAGGTGTGAAAGAGTAACTAACATACATTCAGACATTCATACAGACCTTAGCATTGTAGAGTACAGCGGGTAAAACCGCTGGGCGTCTCTAGTATTATAATAATATCATAATATTATTAAGATTAATATTTTTGTATGGTTTCAGAATATAACACCTTAAGTGAACAGTGTCAGTGGTGACAATGATGAAATGTTACTGGTTGTCGGGACAGAAGGTATTTAAACAATAATATTACCTATTTCTCTTTGCGATCATACAATTCTACATAATTTCATCTTGAATGAAATTTCTACTTCTTAGTATGGGTTTGTATCCATGGACCCTAGAATCAGAAAAATTGGAAACAAATCTGCACAATTTGTGTTTCCACCATTTTTTTAAGAAAGTGTGCTCGGGCACTGGTGGCTGCTATTTCAGAAAACCCTCCATTGTTCATTTGTAGGTAATAATGTCAATTAGAAAATAATATGAATTTATTGGTTTCAGATGGTGATAGTTTCCATGACCGATGATATGCATCATCTACGGGTCAAACTGAACGAGAGAATTTATTCTCAGAGAATATTGCACCATTTATTCCTGAAAATACAAAAACTGACTCCAGCTTTAATGTCTGAAGGTTTGTCAGTGCATTTTATTTGTGACCAAGAATTACAATTACCTACTTAATAAAATATGTAAAAGTTTGGATGCTTGCTACAAATTTACATTAGAAGAGCTAAACAGACTGCTAGTTAATAATAAACCAAGACAATATAGTTGAATATTGGTTATATTTTTGAAGAAAAAAAATCCAATTAAATAATTAATTATGCAATTTTTTTGTTGCAGAACTGAAAGAAAAAAGGGAACTAGAAATTCCTTCTACTTCTTCCAAAGGAATGGAGAGGAAGGAATGTTATATGTTTTCAGTAAATCCAGCAAAGAAAACAGGTTTGAATATTTTTATTTTTTACTCGTAAAAAAAATTCCACAAGGGGAAGTCATAAATATGGCGAATGACGAGTATTTCATCTTTTACTTAGCAGAGATCAATTCAAATGCTATTTTTTATTCCAGTTGCATCTATAACAAAAAGAGTTTGTTCAAAGAATCGAAAGTTTTTGCGAGAAGCAGAATCCATTGCAACTGAACGCTTACGAAAATCTGCTATGGAGAGAATAAATGAAGCCCGGAAACTTTCCCACAATGATGATTTTTAAGTGTGAAATTAGAAAGAAAGTTTTTGGTGAAATAAAGTGTTGATAATACTTTTTTGTTTGTTTTATTTTTTGTTCAAAATTATTTAAAAATTAATACAGGAACCGAACGTCGAAACATTTCGATAAGAGGAGCATCACTAGTTATCGATACTTAGTGGTTTACTTGTTACATCACTAGTTGTCGTTTAAAATGTCAATGTCATAAAAAATATATCCGATGCCAGCGCCAAACGGAACACTGCGAAAACGAGCGATTCCGCGCCACTGTCGCATCTGTACGTAGTACTAGTATAGTGATCTGTGCTCAATAGTCAGAGAAATGGCCGAGCGATGTGATTGAAATTTTAGTTACTTTTTTGTGTTGTGTGTTTTTTTATATATTTTATGTAGTCTTTTTGAATTAGATTTTATTTTTGATTTTTGTACGAAATTTTTAGTGTCGGAAATCATTAAGTACCTACTAACAACGCGTTGCCGTACCGTGACTGTCTGCGTCGGATACCAATATTATTCATTTTAAAAGGTAAAATTGATTTTATTACTTTACTAACTTGTGCTCGCGGCTATCCTTTCTTAGCGGAGGTCTACGTCATAGAGCCTATTTGTATTCATATTTAAACCTTACCCGTACAAAGGTTTGAGCTATGCCTTGATAGATCAGTCAGTCACTTTTTCCTTTTAAGTACCTATATATTAAGATTCCAAACATGTCTGTTTTGTTGCGCGCTAAACAATTAGGCCTTACAGGGTCTAATCGCCTAGAGGATTTGTTATTGAGCTAAGAGATAGAACTTCAAAGATCCCTAACATCGCGTTCCTAGGCATCTTAAGTGATTCTTTGTCGACCGCATATGCACTTTACATAAGATGGGATGTGGTCAAACGTAGGCCTATTTAGTATACAAAATTATAATTATAAAACTGGTGGCTGTATCTGTTGGAAGTAGTCATGATGCTCCCTTCCATCTGTCATTTTTCCATCGGACACCTTATTTGCTTGACTTGTCACTCTTAATAAATGTTTTTAACCAAGTGAAACCACTGGAAGTTAAGAGCGCAGAAAAAATGATCAAAATAATATATTATGTATGATTTTGTCATAACGTCTAAAAGCGACGTTCATTTTCGAATGCAATATTTAACGAGTTGTACCTGAAAATCGTTAAATCAGGCGAAGTTATGAGACCACAAAGGATATTGGTTTCGTTCCGAACTTTGTACTTAAAATATTACTTACCTTCACAGATAATACTAATAATACCAGATACTGCACTCAATAGCATTAACTGACGTTAATAGTAAAAAGTTTATACTCTTTCTCTTACGTTGGCGCGAGAACCCAAAGTGAGTTTTGGCCTCCGATAATAAGAGCCTCCAGCTGATTCTGTCCTGTGCCACTTCCTGCCAGTGTGAAACCTGGACACTCACCCAAAAAGAAGAAAATAAAAAAGTTTATACTAAATATTCCTAAATAGTAGCCAGCCTTGTAGTCACATTGTGTAACAAAAAAGAGTAACACGGTTATAGATACCTATGTGTTTTTTTTAAATAAAATAGTTGCTACTTTTTACATCCTATTTCATTAGAATCTTTTAATAGATTTTACATCCCATAAAGTTTTCCTACATAATATATATAATTTCTGCATAATTCACTCATATTAAAATACTACCTGAAGCAGTACCTGTAAATATGGTATCTAGTAGGTACCAGGTGCCTACCATAATAATATTATATTATTTTTCAAAACTTTAAAAAAATATATCTAGAATACTTTCATAATTCTTCTTTTTTTATAATTTCACTCGATAAGTGAAACCTGAATGGCAAAGTGAATGGCAAATTAAAATATAATTACACCTATTTCAAGGAATTCTCTATTTATCAATGTAATTCAATAACGTTCCAAATTTACGTATTCAAATTTACAAATATTATGTAAGATTAGGCATAAAAAGCTTCAAAGTTAGACATAAAATCCCTTCAATTTATGCATTATTATAAAATAGAGGTTTATGGGACTTATGGAAGAACCGGAGCAGAACGGTTTCATGTGAACCTTTGGTAACATACGGGATGATATTATGTTTAAAATATTGTAATAATAATATTTTTTGCATTACAAACAACACTTAAATAAACGAATTTTCTATATAATACAAACGTGGCACTTGTGATAAATGATTAAAAATAAATACTGATGAGTATATTAGCACTTTGCATTCCCTCCAGTCTAATAGTTGTTACGATGGGATACCGTTATAATCGTGTTAGGCCGGAAAATATGGAATCAAATATATCAAATATTATAGCGCATATGGTATAGTATGACGCTTATGGTGTGTTTCACAATATATGTATTATGAGGTACCTACGAAGTAATTATTGTATCTAAGAAGAATCATGTCTATCATTCGCATGAATCTCCCAAGTCAAAAATAAAATTGTTTTTCGAAGTTTTTAAAGTGATCTACATGTTATATATTATTATGTACATAAGTTACGTATATTAATTAAATTTTCCGGAATATATTCGCGTATATCCCCACTCATAAGTCTCATCGGGGATTTTAATCGGCTTACCGCTTCGGCGCAGTAGCAGCCACTTGAAAAAGCCCCTACTTTAGTATTATTAGTATCTCTCATTTATTGAGATGGAGATTTTCGAATTGTAATATAATTAATTTTATTATTTACGGACTGGTGGCATTACGAGTATGATATATTTTGAGAGCTTACAAAAATGCTTTATTTTTTATTTGATGTAATTTTTTGCTATAATAATATGTAATTTTCAGCCTATAGGTACTAAATAATTTTATAGAAAAAGAATCATTTAATTCAACGGCTAATGAAAACAACATAAAAATCAAGACAATCTCAATAATATTAATGCATAATGAGTATCCACTAAGTCGCCGAATGGCAACTGCCTCAGCGTTGTGCTGCGTGTGAACAAGGAGACACACAGCGCTGGTATTCTGGCAGCCCCTATCGGTATAGTCTTATTATAAGCCTTCTGGATTAATGTTGATATAAGTGTCACCTCTCGATTAATTAGGTTTTGTCGCTAGTCACTATTTTGAAAAAAAGAAACTTGAGAGGTGTCAAGGAACCGGGGTTTTATTATTTATTATTTACAAAAAACCTGTATACACTCAACAAAAATAATCGTCGCGACACCACACTGTTCAATGCGAAATAGAAATGAAAATATCTGGCTTGCTTTCTATAAGAGAGAGAGAGAGAGAGAGAGAGAGAGAGAGACAGACAGAGAAACATGCGCACGCCGCACAGCTTACAATAGCTTACTATAGCAAAAAGTGTCGTGACAACTTTTCGTAAGATTTTTTTCCGTCTAGCCCCCTTTCACAACGCGCGATAAGGAACTTCGTTCCAAAAAATATTTTAGCTTCTTTTTAAATACGAATGTGTGAGTACTTATTCTACTTATTATATCAACTCAAACTTCGCCTTTCACCTTGAAGACGCCTATAAACGAAACTGATGACAGATGGTCTCCGTAATCAAATAATGAATAAAACCGTAGAGTAAGGCGTTTAGCCTCCGTGCTAACGAGAAAAGTTGGGTTGGGCTGATACGCTTGCTACCGCACATTTTGTTCATAGCGGGGGATAGGATATGGTCATAGGAATCAGCGGTATTGTCGTTTAGAGGTTCAATTGCATACATAAAATCATATAAGACTTCTTTAGATGAAGATTAAACTATTTTAAATGGTCATAAAATTAGCTGCGCTTAAAAGTTTGACTTAGTAAAACTATCATAATATGTGCATAAGGGGTTTAAGCCATTAAAATTATTATAATATTATTAGACTGCAATATCTAAAATATTTGATTAAACTACTATTTTCAGGACGTCCCTTAATTTAACTTTTTTTATCTCTATAAAAGTTTTAAAATAGATTTGAGAATGATTTAGAGTTTATTACGAATATCATTCATCATGCAGAAAATGTTCAATGCTTTCTTTAATTTTCCGTCTTAAAAAGTTTTTTAAAACATAAATTAAAAAAAATAGTAACATGTTTGTTACTATTTTTTTTTTGTTTCTGGCTAAATAAATCCACTTACTGAAGTACTAATCATTTTAATTAATAACTAAATAGGCCTACGCTTGACCATATCCCCCACGTGATGGAAAGGGCGTTCATTAATAATAATTTACTAACATAAATCGCTTCTCTCACCACTGTGTTCAACTTTCGGCTTCCTATACGGAATGATTGCCGTGCGCTAGTGTCAGCGTTTCTAGTTCATCTCGCTCGTTAGAGCACAATTGCGACGTGAAATTAAAACCGCGCTCATTCTGATATGTCATTGTGAAATGGTACGTTTGCCCGCGAATTTCGGGTGACACTTGGTTTAATAGTTTAACTGATGATTGGATACTAACTGGTGATGCATGTGTTTAGTACCCTGTACTGCAGTTAAGTTAGAATGTGTTATTAAGCGCGGCGCAGCGACGCTTTTTATGACAATGAGTGAGAAGAGAAGAAAATGACCTCATTTGCTAGTCCTGTCACTCATTCACCCTGCAGGGCTATTGGCTAATTCACTAAGATAGATGCCCACTTTAATGTACATTACTGCGTTTGTTATTTTACTCATATGAATGAGGAGGTTTAAGCAAGTAATGTACGCATCTTTGTCTATGGATTCTAGTGTTTTACATGAAAGTGGACGATAGCCAATAGGTCTGCAAATCAAACACTGTGCCACCCAGTGTTTTGTCATTCAACATTCTGCAAGGCACTGCACTGCCCCTGTCACAATGAAATCAGTTGTTGATTCTTAAGGTGCAAACGCACTACGCGGCAATCGCACTGCAGCGCAGCGGCGCGGCGCAGCACGGCGCGGCCAAGTACGTATCTTTGTACTTTGTAATGTATGGGACACACCGCACTACTCAGCAGCGACGCGGCGCAGAACGTCGTGGCATTTTCATTAGTTTCGTAGTTGTCGCGTAGTGCGATTTCACCCTTATCATGGCCATTAATTTCTTATGCAAGAAGCTGCTTTGTGCTTGACTCTTACAGTTTCGTTGCGGAAAACTCGTTCTGTTGTAGTTTCAGCATATATTTGCAATATAATATATTATTATAAGACATCCTTTTACCTCGAGTTTCCTGACTTCTAACTCCACAATAAATATATCACGTAGCCCTACAATGTATGTAGGAATCGATGTAATTTATAATTCACACGTCTATTTCTTTTTCCAGTTGTTGAAAAAGTCGCCAAGCTGGAGCACTTAAGTGAGTACCACACAACTTAGCTTTCGCAACTTCATATAACTTGGAATAAGTTTGAACTTGTTTAGATTTTCACTCATGGTTTATTTAAGGTCAATTTATTAGGGAGTGTTTTTTTGTTAACTTGGCATTAGGCCTAATTTAATAATCGTGTTAGGCAACGGACGAATGCACTTTTAAAATGTAATAAACCTAATGCCTATGCCTTAACTAAATATTATAATATACCTCTAATATTATAATTGTCCTTGTTCCTTGCAAAAAAGGACACTTTCGTGGCTTTACTCCCGTTGCTATAGGTTTTTTGGCGGATGTGTTTACGTTGCGTCTAAAGCCCTAAGTGCGACTACACCTAGCAATCCGTTATAGAACTTTTCTATTTTGGTTTTACAGCAAGTAAGTTATTATAGTGGTAAACTTTGAACGTGCATTTCGAACGAACAAAATAACACTAAGCAATAAAATGTAATAAATAAAACATCCACTCCACTGCCCCCAAACTTGTACCAACAAACACGAAATATACAAACTGAATAAAACCAAATCCGATGAACTAACATTACAATACCAACTTTTTCTTACTTAATACAAGAAGTTAGGAAAGTTTGCCCATATCCTTTGTAGCCGAATCCCATCCAAATATTGTGGTACATTCTTTGTGAGGAATACTTGTAAGGCGGGTCTTCATACGACTTTATTGCTTGACTATCGAGTTTTATGAATATTCTTATGAAACAGATTTTACTGTTTGTATACAGATAAAAAATCTATAACTCTTTATTACCACACACGAAAAAGAAAGGCTTTAAACTATGGTGCAAAATTAAGCGATTACTTTTAGTCACAAAATAAAAGGATAAATCGATCCAACCAAGAAATTGAGATGAAAGACTGTAAAATGTACTAAATTAAACAACTTGAAATGTCTTGAGTTTCCTATTACAAAAAAAAAATCTAAATGGGTAAGCATCTTTGAGCAAACGGTGAACGTACCTTTTTTTTAATTCCTTATGGATTTGCCACAATATTATTTAACCACAATCTTGCGTGATATAAAGCGACGACGAAACGACGAGATATTGTTAAATGGAATAGAAGAATAGAATACACTTTAAGGAAACACCACAAACATGCAGAAAAACTAAAACTCAAATTCATAATCTAAAAAAACACCAATTGAGCCTTTTCTTACTTTTGCAAGGTTGGTTAATATCAGGCTAAGCCTAGAAGACTGTAGGTATAGGTAATAGGTAGTATAGACTATGTGAGCTCATCCTTACCCGAGGCGAAAGCTGAAGTCGTTGTTAGACGAACATCTCGTTTATTCACGTTTGCTTTACGATGCGGCTGCAATGTGCTCGTGACAGTTTGAGCTACTGCTCTATACAGGCTGCTCTATAAAATATAAAGAAATTATGACAATTATGAGCAAAAGTGCTGGTTGACTGATAAGGCAATGTTGTTAATTCTTAATCAGCCTATTACAAAATAATATGTAGGTACAGTCAACTACAAAGAGATGTATCCATGTCAGTCTTACAAAATGAAGGAGCTTTTAGTATGCAAAAATTATTTACCCTTACTTCGTGACAATTTCAGTATCCACCAAATCTTATACTATATTCGATTTATTTTAAATGCTATTATTATGTATCACCTAAGGAGAAGTAGTGGGATACATCATTGTTGCATATTAAACGAGTCGATGATAATATAAAGTTAGATTGCTACTAGAAATGTCACGAACCAAGGGTAGTTCTTTGTGGCAAATGAAAATTTACTTAATTTTGTAAGCCTAACATGAATACATCTCTTTGTAGTTGACTGTACAATAAAATGTACTCGTACAATGTACTTAAGTTTCGATGTAGTTTTTTTAGGCAGGAGTGCATACAAAGACGTTTTTAATAAAAAAAAACTTTGAATACCTGTATATTAAAATTGAATACTAAAATTCCAAATACAATAACATCCTTAAAATGAACATGATTCTTTTTTATTTGTAAAACGTTAATATATAATTATTACCTTTATCTTTATTTCTACGTATGTAGGTAAACATATTTTTACTTATGTTCTCCTTCACTGTCATAAGAATGAATTGTCGATAAAAACAGGATAATCTTTTATTTTTTTATGTTCCCCAAAGCATATTTTACCTTATATTTTTAGTAAAAAACTAAAACATTTTCATCAACTTTGTTTCAATATTAATTTTAAAAGTCAACATGTGCATACAAAAGTTTATTAAAGTAGAATTATGATTTCGTAGAATTGAAACTAAAATAAAACTTTACCTCTAAAAAGGCAAACTTTCAAAAGCAAGTGTACTAAAACATACATTTATTAAAGCGAAATTTTATTTTTATTCAAAGAAATTAGCATAAAGTTGTGCGAATAAGGTACCACCTGTGTATAAGTGTCGGTCTGCGTTCAGACCAAAATCAAACCGGGGCCTGCAAAACTTCGCTCAGATTCACGGGAACGAATGAAAAAAGTTTTTTTCACCCGGACTTTGGAAATTTCGCGACATTCGCCGAAAGAGGAAGGCACCGATTTCGTTATTTTAAGCTGCTTATATTCTTAACACGAACGACGCTCGGAAATATTCTCGTGTTTTTTTTTCTTTTTTCGCTACGTAATTTTGCTTGTAACTTTTCACTTAGGTTACTCGCCAACTCGGCAAATGTGAATGTAAGTTTGGGTTTTTGAAAAGTTTTTTGGAGTTTATCCAAATATAGTAGCGACGGTTTTAAGCTTCTTTCCTTGACAATGATATTTTTTAAAATTGCTTGGACATTGCTCTCAAGGAATTTTTTGATGAGGTTGTAGCAACGCAACGTTAAGAATTAATAATAAATTCGTATTACATTAAATTATTTTTAATGCAATATAGATACGTACTTTCTTGAAAATTATGAATATTCAACTTCTATTTAATAATTCCAGAATTTTCATAAAAAGCTACCTTTCAATTTATATTTTCACCTTTTTACTCTAGATGTCTAAAATTACTTATAATTTTTGTAGAAAATGCTTTTATGTAAAGAAAAAAGACATTAATATAGGTACTACAGCAGTAATAAAGAACACGACTTATATTAAACACAGATACAGGCACGCCGATCTATGCAAAATCCAGGTTCGCCAACTTATTGATTTCATAATATCTTTGTATATAAGATAATACTAGCGGTTTCACCCGCTGTACTATAGCCTATGTATTATACCAAATTTCAGTTCAATCGGTCCATCCGCTTAGGCGTGAAAGAGTAACAAACATACATCCAGACATCCATTTTTACAAACTTTCACCTTTATAATATTAGTAAGCTATAACATCTTAGACCCTAAAATTGCACTAACAGTATAATTTCAACAAATAAAACAGCAGGTTGCTGGTAGTTAGTGTTTCATTTGGGAAGCTCCAACATTTTTCTCGCAGACGCCTCATCAGCGTCTGAATAAATCTTTCGCAGTCTCGCAATAAAATTGCAGCTTGCAATCGCAATCTCTCGGGATGGGGGCAACAATCAATCGCCGACTTGCACGTAATTTACTTTCCCGCCTTGTAAACATGGACGAAGAAAATATACTTCTAATGTCATTATGAAACAACAAGATGCAACCGTAGTACGACTATATTGCATGTTCTACAACGGACTTACATACTTATGCCAAGCACACCCAATTTCGAGCTTCCACACTTAACTGCGAATACGCATCACATCGCCAATATCTGCAAGCTCTCACGAATGTATCGCAAATATTTCGCGTCGCATCGCGGTTTTGTGTGAGAAGGCTTAGCCACTGTCTACGTTACCACTAAATCTTAGACTTGTTAAAAGGATATATTGTATTTTTAGATAGTTTTGACGCATCAATATGTTAGAAAACATGAACACAGATCATTGCGTCCGCCATTATGGTGCATCTTTGCCATGCAGAAGGTCATTTGTGCCTTGCAGTAAATAACGATCAAACATGGACGTCGGATGCTGTGAGTAACCCTGGGGAATGAGCATTTCGAGAAAGTTCCGAGAAAAACGCCGGGACGGTTTGAAAACCAACGCAACTTAGGTGACTTGCGGAAAATATTGCAGAGCTAATGAGATTTTTTAATGGAATGTTTTAAGAATAAACACAGCTATTATAAGATCGGACTAAAAACTACAAAGTCTAAGTCCAAGGTGAAAAGTTTATGATTCTATTAAGTAACGCCCACTTAGTAACAATCTATTTGATTTGAAATTTAGATGTTTTTATCTGTAACACATTTTAAAAATAAAAATGCTCGAAGTTTTTTTGTGTTTTTATTATAGTGTTCAACAAGGGGTTACTATCTTTATCCTCTTTAACCTTCTTGTATGGTTTGTAAAGATTCCAATCAATAGAAATAATTAGGTACTCTCACTTTTTTATTGGTCATTATGTTCTTTTTTTTATGTGAGGTCCTGATTATAATCTTCCAAAGGCTCCTATTCCCTCGGCAGTAAACGCACAAGTCAAACAACATCACCTCAGCAACATTCCCCTCGTCAAAAAACCCTTAAAATGTAAACAAACGTGGAAACCGAGACTCACTGTTGATATTGCACGGCCACCCTTCAGTTTGACGTTGAAATGACAGGCGTATGATTGATTACACCGGTTTTTGTCTCCCATCTTTATTTCATTGAAATTGATAGCTTTCACGGACGGTGTGAAATATAATGTACAGGCCAACGAATTAGGGAAATAATAGAAATCGAACACAGCTCAAAAAGTGATTCAATGCAAAGTACAACTATATGGGCGGGGCGTAAAAAGTACAACTCACCCGCCGCTCAGTCACACAACGCGCTTAGCGACAGATGCACGCATCGTTTGATTTTTAAAAATATCCAAAATAATATAGTTAACGGACAAAAATGACCTTTTGTGTGGTAAATTGGTGTAAAAATGGAAAGAAGGCAGTAAAAAGCAGGAAAAACTTATCACAGCTAACTAATATTATTTTAAACCAAATTATATAATTTCGATTTTAGTTGACATTAAATACATGAAAATATAGGGTAAACTAGGCATGGCTGAAACAATGTTATTTTGGTCGTTTATTGCATCCGCATTCGATTAGGTAACGTTATATTAATTTTGTATACTAGCTAAACCCACGGTTTCACCCCCGCTACAAAGATGTTATTTTTGTACAATAAATAAAAGCATTTGTTTTTGAATTAAATCAATAATGACTTTTAATAAAAGTCTGAAGAAAGAAAGAAAAAACCTCTAAAGTGAAGAATTCACCTGACCCGGCCCCCCCGGCTCGGCCTGATTCGACCTGATTCTGGCATCGCGCTTTTATCACTGCACGAGCCGACACCGATCGAAAGCCCAGGTTTATACGACTAATGTCTAATTATGAAAAATGACAAATATTATATACGTCCAATCATAAAAATGCCTATTCGGAAAATAGTTCACTCATAAAAATGTCAAATCGTAAAAAGGTCCAATTTGAAATTGTCCATTCTAAAACGTCCATTCGTAAAAATGTCCAATAAAGTTTTATTTTATCCGTGGTTCTATCAATAGCTAATCTCGTAGTCCTATTAAAAGTGTCACGTACCTAGTGAGCAATATTTATTTCCAATGCAATGACAGCTGTCAAACTTGAAATTTCAATATCTCGGAAAATACTCGTCTTAGGCTGATGCTGTCATAGAAGAAATTAAAGGTCTTGGAGAGATCTTCATTTCAGATGACAGCTGTCAAACTTGAAACGTCAATATCTCGGAAAATACTCGTCTTAGGCTGATGCTGTCATAGAAGAAATTAAAGGTCTTGGAGAGATCTTCATTTCAGATGACAGCTGTCAAACTTGAAACATCAATATCTCGGAAAATACTCGTCTTAGGCTGATGCTGTCATAGAAGAAATTAAAGGTCTTGGAGAGATTGTCATTTCAGATGACAGCTGTCAAACTTGAAACGTCAATATCTCGGAAAATACTCGTCTTAGGCTGATGCTTTCATAGAAGAAATTAAAGGTCTTGGAGAGATCTTCATTTCAAATGACAGCTGTCAAACTTGAAACATCAATATCTCGGAAAATACTCGTCTTAGGCTGATGCTGTCATAGAAGAAATTAAAGGTCTTGGAGAGATTGTCATTTCAGATGACAGCTGTCAAACTTGAAACGTCAATATCTCGGAAAATACTCGTCTTAGGCTGATGCTGTCATAGAAGAAATTAAAGGTCTTGGAGAGATCTTCATTTCAGATGACAGCTGTCAAACTTGAAACATCAATATCTCGGAAAATACTCGTCTTAGGTTGATGCTGTCATAGAAGAAATTAAAGGTCTTGGAGAGATTGTCATTTCAGATGACAGCTGTCAAACTTGAAACGTCAATATCTCGAAAAATACTCGTCCTAAGCAGACGCTGTCAAAGAAGAAATTAAAAAACTTTGAAGATCTTTCAGATTTTGAAATTTCAAGTTTGACAGCTGTCATCTGAAAGGTAGATCTCCCCAAGACCTTTCATTTCTTCTATGACAGCGTCAGAAATAAACCAATTCGTGTTGGAAATTATTCTTCATTAGACATATTTCATTTGGACCAAATTTATGTTGGAAATTAGTCGTGTTGGACATTTTTCCTAGTTGGACGTGTAGCCATGTTGGACCAAATTAGTGTTTGACCAAATTAGTATTGGACATTAATACTAGTTGGACAAATTTGGATTTTGGACATTTGTCGTACAAACCGATAAAACCATATCCATATTCTTTTTGGGGATTCTAACTACCTATGTACCAAATTTGGCAAATTTGCCATTACCTTGTCGAATGCTTCATTCTATTGTTGTACTCTTCAGGACATCGCGCATGGTTGATGAGATATTCGTTTTGTTTCAAGCATACCAAGGTTACCCTAGTCTGACATAAAAGAATATATTTGAGTTACCCGTATGGCAATACCGAATTTAACTATAAACAATTTTGATACTCTAATTAATTTTAAAAAAAAATCGCTACTGTACTTGGTAACTGACCTCTGTTTAATCAGATAAGCAGCTCTGGCGCGAATAAGTTACACACATGCTTCACATAAAACAGACATGCGTCTAATAATGATACTTTTATAAAATGATAATAAAAGACGATGTTATATGACACAAATATAATATTAAAAATACATAAAATAAAATGATAAATCGTTAATTTAACGTAATCCAATTCTTTATTTTTTGCGGTGGGGTGGTCTTTTCGATGTCTCGTAGGCGGGCATTTTCCTTTATTTTTAATACTTTCCAAAACAAATTTTCTGACTGATGATTTCAATTCGCCTAGAAAATACAAAATAAATAAGATTAATATCATCTTTTAAAAGTAAAAAAGGCGTACCAGTATGGTAACAGTAAAAAAGGTGCCATGAATATAATAATAAAAGAAATTCCTAAATAAAGCAATTGTATTTGTACTTGTACGTAGGGACATCTAATACATTAAAACAAAATAAAAATGCCAAGTGCAAGTCGGACTCTTTTGAATTGAACTCTTTCTTGAAACATCTCATACATATATTACAAAAACAAACGGAAAAAGCACTTTGTTGTTTGGGAGCCCCTTTTTTATTTTATTCTATTTTTAGTATTGCAACAAAAATACATCCGTGAAAATTTCAACCTTCTAACTATCACGGTTCGTGAGATGACAGACAGTCAGACGAACGGACAGCGAAGTCTTAGTTATATGGTCTCGTTTTCCCCTATGGGTACGGAACCCTAAAATTCAATTTTCATACACATAATAACATTCCTACTCATCATTAAACTTGGACAATATGAAAAGTATCAAAAATTTTCAGTCATACTATAATGTATTTTACGACTTTAGTTGTAAACAAATAGATAACACAAAATAGTTATTTATGGACAAAATAACGATTATGTTACGTTTTCAATGATGAGATTCAATGAGCTTGATGATGTACTGTTAATCTAACTTAAACATACCTGAGATATACGCTGTTCTCTTAGAAACACTTAGTCATAGCAGCAACCACTTTTCTATTTGCAACTGCTGCATACGCCGTATATATACATTTTGTAATTCATTTGGCAAGCACTGCCACGGATTACTTTACTCATTTTCATCAATATTATTGTGAAAAATCTTCGAAATAACTTATTAATCATTAAAACTGCGTACAACATATTATTGTTTACTTTTGTTACTCAAATTTGACGGAAGTAGTTTGAAAGAAATAGGTAGAATGTTGCCATTTTTATTTTAGTTTTTTTCTTAATAAATTTGTACTCCTTCGTTTTGTCCATCCCGTTTGCACATGTTGATTGAATATTTCTGTTTCACTCAACACTATCCGACTAAGTAAAATGACACCCCAAATGCATGAATGGGTGAGTTCATGTACAAAAAATACATTTAGCATGGTTATGCCTTATGAATGTCCGTGTGTCGCGTGAGTATTATAATTTAGTGGTGTGAGTTTGGGACCACGTTTTTGCGGAAAAAGTAAAGGAGTTACAGGGAGTTGGTACAGGCACAGTAATTTAACTTCAATTAAACATTATTTTGTGAGATACTACAATACAATACGTTTGATGACCTCTGTGCGCGGTGGGCTAATACCCGCTTGCAACGCAGAAGGTCGCGGGTTCGATTCCCGCATGGGACAATAGTTTGTGTGATCCACAGATATTTGTTTCTGGTCTGGGTAGTTATCAATATCTATTATAAGTATGTTTTTTTTATGTGATGAAGTAGAAGACGAGCAATATGCTCTCCTGATGTTAAGAGATAACGCTGCCCATAATCAGTACAGTGCTACCTAGAATTTCACAATGATGTGCAAGTCTATAAGTATGTATTTGCAAAAAGAAAAGTATATAAGTATTATATCCGTTATCCTAACCACCATATCACGAGCATTAAGTTGCTTAGCTTGGGGTTAGGTGGCACTGTGTGAAATGTCCTAAAATATTTATTTTATTTTTTATGATGGGAAATGTACCCGGTAAGCGAAAAGTCGGTCGTAGAAAAAAGTCGTGGTTGCGCAACATCAGGGAATGGGATGGTATAGCGAATGCCGCCGAACAGGACATTTAATATGCTAAAAAATATTGTAATTAATTTTGACTTAATAATATTTTAAATGTAATTGGACCAAAATTTTGAATGATATGATTTTTTATATTGTATCGAGACATATGTATGATTAAGAACTGTACCAAAACATGTATTTCCTGCAAATAAACAATTTGATTTGATTTGAACTGTTCCGCCTCGCTAAGGATAACGAGAAATATGCTGAGCTGATTGCCAACCTTTACTAGTTGGAGAGGCACGAAAAAGAAGAAACATTATTTAAGGTTTATAATAGAGAAGGAATTTGTTCCGAACACCTGAGAGCCTAATGCGTATCACGCACTATTCGGTGACTATCAATATAAACCGACAAACATTTAAAAAAATTAGAGTTATAGAGCGCTTAAGTTAAAATGCGTTTCTTAAATATTATTATTGTTAATAGGTAATGCGTACGTAACCCAACTTTATCACATCATTAACGTCATGCTCCCCAGCAACCCCACCTTCTATTTTGCAATTTATAAGTACATGTTGTAAATGTACGCAATTAGTACCCAATTAGTACTTACTTTGAATAATTAGTACCTTAACAGATTCAGAGGTACAGCCAATTGAATTTGGGGTTGCTGGAGAGCACCTCCCCAGCAACCCCCCTTTCTATTTTGCAATTTATAGTGTACGTTGTAATTGTACGCAATTAGTACTACCTTTAAATAATTAGTACCTTAACAGGTTCAGAGGTACAGCCAATTAAATTTGGGGTTGCTGGAGAGCACCTCCCCAGCAACCCCACTTCCTATTTTGCAATTTACAAGTACATGTTGTAAATGTACGCAATTAGTACCTAATTAGTACTACCTTTAAATAATTAGTACCTTAACAGGTTCAGAGGTACAGCCAAATGAATTTGGGGTTGCTGGAGAGCACCTCCCCAGCAACCCCACTTTCTATTTTGCAATTTATAAGTACATGTTGTAAATGGACGCAATTAGTACCTAATTAGTACTACCTTTAAATAATTAGTACCTTAACAGTTTCAGAGGTACAGCCAAATGAATTTGGGGTTGCTGGAGAGCACCTCCCCAGCAACCCCACTTTCTATTTTGCAATTTATAAGTACATGTTGTAAATGTACGCAATTAGTACCTAATTAGTACTACCTTTAAATAATTAGTACCTTAACAGATTCAGAGGTACAGCCTATTAAATTTGAGGTGCTATGAAAATTCAATTGGCTGTACCTCTGAACCTGTTAAGGTACTAATTATTTAAAAGTAGTACTAATTAGGTACTAATTATGTACAATTACAACATGTACTTATAAATTGCAAAATAGAAAGTGGGGTTGCTGGGGAGATGCTCTCCAGCAACCCCAAATTCAATTGGCTGTATCTCTGAAACTGTTAAGGTACTAATTATTTAAAGGTAGTACTAATTAGGTACTAATTGCGTACATTTACAACATGTACTTATAAATAGCAAAATAGAAAGTGGGGTTGCTGGGGAGGCGCTCTCCAGCAACCCCAAATTCAATTGGCTGTACCTCTGAATCTGCTAAGGTACTAATTATTTAAAGTAAGTACTAATTGGGTACTAATTGCGTACATTTACAACATGTACTTATAAATTGCAAAATAGAAGGTGGGGTTGCTGGGGAGCATGACGTCATCATTACTAGATAAATGTCAAAGCCTAGATAAAAAAAAACGATTTATAGAAAGTGTGAAAGTGAAAATTTTAATATGGAATTTGAGATAAAAAGTGTATTTTCATGGCGAACTATGCAAAATCAATACGCTGACTAGAAATATTTTGAACTGAAAGTTACGGCTGTACATCAAGAGATGGAGGTAGCAAAAGGCAAAAGTATTATAGAATCTATACAAAAGAGACCAGTAATATTGAAAGCAGAAGTTGAGTTTCTGCTCGTTTTTCATTTATTATTTTGGTGTTGAAAATGGATGTGATATTAATGGAGCCATCTTTAGATTAATTTTTGATTGGATTGATTGTAAACGTTGTTTATAAATTAAAATCAAATATTGTTTTTTTTTTTATTGGGTCACCATAATTGAAAATATCAGTTTGTACTTGTAATTATATTATCGCATAAAAACGTACTTATACAACGTTAGTGGTAATGTCGACGCAATCGGGCGTTGTTTGTTACAAGGCACTGTCTGTTGGATAAATAGGCGAAGTCATCATCATCATCTCAGCCATAGGACGTCCACTGCTGAACATAGGCCTCCCCTTTGGACTTCCATATGTACCGGTTGGAAGCGACCTGCATCCAGCGTCTTCCGGCGACCTTTATAAGGTCGTCTGTCCACCTTGTGGGTGGACGTCCTACGCTTCGTTCTACGTTCGTTAGATGAAGTAATCCTCCTCTAAGTGGCTTCCCAAAATCACACTAATATTATAAAAATGCGAAAGTTTGTTAGTATGTATGTTTCTTAATTCTTCACACTTAAATAATGGGTTGGATAATGGAACCGATTGAGCTGAAATTTGGTATAGCTATAGCTTAGACCCTGGAATAACACTAGCTACAGTACAGCGGGTATAACTGCTGGGCGCAGCTTGAATAGAATAGAATTGGAATAGAAAAGTCTTTATTGAAACAATACAAATATACAGAAAACAAACTATAACACAAAATCACGACATAACTGTTAAAAATTGGCGGTCTTTTTGCTAAAAACGATCTCTTCCAGACAATCTTGCAGGCAGATAAATACTGATATTTACATGGGTGTAAATATCAGTATTTATGGTGCAAATGCATGAAATAAAAATTAATTAAAGCTCCTATAATGGTATTAACTTTATGTTCAGGACCTAGTTCAGTACAATAAACTAAATTATGGTAACCCACACAATATTGATTATTTAATATTTTGCGGACTGATTATTATTAATTAATAACAATTAATATCTGCAATGCTGGATCATTGCCGGTATTTTAAACCTATGTTTATATCCATACTCCAAAAATATAATTATATCCATGATAATCAAAACCGTATTAAAATAAAATTCTTTGAAGCGTTAACATAACAACAAAGCTATACCAATTATAGCCCCTATAATTATAGCAATAAAGGTCAAATCAACCCGTTATCGTAGCCACCTAGCTAAACATTGCTTAGGCTTCAGCTAGTTTCAACCGAGCGCTATGGCTTCGGTGACCTGAGTAACGAACCACCCGTGTTTAATACAGGTACTGGCCGGGAGAAAATAGCTTGTGGTATAAAAATAATAAAGTCAACACGAGTGCACTCGGTGAGAACATTGTTGGGAGAAAAATGCGATGAAAATTGACTTTTCACCATCGTCGCCGCATAAAGCTTAACACCACGCAAGATTGTGGTCAAAGGCTGACCAATAATATGTATAAAAAAAATAAACCACTGATGTAAAAAATTATCGTCAAAAATGTTAGCAAAATGTTCTCAAAGTGTCGGATAAAGCTAGAAAGACTAATACAAAAGATTCATGATCACTCGAAATCTATTACGTAATATATTATTATAATATCACAGTAAATTTTTTTTTATTTTTTTGTTAATTATTTTAAAGTTTTAATGTCCTAGTTGCATCTTAACAGTAAAAGATAAAATTTAAATTAATACAAATGAGCGCAGCTAGTCATTATAAAATAAACATTAATTTAATGAACGAAGGAGCTAGGGAACTAATAATTAATTAGAGTTTAAGCATATTTTTTGCTTGGTTAGAACACATAGATTTTCAGAGAAATGTTCAGATAATATAAAAAAAAATCTCGATGTGGCCATTGCCCTAAGAACGGTGCCAAGAGCGAATAAACCAATTAAAAAACTTTCCCACCTAATCCAAAAACAAATTTTATCTAGCAAGCTATTAACCACCTAAAACTAATCGAGTTCCGAAACTAAGTACGTAAATCATAATTTGACAGATAGTTGAAAACTTTCCATTGAAGAAGTTTCCTTATAATTTAAGCTAAACTTTAAACTTTGAAACTTTGGTTAGTGATAGTTATTGCTTAATGAAGTCTTTGATTTTAATATTCATGTCAATAATCCAATAAAAACTTTTAAATTGTTGCTCTTCTATAAAAATATTTACATAGGATGAGAAGAAAAAATACACTAAAATAATAAAAGAGATTGTGTGTGCGCATGTTTTTAGCGTCTAAACAGTTGAACGATTGAGCTAAAATTAATAAGTGAAGCTAAGAACATTATATTGTGAAGCTAAAACCGTAGAGTGGTTATAGGTTACAGGGAGAAGCATAATAATCGTGTTTGGTTTCATAAATTTGTTAATAGTAAAAGTACATTATTAGTGAGTTGTGTCAACAATAAAACTAGTGTAACTTTAATATACATGACATAGTTGTCAGTCTTTTAAACTACTTTTTAGGTTTTTTTGTGATGGATAAGACATTTTTTATTGCATTTTCATATGTTGGCAAGTAATAACGTTGTCAAAATCAAAATGAGGTTTTTCTAAATATTTAAATACTAGACTTAAAATCCTGCCCTTGATAGTACCGTCCAGACGATGCGAGAGTACTAAACTTAATAAATAGTTCCTGCTTGAAAAGTTGAGGAAGCCAAAAAATGTTAAAATTTCCTCTTGACCAGTTTTACTTCCATTTTCTTGAGAGTTCGTAGAATGAGGTAAGTTGTAGAAGCTAGATCATGTTTGCATTTTTTTTTCGAAACGAAACACGACTTGATAAAAGCAGAAATTTAAGGCACATTTAGCGGCCATATAAGACAATTTTATTTGATCTACACCTTTATCAGAGAGAGTTGAACAGTGGTGTAACGTGGATTTAAAAAAAATCTTATTCCCAGCAATACGTGAAAAGATAAAAAATGTGTTCTAAATAGGCATAATAATATAATAAGGCAAAACAGCTAGATAACATCTACTCCTACAATATTCATCTGGTAAAGTTCATTTTGAAACAAATTAATTGTACTCGTAATGTACCGACATTGTTAATGCATAGTGCTTTCCATTATTCATGGAGAAATTCAATTTTATTGTTGTACATAAGGTACTAATTACATAGTCGGATTGCCTTCAATACTTATTACAAATACATCGGGCTTTAGAATATTCGAAGACCAAATCAATAGAATTTCAATGTATTTTGAGTCAGTGACTGATGTATAAGAAACCAGACTACCAAAATTTTGATAAGATGCATGACGTATAATGATGACGTATAACCTAAAATACCAACGACATCCATCATCATTATTATCATCAGCTGATCTCCACCTCTAGGGCAAACACAGCGTAGGTCGTCTATCCACAAGGTGGACAGACGTACTTATGAAGGTCGCCGAAAGACGCTGGTTGAAGGTCGCTTCCAACCGGATATATGGGATATATGGAGTTGCAAAGGGGAGGCCTATGTTTAGCAGTGGACGTCCTATGGCCGAGATGATGATCTCCATGCACATTCACTTCGTTAGAACTCTAGAACTCTTCTACCCCAGAGGTAACGAGTTCTGCTGCAAATGTGACCAGTCCATTGCATAATACTGTTTTTCTTTTTCTATGTGTACAATAGAATAGAACACTATGTAAAATAACAAATCTTTATTGAAACACTATTCATAAATTAAGTGTATGAGTACCTAATGTGTATGGAAATTTTACAAAGTTGATGTGTTCAATTATTTTCAACAATTTTTTGTCACAATGTACTGTCTTAGGTTACACAGTCGCTATAATAGAACTCGCCGGTATATTAGAAGGGGGAGATAATTGGAGGGAGCCATTTGTAATGTGTAATTTCAATAATGATGGGCCTGCAGTGGGGTTCGATTTGATGGAACTGTTGTTATTATTTATCAATTCTTTAATAGTGGAGAGTACTATGTATTACAATATAGGTATTGAATATTTTGTATATTATACTATTTTTTATTCATTATAACTTAGGCTTTGATCAGAATCTCACGCGCTGTTATACGATGATGCAGCCGAATTGAATAATGAATTCATGGCTTTATTGAACATCTTGTTGGAACACAGTCATGACTGACGACTCGGTTTTGTTCGGTGGGTGATTACGGCAATGGCCAAAGCCTACCACCAGTATAGAGTCGCCGACAATATGGCTAATTAGAACTTAACTTTCAAAATATCACACAATTCATAGATATTCTATTGAATATTTTGCATTATTTAATTACCTTCGTTATTTATTTCCAAGTTTTTCGACTAGACGCTACCGTGTTTCGGAAGGCACGTAAAAGTGTTGGTCCCGGCTGTTCAACAGTTGTTAGGTTATGTTGCAGGTCTTGCAGTATACTTGGTGACCATAAACTGCAACATAATATAGGTTAACCACACTTCCTATAATTGTGTATGAGTATAAACCCCAATTAGTACTATTATTATACACTCATTCACTCTGTGCTTCGGTAGGAGGGCACTGTAGCTAGTGAAATTACCGGCCTTAAGAGTCTTAACATCTTATGACTCTCAAGTAAGAAGCGTTAGCGCAGTGCATCCAAAATTGTACCTTTGTAAAATACTGTATAGCACTGTACTAATTATGGGCAGCGTTATCTCTTACCATCAGGAGCGTCTTGCTCGTCTTCTTACTTCGTTGTATATTAATATTATTATTCTTTTACTATGCCAAAAATTCAACCTTTAAATAATATATTACACGTACCCCAATAAATATAACAATAGTTCAGTAATATTGACAGCTCGGACATTCCGACAGAGAAACTATGCGCGGAATATGTCCCGCAAACAATGGACAAAGGCTGCGAATATTTATTACTTATGCTATGTCCGGTCCCAATTTATTTGCTACTCGGAAATTTGTTAGCTGAATATTATATTTTAATTTATCGACATTTTTTATAGCTTTTGATGATAAAAAATATGTAATTTAATATGATATTGCATAGTAAAATTGCTTCATTTCAACCTATTTCATAAATGCATTTTGATTTGATTTATATTTCACATTTTGTACTTAGTTCCAAAAATACTACAAACCAAAAATCTATAATTTTTCACGTTATACCAACGAAATCACGAAAATAAATCCCACGTAGATAAAGCCGCGGGGATCTCTCTATTTCATGAAACTTAAGACAAATATTATTAAAAATTAACGCTGATAGAATTTTAATGAGCCACTCCGAACTCCAACAGATTTTTTCCACTTCGGAACGTCTCCAAATCATCTCTAATTAGTTAAATAAATACTCATTAACGTCCAAAATTAAACTTTATTTACATTTCTTAGATACTTGAGTTCACCTACTGAAATAATAGCAGACACCAAAAATAAAACTGAAGCCGACCTACTTAGTACAGACTCACGCAACTGGTATGTTATAATACTTTTATTTTGAAGAACTCTACTTGGAATAACTTTCTTCACTTAAAATCAAGTTGGATTTAATTTTCTAATAGTAAGGCAGGCTTAAGTATAGTTTATGTCGTTTGATTATTGTAATTTTACAGCAGTAAATGTATGAATGTATTAACAAAATACTCGGAATTGTTGGAATTCGTTTACCAATTAGAATGAGGTTGGCAGCTTGTTTTTTGCCAAGTATTGTGTAAAAATGAGCGCAGTATCTGCTGGTATTACTATCGTCTATATTACTACAGAACTCGGGTACTTTTTTGTTTTCCTCTTGACTTAGGGCAGTAAAATGAGATGATCAAGTGAATACTTTTTTACGACTTTGCTCATTTTCACTCTGTTTGTTCACCTTTTATATTATGATTACATTGTTATACGGTATTTTAGCTGCAACTTTATTGTTATCTAGTTGTCGAGACTGTCTTTTATTTGTTGGCACATTCGTTGGGAATTGTTTGTTTTGTCTTTTTCTATGTTAGTTCTGAGATTCGTACATAAGAGCAGATGAGGAACATC
Organism: Hemithea aestivaria; assembly: GCA_947507615.1. NCBI lineage: Eukaryota > Metazoa > Arthropoda > Insecta > Lepidoptera > Geometridae > Hemithea > Hemithea aestivaria. The sequence continues at coordinate 15,254,769 of OX382330.1, forward strand.
AATCTGTATTTATTACATTGTCTTGCTAATTTGACTTTATTAGCGATATTATGCTGATACTCCATTCACTACAATACACATTATATTTCAGTATAATTAGTATAGAAACTTATTAAGATTTGTGATGATCATGGTGTAATGTCAAAGTCCTTATGTCCTAAAAATTAGATAATGAAAATGAGCATTTGTGATTAGATGTAACACTTAAGCCTTGAAGGTATGTTAATCCTGCTACACACTATGTCCTCATTAGCCCTCAAAAATGGCGCAACTGTTTGCCTTGATCTTGTAGGCGCCACACAACATCAATCTTCGCGTGAAGTTCGTGTCAAGACTTCACGGCTCTAACCTAGCCGTTTTTAGCACATTCTCTCATGGCAATAGTCTAGAGCGGGTTTTAGAAAATAACAAAAGCAATATGAGAGGCACAGTCAATATTTTATTCCATCATAATATTTACATCTTCGTAATATAAACTTGATGTTATAAAAAAGTCAATTCAGCTGCCAAAATTAACCCAAGCCGAGGAAAGATATGAAAAACATACTATTTCACATAATATTTTTTATATCGTCACATATTCCGAAACAAATAAGTCCACCAAATCCATATAAAATGGAAGGCACATTCCATTGTTTCACCCTCTCGTTTATGGATCAGAGGCCGATGTCGTGGTATCATAAAACGGTACGCACGAGTTGATACCCCCATGGACCAAATACGCCAACTCAACCGAAAAATTGATTCAAAAATATCCCGTCAAATTGAATAGCCGTAAGTGAGTTACGTGGACCAAGTGTAGCAACATGCAGTAGGATAAGTGGAGATAATATAATACCTCTATAATAAACTACTTCTTTGTAATAAGATCAGCAAACAAGCATGCAGCGTATCTGAGTAGAATGTAGCAGGTAGTCACGTAAGCATTTTGACACCTGCAACAAAATTTTATATGTTAATGATTTTTACATTCTTAAATCTTAAAATTTGAATAAATGGCCTGTATAGTCAAGTTTAAAATGCTTGAAAAATTATGAGACTTTTCCTATTTTTTTTTGCATGAATAGTACTTGTTAAATCTTAAAATTTTAATAAGTAGCCTCTCTAGTTAAGTTCAAAATGCTTGAAAAATTAAGAGGCTTTTCCTATTTTTTTGCATGAATCCTAATAATCAATGTATTAATTTATACTCTGCGTACATTACAAAAATTATATCATTTACTTTAATAGTTTGGCAACCAAGGGTGATACTGACCACGGCAGTCTGTAATTCTTGTAGAGTGAATGGGGGGTCATGGTGCTCGTTTTGATCCTCATTTACCTGGTCCGCTAGGATTCGGATTGCCTTGTGGTCAGCGTTATCCTCTTCTTGTGAGTCCTCTGGGTAAAATGTTTCAGCCAACAGCGTAGCAGATTCCTTCGGGTTTAGGGTTTTGCCGCCTGTGCTAAGTAGTTCGTCTTCCTGGCGTTTTGTTGTCCTTCCTATTACCCTGTATATCCCTTCCCAGACTCCTTCCCTATCCTGTTTTCCGCAGTATTTTTTCCAGCTCTCTATCTGCGCCTCCATTGCCTTCGCTTCGTATTCCTCTTTCTTTTCTAGGTATTTTTTGACAACTCCGGCTCTCCTGATAGGCGCGGCCCAATGAATTCTTCTCTTCCTAGTGGCGACTTCCTTCTTCAGTGTGGCGAGTTCATCAGACCGTCAAGCTTGCCCTGTCCGTGTACTGTACCGTGTACCAGGCGGAGCTTCTGGCCATAAGTAAGGCAGCAGCAGAGATCCTAAGAAGAAAAGAGACCACATTTGGAATTTATAGCGACTCCAGGTCGGCACTGCAATCGGTTGCAAACTACAATGTTCTGCACCCGCTAGCGGTGGAAGCCCGCAAAAATCTAGACGGGGCCTTGAGTCAGGGCAAAGTTGTATCTTTATTTTGGATCAAGGCACACGCCGGGCTGGCGGGGAATGAGCGCGCAGACTGCCTGGCAAAAGAGGCGGCGTTGACGTGTCGGGGGCGGCCCGACTACGACCGGTGCCCGGTTACGCTTGTCAAGCGACACGCACGCAGCGAATCGATTGAGGAGTGGAGCCGAAGGTACCGTGATGGGGCGACCGCCTCCATCACGAAGATGTTCCTTCCAGAGGCAAAAAATGCATATAAAGTGGTAAAAGATCTGCAACCGAATGGAGTGCTGACCCAACTGCTGACGGGGCACGGAGGGTTCTCCCAATACCTGCATCGCTTCAAGTGTAGGGAGAGCCCCTCGTGCATCTGCGATCACGAATCGATAGAATCCGTACCGCATTTACTCTTCCACTGCCCTGTGTACGAAAGAGATAGATTTGATATTGAGGCAAATTTAGAAACGCAAGTAAACGAAAATAATGTAAACGAAATTATAGCAAACAAAAAGCTACGCAAAAAGTATTTAGAATTTTGCATCAAAATTTGTAAAAATGTAATAAATAGAAATAAGTGAAAAATATTATTTAACGCCATAGGTCATAGAATAAAACATATTATTATAAACTGAAAACCCATGCCTTGATTCTGTCAGGGAATATGTAAGAGAGAGAAATTAAAAAAAAAAAATAAAAAAAAAAAACCAAGGGTGATAGCAAAAACAATATTATCAACAACTTTCATGGGTTTCACACTCAATAATAAAATGCGAATCCATAAAATGCGGGATAGTTTACCCCTAAACCCAAGCATATTGACTGTCAAAGACGCACCCCTAAGCACCCTGCGTGAGCGTTCACTAGGGGACGAGAAATCAATACACCTTTGGAAATTTTAACGAGCGGTTACTATGGAATTTGAGGGTAGATTCGAAAAAGCCCACTGGTTTAATAATAGTCCAGTTTGTGATAAGAACTCTACTATTTATTCCGAGATTATTTTAAAGGAAAATGTTTGTATAAACTTTAATAAGCCTTATATTACTACTGAACAACTTATTTTGCTTTAGCTGGACAAGGATTTAGCTCACTTGTTGGCGTACTCTGATATTATTATCATTAGTCGCATCATCGCTTTTCATTAAAGGAAATATTATTAATAAATAAAAAATAAAATAGTAGCATAAATTAAAGTTGTCTTCTCATGAAACCTACGAGCGCTTTAAAACTCCTATAACTCATATTTTAAGTTAATGAATTAAATTATGTTCATGTAAGTACAATTTCGAAATTGAAGTAGTTTGTTTTCATATTAGTGAAAATATTATTAGAAAAATTACTGGGCTTAACATCTTGTCTGATTCTTGAGTAAGAAACGTTGGTGCACTGCACCTAGAATTTCACGTCATTGTAAAATCCTAGGTACACTTCTGTACAGATTATGGGCAGCGTTATCTCTTAACATCAGGAGAGCGTCTTGTTCGTCTTATTACTACTTCACATAAAAAAATTCAACAAATAAAATAAGCATTACTTTTACCAGATTCAGCCATAGCATGAGGTTTTATTTTCTTACAAACTTCTGAGCGTCATTTTACTACGTCATGCCTGAGATATGAGTAGTAAAGTCTTGTAATTTCCCTGGACGATGTACTCTTCGAACCAGAGAATATCACCACAGAATTTGGAAAACACAAAAAAGTGGCTGTTTCTTTTCATTTTTTGAATCCAAATTCATTCATTTATTCAAATAGGCCTTAAAAGAGCACTTTGCAAGTCAAGTTCTAAAAATGATTAATGAATCTACCGTCCATTCGGGAAGGAGTATCTATAAAGAGGGATAAAGAAAAAAACGTTTTTTAAATACTGAAAACGCGGTGGTTATACAAAAGGTGACTGGCACCTTTGTCTTGTCGATAGTTATCGTATATATGAACACTGCAACTGGATCTGTATATCGACTGACATAATTTTTTTTTCAAGAATTTAAAAAGTCTTTTCTTTGGGTCTTCGAAAGCTTTCGAAAACCTTTGGAGTTGATAAATATAATACTTATGTAGTCCAATCGACTTGATCAAATCAAAAACATATTTCAATAACCAAATATTACTTAAAACTTCGTTAATTTAAGCAATCGGCTTTTTGGACGTATTTCCGAGGCTTCGTTGAGATTACGTTGAGGAAAATTATTATTTTCAATTAATAAAAGAGCCTCCATTGGAGACAAAATTAATAAATCATCCTTTGAGAGGTTTCACAATGCTTCGGGTCAGATTTTTACGGATGTACACTCGCTGATAGAAGCCTTACTATTTTTAATGTAAATTAAAGTTTACTTTAGTGTAAGGGGCCAACTCGACATAATCACATGTACAAACGTCAAAACCTTTTTATTCAACGAGAATTTAGTAATGCGCGCGTATATTAGTAAGTGCACGAAGTAAAAGGCACCCATGTTATTATTACTTCGAGTGTTTTTTGAGAGTGTCGATTTGACACAGTTTAATAATTAATATGTATGACATTTCATGTCTAAGTAATTTTGATTTTTTCGATAACTTTTTATTTAAAAAATTCAGTAAAGAAAAATATTTAATTCACTCAGTTTCATGCTCCGTTACAATCACAGCTCAAAATTTAAAAGCCTTTTTAAGTCCATTCCTAGAAATACCCTTTGATACCCAATCATTACACTTTTCCATGCGAGTGTACTTTTACATGAATAGCTCGAACTCTATACGTTCGAATTCTATACGATATTGGAATTCCATGACAAAAGACTGGTCAACCTTTCAGAGGTGGGGCCTCAGTTATAGATCCCTATCGAAACTATTGTATTCTAGATCAATTTTATAAGGGTTAAAGGTTTTTTTTGCAATTCTAGAGCGAGATTAGATTAGTTTTGATTATCTGCGGACTGTGGATGTTATGTCATGGATTATGGCCAATATTCGAGTAATTGAATGTTGGGTATGAAAGCAATTGAGATATGGCTAGAAAAATGTATTTATCACAATGTTGCGTCAATATAGTTGATGTTACAGAGGGTAACCTACTGTCATCACATGAGCTGTCAGCATGTGTGTCTGATTTAATATAAAACACAAACAAAAAAAACAGAAAAAGTATAAAACAATCACTGTCGTTTTTCTATCCGTAAACTAAGATCTTTAGACCACACAAAGGATATTAAAGCAGCTGTTATTAATAGGCAGAGTATGTTAAAAGCACGTTTTATTCTTAAAATATAGAAGTTAAAGCGAAATACGTATAGGTCACCAGTGTATCTATAAAAATACTAATTAAGCTGGACAAAACATAAAACAAAACTAAATCTTTTAAAGCTACATCGCATCGATACGAGTAATTGGGGCGCTTTGTCTCCAATTAAATAGATACAAATCTATCGAAACTGTCCGTTTAAACGGCACATGTAGGAGCGTAGCATAGACAAGAAAACCAAAATAGACCCCGCCTTCGTGCTTTCTGTATAAAAACAAAATTGCCAAAACAGTGCGGTACGGGGGGCGGATGGTTAGTTATGATTGGCTTGTTCAAAGCAGAAACTTTTTGGTTCAAAGACATTTTTACTGGGGACAGACTTCGTTTCCAGGAGGTCGTCTAGGTGAGTACCCCAACAGTGCCAGTTATTCTACCGCCTGAGCAGTCGTGCCCTCCTACCACCCAGGATCCACCCAGGATTTCACAAGCACAGTAATGCAACCATTACTGTGTTTCGGTAGGAGGCACTGTAGCTAGTGTAATTACTGGGCTAAATGGTCATCTTACAGAGTTTCACGATGGTGTGAAATCCTGGGTGGCACTGTACTGATAATGGGCAACGTTATCATAATCTGATCTTAACATCAAGTGAGCGTCATGAACGTCTTTTTACTTCTTTGTTTAAAAAATACAAAGATGGCTAGTTTAGATTGGCTCATTTAAAGTAGAAACTCTTTTGTTTAAAGGCATAATTTGACATGTGTTATGCAGCGTCAATGCGTATCGTCAGCGACAGCATACCTACAATGATCTCTCTATGGTTGGGTCCTATATGGAGCGTAGGCTCTCGCGCGACGTTACCAATTAGCCGTTTATTTATTACGGCCTTGTGTCGAAGCTTACAATAGCAATTAGGCGGCAGCAGTGCCTATCGAATCATGTGTCGTTTTGATTTTGGTGTGAGATTATTGTTGAATGATATTATTACATCGAATGGATTTACCTCTTTGCAGATCAGAAAATAAATGTTATAGAAAATTTATTGACAAAAGCAAATCAATTACTTCACCGCCTAGGACATGCAAAATAATAATATTATTATTAATTATAATAATAAAAGTTAATTATTAGAAAAACTAGCTGCGTCCAGCGGTTTTACCCGCAGTACTTATGTAGCCTATGTGTTATTCCAGGGTATAAGCTATCTCTATACAAAATTTCAGCTCAATCGGTGTACCTGTTTAGGCGTGAAAGAGTAATAAATATCATGACATCCAGACATCCATTCTTACAAACTTAATTAATAAGATATACCTACCTATTTTTGTTATAACGACTTGTCCAGGTTTTTTTTTTCATTAAAAGCCAAGCATTACTTCTACAAACCATCGGGCTTCTCGGGCTGTATCTAATGCTTGAAATTTTTTGGACACAATATGCTAAAAAATACCTGTTACGATAATAAGTGAAATGGTGAGTTAATAAATACGTAGGGGATAAAATAAGTACAAAATAACATAGTAGTAAACACAAAAAACAAACATATAAGGCAGAGTTTTCCTCTACTCTGCCTTTAAATGTATAACAATACAAAGTTCATTCCTTCAGTTTAACAGAAATGCATTAAAACAGAAATACGGCATTGCGACAGAATCTGAATACATAAAAATACGACATTTGAAATGCGAGGTGCCCACGAACTTTCTTAAATGACGCGACCGCTTTGTGTTTCGACTTAAAGCTAAGAACACATTGTATTAGTGCTTAGAATTCTTAAAATTGATTTTAAAAAAGGTATATAATAATTATATTATTTTTACTAACATAGGCTATGATGGTGTCATTTTCATTATCAGAAATACATTGATTAACTTTTCATAAACTTGATTTTCTTAAAGCTGTTAATTTTGTGATTTTTGTAAGATCATTGTTTTTCTAATTAGAGCCAGGGCCTTTGTCACTTTGGTTTAGCCAAAACTCGTATGCCTTTGGCTTAAAAGGCAGGATAACTACGGCCGCTTCGTTGCTTAACATCACGAGAGATCGTGGTCAAAGACATATCAAAGGCATGGAAAAATTCTTGTTTAGCGAACGTATACCATCATAAACCTATCTATGTTCTAAATTACAACCCAATCGGTTCAGCAGTTTAGGCTTTACGTAGACTATTTCATTTTTATATATTTATATGAAAAGGATAAATAAGCAATTAGTTACCTGTGAGATGTAAAACAAAAATGGAGAGGAGAGGATAAACCCATCATTCACCTGTAAAGTATCTAGGCGATATTGTGACTTATAAGTTGAAAGAATACCAATATTACTATTATTGTATAGAAGAAACTTTACCAGCTCTGTGTAGACCATCCGCCCGTCATCAGTATTCGGTGCGCAATGTGACCGCGCAATGATTACAGTTCCGCCGCGTCTTTATGTTAATGTCGGTGGAAATTCACTTGCGCGTTGATTTTTTTCGCGACCCGCGTCATAGGAATTGTGGCGGACGTGAGAGTGCGCTTAAATCGTGTACTGGTTGATATTGAGGCGTTCAATCTTTAGTGTGACTTAGGGCAAGATGTAGAGATAATATTTATATACAACGACGTAAGAAGAAGAACAAGACGCACTACGCTACGCTGCCCATAATTAGTAAAGTGCTACCCAGAGTTTCACAATGATGTAAAATTCTAGGTGCACTGCGCCAAAGTTTGTTACACAAAACGCTCGCTAAAGTGCACTAGAGTTCACTTGATATCCATAATAATGTCGCTAGGATTCGAGACATACAGGATACTGAGGTGGGTGACCAATATTATTAAAGGCATTAAAATTTACTGCACTTACAGTTACTGCTCAGCCAAATATAATTTAGTCCAGCTTCCGAAAAAGTCATATTTCGAAACGAAATCATCTGGGCATTTAACTGAAACACCAGAAGAATAAAAGGTACTTGGCAATAGCCAGTACCTTTTGGTGTTGCAGGTGAGTAACTGCAACACATCAGGGAGGTCAGCTGCTTGTTTGACAAGTAGGTAAGATGTGAAACAAAAGTAGGTCAATAAATAAATAAATATTTCAGAACATTATACACAGCGCCACCTAACCCCAAGCTAAGCAACTTAATACTTGTGTTATGGTGGTTAGGATAACGGATATAATACATAAATACTTTTCTTTAGTAAATACATACTTATAATAGATATTGAAACCACCCAGACTAGAAACATATATCTGTGGTGTAATATATGTGGTGGTAACTCACTAAGAATGAAAATATCATACCATGCTTTACAATAATAAGACTACATCCACAGTCCTTGTCGTTGGCGTTTATTTATTTCAAACATAATAATATTAAAAATCTAAATGAAACATAACTATGTAGATGTAAGTTATAAAATAATAATCCAACTTGAAGACTGTTTCTAACACAAGACAATGTATTATCCTCACTATCTTTCGCCAATTTTTTTTTCTCCCGGAGGCGTTTAATCACGTCTACCTTTCTCTGTCATTCGCACGTGACCCCCGGATAAGACGTGACGTCACAACTTTTTTTATTACCGCCTACAGTCGCAAAGTTTATTGGAGCAGACTAGACGTCGTAATTCTTTGAATATTTTGAGGGAAAGTTGCGAAGATTTACTTCTTTTTTCGTTTTAATTTGACGAGTTATTATGAGTATCTGATGCTTATTGTCTGGCATTTATTTGTAACTTTTAAGTACCTACCTATAATAAATTATATATTTTGTATGATATTGAAAACGTTACATTAAGTTTAAGGAATTACTTACAAATCGCTATTAGCGTAACACCGCTATTTAGAAACACTTTCTATTACCAAAAGTATTTGGTTTTTATTAATTGTAGTCTTCAATAGAGAGTTATGAAAAAAATATTAAAAGAAAAACATGCAATACAGGAAGATTTTAAAACTATAGAATACATACTAGGATTATTTATGTAAAAACCTGTGTGACTCCCTCTTTCGGCTGGGCCTGTGCCGAGGGTACCTACAGTTAACTTTTTCTAATTAATACAGTAAATTGGGACAGGTGAATATTCTAAAGCGCTTAGTTTACGTAAAATGTAAAGTCTTTACGGCGGCAAGGTTTTTTTCAATTCTAGAATCCGTATGGATGAGTTTAAAGTAACTATTACAGTAAGCAATATACTATCTACCGTAATTTGCTCTACACTTACACGAGAATTGTTTTATAATGTTTAATAAAAAAAGATAATGTTTTTATTTATTTATTTCTCATGGCATAAAATTTTAAGTTGACCTAGCAATATTTTTTCAACAATACAGTAGATTTATTACTGACTCCGAACCAATCCATAGCTCAATCCCCATTACGAGTTCCCATTACGTTTCACAAACAAAAGCGAGAAATAATCTATCACGGCACTAAATCATTCAGGGACCTAAATCTGTGGCCCACCTAAACCTACCGAGGTCCTAAAATAATGCATTCGACCATCGACCTACAAAAAAATTCTAGATGTCGTGTCATACTGGAATACGTCTGAAATAAAAGAGGAGTAAAGTGATGGATATAATTTAGCTTAAATGAATATTGGCCGGGTTAATGCAGTACGTTAAAGCTTACGTCACACTGAGGCGGGACGGAACGGTAAAGCGGTCGCGATCTTCATTTTGTTCCTGCCCGCGTTTGCTTTATATGTGACAGGTTACGTACAAATTCGAACATTACAAAAATTCCGTCCCGGATCGCGTTCGCTTTACCGGCTCAGTATGTCATAAGCTTCAACGAACATAACTCCAACGATGATCTTTTGACAAAGCCACAGATAAAAATATATTATAATATCGTCAAATCTGTGAGTCCTAATAAATGATGTTTGAAACTTCGGATCGTAAAACATAATAATATATAATATAAAAATATTTTAACGTTTTATGTACTACTTGATTAGTTGAGTGATTCCCAGCTCGTCCTACAAGCCTACGGCCCAAATGGGACGAGTTGAAGAAAATCAAAATTAATTCTATTTTCATTGCACAACTCGTCCTACTTATCTGTCAAAATGAAAAAGGTACAATCAGTTACAAAAATATCTAAAATAATGTATAATTCTATTTATAAAAAAAATAAATGTAAACCTATCCAAGAAGGTTGGAACAATGGAGTTTGCAAAATCAACACTAAACTTAAGCAAGAAAAATGACGTCACAGTTGTTTGCCATCTCACTTACTCATATTGAATATGTAAGCTGACGATAGTATTTTGATTTTAATAAGGTAAATGAGATGGCAGACAACCATGACATCATTTTTCTTGCTTCAGTTTGGTGTTCACGCTGAAAATCCAATTGAGTGCAAAATTCTTGTACCTCTGTTTTTGTTTTCTGATCTATCGACCTACTTCCTTAGATGCAGTTGGCCATAAGTACTAGGAGACTAGAAACCATGAAGAGGTTAAAATTATGTCGCTCTTTTTGTTTCTTTGTCTTTGTTTCTAATTCCATTGCACTTCATAAAAAAAATCGTAAAATAAATATAGGTAATAACTGAACGGGACTGCCATTCCGACCAACTGAACTGATCAACTAGTTTGTCAGAATGGACTTGATTAATGGATTTGTTCCATTAATTTTCAAATGACAGCTGTCAAACTTAAAATTATAATGTCTCGGATAGTACACGTCCTAGACTGACGCTGTTATGGAATGAAAGTCCTTGAGGAGATCTTCATTTCAAATGACAGCTGTCAAACTTAAAATGTCAATATCTTGGAAAATAATCGTCCTAGAGTGATGCTGTCATTGAAGAAATGAAAGATCTTGAGGAGATCTACATTTCAGATGACAGCTGTCAAAGTTAAAATGTCAATATCTCGGAAAATAATCGTCCTAGAGTGACGCTGTCATTGAAGAAATGAAAATCTTGAGGAGATCTACATTTCAGATGACAGCTGTCAATCTCGGAAATCACTCGTCCTAGGCTGATCTCGGTCTCGATGACAGCTGTCATTTGAAATGAAGATCTCCCCAAGACCTTTCATTTCTTCCATGACAGCGTCACTCTAGGACGAGTACTTTACGAGATATTATCATTTTAATGTTGACATCTGTCATTTGAAATGAAGATCTCCTCAAGGCCTTTCATTTCTTCCATGACAGCGTCACTCTAGGGCGAGCACTTTCCGAGATATTGACATTTCAAGTTTGACAGCTGTCAGTTGAAATGAAGATCTCCTCAAGACCTTTGATTTCTTCCATCCACACTGGCAGACTAGGACGAGTACTTTCCAAGATTTTGCTACTTCAAGTTTGACAGCTGTCAGCTGAAATGAATACAATCACAAAAAAATATTTAAGGATTAAACAATTGGATTGGCCCTGAATTCAAAAATGCTGACCTGTGGCGCAAAGGGTGCAGTTGAAAATTGAAGCTTTCAAAAATATACTGTTCAATACTCAATAGTTTTTTGCCTCCTTAAAATGGAAGGTAGAAACAAGATCTTAGCTAATAAGTATTAGGAGACCAGAAGTCATGAAGAGATAGCAATGAATTTAATTTTTTGTTCTTCACTATTCGAGCGATAAATTCATTAAAAGTTTAAGTACCTATACTACCTTCTTCTAGTTTCTATTTTCCTGGTACTTTTTAGGTTTAAACTATACCGTTGGACTACTCATGTCCACCTCGTGAATTACGGCATACGGCAGGTTAACTACGAAACAGTGTCACTAAAATATTCTCTTAGTGACTGTACCTAACGTCGATAAAGTCCAAAGTTCCACACAAAAAGAGTTGTAGGACGAGTTGTGCAATGAAAATAGAATTAATTTTGATTTTCTTCAACTCGTCCCATTTGGGCCGTAGGCTTGTAGGACGAGCTGGGAATCATTCGATTAGTTTAAAAAGTATCATTTTTTACGAAGATCGTTAAGAATTTTTCCAACTTAATTTGCATTTTACTATAATATTCAAATAAAAAAATTACTCTACACGAATCGCCCAGAACAAAATGTCACCAAGCAATGACTTAAGCCCATTACACACGGCGCTATACTATATCTTGCTATATGACTCCTGGTACCATATAGTATTGTATCGCAAGGCCTTGCTATACCTCGCTATGCCGTGCTATATTATTTTTAGTGATGGCCGGGTTACTGATCGGAACTATATTTTTTAATAGTTCATTCTTTGTGATTGAATCTTGAGTCGATCTTTGAAATAAAATCAAGTGACATTAACATTCCTTTTTTCACAAATCAAGTGATATTAATGTCTACTTTTTTCCTCTTTACAAACGCACTCAAATATTTGGAATAACTTGTCAATGAATGCTTTGAGTGCATTTAGAATAGGTTTATTAATACAAAAATAAAGAAAATTTATATTATTTCAAAATAAAAACAAACAAGTGCAAGTTGGACTTGCCACATACTTCTTTGAAAATATGTTATCAACATGTTGCGTATAAAATTACGTATAAAATATTATTATTCCAGAAATCTGCCCTTAAGGGGAAAAATACGGCGCTTAAATTGGAAATCTGTAACCGCTGCTCCTCTCTATCTCTCTTCTCTCTTAATATTAACGTGGTTAAGTTTTCAAAAAGGGCACAACAGTTTTTTTTTTCCTATGCGGGGTCTATTTTATGCACTTTCATATATGCACGCACGTTTGTGCTTAACAGACCACTTTTCATCAGTTAAAAGCTAGTTAATATTTTTTAGGAAGTAGGTACCAGGAGTACCAGAAGTAGGAAAGGAGATTCAATCACTTGATTGCATATAGTTCCACAATGATTCCCCAACACTACTTAAACAAATGAATTTGACAATTTTTTCTACATAAAGGATGTTTCTTTTTTCCTTGATTTTGGTTTCGTTCCAGTCTGCTCCTGGTATAATTTAAAAAAAATGACGATTCAACGAATTCTGGATTTCTTGACGTATCAAGAAATCCAGAAAACTTTATTCGAAATTATCATCGTTTACTAAAAGTATGAGAGTTCATCGAATAAGATCGATTTGAGTTAGATTTGACCGACTTTATCAGAGAATTCTCGAATACTTTGGCCAAATGGCATGGATTGAAATCTAGAGATGGTCATTGTTTCGGGCAAAATCAAAGGAAAGCGGTCCCAAGGCGGTCCGATGTGCTGGTCAAATCAGATCCGCACCACCCTCGAAGTTCCTGTTAAGATAAGATAAGATAAAAATATATTTATTATCAGTTCCAAAAAGTACATACATGAAAAATTATACACATAAATATAGTGACATGTTAGTATGAGATACGAACAGAAGATAATAAAACAACATAAACAATATGTACCTACACTGATAAATGGAATAGGCTCAGCATAATGCTGGGCAGGGAGGTCCTGCACAGCGCTGATTTTCAGCCTGCCCCGTGCTCGACTAAGATGACGCTGTTGCTGTTGTCCTGTTGTCTCGTGGCTCCTGGCCATGAAAATCGCATCCAACCAACCCAGATAGCACTCCATCATCAGAAATCGAATCCTACAAAGGAGGGGTCATGACTCCCAGTAATAGAGAATATGACAAAGACAAGGAGAAGAACTCAAAACGATCCATTTCCGAGCATAAATGTCGAAAAAAAACTAAAAATAATGATTTGTTTTTTTTTTCTTTAGAGGTACCTACAAAACCCTTGAAACAATGTGTTTGCATTATTACAGTTTTAACTGACAATCACTTTTGTAAAAAAAACCATGGCAAACTCCTGGTAGGTACTTTTTAAAAATGTGAAAAAAAAATCATGAATTTTTTCACACGTCCTGTATAAGACTCAAAATTGACATTGTCAACAGCCATGTTGCTGTAAAACCATACAATTTGGCAAATTCCATTTGAACTAGATAAAAAAAAATGCGTAGCCATTTTGTAGCATGACTTAGCCGGTTAAGCGAAAGTCTACTGCAAGGTATTCAAAGCTTTCAGTTATTCGGACAAATAATCATTATGCATAATATGAGCATCTATTACAAGTAAATAGGAGGTGAAATTTAAAATACAAATTAAATTAATTTGTTTCGAAATACTAACACAAAGAACTGTAAACACAACAAAATATTTAATAAAAATAAAAAACATTTTTTTCTAATTTGTTACACAGCGGTTAAGCATTTGCTACTATTTAGTTTAATATATCACGTAGGTAATATGAGTTTGTTTTCTTTTGTCTCCGTAATACAAAATGGCTTAGTCATTTTATCACCTAGTCAAAATGAAAAATGGCGGATTCTACGCATCAACTGTAAATTATAGCGCGATATAGCGCTATATGTCATTTATAGCTACGTGTGTGACGGATGCCGATTTGTACTGAAGCTATGCCGCGCTATGTGAAGCTATATAGCGCTATATAGCGACGTGTGAAATGGGCTTTATTCACTACAGAAACAAATGCGGATGACAATGTTATTTTTTTGTCTTATTTATTTATTATTTATTTTAAGAAAGCTAACAACTAGGTAATAGAATAGAAGATTATTATTTATTTTGACAAAGCTAACAACTACATAGGTAATATAATAGAAGGAATATATAAACCTACAAAACTTGCAACCAATTTCATTAACCCGAAATCCTGTTAAAGTAACGTCATCGTAGACGACGGAAAAAGATTAACAGCTCACCCAGTTTTGTGTTTGCGACAGCGATCACAAATTATACTCGTAGTCGGGGTTAAGGAAGTAAGAAGGCAAGGACAATGACTAATGTTCAGGAAATCAATAGATTGCGAGTTGTTTATCATGTTTGTTTGCCTTTTGACTTGCATTTACTTACTGTCGGCGGACTTTGCTGAAGAAATAAACAATACATATGCGAGAAGGCACATAATATTTTTTGTTTTAATCAAAATGCTCCTTTCACACACACTACACACCGTGGCTGTTATAGAGGTATATAGTTGGTATAATATTAGCTGCGTATATTAAAAAAAGTATAATGCTATCCCTATACCAAATTTCAACTCAATCAACCCCAACAGTGTTAGTTATTCTACCGCCTGAACAGTGATGTGCAAACATTACTGTGTTTCAGTAGGAGGGCAGTGTAGTTAGTGAAATTACTGGGCTGAAGAGTCTTAACATCTTATGACTCTCAAGTAAGAAGCGTTGTCGCACTGTACTAATTATGGGCAGCGTTATCTCTTATCATCAGGAGAGCGTCTTGTTCGTCTTCTTACTGTGTTTTATAAACAAAAACATACCCAGGAAAAACATTTTTGTTTCCATAAAAATTTACATAACACGATTACAAAAATTAGATAATATTGTGAACATAAAGTATTCGTTTAACAAGAGTTATATTCCATCACACAACGTTCCCCCAACAATTTCAATCAGAGCTTCATCGAACACGACACTTTCTCAACTGCATTAAACTTGACAATTGCCAATTTTTCCGCTCGATATTTAAATTATCGCGCCATCATCGCAACGCAATTTATAAAAGGGGAACGCTTATTTTGGGTGCGAGAAAAAAAAAACAATTTCGTAAGGGAATTCGAAAAGTTTCGCAGGTACGCCCCCGGCAATTTACCACGTACGCCCGTAAACCGAAGTCTGGAGAAAGCGATTTGATAATTTCGTTTCTTCAAGTTCTAATAGGGCCGGGCTTGACTACGATTTGAGAATTTTCTCGTGAAATTGAAGGGTGTTTTTATTTAACAGTGGCCATTAGGCAAATCTTAATGACGCGACGAAATGCTTGGTTCATCTTTATTGCTTTAAACAACAACGACAGCATTAACCAGATGGACTTAATATTTTTATGCTAAATAAATTTTGATATCATCGTTTTTAGCGCTATAATAACTTATCGATTAAGACCATAATTATGTATAAAACAAGTATACATTTTGAAAATAATATGCATTTTTATAATAAATGAAGAGTGAGTAAACATACATACCGCTCGCAGAAAGGAAAGTCACTGTAATCTAATCACACCTGCAACGCCTGTAGTATTTAGTCTCTGTCTTGACTTTTTATTTGCGTAGTGGTCATTGGTTATGTCCAGCCTGCAGGGGTTGCCTCGCTCTTTGAATTACATTTTCCTATAGGTTGTTCTATTTTATTTGGTCTTACCATTGAATCGGTGGTGTTCGTCTTGTAGTACTAATCACACTTATATTACGAGTATAGAGGCGAAAGTTTGAGAGTGAGTGTGTCTGTGTGTTAATTCTTCACGCCGATCGATTGAGCTAAAATTTGGTATAAAGATAGCTTAGACCCTGGAATAACACATAGGTACAGCGGGAAAAACCGCAGGGCACAGCGAGTGG
Source organism: Hemithea aestivaria (assembly GCA_947507615.1). Classification (NCBI taxonomy): domain Eukaryota; kingdom Metazoa; phylum Arthropoda; class Insecta; order Lepidoptera; family Geometridae; genus Hemithea; species Hemithea aestivaria. The sequence continues at coordinate 15,271,196 of OX382330.1, forward strand.
CTCATAGATATCAAAATGTTCAATTAACACAAAAATACTAACTAGTTTTAGACTTTAATTGAAAAAGATACCATAACCTTCATCAAAGACTATAACGTGTACCTAAAAACTACGAATAAATAATTTGTATTTGAATTTGAACACGTAAACTGATCTGTCAAATAAAAGAAAATAATCATAATTCAGTTTCGTCACAGCCAAGAAGTTCACCTTTTATAAATCTCAAGCAGAAATTGTTTCATTCATCGCGGAGCAATACAGCAATATCTTTCTGTCAAGTGCTGAGCGTGCGAAATAAATTTTCGAAACATCATTATTCATCGACTTGGAATATTATGTTGCCAAAATGGATGGCAGCCATCAAATATTCGTTAGGGGATGTCATAGGTCGGTGGAGCGTCCTCGCTTGATAATTTGGGGATTTGCGAGACGAATCTTTGTCATAGTTTCTCTTTGGATAAATAATATATAATTTGTTTCATTATTTACGCTTTGTAGCTTTAGTGGGGAATTTTTCTCTTAATGTGTTTACCTAAGCCACGTGTAATATGTATAAACACATAATAATATTGTTTACCTGTCTACCTCAAACGCAATGTAGATGTTTATATAAATGTGTTATTTTTCATGAAACAAAAATAATCTAAATATATAAAAGGAAAGAGTGACTGACTGATCTATCAACGCAAAGCCCTAACCGCTGAACGGATTGAGTTGAAATTTGCCATACAGATAGGTTTTACGACATAGACATCCGCTAAGAAAGGATTAAGCCACGCGAGCAAAGCCGCGAGCATAAGCTAGTAATAAATATAATATTGTAGAACTTTATTTTTGTACATATTGCGGTCTTTTCGCTTCAAGAAATTTGTCTCAGATAACTTGTGACGAATATTTTATAAGTACACAACAACAAAAAAAAACAATTCAGTGAGCATTGAGGTAATAATACAAACTCTCGCTTTTTGTACTAGTGAAACTCTGTCCAAGTTTATGGATTGAAATTTTATTTTTACTTTTACATCAATATAATGAAAGAAGCCACAAACTGCGGACGTGGAAGGAAATAAGTTTGCACGAAAAGTTGACGTTAAGACTTTCCATCAGGGTAAAGCTCCAGCATTATATTTGGGCCAACTCTTAATTTATTTGGCGGTTCTTTTCTCCCACTTTTTCCTTATTAGAAGTATGTCCTTTATTGTCTCCTGACGTCGTTAAATCGCTGTTGTGGTGACTGTCAGTGAGGACATCAGTCACAGAAATACGCAATCATCTCTAGAAACCCTTTGTAATTATGTAAAATATTCGTTCATTAACCCCCTCCTCGAGGCTTGATTTAGACCACAAGCGCAAAACGGCACATTTTTTGTGCGTTTTAATAAAAATATGAATTGTGTTTAACTCGATTTTCAAGTCATTTGTTTTGGTTTTAAAATATTATTTTGTTGTTAAGTGGGTCGAGAGGACTAAAACAATGCATGCCTTTGTTTATCAATGGAACAGTTTAGGCTATATAATAACTATAGAATTTAAAATCATCGCACTTCAAGTGCACGGTGTTTACGGTCCACGATGCGGTGACAACGAAGCCATTGATGTTGCTGATGCCTAAATGCGACAGTTATTTGTATTATAGTGATTGACATAAAAACACTATGTTGCCACGTTTTTCGTCTAAATGAAGTCTGACACCGCTCACTTCTCTCATTTCTTGCGCTTTCATATTTTCGACGCGGAATGGACAAAAGACAAAATTATTTACTCGGAAATTATGAAAAATATATAAGACAGATGACGCTATCTGTTTCAATTCCGCTTCAATGGGAATTCTCGGTTTTCTTCCCACTAATAGGGGGAGGGGGAAACGTCTTTTGTATTTTAAATTGGACAGGTGTGATGAGATATGGATGTTATAAATTATGAGATATTTATTGTCGTTTTCTTGATGACAATAATATAAAGTCGTATCAGAATGATGGATGATTAAATATCTCAAAAATAAGCTGTTATAATAATATATAACAAGTGAACTTTAAAAAAAAACTTTTTAAAAACAAGCTTTTATTGCATTGTCATCCGATTTATACATGTATGCAAAATTTCAGCTCAATCGGACACCGGGAAGTGGGTCAAATTAAACTTTCAAGATTTGATTACAGACAGACAGACAGACAGACAGACAGACAACAGACAGGTGAAAGTAAATAAAAGCTTCTAATAATAGGTACCGACTGATATAAAAATATTTTGGGGAATCCTGAAATTCAAGAATTTGATTTTTAAAACTATCGCGAGTGTTCTCCGATATCTCTCTCTGTGTGTTTCTATCCGAGTGTGTGTGTGTGTTTTTGTTGTTGTAGTTTCAAGAATTTGATCTTTATAGTTTTGCTGTAGCGTAATTAGGAAAGTGGTGGTTAAGTATATGGATAAAAGAGGCTTTTCTCTCACTTATCTTTCTACTGCGCAGACAGGGGAAAGACGCAAAAACAAGAAAGAAAATAAAGAGCTAGAAAACGTGCCTATTCTCAACACTAATAGTCCATCAGGATCAAAATTGAAACAGAGGGCCTATTGGCTATCGGAACGACATGTAAAACACTAAAATTCATAGACAATTTTGCGTACATTACTTGCTTAAACCTCCTTATTAATATGAGTAAAGTAACAAAAGCAGCAATGTACATTGAAGTCGTCATCAATCGTAGTGGGTGAGAATTAGCCAATAGCCCGTCAGATCAGATTGGATCAGGATTGAAATAATATACCATGAGACTTAAATTAAACGTAAACTTTTATTAGTAACTAAGCTAGCAACTGACTTTAAGCTTCACTTATAAAGAAATCTTAACATAGATAAATAAGGAATTCAAGACTGTTAGAATCGATTACTTTAAACTAAAACGTATAACACAAATTGAAATCGTCATTCTAAACAGTTGCAATCAGAATTCGGTGGTACACGTTAGTATTCGGCGCACGGCATCTCCCTTCAAGCGTCGGCCACCGGCGACAAATCACGCGCGAACTTGCGGCCAGCGGCTAAATGAATATTGACATCCAACGGCTGGACGGAATTGGTAATCGTCACTTATTACTACGAATGAAATAAGGTACTTAGAGGAAAATAGTGATAAAATGAGAGATTTGGTTATACACTAATATTATAAACGTGAAAGTTTGTGAAAATGTATCTGCCTTTGCATGTACTCGTATATTACTTACTCTGTACACGCCTAAACGGGTGGACCAAATGAGCTGATTTGGTCTAAGCTATCTATATATACATATAGATAGCTTAGACCCTGAAATAATATAGGCTATACAGCGGGTAAAACAGCAGGACGCTAGTGTTACTATAATTATGTGATTAATTTACTCGTAACTTCATTCTCCTTTTCTGATCGGTTTTGATGTGAGATCTTAATGACTTGAAGTAAATTTTAATATTATTGGATTTAGCGAAAAGTGTCCGAGGTTTTGCCTTGATGTCATGTTAAACTTTCATCTCAAAAATTCTGCTTTTGACGACGTATGGGATAATAGTTTGACTTCAAAGGAAGATGAGGCTTCTCACATTTTAGACCTACTACTAACTCTATTCTTACTTCGGATAAATGCGGTCTAGTACCTATATGCTAGACCGCATTTATCCTAAATTTATTCATCAGATAGGATGCAGTCATACTTAAACTATACACAGTAGAATGTGTTTAATATAATGGAATGTAGATTAGATCTTATGATGTTAAAACTTCCTACAATCATATCATTACAATCATAATGAGATGACGTATAAACCCCTCGTTTTCACGTCGCGTCGCAAAAAATCGAAAGTTCTCCGTGAAATATTCACAGTACACGTACCATGCCTAACAATTTCAATTGGAACCGATAATGTACCCAAAACACGTCGCCTCCTTCTTGGGGGTTGCAATCGGAGTTGAAAATCGTTTCGTTATTAATAATTCGCAATCTGTCTGTAGGAGTCATGGTGATTTGGTACTCTTTGATGTTGCGTTTCGATCCACCCCCCTCATTAGGATGACGTCAGATTATGTTTGGGTTTTCTGATTGGGTTTATGTTAGTGTTGTTGGGATAAGTTGTTTTTGTGAAACAAAATCTTATAAGTACGTCATCTTATACCTGAATGCAATGTTCTTATTATTTTTGTTCCTTATTATTTTCTTATATTATTTTTGTTCCTGCACCTCTTGTTCAAAGAAAGAGACCTGTTGATAAATTTAGGGGTCTTAAAATAAATTATTCTGGACAGTAACGTTCAATGTGCAATGATCCAGTAGGTGTTTAAATTGCCTGCGAGACTTTAAAAATAATAATTGATTACTTGTTTCAGATTTTTCGCAGTTCATCGGAGACATGGACATACAAGAATACAAGACTATGGCTGGGGGAACTGACAGGTAAGTTTTTGTTAATAACAAGATTATATGAAAACAACATTTAACCAAATAATTTTAAGCTCGCTTTATATTTATATTTATATTCAATTTATATTCTTTGACATTTTTAATTCCTAATTTTCTTTTTATCCATTCAAATTTATTAATTAACCTCATTGTTAGACAAATTTAATTTTTAATAATAATTTCTAAATTTGTATCTATTGTTTTGCGGAGATATGGGCCGAGGGTCCGAAATAAATGATTTTTATTTTATTATTTTTTATTTATTTAAAATTAACTTTAACTAATATGTTTATATTCGTAGACTTTAATATAAAAATGATATTTTTAATCATTTCATATGTTGCAGCACCTTATTTAAATACTATAATTTTTCAGTTGGTGTTCTTCAGTAATTTATTGATTGTATACAAGTATTAATTGAACGATGTAGGCATTCAATTGACTGGTTAAAGCCGCGTTTCCAGCTCCTGTTTTGGTTCAAACATTCAACATGAACATGACAACATTAAACAAAATCTCGGCGATTTTGATGAATATTGATATTATTATGTTTTGTTGTACGTGCTTTCCATCGGATATGGAAATCAAAAATATTGTTGGAGCAAACAAAAAGCGTAGTTTGGCAATATTTGGTGAAAAATGTTTTGATGTTTGTGTAGAATGTTTGAACTAAAACACACGCTGGTGACGCGGCTTAAGCTAAACAACTGGCTTTGAAGTACAAAAATTGAACTTGAAGTAAAATTTACACGTGAGTTAAAGAGTTGTCACGTCTTAAAAGCGAGCTAGCCAGCTGTACTCTATATTTATTTTACTTTTTTCCACCTAAATTCTAAGTGTTGGTTAAAAAGACCACTTAAGTCCAGACGTTTTTCCTCTGCCTCTAGTGTTTCGCACACAATGCCTAAAATAAAAGTTCAATCAACATGAAATCTCCGTAACTCGGCCCATACAAGTAACTCACGGACTATGTATAACGTCAGATATCGCATAACAACAAAAAAAGTGAAGCCATTGAATATCTGTGTAGAAAATTTATATTAATAAGATTTTTTTTAACTTAATTTTAGATAGAATAAATGTTTTACTATTAACAATATTCATAACAAATGAAGTTAATAATTGAAAACTGTTTTTTACTGCACATGGTAATACCAAAAGTACTTACGGATATGAGACTACATTATAAGACGTAATACCCCCCCGACTATTTTAATTGCACAGATAAGAAAAACGTAGGTATATTCCTTAGGCAGTATAAGATGCTAAGTAAGGCTGCACAGATTTGTCTATTAACTAGCTTGCGCTCGCGGCTTTGCCTGCGTGGTTAATACTTTGTAAGTGGAGAGCTACATCATAAAACCTATCTACATTCCAAATTTCAAGCGAATCCGTTCAGCGGTTTGAGCTGTGGGTTGATAGATCAGACAGTCAATTGGTCACTCTTTCCTTTTATATATTTAGAAGATAGATGAATTAATAAAATTATTAAACTGTTTTGCACATATACATACAGAGACAACAAATCAAAACTGCAACTTTTACTGTACTTCATCTGTATTGTTCTATTGAGCGCGGTATCTGACTTGATTAGAATAATCTGTAGTAACACCTTACCCGACCATTTGTCAGAAATACTTAACCTTTGCTTAGAAGAGAAGGGTGTTGTGTGCCCTCAATTTTGTTGCTTTTCGTGTTTGATCATCCATCTTGTTTGTATTTTTCACACTTTGTTTTTTTGAGAGGATGTTTGTTTTTATCCTGTAGGAAGGAAGTTTTTAAGGAAAAGGACTCGACGTTGTTTTTATTTTGGCCTAAAGGTCATAAGTGCCATAGTTCAATAATATACACGAGTTGCTTGTTTCGGTCCCTACTAATATCACTTTTCTTCCATTGTGAATAAATAAAGTATAGTAAATGATTTAATGATAATTATTTAAAACCATCCGAGAACTCATAAAAATAGTCAATATTTAATGGAAAGCGTAGATGTGGTCGATGATGAATCAAGTAAGATGCCTAGGAAGGTACTTATTCATTCGTGCCTTGATTATCAAGTTATATTGTCCGGGATACACGGATGACATAATATTTTGTATTTGTAATATACGAATAAAAGAGAAACCTCCTAAGTCACTATTTCATTATTTTTTACTCAAGTGGGTGATGTCTAGATTTAATTTACCCCAATATTCAAGGTAATTTTTCACGAGTAGTGTGCAAAGCAGTGAGTTTCCTCAAGTTCGTCAAAGTGCAATATCATCAAATCACTGGGAGCGAACTTCCATGATTCTGATGGGGCGAGGGTTGGGGGATAAAATATTGCAACGAAAGACTTTCGTTAAAGAATATTAAGATTGTTAGCTACTGGGAGATATTATATCATATTTATTTATATAATATCACATATTTATATAACATCACAATTATGGATTTAAAAAATAATTATACCTATCTGTCTTTTCATTAGCCTATATTTGTCCACTGCTATATATTTAACTCCCCTATTACACAATCCTGTAATAAAAAAATTAAAAAATATATTACCTAAATCATTACCGAGAAACATTTTCAAAAATTTTATTATAGTAACGATAAATTGGTAAAATTATATTTTTGAATTTCACCATGTTATGCAAATGAACGAACAACGTCAAGAAGAAGCTCTTATTAAAGAATTCATTAAAATGGGGGTTAATGGTGGGGTTAGAGACACGTACATATAGCCGCATCCACAATTCGCTAAACAAAATATTTTTTAGAATTAATATCTTTTAGTGTAGCTCAACTCTAACAACTAGAGAGCGGCGTGGCGTGAGACTGGTGCCTTGTGCCGAGTCACTCAGGACGCATTTCATGGTACGTCGCCCCAACAAATGATATTGTCGAGATATATGATTTGAGACTGTAACAAATATGTTATGTCGGACACTAATAATAACAACCCTACATTATATTATGTATAATATTGTGGGTACTCGTACAGTGAATTTTGAAACATTTGCTGGGACTTGAAATGTGAAGAAGAAACCAAAAATGTCTTCTTTACAGTGAAAGTATCTTAGTAGGTAAAATATATAAATTTCTAGTCACCGTTTACAAGTGTGTTCGCATATTGAAGAAGATATTGTTTTATGTGAATGAGTGAAATACAAAGTAATCAGTTACGTAATGGTAAGCATCGTTGTTGCCTATTATCAGACTCAGCGCCACCCAGTGGAACTGGCAAAGATGTGGAACTTCCCCAAGCCGCCTGTGAATACACATCTATACATTCGATTTATAATTTTAGAAAGAAGTAGGATAATCTAGCATATTTACACATGAAAACAAATGCCACAGATGCATTCAACGGTATTTTTTTTTTTTTGTAATGCACTACATATAATAGTGATACATTTTTTTTTATGTGATGGAGTAGAAGACGAGAAAGACGCTCTCCTGATGTTAAGAGATAACGCTGCCCATAATCAGTACAGAGCTACTTAGGATTTTACAATGATGTGAAATTCTAGGAGCACTGCACCAACGCTTCTCACTCAAGAGTCATAAGATGTTAAGACTCTTTAGCCCAGTAATATCACTAGCTACAGTGCCTTCCTACCGGAGCACAGTAATGTTTGCACATCACTGCTCAGGCGCGGCGGTAGAATAACTGGCACTGTTGGGGTACCCACCTAGACGACCTCCTGCAAAGGAAGTCTACCCCCGGTCTAATAGTGATACATATTATTATATAGAGATGTCCTTATATTACGTACATATAGAGGTATAGATATAGTAAGCAAGTGATGCGACGCTCAGGCGGGTCACACCTCAGCCGTGAATTGTTCGCTTTATTGGACAACGCAGTCGTCCAGTTAACACAACTATAACATACTCGCTAGAACATACTCGTAGTTGGTAGGCGAGGAACATAATAGGGGATCGGACAAGGTCAAAAACATTAAAATATAATTAGTCCGTAATTTTAATATTAAAAAAATATATTCGATACGTATTTTTTTGTTTGGGCATAAAATAAAATATGGCTGAGATATAGCGCTTATAAGTTTTTCGGTAATGCCGCGTGACGTGACACACATATTATGACGTCACGACCCTTTCCATGTAACTTTAGGTGCTTTGTATCTCCCACGTTTTTTATCAGATTTACAAATAAAAAAATACGTGTCCAATATTTTTCAATAATCTCTATTATGGACAAAAAATTATTGTCCGATCCCCTATTGGTAGGCGAGATGGGTTATCTTGGTCCCATAGTTTTTTTGTATCTTATAGGTGACAGGTGGTATGATTAGATTATATTAGTTTAGCTCTTTATAGAAAACGATAATTGCAAAAACAAGTAAATTTAATTAAAATTTAAAAAAAAAACCTTACGCTTTCAAAATATGTAATTCGCCATTTTGTGGTGGTAGCCATCTTGGATTATGGTTCATCATAGTGTTTAGTATTACTAGTCAAACCCTTACATTTGATACCCATATTGAGATAGTTGTGAAAAAAAGTAATCCGTCATTTTGTAGCGGCGACCATTTTCATTAACCGATTTCCACCAAACATGGCTAAGATCACTCTCGACTAATACTACTTTCAAACAAAAACACTAGATTAGAATCTATTCATCCGTTCGGAAGCTACAATGCCACAGACAGACAGACATGTCAAACTTAAAACACCCCGTCATTTTTGTGTCCGGGGTTAAAAATTAATTTTGTATTTAGTATTACGATTGACAGTATTATCGCTACCAAATAAACAAAAAATTGTGTTGGGTATGTTTATTATTAGTCCAATAACAGAAACTATCGTTTACCCGGGTGCTATGGCCGGATATAACCGGATCGATAAGCAATCAGGCGCGAGCATTACCTGAGCACTGATTAGGTGCCGCGACCATTCTATAACTTACATTATTACTCGACGGTAAACACTTTTTATTGGGTACTTGGGTACTAAACAGTTCTATTATTAGTATTAGTTAAGATTTATTTTATAATATTTTTGAAAATTGCTTAACATTTATTTTATGAGTATTGAAGTATATACTCGTCTGGCGTATATTCAGCAGTTTTTTCGCTCTAAAGTTGCCTGTGTTATTTTAAGAATTGACCTACCAATTAGCTAAAATTGTGATTAATTAGTTTAGATGTGAAATGGTAATAAACATTAACACTAAGTTAGTAGGTAAAGTAGGATTAGTGAGATGGATGCTAAACATTTACAAAGACAGCCAAAGTGATGCAAAGAATCAAAGATAAAGCATAGCACTCACGTTGGATGTTTTAAAAGTATCAAAACAGTTCATGACACCAACATTATTCTCGTATTTTGATACTTTCCATAATAAAACAGAAATAGCTGCAAGAGCTACGATATTGATTATGTGCCGTAGCTATTAATGCTACGCCGTAGAGGTGCTACGGTGCTACGAGAAAAGTGGTGATTTCGTAGTGTCAGTCTATAAACGGTAAGTCTTGGACGCTCTCATCATTTATTTGCGCTATTTTATGTTTACGTTGCTGGTTATTTTCTATTACGATGTAATTGAACTTTGATGGAATCTTTACAGGATTGAGAAATGTCTACAAATATCTCTTTATGTAATAGTAAAGTTTTGCATTTAACTTATAATTATTCATACAAACATCAGTACAAAATTTTATTTTAGCATTATAGAGAAAAATATGTTTAAATCAAATAGTTTATCATTTTCGTTGGTTTTTTATTATTAACTCATAATATTATTTTTTTAAAGGAAAAGTAAAATTTTTTTGGCAAACTTTGTAGAAAACCTTGTTGTTATGCAGGATTACCAAAATTTTCTACTTGGGGTACCTTAGGTACCTACTTGAGTATAATATTTTTACTTCTTGAAAGTAACTCAAAGTAGGTAAACTCTTTAAAAAATATATTTTTCAAAATGCACCTTTGAAATTTTGTTTTAAACCTTTTGGTCACCATACTGTTTAGTAACTAGTCTAGAATAAAAGTCACTGACTATTATTGTTCTTGAGACATGAAAGCGGAACATTTGCTACCAAACAACGAAGTTCACTCATAAATAAGTTGTCGAGGGCTCTTCCCATCTGTACAAGATGCCTTTGACAAGTTCCGGCAGACGCCCCTTGGTCGGTCTAGAACCGTAACCTATCGTCTATGTTGGATAGCACACTGTTTTGTATTTGTCGTAAATGAAACTCAGGCATTATGCCTGAGATATGATTTTATGAATAAAATACATATTGTTTTCTGACCACCTAAACGACGCATAGTTTAGATTAATGTAAAGCGCTTATTATATTTATTTATGTAGGTTGTTGTTACCAAATTACTAAGTTCATTAAAAAAATCCAAAAAATATTGTACGTGCCGAGTGAGGAAAATGGTGAAATTTTCCAATCACAAAGTGGTTGAGGGGTTAACTTATAGTGTTTTGGTAGAATATCGTTTGTTTTCTTAGCTTTGATCATGACTGATTTAGCTATGAAAATAGTTCCAAAACTTGATTTCAAAAGTGCTGCATTTTGACTGAGTTTCACATAAGATAAAAGTCCAAGCTTTAGTTATCCAAAGATAAAGTTCACCGGTTTGGACGCCCCTTGGCCATTCCAGCAATGGATTTATTTCGGTGTCGCGTCGCAGAGTTATGAGAGCGGTTGAGGGGTTAACTTATAGTGTTTTGGTGGACTATGGTTTGTTTTCTTGGCTTTCGAAAAGAGGTTTGTTTAATTGGATGGAAGAAGAGATCCAATGGATTAGAAGAAAATGATGATTCATATAGCGAGCTTACAATATTCCTATTATTTATCTACGCTACATAAACTGTATCTGATATTCAATTTTATTAATATTGCATTATACTTTTTTATCGATGAAACCATTTTCTACATTATGGGTAAATAATGTATCCACGTATTATACGAGTACGCTAAGGTGGATTTAATTTCGAAACAAAAATAATACAAAAATGTTTTTTGTGATCAGAATAACTGAGTAGAATGACTGATTGAGAAAGGTTTTAGCCTAGGGTTAAGAACATTTAAAATTTGCAAACTATTTAATGCTTTTCTTGGTTTTGTATAGGAAATAAAGATCTTTTTCTTGTGTATAAACTATCTATATACTAAAATTCAGTTTAACCGGTTAAGCCGCTTAGGCGAGAAACCACACGTTTACCACTACACAGTTTTCACTTAAGTTTTTATAAAATCAGTTGGTTAGGGCGCGAAATATCAAACATATGACATGCTATGAAGGTGTTCACGTACAACGCACGTGCGGTGTGAGCAAAGTCTGTCGCGCCCGCGCCCGCGTGTTATAGCGTAAACAAGCACTTAGGTGTGTCATTATTCCCAGCGCGACCACAAAAGATAGTAGTAATGTATTTTTTTCGGGATATATTCTTACAAAAATACCCATTTAATTATCTTTTTGCCTTAAGAGCGTATATATCGAGTGACGCTCTCTCGCTCGCACTATTTGACAAATTTTGAAATATAAATTCATAGAATTTATTTATTGAAAATTCCTTAAGACCAGCCCTGCATAATATTATTACACACATTTTAAAAGTGTTTTCAGTTTGATATATTAAAAAAATGGCAAGGGGAGCAATATTAAAAAAAAATCTTTCAAAAACTCTCATCATGCCTATTTTAATATATCAAACTAAAAATACTTTAAAAATGTGTGCAATAATATTATAGAGGGCTGGTCTCAGGAATTTTCAATAAATTAATTCTATGAATTAATATTTTAAAATTTGTCAAATAGTGCGAGCGAGAGAGCGTCACTCGATATATACGCTTTTAAAAAATAATGCAAAAATAGGTACGTTATTCTGACAATAGAGGCACCGCGTAACTCGTAATGCTGAGCTTGGAAAGTTTCAATTGAAACGTCACTGTTACAGATAAGAAATAACGAGGGTGTTGGGACGAACCCTCTGTTCTATGGTATCATACTTATTGTGTGCGAGTACCTATTATATTAATAAAGGTTTCGGTGTGACTGACTGATGACAATGTATGTAGGCTTGAAACTGAGAGTGGTGAAATTGAATTGAATTCGAGTGAATTTGTCTCGGATTAACAATATTAAGTACTAGCTGACCCGCGCGCACTTCGTTGCGCGTGAGAGTCAATTAATAAAGCGAATTCGGTGCTGCTATTTTGACTATGATTGTATTTCCATCCCCGCGACTTTGTAAGCGTAAAATAAGGCATGGCTATAATATTTGCTCCCGCTGTGGATAGCGAAGAATATCGGGCTGGATATTTCTATGCAGTTTTGTTCGCTACCGTAGGAACCAATGCTATGTCCTTTCTCAGAGATCACACTATTTAAGTTTAGCGGTTATTGATTTCCATCACAAATTTTCACGCCTCTCCTCAGGAATTAATACTATTTGTGGTCCTTTCCCGGTAACTCTTTAACTTATCTCTATTATAATTTTTCTAAGCTAAATTATAATTATAGGTTACTAATTTCTCACACCATCCTTCCCGCGACTCAAATCAATTCCGTGGTTCCTGAATTTCCATTAAAACTCTGACCCTGAAGGTGGGGGAAGGATCAATACTGAGTCTCCTTAAAAGTTAATTTCTGACATAACAAACTATTCATTAACAGAACCAAAATTCTGAGTACTGGTGAGTTCGCAAAATCTCTTCTTATCGGTCGCCTACGTTACATAAAAAATACGTTGTCCAAATTTTAGCTTAAACGAAGAAGTGGTTACCGATATCCTACACAAACTGCACCCCCTCTTTCCTCCCCTCAAAGGTTGATTTCTGGGATAAAAAGTATCCCATATTTTTTTTAAGTCTCAGTCTACCTTTGTATCATATTTTAACTCAATAGGGTCCTATTTCCTATACAAACTTTGACCCCCTAACGCTTCAATTCGAAGTTAATTTTTGACATAAAACTTTTTATTATTCCTCAACACATCCCCAATAATCTTATTGTGGATTTGTATACAAAAGTTTTTTAGGAATAATAATTCCCGTTCCCGTAAGAATTTCGCAAAATCCCCTCCCCTCTTACGGGTCGTGAAAGTCACATAAAGAACACGCTGTCTAAATTTTAGCGTAAAATATAACTGGTTACTGATTTCCTACTCAAACTTCTACCCCCCTTACTCCCCCGCACCCCTCCCTCTTAAAGTAAATTTCTGTCTTAAATAATATTCAGTGTTCCTAAACAAAACTCAAACCATGATTCCACAAAATTTCACCTGAATTGGTTTAGCGGTTACGGATTTGCATACAAAAGTTTTTCGGGAATAATTCTCGTTCCCGGGGGAATTTCGCAAAATACCTTCATATCGGTTGCTTACGTTACCTAAAGAATACGTTGTCCAAATTTCAGCTAAAACAAAGAAGCGGTTAACGATTTCTTACCCAAACTTGCATCCCCCCTTTATCCCGCCTTTGAGGTTGATTTCTGGGATAAAAATTATCCCATATCATTTTGTAGAACTCAGTCTACCTCTCTACCAAATTTCAGCTCAATAGGGCCAGCGGTTCTAAATTTCCCATACAAATTTTGTACCCCCCTTACCCCCTCTTAGAAGTTAAATTTTGTCATAAAAACTATTTAATATTCCTCAAAACAATCCCAACAATCGTTTTACAAAATTTCAGCTCAATCGGTTCAGCGGTTAAGGATTTGCATACAAAAGTTTTTTAGGAATAATTCCTGTTCCCGCGGAAATTTTGCAAAATCCCTTTATATCGGTCATCTACGTTACATAAAAAATACGCTGTTCAAATTTCAGCTTTAAAAGATGGCCGATTACTGATTTCCTACTCAAACTACTACCCCTCTCTTCCCCCTTCAAGGTTGATTTCTGGGATAAAAAGTATTCCATATCATTTATTTGGATTCAATCTACCACTGTACCAAATTTCAGCTCAATAGGGTCAGCGGTTCTAAATTTTCCATACAAACTTCGACCTCCCTTTACCCCCCCTTAAAAGTTAATTTTCGTCAAAAAAAAAAAACAATATTCCTAAACACAATCCAAGCAATCGTTTTACAAAGTTTCAACTCAATCGGTTCAGCGGTTAAGGATTTGCTTACAAACGTCTTTTAGGAATAATTCCCGTTCCCGTGGAAATTTTGCAAATTCCCTTTTTACCGGTCATCTACGTTACATAAAAAACACGCTGTTCAAATTTCAGCGTTAAAAGATACTGATACTGAAGTTACTGATTTCCTACTCAAACTTCTAACCCCCCTATTCCCCCTTCAGGGTTGATTTCTGGAATAAAAAGTATTCCATATCATTTATTTTGACTCAATCTACCTCTGTACCATATTTCAGCTCAATAGGGTCAGCGGTTCTAAATTTTCCATTCAAACGTTGACCCCCCTTTACCCCCCCCTTAAAAGTAAATTTCTGAGATAAAAACTATTCAATGTTCCTAAATACAATCCAAACAATCGTTTTACTAAATTTCAGCTCAATCGGTTCAGCGGTTACGGATTTCCATACAAACGTTTTTCGGGAATAATTCCCGTTCCCGGGAGAATTTTACAAAAATCCCTTTTTATAGGTCGCTTACGTTACCTAAATAACACGCTGTCCAAATTTCAGCTAAAACAATGAAGCGGTTAACGATTTCTTTCACAAACTTGCAACCCCCCTTTCCCCCTTTTAAGGTTGATTTCTGGGATAAAAAGTATCCAATATCTTTTTTTAGGACTCAATCTACCTGTGTACTAAATTTCAGCTCAATAGGGTCAGGGGTTCTAAATTTTCCATACAAACTTCGACCCCCCTTTACCCCCCCTTAAAAGTAAATTTCTGACAAAAAAACTATTTCATGTTTCTAATCACAATCCTAACAATAGTTTTACAAAATTTCAGCTCAATCGGTTCAGCGGTTACGGATTTGCATACAAACGTTTTTCGGGAATAATTCCTGTTCCCGAGGGAATTTAGAAAAATCGCTTCTTATTGCACGATGAAGTTTTTCAAAGAATACGCTGTCCAAATTTCAGCTCAATCCGTCCAGCCGTTTGGGCTGTGCGTTGATAGCACGAAAGTGTACGAACGATTTTATATAATAAAAGAAGATAAGTAAATCTTTAGATAGATATAACTCTTTTATTTAAAAACCGATTTAAATAAAACCAATACTATTTACAAATTAGAGAAATTTGCAACGTTTTAGCGAAAACTGCATACAATTCGGTTGTGCCGTTTTATCACACATAAGTAATAACCTTTTTACAAATTAAGCCTAATAAAACTACTCTGGTAAATTTTCGTTTATGGCCACATCGATAGATGGCGTATTTTTAGTTTGTCGCACTTTGTGCTTTTTGATTTTTTTGAATTGAATTTACTTTATATTCTATTACTTTTACTTCGAAATTTTGATGTAAATTAGGGGCGATGTGTCCGATATAAATGATTATTATTTATTTTATTATTTTATTTTACGTTTCCCTAGGAAAAATTGACAAAATGTTTTACGATCTAGATCGCGCAAGCGACTTTTTCGCGTCGTTTTGTTCATATGCGTATTTTCACAGTTCACCTTAGTAAAGGATCACAATGAATGGGGAGAAATTTCCATTCTTATTATATGTATGGATATGGATGGATAAAACATACGACTATGATGTTTGATATGTCCTGAAAACAATAAATAATGACAAAAAAAATACAATATCGAAGGGGTTTTCTGAATATTTTAGGTAAAAAAAACCACTTTTTTATATGAGAAAGGTTTTTAACCTTTTGAACGCCACGGCACAAACGCATTTTCGTGCCCTGTGCGCCAAGGCACAATTTAAAAAAAAATACCTACGAAAGAACTAGTGTTGCCAAGAGTCGATAAATATTTTTATTTCACTTTATTTAGACTGGGCTTTTTGTCGTCTATAGACGTCGTTGGCGTACAGGACCCGCAAGTACTTGTCAAGTATAGGTGACTTTGGCGGTCAAAAGGTTAAAAAGCTTCTATTAATATTATCATATTGATCTAATAATTGACTGTTGCAAAAAAATGACATCACATAATTGTATTGAGGAGAATCTCGGAATGCTGCGAATTATGTTTAAAACAGCCCTTGAAATGAACACAGGCTATCTATTAATTAATATAATATTTACACTAGATTATAGGTTAATCTAGGATTTAAACTTAATGAAGAGGTCGCCTAAAACTTTGGCTTTGACGCTGAAACGACACGGTTAACTCGTTATCTGTTATTAAATCTTAGCTTAACCCGAAAGCCGTTGACAGTTTTCAATTATGTACAGTCACCAACATGATTACACTACAGCGACAATGTCCAGAGGACTTTCATCTCTATTACTTTAGGTTTAGAGGTGGAAATCGTTTGAAGTTTGTGTGTGTTTTCCAACAGATGTAGTCGTCAGTGTACAAAGATTGTTGCAAGTTGACGCGACTCAAAACTGGTTTGAGTTTGGGTAATTGAAGTTGGAAGATCGTTTCCTTTGGTTTATGTGTTAAGGCTAAATGATATTATTGAAAGGACAATGCACTTGATTATTTTAATTTATGCACAAATTATATCAAAGATAGTCGAAGATGAAGTATTTACCTTTGTAAATAAACGGCATAAACTTACTTGAAATTACTTCGGCTTCGTGCCGACCGTTTCGATCCTCGTACAGGATATGTTGTTAATGCCGTTTATTTACAAAGATGAATCTAAATACTCACGAATCATTTAGTGATGAAGTATTTTGTTCCATAAGTACGCACATTCAGAATATACATCAGCCGGGGTCAAGAACGAGTGCTTCGGTGTATTTGCAGTCCTAGTACTATACCTCTAGTCAGTCCAGTCCAGTAGGTTTTTGGCAGGTTTCCCCACCGCGGCCATTTTAGACGTGAGATTCCCACATGCCGCCCTGCGACGCATTGTTGACGATGCGTAATGCATGTTTCCTTTTTTTCATGCATTAAAGCTAATTAAGCGTTTTTAATTTTTAATTTTCATGTGGTGTTACAATAAAGTATTATTAAATATTAAATAATAATAAATAAATAAAGGTCAGTATTTGACCACGCCTGATCTTAAGTGATGATGTGGCCGTAGATGGTAGCAGACTAAATCTATAAGATGAGTTGAATTCCTCCCTGATTTCACTGAACATCATGCCTGAACACGGTCAGAACGGTTTTGTCCTGGGTCTGGGAAAGAGAAAGCGTATACGTGTGTATGTTCTTGAGTTTATTTTTCTCGGTTAGAAGTATTTTGCCTTTGCCCATCAGTGGGACAATATAGGCTTCATATAAATAAATAAATAATAGAAGTATTTTTCCCGTATGGTCGATCTTATTGAAATTTAATCACCTATTATATTGCACTTGATAAGTATTTAAAACAACAATTTGCATAACCATTAAACTGTTAAAAGTTTTTGAATTTACATTGTATTTGACGCTGACAGGTTGCGTTTTACGTCCATTAATTAACGTATTGGATATTTCGATGGATTTTAACCGTAGTTTATGTGTGGTGCCGCTGATGAAAATTAATAGCTTGAGGTGAAAGCTGCGCGCATACATTTTACAGCACGGTGCTTTATTGAGCTGTTTTTAATTATGGCTTGAGAAATAGATGCTTTATGATCTTAATAACTTGGCAAATATATGCGTTATGTTCTGGTAATGTCCATGTTCTGGTCACAGATTAGTGAACCTAAGGAGCGCAGTTTACTTGACCGACAACTACTAATAGAAGTATACTATAATGGGCGACGGTAACCGTATGTGTATCTATTCTAAAATAAAATTAAATGTTTAAATGGGGAGTTACATCCGTATTTTTATTCGTGTCTTCATTCTTGACTTCATACACAAAAAGATATTCAACCTCGAAAGTAAAAAAGTAAAAAAAAGACGACGTCTATTCGGCTTTTTTTGTTTAATTTTTGAAGTAAAACTTCTTTAGGCGCGTCTAGGGAGTAACTCAGATGCCCACTACTGGAACTCTCCCCTAAGTTGATTATCAATTCTTGATCACAAACGCTGTCAAAGTGGACATCTCGCTCCCAGTCTTCTAATATATATTTTTTCGTGTGTTCCACGACATTATTATTATTATTCTCTTTATTTATATACAATCTTAAACTAAATTTTTTACAATATTTTTAAAAAAAAATTATTATTATTATTATTCTCTTTATTTATATAAAATCTTAAACTAAATTTTTTACAATATTTAAAAAAAAAATAATATATACAAAAACTAAAAACATTGTAAAAAACTTAATCTAGAAGAAAACCCGCCGTCAGCGGGGCCAGAGCCCAAGCTGCCGGCGGTCAGGGCCGCAGGGTGAGGAACCTCCGGACAATGCGTGCCGTGTCAAGGATTACCGCCTTCTGTATCAGGCCCTTGATCCAACCGTCTAGCGCGAGCCTCTCTTATTATTATTATTATTACATGTTTTACTTCAATCGCGCGTAAAGGTTACACGCACACACTTTTTTTTCTTCGTAAGAGTTAAAACTTAACAAGGTAAATACCGTCGAGGAAAAGAACAGTCTTGTCAAAAAATACTGGTGTAAATAACACACCTTTTCCAATTATAATATTTAATTAGATGTTCCAATACAAGTACATATAAAATCAAAACTTCGTCTAGGAATACTTGAATGCATTCATACCCGGCTTTAATGAATCAGATCTCCGCTGTATAGTTTTTAATATCTGTAATGAAAGCTGCAAATACGAGTATGATGCAAGGGCGCACACCACTGCCAGCGAGGCGAGAACTTTGTAAGGTTGTGTTTACAGTGTAAAGTTTCAGCGGAATCGCTATCTATCTTCTAAAAGAAAAGTGCGACTGATGTACTAATTAAGGCAACTCAAACCGTTGAACTGATTTAGTTGAAGTTTGAAACACACTTTAGTTGACCACCGCGAAGAAAGGTTTAATAAATAGGCATTAATTAATTTTACACAAGAGTGAAACTAAGTAAGTAGTATGAAATTAAAGAAAACAAATTAATTGATTTGGTACCCAACTTCTTTCAATAGAAAATTAAAAGTATTAATTTGTACAAAAATTAATTATATTAAAAAATTAAGTATAATATTTAAGTACAGTACGTAAAACGAGCCTTATGTCGTTTCGACAAAAATATAACAGGACACACACACTACATACTACATTTCTTCTTATTACTTTCCATTCAAATTTTATCGACTGACTATGAAAAATCAGCAAAACTATAATACACCAAAAGCCTGTACTCACTGGCCAAGAAACGATGCAAAACGCTAAATAACTTGACTTAGTAGAAAAACTGTCCAATAATACAGCTCCGCTCATGACCAAGCTCTGTATAAGAGTTTCATTTTCCAATGCGAAAGTACGCGACGCCGGGATGCATTAGTAAATTACTCACGTTCACGAAGTCTGTACTTTTCAAACTTTGAATTTGTCCTCGGATTGTGTGAATGCCGCTGTATTAGCTGCCGAGATATAAATGGCGGCGAATAATTTAATATTTATTTGTTTTACGATGTTATTTGCCGCTCTGAAACTTAATTATGTGGCTGGTGTCTGTGAACTAAAATAAATTTCATTAGCTTTAAACTCGGAGCTGTGGTCTCTATCATCACGTGTTTTTTTTTATATAGGTCTGATATATTTTTAGCCATTGACTACGATCTCGCGTAATGCAAAGTGAAGCCGTATTTATTAGCGATTCGTCATAATCATTTCATAATATCATTTGAATTACTATTTTCCGAAATAACCATTAACCCTCATGCAAATGTTCTTTTTTCAGTTTAATGAAGTATGTAATAGTTCATCCAAATGATAGACTTCGACCGTGGCTAGTTACCACCCACAGGGCAAAACTGTATCGTCGTGCGGTTATTGTGACCGTGTTCCGCTATGATGTTCAGTGACGAGGAGGAGGGATTAATCCCGCTTTCTAGGTTTAGTCTACTACCATCTAGGTAACCTAGAAAGACGGCCACATTTTTTTTTTATATGTGGAGAAGTAAGAAGACTAGCAAAACGCTCTCCTGATGTTAAGATAACGCTGCCCATAATCAGTACAGTGCTACCCAGAATTTCACTGCAATTCTAGGTGCACTGCACCAACGCTTCATACTCAAGAGTCATAAGATGTTAAGACTCTTTAGCCCAGTAATTTCACTAGCTACAGTGCCCTCCTACCGAAGCAAAGTAATGTTTGCACATTTCTGCTCAGGCGGTAGAATAACTGGCACTGTTGACGTACCCACCTAGACGACGTCCTGCAAAGGAACCACACACGCCACATCCACACTACACCACACAACGCGCAAAATCGTGGTCAAATGCTATAAATAATTAACTTCTTACAAATTATGCTATGGTAAAAAATAAAGCCGTATACTGGATAACTTTATAAAGTAAGGCTTCCAAAGATTTCTTTATAACATTCTTGGCACTTCAAAAGTACGCACTTCAGGCCTTAGTTCACAGTTCCCAAGCGAGTTTAAAAATACGTAAATAGCTTTCCCAACAGTGTTCCTCAAAGCTTTACGCCTTGAAAGGTCTCTAAACGGTGTTAAAGGACGAGGTACGGTGACTCTTCACGGCCTGGCCTTTTTCATTGAAGTAAAGAGCCTGTTCTAATATTTCAAGAGTCTCTTCATATCAGACGGAGTTTGAGTGCTAAACAACTGACAGGGTCGCTGCTGTTACGGTCGGGTGGACACCGTGTTACCTTTTTGTCTCTAGTTACAGTGTAATGAGGAGACAGTTATTAAACTTAATAAGTACAGGGAAATTAGTGGCAGGCTTCTGCTAAAGACTAAGATGGTCACGTGAATAATGATAAATTCATCAATCATCATCAATTTCAATTTCATAAATGTGATTCTTTGTTATTCAAGAGATATTATAAGCAGAAGTGAAAACACTACATATTATAATAAGCTTAATTTTAAGTATAATAACTAGTCTAGTAGTAAATTATTTTTAAGTTTTATGCTTTAATATTGTTTTGATTACATGTAAGAGTAGATTGGCATTTGTACAATTAAAATGTACCTCTATATCTATAGGTACGAATAAGAGGTACCTATGACGTTATGTAATACACATTATGATTGTCGATACGTGTATGTCACGCCTGTATACGGATTCATTGCAATATTTCCAATTTTATTAAATAACAAGTTCAGTAACTGACAAGCTTTATAGTCCCTCGCCGTGTGTAATGTTCTTTATGTTTTTATTCCATTACGCGGCGGTGTGTGCACCGCTTTACGCCTGGGCTCTGTTGTCGTTAAACTAACTTATTGCCACAGGTGATGCCCTTTTTTTTTTTTTTTTTTTTTTTAATTTCTTTCTATCCTCTGAGAATTTCAGAGTCTTTTATAGTACAATATTATTATTATTATTTACATTTTTTGTTATTATTCTACCTTATCTATTTTTAGTTTACATTATTCTATGTTTTCTGATGATAGCTTGTCAATATGTATAATATTGAATCTTATCATCTTTTCTTAACCTAGTTAGTTTTGTTTCGCTTTGTTACAGTTTTTACAATCTTTATACAATATTCCATATATTTATTTCTTACTTTACTATTCTCCATAATACTGTGTACATTTTCTTTGCAAATTTTAATGTCCAGGGCCTGTTCTATTTGAAGTCGCTGTCGGTCAAACTGTGGGCACTCAAAAATAATATGTGGGACCGTTTCGTTCTTGTCGGGGTCACACACACACGATGGGTTCTCCTTGCATTTGAATCTATGCAAATACTCGGAGAACCCACCGTGGCCCGTAAATAATTGCGTAGATACGCCCGTCGGTTGCATTTTCCGCACGATTCTGTGTGCCGCCACCGCGTTTGGAAAGAACAGTTTAGTAATTGACGCCGTTGAACCTGATGTATATCGCCGGTTCCATTCGTCAAGCGATTGCATGCGAATGCTTCGCTTGACGAATGACACCGGGCACAAGTCGTAAGCTGGCTCCTCCTTTTCCATCGTTAACGCTGCTTCCTTGGCAAGCTCGTCCGCTCGTTCATTTCCCGCCAAACCCGCGTGTGCCTTGATCCAGTACAAATCTGCACGTTTGTTTTCATGAGTCAATGCTCGAAGATTTTCCCTAGATTCGACTGCTAACGGATGCCGGCAATTTAGACCGATGACCGTCTGGAGGGCAGATCTGGAGTCACTGTAAACAGCGAACGAGGGTTCGTTACGCCGACGCATCACTCTCGTTGCTTCACATATCGCCAGGAGCTCCGCCTGGTAGACGGTGCAGTGTGATGGCAAGCGAAGTTTGACGGCTGTGGTTTCAGACGCACAGTTCCATAGTGATAGTGCGGCACCAACCCGTCCGCCAACCTTGCTACCATCAGTAAAGATACGCAGGGCGTAGTCACTGTGAGCGTCAAGTTGATCCTCGTCTACCAGAGTTTTGAAGTCGTGACGAATATGTTCTGCAGGATGGGAAGCAGCAATTGCGGGAGTCATTGTCTCTATTTTCAGTCGGTCTAGTCCCGGCCGGGGCACCCCCCGCTTGGCTTCATATAGTGAAGCCGCCTCACGAATTCTGAGGTCGAGGGGGAGTATTCCAGCCAGAACCAGAGCCGAATTCAATGAGACTGTACGATAAGCTTTGCAGAGCTTTTGGGCGAAACCTCTCTGCACGGCGTCAAGTTTCTTTCGGATGCCAACTTTCAACACCGCCGGTGCCCATGCGCTCGCCGCATACGTTATTATTGGCTCGACTGTTGCTGTATAGATAGAGCGAATAACTTCTGGGTGGAGACCCCAGCTTACTTTCGCAGCTCTGGTAAGCTGCTTGTTGACTCCAACTGCTCGCTTACATACGTTGGTTATATGCCTGTTGAACGTCAGCTTTTTGTCTATTGTGAGTCCAAGCAACTTAATCTCGTCTGATACGGTAATGTCTACTCCGCCCATGGTCAGACGTGGGGTGTCATATTTTCGTTTGTTCGTTATAATCATAGCGTTGGTTTTGGTTGGAGCAAATTTCAATTTGTTTCGGACACCCCATGCCTGAACATGCTCGAGAGTGACATTGGCCTGTTCTTCAATGTCCAGAGCCGTTCCTCCAGAGAATGCGAGCACCACATCATCTGCAAAGGCCTGGCAGTAAACTCCTCGAGATTCCAGACTTTTCAGAAGGGGATCCAGAAGAAGGTTCCATAAAATGGGGCCAGCTATAGATCCTTGGATACATCCTTTGCTCGGAATTGTGCTCGCCTCCTCACCGCAGTACCTTACGGTAACCCGTCTGTCGGTAAGGTAGCTATCGAAGACCCGCCTGATGTTCACAGGACACTTCTCTTCCGCCAATCTGACTTTGATGGCTGGCCACCAGGCGTTATCGAAGGCCCCCTCTATATCCAATGACACCAATGCGGTGATTTTCTTTTGTTTCAGCCCTGAGCGTATGTGAGCCATCAGGGTATAGAGGGAGTCCTCAGTGTTTTTCTGGGGCATAAATCCGTATTGGTGGGTACTCATGTGCGGCAACAAATGAAATTTCAGGCGGGCTACGAGCATTTTTTCATAGATTTTTCCTAGTATTGGCAGGAGCCCAATCGGACGATAGGATTTCGGGACGTTGTATTGTTCCTTGCCTGGTTTCCGCAATATCACCACAGTAGCTTCTTTCCACACTTTCGGGAACAAGTGGTGGGTCAGGCATTTGTTGAGTAGTCCTAAAAATAGCTCGGGGTCCTCATTTATGGCTTGGGAACAGATGTCTGACGTGAAGCCCTCCGCTCCAGGGGCCTTTTTGGGGTTGAATGAACTCATTGCCATTTCTAGTTCTGTAAGTGTAAATGACGGATCGCAAGGTTCATTTTGTTCACCAGCATTCACCCTCTCAGCCTTGATGCGTAAAAGGCGGTGTTCATCATCTTCTTCCTCTGTGCTGTCTGGCGGATAGAAGGTTTCTGTAAGTAATTTTGCTGAGTCCTTTGCATTCAATACCCTTCCCTCCCTTACCAATGGCAAATCCTCCTCTCTACGACTTGTCCTCCCAATGACCCGATATATCCCCTCCCATACTCCCTCTTTATCCTGCTTCTCACAGAATTTCTTCCAACTCACTATCTGTGCTGTTTGTGCCTCCAATTCGTACTCCTCTTTATGTTTCAGATAATCCTGGACCACTTTCGGTCTCCGGACAGGTGCGGCGAAGCGGATTCTCCTTCTCCTAGTGGTGACATCCTGCTTCATCTTCATGAGCCCCTCGGACCACCATGGCAAGGTAAATACATCTTTGTTTTGCTTTTTTGGGATTGCTTGTACGCTGGCTTCCGTAATTGCTTTTGTATAATTTTTAATTGCTATTTCCAAATCATTGCTATTGTTTATGTTTTTAATTTCATCTATTGTGATGTTGTAATCATTTTTAAATTGGCTCAGTTTCTCACGAAATTGGATCCAATTTGCTTTTTTGGTATTGTAGATTCTAGTTGTCCTAATAATTTTGATTCCCTTGGATTTCTGCAGATTGATGCCAAAACCTATGCCATTATGGTCCGAGGAGGTAAGTCCTTCTATAACCTTCCAGTCGTCCACCAGGTCTAGGATATCTTCCGAGCAAGCCGTCACATCCACGAAACTTGAGAATCTCTGATTTCCCCTGACTGTGTCGAAGGTAGGTATATCCCCAGTATTGAGCACATGCATACCAGTCTCCTCGAGAAAACCGGAGAACTTTTCTCCTCTATGGTCCAGGACGGGGCTCCCCCACCAAATACTTTTAGCGTTAGAGTCCCCGCCTATAATTAGTTTGTTCAGTCCAGTTTTCTCGATGACCATCCTCATGTGCTCTATATAGGGTTCTATTGGCAAGCTGGGCTCGAAGTAGTAAGACACTAGCGTGATGCTCCAGGCTTTGGTTTGGATTTGTATAGCGACGATGTTTCCGGTGATCAGTTCGGGAAGTTGTGTCACGGAGAGGTCTTCATCCATGACAATAATCGCCGCTTTCACCACACCTTGATTCTGGTCCGTGCTCTGGTAGATTCTTACGCCGCGTCTGCTCCGCATATCTCGATTCTTACCGACGTACGGCTCCTGAAGCAGCGCAACGGAAACCTTCCGTTGTGCAGCCTCAATGAGCAGTTCATCCGTAGCCTGCTTACTTCTGTGGAGATTCGCCTGGAGTACCTTATACATTTTATTTTGGCCCGGTACAATTTTAGCAATAAGCCACGGTAGATCGTGCTATTGCGTCCCACTTACGATGTACTGGGCAGTCTTTGCTAAAGGCATTGTGCTCTACATTGACCATCTTTGCTCGCACGCAATTTCGGCACCTTGGAGCGTCACCTGAGAGTCTATCCGCGCAATCACTGCTAAGATGCGGACCACCACAATGGCTACAGGCATCAGACAATTCTTTACAGAGGCGTTTACCATGACCGTAGCCCAGGCATCTTGTACACTGTACTAGCGGTGATTGGTCCTCTACCCGTACCCGCTGTAGGTCAATATGTAGCGAACCAGCCTCAGTGGCCCGTTTCCAAATGTAAGGGGAGGTACTCACAATGATGTGGTTTGTGTGTGGATTTCTCGCTTTTTTCCTGTACTTAATCTCGATGTGACTTTCTGCGTCGTTGAGGCCTCGGAACAGATCCTTATTCTGGTTTTTAATCGCCAGCAGGACATCCTCATCGTTATTTAACAACAGGACGTCTCTAATGATTAGGAGCGGATTCTTGTTTCGGACCTCTTCTACAATCAGATGACTTTTTTCCTTCTCAATCTTTTCTTTTAGTTTATTCCGTTCTTCTATTGTGCTACAACCCATTATTACTTTTCTGTCCTTTGCCTTCCTAACCCTTTCAACTTTTACCCATCCGTCTTTTGCATTCACAGCTTCTCTCACCTCACTGAGGATGGCCTCTCCAGTATCGTCTTCGTTTTTGGAAGCTACGATAATAGAATGCATGGCTGCTTTCTCTGGTGTTTTCTTTGGCAAGTTGGCGGTGACGCTAGCATAAGTGGCTACTTCCATTTTCTCCGCCTGTTCCTCCATTTGCTTTCTTATCTCATCGATCTTCTTACTGTTTTCCACTAACAATTTGTTATTCTCTTCTAATTTTGCAAAAACTTTAGCATGTTCCAACTGTTTTTCTGAATTTTCAAGGCTAGGTACCACAGGTTCATCTGTATCCTTCTTCTCTCCGAGCTTACATACTCTCTCTATTTCAGATTCCTTCACAATCTGATAAAGTCTGTCTAACCCTTTTACAACCTCTGCCTTTATGTCCGTTCTCAAGTTTCTAGCCTCACCAAGGCTTGTTTTAACTTTGCTAAGACAGGCCCTGGCTTCGGCTACTCGATCAGTCATAGCAGTGGTTTTCGAGGGAACTCCAAGCATGTCTATCAGAAAAGTCTGATTAATCGATTTTTGAAGCGATGGCTTCTGTCCGGTCTTTGAAGGTCCAGCCTGTGTTTTCACAGGCGAGGTTGATTTATCTCCAGATCTTCCCGTTTCCCACTCTCCGATACTGCGCCTTACGTTCTGGGGCTGAGGCGGGGTACCACGGGAAGGGTTGTCAGTTTTTTCGGGGTTCTTTTTTGCGGGTGATCTCGCCGTGAACATATTGTTATCAATCAGAGGATCTCGTCAAGACTACAAAAATAAATCGGTAAATGAATGTTGTCAATAAACAGCAAATTAAGAATAGCAAAGTAAGTATAAATTTGTATAAGTTGTATATGTAAGGTCAGTCAAGATTACTTAAATAAATTTTAACTTTCGATTTCACTAAGTTGTAAAAACAAAATAAAACAATTATTCAAACTTAATTACAGTAACCATCCGCACCATAAGCATAGATATTTAAAAAGTCTCTAATTCTGCACAAGGTCACTGATTTTCGTCAGGGTCAGCACTGGCACCAATAAGAGTTTTTAAATAGGGAACACGTCGAACGCTGTAACAGTAGTAGTGTTCCGGTCCAATAGGCGAGAAAGGAGAACAAGTTTGCGGCGTCAATTTAAAAATACTTTTATTAAAGTCGCTTTCTTCCAAATTGGAATTTTTTCGGCTCCTGGCAACTTTTATTTTCGTAGACGTCACTTGTCAATTCAACTTAAGTTGTCAATGCCACTTGTCAGAAATGTCATTTGAAATTGACGTGAGTAAATTTCTGTTGCGGGTGTCTGAAGAAAATAATTAGGTACGCAGCTGTCAAAGCCCCGTGTTTTCTCAATTTTGGAGGGTATTTTGTAGAACTTGCGTGGTGATTTTCTATATTTTTCCAAGTTAATCCGTTTAATTTTGGTGGTATAACACTTTCACACAAAATTCACCTGTTGCACTTTAGGTTAACTTTAATTTAACTGTTTTATGATCACTTTTAGCTATTTTTTAGTGAATTTTAAACAGGGAGCTATGAGGTATTCGTGTCGTTGCGCTAGGCATCAGGTGATGCCCTTGCGGCAGCCTTATGTAGTGCCTTCAATTTAACTATGGCGCTTGTTAGGGTTCCGTACCCAAATGGCAAACAATGGAACCCTTATGGATTCGTCATGTCTGTCCGTCCGTCCGTATGTCACAGCCACTTTTTTTATTTGATGCGGTGCTAGTCGTGATTTGAAGGGTTTTATAGAAAGCAATTTTTTTAAAAAAGTTTATTTTTATGAGGCCACTTAACAATAAACCAATTTCACTTGCCCAAAGGATGAAGTAGCAATAAAGTTTTAAAAGTTAGTCTGATGATTTAAAACTAGACTAATTCAGGATTTTCGAATCGCAGTATTTTACTACTATGATGTGATTTTCCCTCTTAAAAGTAACTTAAATTTTATGTTAGGTTCCAAGACTTAACTTACATAACTGTTGGGCCCAATGTGTCAATGCAGACAACGAATACACACGTACATTCAATCATCTATACTTCATCGTTTTTATATTTTACTAGCTATGCCCAGCGGATTTACCCTCTAAATAAAGCACTGGCTAACTGATCAAACCCATAAGGATCAAAATATACACTAAAAGGGACATTAAATATTATAAATAGACAACAATAACAAACGTACATCCAATAAATCTAACAACAAAGCTCTCTCGCATTAAAAACGCATTAATCATTTGTTCAATTTGTCCATGGCGAGGTAAAGTTGTTCATTTTCAATAACTTTAATGGGTGCATTAGGCGAAACACCTGAGACTTTGGGGATGGTGTTTTGTATATAATATTTGTTGTTTTAATCATCTATCGTTCTAATATTATAATAAATGATGTTCAGTGAAGACGGGAGAAGGATTTAAATAAAATTAGATAACACTTTATTGGTACAACATTATCAGCATTTGATTTATCCCGCCTTCTAGGTTTATTTTGCTTCCAACTACAGCTGTATCGTCGCTTAACGTCGCTCGCTATCGTGGTCAAAGGCTAATCTATAATGCACGGATGGTGGTTAATATAATTATTATGCTTGTGTGTATTTTTTTCCTCTACACGCCTAACATCTCAATCAACAATTAGAAAGTCAATGATAATATCAATCAAACAATGAAAATCAGTTTATATGACTCAAAATTGAATTATTCGTAATGACTACATTTTTTGCCCATTCAAGTGATCGCCAACTCACAAGATAAAATTAACTCTGAAAACTGCTGCTATTTTTGGAAATTGATTTCATATTCAAAAATACAGTTTATATTCAAAGACACCATAGGTAATCTATGTATAAGTTCATAAGCAATTTAGATTTTAAATTTTATGTTACAATGTATGGTACATTGTAACATAAAATTTAAAATCTACATCTTTCTTAAATAAATATTTCATTTCAAGTACCAGGAGAACAGAAGTTAACTGCTGGTTGCACGTGTAACAACTATGTCGTTTCCATATCAGTTTTAAATAATATTATAATACATTTTTATATTAAAGAATATACGTTACTCGAACGAGACCTGATTCAGGCACGTGTAGTGTAGGTCTTCTTTAATTAGCTCCTATATCCACACGGGTTATGATCTAATTAATTAACTTGCGAGAACGTAGTACGGTGCCTCATATTATATAGTGTTTTATGGGGTTTCTTTAGTTAATTAGTTGAATAATATGATAGCATATTGGTTGTGCCTCGTGATTTTACCCACTAAAGCGGAATTTTGTTTCTGGGGTTTTCTGCCAACTGTATCTATAAAATTTACATATTGCTAGATTTTGCTTTATTTAAAACATTTAGTGTTTATAATACTGTAATACTTGGTACACCCAAAACGTTTTATCAGCTCAAACGTAGCTTTTTTGTCATTCTAGGGTTTAAGCTAACTGTATAACTACCATACATTTTGACTCGATCGATTCAGACGTTTAGGCGAGTACATGTAATAAACAGACACATATACACACGTAACCATACATTTGGATTTATAAAGTTATTTTAATTAGTAGGATGATTTCCAACTTTGTGTACCAGATAACGCATAATACGATAATTTTCCTTTTATAACTTTTATAAAACAAAACATGTTAACTCGTATTTTTGAAAGTATTCTCTAAATTTGTATAAACGTTTTTAAAATGTGAAATTAACATTATTATCGAAATGAATCCAATTAATTAACTCTGCTACTCAAAGCTCTAATGATTATAATTAGAAGCATCCAGCCCTAAGCAGTCGTTTTACTAAGCTGTGCTATTAGCCAGATTGCCTCCTGTGTTACTTGCCTCCTAATAGAATAATCTACGCGGTGCGTTCCCAATCAAACTGTCAAAAACCGGGGCCGATCGCATAAATTTTGATTACATTCTCTCGCGCCGAGAATACGAAATTACTAAAAGTCCGGATCAAAGAGGCCTCTTTTTTCTTATTAAAAAGGTGTGTACCGTGTACATTATCAATATTCCATGAAGTTTTCGCCCAGCTTCAGACACTGGAGTCAATTGAGAGACGTGCCAAAAAGCTAATAGGTGACCAAAAGCTTACAGAGTCTCGGCTGCAGAGCCTTGAACATCGTAGAATGGTCGCTTCGCTATCGGTCTTCTACAGGATTCATTTTGGAGAGTGTGCGCAGGAATCGACGGACGTCACGGCAGACGGCAATGCGGCATCCCTACTTAGTGGCGCTACCAACAGCCCGCACCAAGCGTTTTGCTTCGTCGTTTCTAATGAGAACTGGTCGCATTTGGAACACTTTGCCGTCATCTGTGTTTCCCGAGAGGTTCAACTTGGGTATCTTCAAGGCACGAGTGAATAGGTACCTTTCTAGGCGTCATACGTGATCCATCGTCGACCGCATTTCCACTTTCCATCAGGTGGGATGTGGTCAAACGTAGGCCTATTTAGTATAAAAAAAAAAAAAAAAAAAAAAAGATAACACTAAAAACGTGAATGTTTCTCAGAAGGCTAGTAATTGAGTAAACGTTAAATTTTATCCGTTCAATATTTAAGTTGCGTCTGAAATTAATCGTATTTTTCTTTTCGTCCTTTACAAACACGCCTACGTTTTGTGTAACTAATTGACTTGATATGAAATCAAATGAAGCTCCGTTTTAACGATGGAAATTTCGAGTTTAGTTGTGAACAGGACGCGTCTTCACCGCGAAATTTCCATAAATCAATTTCAATACAAACACCTCTTAGTGAACTCTGTCCGCAGTCTCGGAAGGGTTTGGTGCTATTATGAGTTAACATTTAAATTAAAAGAGATCAAAATATTTTAGTAAATACATATATGTATATTATGTCTACGCTACAAATCCTATATATGTGCCAAATTTCAATCAAATCTACTGAGTAGATTGAAGTTTGTTTTGATACGAGTAGATCAGTCAATCGATAGAGTTTTCTATTATTTCTATTCTATTCTATTCAATCACACTTTACTTTTATATATATTCAGATAATATTCGATTATCTCACTAATATTATAAATGCGAAAATTTGTGAGTGTGGATTGTTCTGAAATTTGGTAAAGAGATAGCTTGGATCCTGGAATATCACATAGGCTACAATACAGTGGGTAAAACTGCTGGGCGCAGTTAAAATTGTATTAATTGTAACATATAGATTGTAGAGTGAATAGGTTCTTACTAAACAAGCGTGCTACAACTTAGACTACATCGTCACTTACCAACAGGTGAGATTGGAGTCAAAGCGTGTTTGTCTGCTATATAAAATAAGTAAAATTAAAAAAAAAAACTTTTATTATTATTACCATCCAGCACAAAAGTACTCGTCAAGACGAATCAAATGAGCCCAAACTCGATGGGGTTGCGTCGTTTAATTACGGAGTTCCTATGGCCACCTTCCAGCTCCATCATCAGATGAGCTCAATGTCATAATAATATTGCATTGTCATCCGATTTGTACATGCAAAATTTCAGCTCAATCGAATACCGGGAAGTGGGTCAAATTAAAACTTGCAAGATTTGATTACAGACAGAGAGACAGACGACAACAGACAGGTGAAAGTAAATTAAAGCTTGTAAAAAAATATTGTTCGCTGTAAGAAGCAACCCATCCCAATCCGTGCCTAGGATGTGGAGCGGCCGCGCGGTTACTGGGCGACAGTTGGAATGCAGTTATACTGATCAAATTGAGCCACCGCACCCGTGCCTTCCAGTGCTTCCAGTGCACGGTGCAGGTTATCTCTACCAACTTTAGCTGAGATATTTAACTCTTTGAAACTTATTGAAATTGTGTAAGAACCAGGGTGGATTGGTCACGAAACTTAGAACTAGGCTGGTCTTGTTACGATTTATTTCGCAACTCATGGTAAAAACACAAAAATATCTATTAAAATTCCTATAAAATAATACGCTACTAACTCCTTTACTAATATAAGTAGGAACTTATACAAAATCTCACCTTTTTAGACCCAGTACAATTGCGTTATGTTTAAAAACCTGAGGGTGTTCGTCGAACTGGAACATGGTCTTACCCCTTAGCGACACTATTTAGTTTAGTGGACTACCGAAGCCACCAATACTATGTTAATAATTATTTTTTGGAGTCTATTGAATAAATATAACACTTAAAATCCTTAATACCTTTATAAACCTCTCAATAAACCAAAATAAAGCCGTGGAATAACTAAATCCCGAGCAAAACCGCGTCGGATCCAATCAGAAACTTTTGCCAAATAAATTTTGGTTTTCGCATGGAGTTTAATGGACAGAGGGTGTATTGTTTTATATTTATATCGCCTTCGAAGACTAAAGGGCCACGTAATTTAGGCTTACCCTGAGGGACGAACAAAACATGTGCCGCTGTGAAATTTACCTGCCCGCTTGTATTATGCGGGCGTATTTTACTTTGTACTTAAAAGAGCATTGCGAGTATAAATAATTATTTATATTACTAATTATAATTAGTAAAGAGGGTTTTCTAATGAATTAATAAAATATACACTAAATTCTATAAGGTATTTTTGAAGTGAAAACTTCTTTAGCGGCGCTGAGCACTTTTTTGTATGGGTAAAAACTTTCAAACTCGCGTCAGGGTCACGTGATGCTGATCGAAAAAGCGTAAGATCGAGGGGAAGGGAGAGGAACTTGTATCTCTCACTCTTTCTACCGTGCTTGAGTGTGCTGCTCTGTGAATTTGGTTTAACTTTGTCAAATGATCGCAATTTTAGCACAACGAAATACAAAACTACTATTGATGCGGTCTTTATTAGACACTTAAATAGGTTCGAATCAAAACTGTTTGTTTCTTACTTCAGTTATCATAAACCAATTGTATCAGTTGTAAAAATTTGCGATGATGATTCTGATAATAACGATGGTGTAAAAGTCGTCGAAATTATGGATGGAAGTTGATTTTTCTGAGAGATAAAATTTAATGTAATATATAAATAACGATATAATATTATAAATAACAAGATATAAATTGTCATATTTGTGTACGATAGCGCAATAAATAAACATTGTATTCTACCTCATAAATGATAGTATTTTTATACTTATAATTAAACACAACGTTAATATTGAAGTTTTCACTTCTGCCGGCACTCCCGGAGTGCTACCTTTTTTTTTTTATCAATTATAGGTTAGCCTTTGACTACGATCTCGTAAGATGTTAGGTGACAATACGGCCGTAGATAGTTGCAGACTTAACCTAGAAGGCGGGATAAATGCCTCTCTGGCTTCCCTGAACAAAATATACAAAATGATCACGTGTAATGAATACAATTGGAAAATACTAACTACTAGTGTGAATAGTTTAACCAATAGCAATTTAAATACAACATTTTTAAGACTAGGTTAAGCTCGCGGCTTTGCCCGCGTGGTAACATTCTTTCTTAGCAGGTCTACATCATAAATCCTATCTACATTCCAAATTTCAAGCGAATCCGTTCAGCGGTTTGAGCTGTGGGTTGATAGATCAGTCAGTCAGTTAGTCAATCAGTCACTGTTTCCTTTTATATATTATTTAGAAGATACATAAATATTTAAAGAACATAATATTATCCGACCTACTTCTGAAAATATTACACTTCTCATTTAACTGTCCTTCACTTTTCTTTTCCAATTAACTTAAACAACAGCTATGAAAGCAATCTGGAATCTCCGAGGATCATCTAAAACACTTTAAGAATTTAAGTAACAGCAACTCCCTTATTGAGGATGATACGAAATTTAATTTTGTTTGTGTACGTGTCAGGAAGGCGCAACTGATCAAGATGGATCTGATGTTTGCAAATCACAAACTTTGAAATAAATTTAATTAAAGACTGAAACAATATTGGAATATTTCTTGTACAAGCTAAGTTAAATTGCTTTTGAAATTATTGTGATTATTTGTGTACGACGTATTTGTCGCTTAATATAAGAATAGATAATTATAATAACAGCGAAGAATTTGGGTCGTGTGGAAGATACAGTAATTATTTCTTCTCCAATTTTGTCTAATTAAATTGTAATAAAAGTAATTACAACGAAATTAGTAATTGTCTGTAGACCTGATATATTTTTCCATTGGAAAACTATGCCAGCTGAAATTTAATTTTTTTACCATTATCTTGCAGTTTTTTGAAGTTATAGAGAACTTAATTTGTACCCTAACAGTATTTCATATAGCAAATACGTTGCAAAATCTAGATAGTTTTTCACTCCTCCTAGGAGTGATAAACTTATCTATATCATCATCATCAGCCCACGTTCGTCCACTGCTAGACATAGGCCTTCCCCATGGTACGCCACTCTAATCTCAAGGACGCCCTACACTACGTTTGCCTAGACGCGGTCTCCACTCTTACCCCATCGTTTATCGGTTCTGTGGCAAATGTAACCTGTCCATTGCCACTTAATCTTACTAAACCTTTCTGATATATCGGTAACTCTGGTTCTCCGCCGAATCACTTCATTACCTCATCACCTCTATATCACTTTAAATAAAAAGACTACCGACTCAATGAGTCAAAACTAACTACAATGATGACGTCAATCGTCCAATTACAAAGAGCACACCATTTTCCTAAATATCAGGACTATTATTCATTTAAAATTGAGCAAAGAGATAAACAATCTAAGACTGCACGTATGACTCCACCTTCTTCGCACAAAGTTTCCCAGTGCTACGATGAAGCAATTTTTCCCATAATTATTTGCTTTATTACTGAAAATTATTCCAAAGCGTACGTCTTAACACTCATATATTATACTAGCTTACGCTTCCGGCTTTGCCCGCGTGACAAAATCCTTTCTTAGCGGAGGTCTACGTCATAAAACCTATCTGTATTCCAAATTTGAACCAAATCCGTTCAGTGGTTTGAGCTGTGCGTTGATAGATCAGTCAGTCAGTCACTCTTTCCTTTTATATATATTTAGCTTTCATCGTCAATCTTGGGTTTATATGTAAACAGATTTGTTAAGTTATACGTGTACTAACGCGACCGTCAGCTTGACGAATCGTGATCGTAAAAAATATCCTCGAATCGATATCTTAGCGTGCAACTGTGCCCAAGCAGGCCACTTGGGAAGCGAGGAGTGATATCTACATTTACATATAGGCACGTAAATTTTCAATATCTGGAGAACTGCTGAGATCTGACGAAATCTTAGGTGTTACGATAATAAAAGTGCAAGTTTTAATTTTTTTTTTGTGGCAAATGCCTTTATTCAGAAAAACAAACTAACAATACTACAGCTACTACGGCAGTAAAGAACACTTTTATTAACCACAAATCGACCGCAAGCCGATCTACAGAAAATCCAAGTGCTCCAAATCACTGCCAGATAGCAGAATGCCCATAATGCTGACAGCATTGCCACGTTGAATGACAATACTTATACGTTGGGCCAAATTATATACCCCAGCATTTCGGTCACACGTCGCCTCAACCAAGCGCTCTGATAAATTTTGGAAAATGCGGTGAGCTCCCGGGCCCCAAGGACCCAAAGTCTCTACTCCAAACGGCGCAAAAATGTAACCGCTATCGAGGTTAGCATACTTACGCCGCTTGAGCCACTCAGCAGAAACTGCCGCCGCACCAGCCGCAATTTGAGTCTCTGGAAGATGTGAGGGCGCTAGTGTATCAACGCAAGTCGCGTCCCACACTAACGGGAACATAAAAATGTTTATTAATAGAACACAAAACAGTTTGTTATCAAATACACATACATATAATATAAAATAAAAGGTTTAAAAGTATGTATCCAAATTGAATGTTCATAATATCAATTTCAAAATGTTATTTAATGGAAATGTTACAAAATGTTTTGTCACTTTAGATGTTAAACTTGTAAAATTATTAAAAGTGCAATAACAATAATATTGTGACAAGGTTAATCTGTAGATCCGTAAAGTAAAAAACTGGTCAAAAGTAAAACATAATAATTTATTATTATGCCTCCAATTTCGGCTAGCGTCTTAACAATAGTTTTGATGTAAATTTGGTTAGGTTATTAATAACTGTTTTGTACCTCTATAACAATAATATTATTATGTTCATAATTGGATTGACACCTACTTTAAGCTGTTATATTATAAAAAAGTTTGTAAAAATAAAGTATATTTTTAAATATTAAATGGACATCCAGCAAACACTTCCAAAAAGTAACCATAGCCCTAACAAAACACCCCGTGAATAAACACAAAATAAATTGGCTGTCGCGTCAACCCTACTACGTAAATTGATCGAACGGTAAAAGGCTGATCGGATCTAAGCATTTGTAGGTACTAGTCGGCCTTCTTGGTAATGCTAATGTTTGAAGAGGAAAAGGTTGGGATTGATCGAGTGGCAACAGGTAGGTTAAATATGCGGTGCTAATTTAATGATTCGCAACACTTTTCATTGAGGAAATTGCGCACGAAACGTTAATGAGGTAGTGGCCCGAACTAAGTCTTGGTATCCAAAAAGACACTTCTCATGCTTGTTCTGTGATTTCACCTGTCAAGACTTTGCTTGGAGTGCCTTCAGATTTTTATTATTTCGTCCTTCTGGCGATACGGGACTATCTACCGGCCCCTTGCCAGTAGCAGAATTATAATAATAACACCCTTAAAACTGCAAAATCGTATAGCTAGTTAATATTCATAATATTATGCATTTTAGAGATTAAGATACACAATTAAGCGCACTCCTTTATATAATAAAATTATGTACATTTATTGAAAGTATTCACCATCACGTTGACAAAAATCAATAAACGCAACATCCAGAACACAGACGATAGCAACTACAGAAAGCCAACTCCGACCCGACAATTTCAATGGCGCGTTCAACAAAGCTATCGAAGCCGCAGCTGGGCGTACATTACCTACTGTCATCGGGAAGTTATTTACGATGGTGTTCGCACAGTCTTGATATCGTGCCGTTTCCTTTGTACCAAGAAATTATTCCGCCGTTCGAGCTCCGACCGACGTGGGTAGTTCCGCTTCGATAAGACGCTTCTGTTTTTTTGATCTATGACAAAGAGATGAATGGTGTTGATAGCGCATACCTAAGTTATTATTTGTTTGTTCTAATAATAGCGGCCTTCGATTAGACATTCAACTGGATACGTCACATCAAGAGACTCCCGCTGACGAAATAATAGATCTCCGGGCATACAGCTCATTGTAACAATACAGGTTATCCCTATGTGTGTAATAGATATGTGTTAGTATATTTTATGCCAGTGTTTGACAATTTTGACGGGTGCGTGCGTATTGACGTTATCAAAAATTCATTAGCATAATATGGTATCATTATTGGTGTGCGTTCTCCAACGAGTTCTTAGCCTAGGGAGAAGATACGCGGACTAATTTCTATGTGAAAAATGCTGGCATCTTGGCGGGGGGAGAGGCAACTCACACTAATATAACGATTCCACACTACTGAATTTTCAATCATGTCGCTACGAACGCTTACGTCAAAATTATCCAACACTACCATAAATACACGCACACGAATATAATACACACACAGAAGCAGCCTGCATGTGCACTAGATGACGCACATTTTACGTAAACGACGATAGTGTTTGAAACTATCGATAAGCACTATCGATACTTCGGATACAATATGATTGCATAATATGTAACATAATTATGACGATAGGTAAATTTTATTTGTAAAACTTTTGAATTTAATTCTGACATTTGGATAATTATAGGCCTGTTCAAAACTGCATATAGATATATCTATGAAATTTAGTTTTTCTGCCGGAGGCTGTCCGGTTTCTGTGGCAGGCAATCATAGGTTAGCTAATAAAATAAGATTTAATAGGATAAATCAGTGAATATTTGGCTGACCCAGTAAAAGTTAAAACCAATAACCATAATTTCATAATTATCTAGTTATTAACATCTATGATACAGAATAAATTTTATTTTAAACTAGTTGGAACGCGGAACCCGAGGCAAATCACACGTTTTAATGCCTCCGAATCAGTATTTTACCGATTTACAGGATCGGAAGGTGTGACGTGAACATCAGGAGTCCTATACCCAGCTGTGGGTGGATATTTATTTACAGTGAGAAATATGAAAAAAATCGGATTAAACATCAATTACTTAGTTTTAACCTAAATCAAACAGTCAATACATATTAATCTCAATCTCTCTCTTCAATGTACCTATCAGAAGTAATTTAAACGAATTACAAAATACCCATGAAATATTACCTATATTATCATCATTATTGTGATCTCACTTTGGATCCAGGGAGTGGGGTACCGGGAATTACCGGCACCGGCAAAGGTCTTTGTGGAATAAAATTCCCTTCACTACTAACTTTAATTTTTAGATTTTGATAAGATTTCTACTAAAAAGTCGATATCGCTATTTTTTTTGTCTCGACATGTCCCAACTTGATTTTTCTTCCAGTGTGGCCATTGTATAACTTTCTTTAAATTACCTTTTTTTGAGCGTAATAAATATTAATTTATAATAAAATATTCAATTAAAAAAAAGTCTAAAGAAAATTAGAAAAAATTTCAAGTAGGTATGTACCTAATAGAAAAACTTGTAAGAAAAATGTAATGTATTTAATTTTTAATACTAAATTGAAGAATTTTGCAAAGGCAGTTTTTTGGGAAAATATCATATTATTGAACGTTTTTTAGTATCAGGGACCTACGCTACGATTGTTTTGAAATCGTTTTTGTGAAAATCGCTAGATTGGTTGTCTCGTTTTCCTTTTTGAACATAGGGTGGATAGTGTTTGGGACTGGCCGACCCGCGGTTTCACTTTGTTTTGATTTGTTATAATAACCTAGTACCTACTCTCAGATATATATAAATAGATTTTGAGGTATCCAGGCTGGTTATTTATATATGTTAATAATTAGGAATGTGAGTGTTGTTAAATGTTTATAATAATATGAATACTGGTTTTTAGTTTTACAATAACGAACGTAATATAGACGTTTAAAATATTAGGTATATAACTACTCATACGTAAAATTTACCCCAAGTTAGGTCTTGCATGATTTAGTGGCAACACATAGTAATTTTTAGTATTTTGCTTATTTTTTGTATTTTTGTTGATATTTCGACAAAATTATTGTTAAATATGGAAAGTAACATGATCCTCTTGTAAACTAAATGTTTTCTCATCGCGTTTTGCACCATAAAACGCTACAATTGGCTAATTTCTGCTCACGACTTTCCCTGTTGCGGTCGTTTGCTGAATGACGCGTAAGTGTCACAACTAGTTTTAATAAACAAGCCGGATTGGGAATGAGTGCTTTGTATGTGTGTGTTGGCAGCGGGGGTCGCCTAGTGGTTGCCCATCCTGTTTGGCTAATTCATCCGAGGCGTTCTCCCTCTCACCCACAGAAACTGGCAAACTATTTCGCATAAAAATTTGAATTGACCTCTATTCCCCGGTTTAATGTTCTAAGATAGCGGGAGATGATCTGGAATCCTATAGAAATTGTAGAGGATAGCATCAGAGACAACATAGAGTATTACCTACGAGAGTAGAGCTATTTGGTAAAATTACAATTATAATTGTGATGTGGTGTTTTAACTGCTCCATTCTCATTCAAAAATGCTTTTGACGTTTTACATTGTTTTGAAATTTAATACTGTGCGGGTATGAATGCACAAAGTATAGCTGGCCCTTTTGGGGAAGGTCTATGTTCAGCATTTAGACGTCGAATGATGATAACCTAAAAAGAAAGCTATCCTCTGTACTTTAGATGTAGGACATCTAAAAACTTTAATAGGTTGAAAAATAAGTGTATTAAAGGTAAATATGCCTTTTGTGAAATTTAAAAGAAAATTGAAGCTTATTTTATATGCAAAGCTTATCTTGTATAAAACAGGTCCTCGAACGCACCTGTGGCTTCTCTTTTCTCGATCAGAAATTACAATATTAAATTTTGAATTTATCTTACGATGGAATAAAGGAATATTTAAGAAAATTGGAAACCAACAAAAGAAACCAATTTAATGTAACGTCGCGAGTATTATATTATTATAATCAGCAAATTTTTGAATTTGAATTGAGATTTGAATTTGAATAAATATAATATGACAAGAGTAACTGATCTATTGACTGATTGAACTATCTACGCAAAGCTCAAATCACTCAAGGGATTGAATTAAAATTTAGAATAGAGATATATTGTGTCTACTAAGAAATAATAATTTCTGGGAGCGAAGCCAAAAACGTTAAAGTCACTAAGGAACATTTTCAAAATCATACATAGTACAAAAAATCAAATAGAATCTTTCGCAGCACCGTAGCGTAGTAAGGTAATAAAAAATAAAACTTTTCATGTGGAACATCTTTCTTGAGACATAATTTTATTAACTAACCTTGTCTTGACATTTACAAGTCAAAGAGTCCTTTAAGGGCAGCTTTCACGTCCAAAGGGTCTGATGAAATTACATCAACTAAGTACATATTACAAACTCAAAGACATCCTGCCTCGCTGTAGTAAAAATGACCGCGCTCATTACCTACCAAACAAGACTAACCATTGAACTTTAAATTAAGGATACTGCACGCTACATTTCAAAAAAAAATGTTGTTGAAATGCATCGCGTAGGTACAGTAATAATACAAAGGTAAAGATAAAGAAAGAAGACAAAGAATAAAGATCAAAACTGACTTTTATTAAGTGTCCATCATTAATATATTTAACCCATATCCTCCCAGTGTTCCATTTTTAAAACGGTTACTTTTTTATTTTTTATTAAAAATTTTGAACGCATCTTTAAATTAATGTTTTTATGTTGGTATTACTAACAGTTCTAGCTGTCAGTTAAATAGATGTCATTTCACTTCGCGCGGTTTTTATAAACTATAAAACATTATTGTTATTGGAAGTTTTTAGTCAAAATAATGGCGCACAGAAAAAAGTAAGTAATTATTATGTTTTTTATTATACTATTGACTGTTTAGCTTTTATGCACATGTAATAATAATGTTGTATCAGGTCATAATACGTTTTTAGAAAAAAAAATGCAAATTTGTGGGTAACCGTAAGTTTTATGAACCGTTCCATTATTTGAGCAGTAGGAACATACGCATACATATATTCTATACATTAGGATTTTTACCCTGTCAGTATCATCTCGTTATTATGATATAATTTCATTGCAGATTGAATGTAGATCAGATAATCTCGCAGTTGGAAGTAGATGACGACGTGTTCGCGGCTGATATTTTCTTCACACCTCCTGATAATTGGCAAAATAGTGACGAAGAGTTTCCAAATATAAATAATTTGTCAAGACATCAGTTACTTGCAGAAGCTGAACTCCGTGTCACCAGATCGTCTCCAGCTGAGTCTAGGATAGTGAATGAGCTCGTTGGAGATGAAGCACAATTGGACCCAATACCCTCCAGATCGTCAGTATCGCAGCCACTGCAGCCCAACTCCTCGTCGACGGTCACAAAGCCACCGCCAAAACAAAGACGTATTGAAGTCACAAGAAAATGAAGGTTTGTAGATATGTCAGAAAAGGCTGAGAAGGAGTACAGTGAACCGGATTTCCTGAAAAACCTGGAAAACCCTGTTCAGTTTATTGAACTATTTTTCGATGAAGAGGTGTTGGAATTACTGCGCTCAGAAACGGAAAAAATGCGATTCAGGGCAAGGGTAAACATACATTTCGGGTTACTAAAACGGATATGAAACATTTTATTGCCATTTTATTACTGTCGGGATATAACAGTGTACCGAGATACCGAATGTATTGGGAACAACGAGTTGACTGCAGTTTTCCAACAGTGGCAGCTCTTATGTCAAGAAATCGATTTGAAGATTTGTTGCGCTATTTCCATGTTGTTTTATGTTATAATTAAACAATATTGTGTATTTATTTAAGTTTTTTCTATGTATAATAAATATAAAAGTGAATAAAATAGTTTTATTTCCAAACGAAATCCATAGGCATTTACGGTATCTTACATGTATGTATAATCCTACTGTTCCATTATTGGAACGGTTACGAAACTAAATATATAAATGAGATATATATTTTTTTATATGTAGGTCTCATTATACATCTATAAAGGTGCTCTCATCCAATTTTCATAAAAAATGAACTTGTTTTACTATGGTTGGGACGATACGAGTTAATTTACAACTGTGACCAAAAAAATATCTAATATGAAAAATAATAGCAAAACTTGATACTACTAGTGAAAATTTCGTTTCAAACAGCTTTTATGAGGTTTTAGCAATGAGTGAATGATTGAGTAATTGCTAGTTCATATTATTGTAAA
Organism: Hemithea aestivaria; assembly: GCA_947507615.1. Taxonomy (NCBI): domain Eukaryota; kingdom Metazoa; phylum Arthropoda; class Insecta; order Lepidoptera; family Geometridae; genus Hemithea; species Hemithea aestivaria. Next base: position 15,313,784 of record OX382330.1, read on the forward strand.
AATAACTCATTCAAATATTGCCTTCATCCGATTTTTTTTGCTGGAAATTCATTTGAGCTCTATATTTATTTAGCTGCTTAAAACTGCTACGTTGTTATATAAATTTAGCTGACTTTAAAAACAGACACACACAGTCATAGTGTAACATCAAAAGTCACAGTGTATTCAGATGCTGATAAAAAACTGATGCATTTATAGTTATAGCTGAGTTTTAATTCAGACATATACAGTGTAATATCTACAACAAGTAAAATGTCTTTACCAAACAAGAGCGTAACTTAATTAAACGTCGTGCCGCGCTCATTTCCGCGCCTTTGTTGCACAAATGACGAGAGAAAGAGCCGACCGGAATTATTCAAATTGCCACATCTGACGAATCAAGGGGAAATTGTAGTATCATGTCGGGACTAGCGTTCGTTCTTTTGGAACGTGTTTCGCTTGATTCGAAGAACAAAAGCTGCTGAAAAGAAGCGTGATTGTGATGAGCATTGTACAAGATGTTGAATGAAACTTTTGGATTTTTTTTATCGAGAATGGTGACTGTATTATTACATTTTATCTAGAAAATGCAAATACAAATTTCTTTGTTTGCAAATACAAGTTTGGCTAGCAGTTGATATAATGGTCAGCTATATTCTGCCTTAGTCTTCCTCATCCACCCGCTCCCGCGACCTTCCTGATATCGTCACCCCATCTCGCCCAAGGACGCCCTACACTACGTTTGCCGAGACGCGGTCTCCACTCTAGAACACGTGTACCCCATCGTATACACAAAGGACCGAGTTGAGTGGCGTGCTATGGGGGAGGCCTATGTCCAGCAGTGGACGAACGTGGGCTGAAGATGATGATATTCTGCCTTAGTGACATGCAAATATGATTTTGAAAACTAACGCGAGCGTTATCCATAGCAACTATGTAAATATACCGACTAAACTCACGGATATAAAAGTCGAAACTAGGCTCGACCCTGAAGGACTTCGTAATAGTCCCAAACCCAGGGTCGAACCTAGTTTCGACTTTTATATCCGTGAGTTTAGTCGGTATATTTACATAGTTGATATGCAAATATGCTACTTGAAGAAATGCTACTTATAACAAAAGCTCGTTACTTAGGTTTTCATACACGTCTTGTTTTTGTATTTAGCTGTGCCCAGCAGTTTACCCGCTGCACTGTGTGTGTGCCTATGTGTTCCAGAGTAATCCTGGTTGTAATCCAGGGTCCGTAAAAGAGTAACAAACATACATCTAGACATCCATACATTCTTACAAACTTTCACGTCATAATATTAGTTAGATTTCAGGGAAAAGTATTTAAAGTATAATTTCATTCAAAACAAAGATAATAATAAGTGCTCCTTTAGCCAATTTTATTACTCGAACATGACTAAGAACACTTAGGGGTCAGAATACCTAATCAAGGCGAACAAGCTTTATCTGCAATAACGACACTTTGTCTAATACGGCCGTAAATTGCAGGAGGGTCTGTCCCTTAAGAACTACAAATGTCACACCCACACACCTAAAAGTACCTATATTGAACATGCTGTGATTGGGAATTGACACGATTCTATTTTGAGGACTATGAAATATGGAGGGAAATAGTCTCTGTCTACCCCAGCGGGAACCAGGCATGATTATAATATTATCATATACCTATGAATGTATGTACAAAAAATGGCTTATATTCAATTCATGGTAGTCTTTTCAAATCAATGTTTTTGCAAAATTTATTAATATAATTGCAACTCTTCTATAATGTTATGTAATTATCTTGCTAAAATTTTAATTGCATTATTATGTTTTGCAGCTAAGATCGTCATTGTCATGGAGATCCCGTAATATTATTGTCTCATTTTCATGGGGAGATTACAATTTTATCATTGACTTTCACATTCGCTTTGTAAATGAATATAAAGAACTCTTACTTTTTAGAACAGGATATTTTAATTTAAATTTTCTCACGGGATCGGGAATTATGCGGGTGGAACTGTGGAGCCTAATTAAAAAGAATACATCTTATACTTTTTAATTTAATGTACAGCAACAATAAAATAAATCATTTGCAACATCAAAATTTACGTTTCAGGTAAACACGATGCAAATAATTTCCGTAAGCTCCTTTGAGAAATGACAGTCATGCACAAAAGTGTCAGTGCGAGGCATCCAGTTTCAAACAATGTGATACATTAATTCGTACTCATCGGAGCGCATCACAAAGCCCTCTACGCGACAGAAGCGCGTCATCCACACCGGGCCCGTGACGTAATCGATAGGCTATCGCCATTGATCTGTGCTGTTGGATATCGAATACTGTGTTGCAATGAGACAAAGGTTATATTATCTCCTTAACATATTACAGGTAGGTGATAAGGGATTTAAGGAGATATTAACAATCTCCTTACGGTATCAAGCTAACGGTTTGTTTTTTATTGAAATCTTTAGATTTAATACTGTTAATTAATTTATTTATGAATTGACAAAATTAAATTTATGTTGAAACTCTAGGATGTGTCTCTATAAATTTTCTTATTTAAATTTTCCTAAAACAAGTGTAACTAATAAATACAACTTTGATTATTACTTTATAAAAGCCACTAAAACTAAGGCCTTCTCCTTAAGCTAACCTAACTCTAAGGCAGTTAAACTTTTGGAGCAACTGAGCCTGAAACTGCGTGCTGCAACTTTTTGGAAATTGGGTCACTTGTATTCATAAAAAAAATGGAATCGAAGAAACTCACTTTAGTTGGCGAAGTCGTAGTTTCTTCGTTCATAAGTGCTTCCTTCGTAAATTACACAAAGTGCTGCTTGATTATGCTACGGCTGAGTTTTAATCGGACGTGATTTTGCTTCTGTACGATATCCACGTGTACCTAAAACGTGATTGATAGTCCGTCATCAATCACCCATGTCCCTGTTCTCGGCCACTGTTGCCGTCCAGTGTCGAACGTACTCGACGCTCTGTGTGCGTTTTATCACCGACTGTACTCCGATTTTTGAACGAAAGGTAATTAACAGCGGAATGTAGGCACGGGACGGGTGTCGGGAAATTGGCCACTTAGATTTAGCACATGTCGCCTATGGAAAAATTCACACAATCATGTTCAACGGGGGGCCTTTGCCATAGAGTGGATCAATTTATTTATCTTAGCTCTCTAGCATATTATCCCTTCCTTTTAATATCTTACTAACTTTTATTAATAAAAAATATTAAATACGTATTTTTTTATTTGTGAATATGTCACGGCTAATGTCCGAAGTGTAAAGTAGGTTTAACCGGCTAAACCTAGGTGTAGCCTCACTTCGGACTTTAGCCGTAACAAATATAAAAATATACGGACCAGATATTAGAACGCTTAATAAGTTTACGTGCTACGTCACTATCCAAAATAAAATGCACCGACCTAAGTAGACGTCACCAACTCCCACCACGTAACTTTAGTGCGTTGTATATCACGCATTTTTATTAAAATTGCAAAGAAGTCCCATTATTTTTTATAAGCACACATATAGGTATAAGCACGTTATATACACATTTTAGTGTACATCTCTACAAACAGACGTGCGCCGTGTAATTTTATATCAACGCAAATTTTAATTACACTATGAACTTCTCCGTGATATTAAATTTCTGCTTCTTTTCATTTTGGATTCCTTACAATTAACCGTCGTGTAATATATTATAGTCTCAGACTATCGAGTGGTACTCGAGCGGGGGAGGCTGTAGTGTAGGTGGCAATAGCGTCTGGTTGCCTAGCAACCTAACGCCTGCAACAGCCACATTGACACAATGGCAAATATGCAGTAGTGTAACTTTATAAACTGACTGATAGAAAGTGATATTATGCAGTTGTTACTCGTAAGCCAGCGTCGCACAGAGTGGGAGATACAATCATAGAGAATATTATTTATGAAACGCGCAAAGGTGACCCCTTATCGTGGATTACACGTTTTTCTTAACCAAATACTAAATAGACCTTCGTTTGACCACATCCTATGTGATGGTAAGAGCAGATTCGTTCGACGATGATTTATTTAAGATGTGTCAATTCACACATATGCCAAATGTAGCGTCCGTGGCCCAGTGGTCAAACGTCCGACTTGTAAGCTGGAGGTCCTGGGTTCAAATCTCAGTGTGGCAAAGATTTTCGTCTGGATGCTACCGTGTTTCGGAAGGCATGTAAAACTGTGGGCCCCAGCTGTTTCCTATAAGATATGTAGGAGGCAGTCGTTAGGTCATGTTGCAGGCCTTGTAGGAATCTTGGCGACCTGAAGCTGCAACATATAGGTTGGCCACACGACCAATAATTTATGATTTGACTCTGACAGTGTAAGTAGGGTAACCTGTTCTGTTGGAGTATAAACCCCATTTATTATTATTATATAAAACCACAAACAATAACACATTTTTTTATCTCTGTTGATTTGTAAGTTTTGCTGCCAAAACATCTTATTTTTCCCCTTCTGAGAGTATCTACACTGTGGCAGTCAGTTGCATGTCAACTGCGTAGCTGAGCTGGTTTAATTACGCCTTTCGTTCGGCACCTACTAGTTAATATAATGGCTTATTGAACCGTAGTTAACGCACAATGCTTAGTTGAGTTACATAATACCTGTACGTTTACCTATTTACTTCAAAATATAATATTATGTACGGGTTCCCGTGTACATAGTAACATATGTAACAGTGATTAAATGAAGGTTTCTAGGAACGTACTGAGGTATTAAATTACTAGCTGTGTTAAGAGAATTTACTCGCTCAAGTGAACGTGAGAAATATGCTGTTACTAGTGGTTTTACCTGCTGTACTACTATAGCCTATGTGTTATTCTAGGGTCTAAGTTTTCTTTATACGAAATTTCAGATTAATTGGTCCACCTGTTTAGGCGTGAAAGAACAAACATTCAGACATCCATTCTTACAAACTTTCACGTTTATAATATTAGTAAGATTGTAATAGTGTAGCCCCGCTTGGGAGAATAGCTTCCGCGAAGTAGAGCGTCGCGCGTCGACTAAATGTTATCTACACACCTAAATTAAGATAAATTTGTTAACACCCTCAGACAGATATTTTTGACTGACTTCAAAAAGATGGGAACATTCATAATTCATCCGAATAATATTCATACCCTTTTATGCTTATTGAAATATTAGAGACGGTTTTTTTTTTATTTTAACTCAAAATCTTAGATTAAATCTCTTAAATCATTTCTTATTCATTCATCTCATCACTAGCTAATCAAATATAATATAATTAGTATCGGCGTCCCTGTCAAGGCTTGCATTATTCATCGACGCATCGCGCCGAGCTGCAGCTGGGACTCGATGCACCTGATGCTTGTTGTTGACTGGTGTTGTTACTGTACATAAATAATGTTAGTCGTAAACAAAGATATGTAACGTGATTGACGATGCGACTATAATGCTTTGGCATGTCTAGTAGGCTATAAAGGTCATGGCTATTACTTAAAACGGTTTGGTTCCTTTAATTTTTCTTCTAAATCTTTGTATAGGTACAATTAGTATCGCACATAATGCATGGAAAACTGCCACTTAAATTGAAAGCCAAAGTGTAGGAATGGTATCATGCTTGTGTTCACATATGGCACTGAAACCATGTCTCTCACAGAGAGATCAGCTGAAAAGTTCAGGGTCGGGAAAAAGGCGATGGAGAGCGCTATGCTTGGAATCACTTTGCGCGACCGCAAAAGGAACGAATGAATTAGGCGAAAAAGCGAGTGAGAGATGTGGTGGAAACCATTGCGAAGCAGAAGTGGACATACGCTGGTCATGTGGCTCGAATGAATACCGAAAGTTGGGCACGGCGAGTCCTGGAGTGAGGCCGTGCGCGAACACCAGACTACGACAGACATGCGACAGATAGAGCGGCTTATGTGCAGAAATGCACCACAAGAGGCTAAAGAAAAAGAAGAAGAATTAGTATCGGCGTCATAAATAATATTAGTTGTGAACATAGATAATGTAACGTGATATATGGTGTGAAGTGTGAATGCAACAATTTTAACGATCGACGGACTTTACTAGAAAGCTTTTGAGTTACGAATTAAAACAAGCATCTCGCTCATGCGTTAGTCCTAAGTCGGGTTGATAATATTTTTTATAGTTTACTTATGTATTAAAATACTGAGTAGGTACACAAATAAATTAGGTAACAATGAAAATGTAACTTTATTGCTAGCTAATTAACACAATGGCAGTATCTCTTCTGATACACATCTGTGCACAGAGTGTCTTAGATTCTTCAGCGCTCTTGGGACTGAATAGCTTCTAGAGGTGAAAAAATTCTAGGAATGCAGACACATTAAATTTTAATACAGCATACTTCACGCTTCCCTATCGGTACCAGTTTAGTGTCACCAAACTGGTGCCGAATCTGTGAAATAAAATTCATAAATATAATTAAAGTTAATTAAATTGGCAAGTATATAAAAATATGTAAAGTTCTAAATTCTCTTTTTCGCTTTCTTGTCATACAACCTTTTAGTGATATTCTTCGTCTTTCGTGTGTCAACAAAATATAAAGGTTTAAACTCCATTTATTAATATTTTGCTAGGCACCTACTTACATATTTATAATACTTTTTATCAAAAGAGTCTTACATAGCGTATAATCCCAATTATATTTTATAAATTCATCCAACCTTCGAAAATAACAAACATATATTTTAAAACGAGCGGAACAAAGTTGAATAATAGCTTTAGTATGACGGCCGTTTTTAATCTCTTTCGCATGAAATATTAATGTAAAATATACGTGGTACAATACAGTCCATTACCAAATAAGGATTACGTATGAGAACGTTGTTGAAATGCTTATTATTCATATTAATTGACACGATGCGAAGGCAGATGCACTCGTACCCAACAATTATTGCAAATATTTATATTTCGATGCGAAATTAACGTATGAAGCGTTCATATTTAAAATTGTAAGAAAATATTTAAAATGAGTAAATTCAAAATGCATTTTTGTAAATAGGTTGTAGTTTTACAATTTTCCTACAAACATTTCAATTATTTCTAATGACCACACTGTGATTAGATGTATAGTGATATTTAGTTTGGTTAGAAGCACATCACTAGAGTATGTTGAGAGTTGAGACATATTATGCATAATTAAAATTATGTAGGTGAACATAATATACAAATGTATGTACCTGGTACCTATTGAAACAAAAAATCTGGCTACCATACAAGAAACATTGAGTTTTCGAGTGCAAAGCGGGGCGCGGACGCCGGCGCGTAACCACAGCTTCTCCCTGAAGAAGATTCTCGTATAGGATCGAAACGGTCGGCACTAAGCCGAAGTACATACAAGTGAGTTTATGCCGTTTATTTACAAAGATGAAGCTGCATATCATTTTATTGAGTTACTTATCATTTGAAACATGATAAATGAGGGCTAGCATATAGCATCATTAAGCTCCAATGATAATGCTGTGAAGCTTATAACAGTTTGAAACTTTTCATATTGTGTTATCATCATCACTGGCCTTTTGCATCTATAAAAGATGATTTAAGCATCCATGTTCAAGGTACGGTACTTTCAAAAATGGCTAGTAAGGCTATATTGTGTTATAACCGATACAATTCTAACGAGTCACGTGTGTCATAACACATCACAGTTACGTGCCACTAGCCTTATACATTTACTTAAAAATACATATTTGCGGCATTTTTGTTTACAAAGTGCCTTTTTCACGTACAACCAATACCATGATGAAAACATTGCAATACCTACGTCAACACAACGTATGGGCAGAGTTGTTATCAATTAACCACTCGGGAATCAAATAAAATATTGACAATTTTCATCGAAATATTGATAAATTTCGTCGAAAATTTTGCCCAAAATTTGGTCGACACGGTTCACGTAGCCGTTAATAAAATTAGGCAATTTTGTTGACAAGTGATGCGGTGCCGATCATTCATTATGTACGGAAATAAATTTAATTAAATATAGAGGTCGGTCAATAGAGGTAATAATTTAAATTTAATATTATTACTTGTATTTATAATTTAGTCAGAGAATGCATATATTTTACCCAGGTGGTCATCAATATAACCCTATAGGTAAACCACAATAATAAAGTGGACAAAAACAAATCGTAGCACCTCTACAGCCTCCTACGAACTACACGATTTGTCGTAGCGACTGCTACACTGGAATACAAGTCATACACATAAGTTTGAATGGCATTCATCCATTCGATACTTTTTGTGTTAGTGTGATTGTTTAGATAAAACAATTACTAAAGTTCTGAAAAAATCACACTTAAAAGCAACAAAAAATTAAAAAGAAAGAATCATAATAATGCTAACAAAAGGTATAATTATCTGTCTCCCATTCCAAACACACGTTGAAACCAGCACAAAAAAGCCAGACATCTAGACTTGTAAATTGTCGCAGTATCGAATCAATTGATAAAGCGTAGTCCGCCAGAGATTTGTTTAACACGCGCGCGGCGCGGCGCCCGGTGGGGATCGGCAGGGAAACAAAGAAACACCGGTAAGGGCGGCGGGGGCTCTCTCCCGGCTGTTCAGTACCGGCCGAGCTTTCGGCGACGACGGACCTCCTATATACTCCTCCGCTCTGCACCGCCAAACGTGAATCTCGAATCGGTGATTGTGTTTTGTGTAATTTTTATAGTGTTGCGATGTTGAGCGTTTCCAGTGGTTTCTGTACCTAGATGTGTGTGACATGCTCGTGTTAATATATAACGGTGAGTCGTTTTCGTTTTTGATGTAATTTGGGTAATGGTGTTTGGTGCAGGGTATCAAATGGGATTGGTTATCGATGGGACAAACATGAACTTTGACCTTGTATTTGTATGGTTAGAGCATAGGTTCAATATGGAATAGCAACTGGTAAGGTTATCGACGTAATATAGAGTATAACCGAGTAAACTCCTATAAGGCGTCTGAATCTAAACAACCTACAAAGGTTAATATGTCAAAACTGCTATTTTTTACAAAACATAAAGTCTTCATCTACAACATGAAGTATAACAATGTCTAAATAAATACTGAGCAAAATAGTATTTTCTTTCAGATGCCAGTACAAAATAAGCTTACCTACCACAATACCTTAGGTCTAATTTGCATACAATCTAGCTTACTTTACACATATCTGCCTTACTCTCTATTTAATTAAATGATAAACATGTAAGTGCTTGTTAAACGGAGTAAAGGTACATACCTTTACTCCGTTTCAAATTCAGTCCCCGCACAAATCTTACTCTAATCTCAACTAAGCTATGGGCATCTGAGATAAGTTTAACAGATAAAATTGTATTCCATTTTCAGTAGTGTTCTTATCAGTTTTATCAGTGCAAGACGCCCGTTTTGCTATCTGAATCTAAGTTAAACTAAAATATAAACAAAAATGAAAATTCTTTTCGAAATCTCCAGTGAAAACGCTGAGAGTCACTGATAAATATCTTAATATCTGTTGTTTTATGCAAACTAAATTGTTCTCATTTGCAAACTCTAGTATCAGCCTTAGCTATTTACTTTAGAATTACCTACAATAATACTAGTTCTAGATTGAGATAAAATCTGTTTCACGTTTATAGATAACTAGTTCATGTTTAATTTTTATCTTTTCCATGAGTTTCTTGCTCGTTCTTCTCATTAAGGTGATTTATGAACGTGTAGTCTTTATATAAAAAACAAAAAAAAAAAATGGAAAATTGACTTGAAAAAGTGCTTCATTGTAGCCTATTTGGATAAATTAATTTTGAGTTTGAGTTTCTTAGCGGAGATTTACGCCATAATAATATTATTATTAAATCTATTCATGTCCAAAATTTGATGGTCAGTCAGTCATATTTTCTTTAATGGAATAGAAGCTCGAAGAAAAATCTAAAGTAATTAGAAAATGATAAGTTAAATCATAATAAAATTATATGATTTTAATTACTTCATTCTACCATCAATTCAAAAATATAATTTATGTCAGAAGAAGGGAAGTAAAATAAAAAAGACATAAATTTAAAGTTTTTTTGTTTTATTTGTTAGTGATATATTCATACAATTCCCATCCAGCATTATAAAACTATCATAATATTTTTCTTTAAATGTTATACTTTGTATGTTACTTTTTTATTTTTTTTATTTTACCGAATGCAAAACCTTAACAGTTTTATTTAATACAGGTTCTATGAAATTATATTTTGCTGCATAAACCGGCGTTTGTTTGAGTTTTTTATAAAAGTGCGCGTAAACTTTTACTATACACATTTTTAATCTGGTTATAAACTGGTTTTATGAAAGTACATAGCTTGAAATGAATACAAAACTGATTAAAATTTACGCAATTTAAATTAAACAAACTAAAACATGATATTATTTTAACAATCCAGTTTAAGTGATTAAAACTCCGTCAAGCCAAAAAAAGAAAAAAAAAGTTAATTATAAAAAATGGTATTTTGTAAAGATCTTGCTTTGGATCTTGATGATATTGCTGATTTAACGAGTAAATGAACATTATTATTAATTCATTTTTAAAACATTAAGAATTACTGTCTTAAGAAAAGATTAAAATTCAAAGACCTTTCATAAAATTCATCGCAAATATGACAAAAAAAATCATTTCCGCAAGGAAAAAAACTTCATTCTTTGTAACTCTCGAATATCCGTACAATGCCTCACGCCGACATCGCTTACCAAATTGAAAAATACCTTCGTAAAAAAATTCAAGTCAGCCAACCAACCCGATGTGATCCGCCAGTAAAATTATGAAAATATTCATCGGGCCTTATCCTAAAGAAATCGAATTCACCCAAGTCGGGGGTCCCCAGTACAAATCCCTTAGGAGCAACCTTGTTAAGTCATTGTCTGGTCGGGTCTCGGGTTACAATTTATAAAATACAGATAGTAACTCAATTGAGGTTACTCGTACCATGTACCTTCGAGGGTTAAGCAGTTAAGGTCTCACTAACAAGATAAGTGGCGCAAATGTATCGAAAGTAAATGACATTGTAATTTTTCTTTACTTTTTTGTCAAGGGTCATTGGGCTTTATCGGATAATCAACATTTTAACCCTTCACTATTGTAACGATGGATCTTGTGTTCCTACCTGTAGCTGATTGCTTATAAAGATCGTCCAGTATTATGGTGTGCTAACGATTGCAGACCGTCATCTAAAACTGAGCGGAGTATAACATGTTTAATATTTCTGGATATTATAATATATAGTCCTCCTCATCGATTTCGATAACGGCTTTTCTAGCGTGAGCCCTAATATGACTCGCTAGACCTACTTTTTGTCGAAAATATTCTAGATATTAAGGTTAAGGATGATACTCGTAAAATGATGTAGAGGTACTTACTAACGGATAGAACTACTCGTATATTTAAACTTTAGAAATTATAACAGCAATCTAGTTCTAGAATGAAAAAAAAAGAAAATATATTTATTTCAGCATAAAAACAATGAAATACACATTAACTTAAATAATAGATACATTTTATGCTGTGAGGTGTTTTAGTACTAACTTAACTAATAACCCCCACAGTAGGCGTAGCCTGTATTGTGGGGGTCTGGATGAATCGTTCGAACTATCCTTACTGGTTATAGTGTATCGGGCACTGGAGCGACGGACAGAAATTACCATTGGAACCAATCGGTGCCGATGCTATACAATATTCAAGGGTTAGAAGTGTTATGTTTATATTCATTCCGCTACAGAACTGACGCCAGCTATACCGGAAAAGGGTATAATGGGTATATGTCCACATAAATAAGGCAAAACTGTACGATGCTAGGACAAGAAGATACCATCCTAAAAGTGTATTCTGTACGCGATAATTTTATTTTTGTCATTTATTATTAAGTATCCTACTTTTTGTCGAAAATATTCCAGCATTGCCTACAACATTACGGTAAAACTGCCACATTATAATATTATCTTATAGGAAACAGCAGCGACACTGATTCGCTGCTTTCCCATATTTTACGTACTTTCCCATACACAATCAAAAATATTGCTACACTTACTTCACTTACACCCAAGATCTACTAATTTCTCGTATCTATAAAAGCTTAATGCATGTCTTTTTATTGAAAAACAAACAGGTAACAGAATAAATTACTTATTGCAACAATGTATCTGTAAATGAAATAAATGATATTGCTTTTAAAATGTTTTTAATGTACACTAAAGTACGTTGGTCTAAGAAATTAGAAAATGAAATCTGTCTGTATTTCAATTAACCTACTGGAACGGTGCCCACCTGATAAAAGCAATGTCTAAATGTAAAATGTACAGTGTAATGTATAAATGGTGTTAGAATTTTTTATCGTTGATTTTTAAAATAATTTGAATATTATGTTTTTTGTACTACTAGATACATTCGATGGGTTTACTCGCTAAAAAAAGAGGTCAAAGCAACGCTGAATTGAACCTACTTTTTATACAGATTTAAGATGCTTACTATATTACGTTTATAGCATTAGTGACTAGCTAGACTTAGTGGTTTTACCAGCTAAGAAGTTGCCTATGTAATAGCGGAATATTCACCTACTTCTGATGACTGCTCAAAAAAGTGTTAGTTTACAGAAAATCGATGATAAAACAATCAAAGTTTTGTTAAACTTTTTAAGTTATCACACTGATGTTGTAAATGGGCAAAATGCTCTATTAGTAGACTTGGATTAATTTATTATATTTATTGATTTTCCTTTATCACTTCAACAACTAATTCTGCATAAATGAACAGGTTTACTTGCAGAAACGTTTTTTGATGCATGAAACCGTGAGCCACAGTAATACATAAACAAAAAATATTCGGCTATAGACGATGATATTACCCGCCCTTCAATATTGAACATGAATAGTACGGAGTAATAACTATTGCAGTAAACGCAAATGTGATCATGTTGAGATTCTCCATGCCAAGCACGACATTCAACTTGCATAAAGAGATAAAAATGATAACCGGCAAACGTCAACATGTCCAAAATCTCTTGGTGGACAACAACAATCTACCGATTCTGGATGTGGCTGAGAAGAAATGTCTGTGGGAGCAATACATTGAATCTATGTTCTCAGATGAACGCCAAAGCTTAATAAGACCGATAGGTCATATCAACGGTAACTCTTTTCTAAAGGAGGAAGTTTATAAGGCCTTGTGTCGTGCGAAAACAGGTAAATCTGCAGGACCGGATGAATCATACATAGAAGTTCTTAAGCTTGTTGAGGAAGAGCATATAGATGGACTGGTGAATTTATTTAACCAGATATATGAAAGTGGAGAAATACCGCAGGATTGGTTAAAATCTATTTTCATTACACTCCCCAAAAAGAAAAAAGCAAAAAGTTGCGATGAATATCGAACCATTAGTCTCATGAGCCAAATACTGAAGCTCTTTTTATCGATTATACACGAGCGAATCAAGACTAAATGCGATGAACAGCTTAGCGATAGTCAATTTGGGTTCCGAGCCGGGGTAGGCACACGAGAAGCCTTGTTTGCAGTACAGGTAATTGTCCAAAAATGTCGAGATATGCAGCAGGAGGTCTTTCTATGTTTCGTAGACTACGAAAAAGCATTTGATCGAGTACACCATGATCGCCTTATTGAAATCCTAAACGATATTGGATTAGATGAGAGAGACATTCGCTTCATACAAACCCTGTATTGGAATCAACGTGCTACGGTCAGGGTAGATGAGCAGGAATCCGAAGAGATAGCAATAAAACGTGGAGTACGACAGGGTTGCATACTTTCGCCTACGCTCTTCAATCTTTCTGAGACAATCATGGCGGAGGCTTTGGAAACACTTGATTGCGGAGTAAAAGTTAACGGGCGACTCATAAACAACTTGAGGTACGCTGACGATACAGTTCTCATAGCATCTACAGAGACTGAATTGCAAAGAATCGTCAATAGAGTTAACGAGTGCAGTCTGAAAGCTGGGCTAACTATGAACACCAAGAAGACCAAGTTTATGATCATTTCAAACACCATCAATATCCAGCCAGATATTACTATATCAGGCCTAAGCCTAGAAAGGGTGAACAAATATAAATACTTGGGTACATGGCTGATAGAAGAATGGGAAAGTGATGTTGAAATTAAAACTCGTATTGAAATAGCCCGAAGTGCTTTTGGAAACATGCAAAAGGTACTCTGCAACCGCAACATAAAGATCGCGTTACGTGTCCGCCTTCTTCAATGCTATATATGGCCCATACTTCTATACGGATGTGAGGCCTGGACTATAAAAGAGCATCTCAGGAAACGAATAGAAGCATTCGAGATGTGGGCCTATAGACGCATGTTGGCAATATCTTGGACTCAGAAAGTCACCAACGAAGAAGTTCTACGACGGATTGGATATAACCGCAAACTTTTGAAAACCATCAAACAACGGAAAGTGGCATATTTAGGCCATGTGCTTAGACATGACAGATATGAGATACTACAACTAATTATGATGGGAAAAGTAGCCGGTAAGCGAAAAGTCGGTCGTAGAAAGAAGTCGTGGTTGCGCAACATCAGAGAATGGACCGGGATAGCGAGTGCCGCCGAACTGTTCCGCCTTGCTAAGGATAAGAAGAAATATGCTGAGCTGACTGCCAACCTTCACTAGTTGGAGAGGCACCGAAAGAAGAGAAGAAGAACTATTGCAGCAACTAGCACTGGTAAAATAATGTAGTATAAGTGTAGTGTTACTTATTGAGTACACGAGAAAAAAGTGCCTTATTTTATAGAGACTATAAGAATCAGTATTAATGGACACTTTCTTAGTTTATAATATACTTACGTAGCAATTTAAGCCAGATTTAAATTACTCATTAGCCTATAATTGGAAAGTTAGGCTAGATTGTAATACAATGCCATATCTAATAGCGTATGGCATGTACGAAAAAAAAAAAAACTAGCACTGGCAATTTTCTTACAACTTGCGTTTTCGTATAATAGGTATATCTTTAGGCAAAAGCTACATTTAACAGGTAAGCCGCATCAATTAGAGTTCAGTAACGGTCATAAATTTATTAAACAGCTAGTTGCTAGAGTCTTGCCAGTCCCAGTTGCTGCAATAATTGTCTGCAAAGCGCCTAAATAAGCGAATAGATGTCTTGAAAACTACTGAACCGATTTTTATGAAACTTGTGCGTAGGTTGGACTTGCGTGTTTTATTACATTTGTTTTGGTACATCCATTATACAATCAAATTATACATCTACAAAATTAATTATACCTAGAGCAGAATGCTTCCGTGATGAAAGGGCCAAAAAACTATGGATCTCGTCTGTTCCCTATAAGATATTTAAGAGTCAGTGATTAAGTCATGTTGCACGCTTTATTGTAATCTTAGCGACCTGAAACTCTATCATATAGGATATCAATAAAATTTATTATTTATACTGTGAACGTTATTTGACTTACAGTGTAAGTGGTTAAAAGTAACCTGTTCTGTTGGAGTATAAACCTCCAATTATGATTGTAATTATAAAAACACGTGTCAAATTTCCTGTTTCATGAGCACTCAGTACATACATAAATTGGGGTGTTGTTTTCGTTCCAACCATCTCATTAATTATTGTTTTTTAATGAGAGCTCGAATACGGCCGTCCCTTGGGTGGGTAAGCTGTGTACGTATCGCATTATATTTCCTGATTTACCTTTTTTTTAAATACATGGTGCTTCAGCTCCGATCGTATTTAAAATTCTTTATTAGTTAAGCTACGTAATGATATCTAACTTTATGTCAAATGTGAACTTAAATCAGTTAACCGTTTGATATAACGCTCAAACGGTTAACTGATTTAAGTTCACATTTGACATAAAGTTAGATATCATTACGTAGCTTAACTAATAAAGAATTATAAATACGTAAATATATTATAGAGAAGGTAGTGCAATTCAGATTTTTTGCCCGTAATACTATTATTCATTTTAATAGTTCACAGAATAGATTAAAATAAATTTAATACACAAAAAATACTAAGTGGTTTTGAAGAGTGCTTATAATGCTTAAATAGTGCTCAGACCTTTCTGTTATCGTAAAATAAACTAAGAAAAAAATAATTAAAATACTAACTAAATTCTCAACAATATTCTCCTTTCGTTTCTTGTCTCCTAGTACTGAATATACTCGTAATGTTGAATTCTAGGAATTTTAATCGTAGGTACGCATAGAGTTCAGTTGAAAATTTTAATTTTTGTAAACTAACAAACCTGCATCTGTTTTTCACTGCAACTTTATTCGATTGTAGTACATAATACGTATGTCATGGCTTTAATTATGTTTATTGGAGCCTTGGGACAGATTGAGCCGATAAAGCATGCAAAGATTGCCACTTTGGTTGTATCATATCAATAAATTATAGATTTTCGCACTGATAATGGTAATTTGAATACATAGGTGTTGATATTCATTGTAGATTATCGTTGTAGAGAACATTATCGCGATTTACTTTGTACTATCTGTGCCCAGCGGAATAAAAATCTTACCTAGCAAACTTCTGCTAAATGTATACTTTCTTGTTGCTTATATTATAAAAGAAAACGTTTTACTTATGGTTCGTTTCTACGTTATCTGCTTTTAAGAGGTTGCACTGAAGAGCGGTATTTTTGTTTTTTTTTTTACATAGCGTTTGACCACAGTCTCACCTGTTGGTAAGTGATGACGTGGTCGAAGTTGTAACACACAGGCCTAGCAAATACCTATTGACCCTCGACTGTTATGTTGACCTTATGTTTTCATTACTTAAGAAGTTTACACACGGGATGCTACAAGTATGGCAAGAGTTACTTTATTCAAACATTAGTGGACCCGTGCGTACTTCGTTACGCCTAACCAAAAATAAGCAGTGTTTCTCTACTAAAATTAATGCATGTATTATACACATAGACCTTCTTCTTGAATAGATAGAGTGATATAATATGAAAGAAAATCGCACCAAAATTCGTTGCGTAGTTTTTAAAAATCTTAGCATACATAGGGACAGACACTTACATTATGTAGTGTGACTTATTGTGCAGGGTCCAATTGAAGGGAAGAGAGCTCGAGGGCGTTCTCCAACTCGCTGGACTGACCTCATCAAGAAGGCCACAGAGGCATCTATGACCCAGTGCTCTCGCAATGCCATTAAACAGACAAAAATTGCGTCACATCGTTAAATCCATCGGTAAAATCCAAGCAGAAGACCGAGTATCAGAGCACCCACGACCACTCTAACAAGAGTGTACGACTAAAAAGAAGTGATAGTGATAATATCTAATGAACCACTTGTAACAGTAGCGTCTATAACTAACCTGACAACTCTTAGTTAAATCCCATAAGCCGGGAAAGTCGAGCATTAACACAAATACCAATAAATTAATCCGACTCGATACCGCGGCGAATCCACGAAATGTTAGCAGTATTACAAGGAGCTATTACAACCGCAGACTACTTTGTAGAAATAGATTTACCGTCACAAGAGCTTGGTGTCTAAAATGGCATTGTTTTTCAATTCAATTAAATTTTATTCATTGCATTAATTTATTTTATATATTTAGCATGAACTGATGAAAATTGGCATTCCCATCTGTCTGTCAAACGTACTTAATGTTAATTTTGTTTGTTTTATGCTGTTCAATAAAGTGTTAACAACACCTTGTTTCTTAGCGATACCAAAAAAAGCTAAGCTCTAATCTACATACTACTAGGTATAAGGTATAAGACGTAATGCCATTTTGAAAAGATATTAGGTATAATTTTTATTTAATTAAGGAATTTGGTTATGGCATTTAAATATATTCGTCGAGGCCAATCCTTTTCTCTATTTGTTCCATGATTACAACCTCTTTGAACATCGCGGCGAGTGGCTTTTCAGCTTAATTGAAATCGAACGCTTCCAGTTTTTCTCAGCACTTTTTATCTTCCCTTTTTTAGTCGGAATTTAATTATCGGCCTAAGTAGCTTAGTCAAAAGCATTTTGATTGTGCAAGTGGGGTGTTCCTTTTCTGCGTTGCAATGTAAATTACTTGGCGGAATAAAGCGCTGGTTAAAATTTCGCTTACACTTGGTTTTTTTTCTCCTCATACATTAACTGTTTCTGTAAGATAATCTTTTAGAATAATATTCCAGTGTAAGACTTTTTTTATTGTATTGACTAATTGAGAAGTTCTGAAAAGATCTAAAAAAATCTTTTCATTTTGTCATTTGTAAATTTTTGTGGCATATGAACAAGAGCTGTTATTGCGAAATAGAAAATCTAAGAAATCTTATTTTAGCTCCCCTTATATGGAATACCTATATTATATTCGAATAATGTTTAGGAATCAAAACATTTTTTTTATTTCGTCTTTTTAAAAATTGATGATGAGATGATTTATTTATGGGTACTCACCCTAAAAGCATCGCGATAGATACACTCATATTTTAAAGGTCTTTTTAGTATCTAGACGAAATAAAGAAAAAGGTTTTGGATGAACTTATCACTTTGTGTATACTTGAATGTTATTTTGCAATAGCTTTGGAGAACCCGTATAGTTATATATAATTTACTTAATTATTGCGGCGATCCAAACTGAGCCTTTGCCTCTGATACAAGAACACACCATTCTTCATTGAATTATATAATTTACCTGGGAATAAACCCACAATATATCTCATTGCAAGATTGTAAGAACATCAATCACATCATTTGTAACTTATCTAGCTTTATTAACTTAAGTATTTTACTTAAGTGAGGTTTAAAGTTACAAAGTCGCTTATCTCTCCACTTCTCAGCGACTGTATTTTACCTGTGACTGCGATGAAACACGAAACGCTTGGTGAAAAGCAGCAAATACAGGGTGACTGGTAAATCACTTAAAACTTAAAAGCTTCAAGGATACTTTACTATAACTAAGTGACATAATGATTATAATAGCTATAAACTTTTTTTTTATACGTAATGTGATTTTTCAATGATTCGTATACTTGAAGCTTCTAAGTGTTTTAGCAGTCACGCTGTATAATCTCTACAGGGGGTGCTTAATACACTATTCTCGTTCTAAATAAATAAGTAAAAAATGATACTCATATTTTTACAAAATTATCCTATTTTAATGTATTCGTATGAAACCAAACACAAAACAAACTTGGTCAAGCTTCATAACCTGAAACGTCAGCTGTTATCCAGGCGTAGAGTGACCATACTTTTTAAGTCATGGCGCATTTCCCTGAGGATCGTCATGAACCACGGCCCAAGCATACTATGGTTTATATTTAACAAAATAATTATCACGCTAAAAAACTTCATTGTATGTAATGAAATTGCAAGGACGTCTAAAAGTCGAGGTAGACGGCGCCAAGCACAGCTATTATGAAAATAAATGGAATCGTTTGCATAACACCAACACATGGTATTTATATTTCGATAACATAATTCTGTCGGTCAAAAATTTTAATAATTCCAAGTGCGCCAACAGGGCTGTCACTACTCACTTTTGATTTAATTTAAATTGGAGCGTTTATGTTAATGTATTCATTTGTAATCTATTTTTGTTGGTGCATATTTCGAATGATATTGTACTTAAATCATTTATTTCGATGTATGTGTGTGGATGTTTCATATAACTATGTGCTCAATTTATAAATCTGGCAGCTTTTATAGACCGTCACCATGTGGTACTGTGTCAATAATGCTTGCCATAATGTACCTAACTTGCTCATCTTATCACCGATTGTAATAATATAATTTGATCTACTCATATTTTTTACTAACTAAGAACTAAATAAGAAAATACTTTCTATTGATGACTAATCCTTTTTTCCATCAACCATAGATGTAAATGTAGTCATAGTAAAAACTTGTTAATGAAGATGTTAAAAATGAGTACATAGCTAAAAAAGAGAAAAAAGTCATGCTACCGCAATTACAAGTAGAGAGCCAAAATGTCATACAAAGCTCCGACTCCAAATCTCTACGCAATCTCTCGTAGTGGCTTTAGCTTGGTTATCAGTAGATAAACTACAAACCCACAACAATATAAGTAGTCCCCTGTCCCTACATATTATCATAACTTCGCTTGTACTTGTACTCTGGAAAACCCTTTGCAAAAACCTCGTCATAAATAATGTAACCGCATTCCGAAAAAGAAAACAAGGAATCGTTCTTGAATCCGTACAAAGTCCGCACAAGTCAGAGAAACCCTTTGACCTCGCCGACGAAATAAAATAAATCCAAGTCTCGCCAACCCTCGGTCGGCGCGCGGTGATCCGTAATAACACCGCAAAATAATAACACCATTACGCGCTCGTCACTGCACGACCGCAGGCGGTTTCAAGGAAATTCGGCGATGTAATCTGTGCGCTTCGATACTTCCTCGCACGGACGTGTGAAACACACCCAACGTAATAACAGGGTGATGGTAATGAATGTGCGGACGGTGGTCAGACACGAAAAGCTGCTTGTATGATTTTCAACGGAGTAATTTTCCAGAAAGTATAATACGAGCTTTTTCAGGAATCCACGTATTTATTTAGGTTTTGTTTGCGTATTATACTCGTAAATACGGAAACGTAAAACCCATCTATATAAAAGTAAGATGCTCAGGTATAATAAGTTTGTACCAATTGTCCATAATATTATTGTATATGGTTTCGTAATTGTATATGTTAATTAATAATTTTTAATAAATTGTCTGTGACCTTACAATAAATATTGCACGTCTTAAAGACAGAATATAGCTGCTCTATGTATAAGTAACTTACAATGTATTCTTTACCTATATTCGCAATAAAGAATTTTGAATTGAATTGAATTTTTTTAATTTTTTTTTTACCTTTTCCACATCCCTATTAAAATTTCCAGTGAAAACTTTCCAAGTGCTGTAAAAGTTGTTAAAAACCAATCGATAGAACATAATGAATAGCAATTGACATTAATTTTCTATGAAAATTACTTCAAGAAATAGCTGACGTTCCCACGAAGGAAGGTCTTTTAACTATTTTATTATTCATGTAAATATATGGGAAAGTTCGCAGCTTTGTTTGCAACGAAGAAAATAATTTATAGAGCCAAGAATTATGGAAAACTTCCTGTGTTCTTTACTTGTGCTTAAATTTATTTAATTTTATATAATTATCCGCTTATCCTTTACTTACTAAAATCTTGTATTTAGTATTAAGAGATGGTGTTCTTTGGACAATATTCTTCATCTTTGGGTTAAAATATAATATGACCTTTGTCTTGGGCATTTCTGAAATACTCGTACTTACTCAAGTTAGAGTTGAATTATTCTAAAGCGCTTTGCAGCAGCAGCTAGGAATACTTTCCTATCGAGCTCTTCGAAACTGCTAGGCCGATTTTAAAGAATTTTATGTATATTCAGTAGTTCTGAAAATAGGTTATAAGTAATTGAATGCGATTGTGTGTTTGTCATCCCGTTACCTCTTTACTTCTATATTACTGAACCGATTTAGATGAAATTTGGAATAGAGATAGTTCTAAAATTTAAATAGTTTTATCCCACGGGAACACTGTTTTATCGCGAGTAACACTGCGGGACCTTAGGTTATCATAAAACATGTAAAATACCAGTATCACTATATTTATTTTAACGCATCCGAGTTACACAGCATTAAATCTCGCATGTTAGGAATCGTCGGGCGTCCGGTAACCAGACACGGTGCATTATTCATACGACCGACTGCGCCCGCGGTCGGACGTGTACTGATCAATAGTAATGGACTCTCGGTTGCGTTGTTTGCTAAACTATATGTTTCAGGTGCGTTACATGATATTTTTATTTGCCATTTGTGAATGGACCAAAATAACATCTGACTGGTTACCAATTAATCGCAAACGGCGCCGCGGTAGACCCAAAAAAAATGGCGGGATGATCTGGACAAACACCCCGAGGAATGGTATATGTAATAGCTCAAGACAAAGAAAAGTGAAAAGAGGGGAGGCCTTTGCCCTGCAGTGGGACACCACAGGCTTATAAAAATGAGGCACATGTGAATTGAAATAATGTGAAAATAATTTTTTGTTGTAATTTATCGACTCGAATTCTAAATCCTTTTTTAATGAGACAATATTATTATGTATGTATGTTAATAATACACGAGCACGCTTTAGTTGATATTGCAGTTATCGTTTTACGCGAAATTGTGTTAATATATTACTTCGTTACGTTAGCCAACCGAATTCAAGTATGATTATAATAAATCAATATTATTGGATAATGATAGCGCACATTTTATAGCAAACTGATTGTACTAACATTTTTATAAACATAGTAACATTGAGTCAAAAAGTAACGCATCAGACCAAGAAACACACATTCATGTACTGATTGTGGGCAGCATTATCTCTTACCATCAGGAGAGCATCTTGCTTACTTCTCTACATAAAAAAATACACACACGCACACACACACACGCACGCACACACGCACGCACACACATTCATATAGAAACTTTATATTTCAACCCACTAAACGCTTACAATTCCCCAGTCGTCCCCCTTCCAAGCTAATTCCAGCACGTGAAATATTTCCAATCATTATTCTCGCAAACTTGGCTGAACATACGGCCTAAACTTTATTTTTTATTTGCATACTGTGCCTTCAACTTTTTTAATTTGGCTCCCAACGGACGGGGATTGGAAAGTACTATTGTAAACATGCCGTGTCCGATTCATAGTGTTTTTTGTGCCTTTTAAGGTGCTGTATAAAAAGTGGGCTCAAAATTTATGGGATTGTAATCTTTTAGATTTTTATATTATGTTATTTAAATAAGATATAAATGACTTTTTAGGGATGTTTTAAAGTCAAAAATGGCTAAAATACGACAATATAACTCTTTATTGTACACACAAATACAACAATATAAACTTAGAACTTAGATTACACAGAAAGAAGTGTTACGATTGGCGGTCTTATCGCTAATAGCGATCTCTTCCAGACAACCAAGACTCCAGATAACCTATTATATTATAATTAGTTGGTCAAGAAACCTAATTTAGAATTGAGTATACATTACGCTTATAAGTTCTGGATCACTTCACAAAAAAACAAAAATGGCTTCATGGCCCTTCACAAAGCAACAGTAACTAAGTTCAATGTCTCTTTTGTTTCTTAATAAATTTACTATTTAAAAAATATAGGTACATTAAGTAGTTCAAAATAATTTCTGATAAACAAAACAATGTCAATATAAAGTACCCAGTCTTTAAAAAAATAATTGGTTGAATTACTTCTATTATCTCATTGTCATATTATCTTCTAGTGCAATTTTTGTTACTTGCTAAACAATTAAAAAATCTTGTCAAAAATTTTATTTTTATATTCTTGTTGTATTGCAAAAACTTTAAAAAAAATTTTATCCATGTGAAAGCGCATTACGTCTGCCGCTGTCCGTCCGATGGTCACTTAGCACTCGCAAAGTGCTCTCTGATTTAGCACGAACCAACGGCGGCTCTTCATTCCACCAATAATGGAATACCCTTGTACTTTACAAAAACTAACTTAAAATAGAATTTTCCATAATACCTTTATAATGTAAGATATTTTTTAATGTTTAAAGTTTTACCAATCTCAATATATCGCACATACGGTGCTATAATGTCACTTATGCATTTTTTGTATAAACTGAACTGAGTGATGAGTACTCAGTTCATACTCAGTTCAGTTTATACAAAAATTGCTAAGTGGTGTTATTGCACCGTATAAGCGATATAATTTGTGAAGAAAAAAGTGACTAGACTGACTGATTGGTATATGAAAGCCTCAACCGCAAAACGGATCGGGTTGAAATTTTGCAACACAGGTTTTATGAGTTAGACCTCTTAGCTAAGAAAGTATTTTGCCACGCAAATAAAGCCAAAATTATAAGGTAGTATTTTATTAGCGGCTAATTTTTCAAGCAGGATATTACATACCTAACTACTCGTAATACTTAATTGACAATGACAATTATTGTCAAAACATTTTAATATGTACGAAATTAACATTTTTTGTTGTGTGGGTTTAGCGCGTAGGTGCCTCTACAAATTCGTAGATGCCGATCTGCTACGACGTTTCGTAGCAATAGCTACGGCGCGTAGGCTTGGATTGTGGATCATTTATTTAGGTAGTCTTCAATCTTATCGAATTATTTATTAACATTCTGTAGGTGGCGTTTTCGCCTTCTTATTTCGCAATTTATTGTGAGAGGAAAATCATCTCTTTTCTAAAATGTTCATTCACTTTTTCTAATATACCTAATAAAAAAAATTAATTTGGTTAGATATATTTTCAATTGTATTAAATTAGTATAATAATGATATGTAAGAGTCCTACTCAGATATTGTAAATCAATAAGTATATAGTACCATGGTTTTTATTCCAGTTCTAGTAGGATGATGACATTATAATTAATAGTTGAATAAAAGAACACACTGTATAACACTATACATACTTTATTAATACTACTTTTAGCCCTCATATACGTAATTCAACTGTATAATATAGAGGGTGTCTTTAAAAGTACATCTCATATTCTCCGGACCATTAGATGCGTCCGCGGCACACACTATAATATGATCGCACATCTAGATCTGAAGGGAGTCAATTCAAAAAGGACATTTTCTAAAAAGGCGTTAAACTTTTTACTATTTCCTTGTACTCTATAGAAATAAGATCTTAGACATATTTTAGCAAGCGTATTTTATTTTTTATTTTCTTTATAGCAAACTAAACAAGCGTTTGACCGCAATCTCACCTGTTGGTAAGTGACGATGCAGTCGAAGTTGTAGCACGCTTGTTCAGTAAGAACCTATTCACTCTTGATTTGAACAAACCCACGTTATAGTATTCAGGAAACACAGAGTGGTAGCGAGTTCCATAGCTTCGCCGGAATAGTATAGTCCAATAGTATTTTTTAAATAGTCGATAGGCCTTCTTTTCCGGGAATTCGATGGTGGGTTTACGGTATAACACAAATTAGTCGATTTTTGAGTTACCTCCCTTTTTATATGTATAGGCGTGCGTAATTACCAATTTATTAACATAGGTACTCTACTTTTATCTCTTAAGCAGCGTAAAACTCGCAAAGCTAGAAACGGTGAACTTGCGACACCAAATGTAACGGTACAAAGTCGATATTCTCGAACTGGTTGCGTTGGAGAATCTCTCCACAAGATTCGCTGAAAATCTCGATCTTGTGGTCGCATGTTAATAAAGCGATACATCATTTTTAAATCTGCCGTAAAGACAATTTTGTTTAAACGAAAACGTAGAAGTATTTCTGAAATATCCTGTTGAAGTTTCTGACCAATCAGTAAATTATCATTGAGAGACCGGTTAGATGTAGTTTTACAAGAGGCATCGAAAACTACCCTAACTTTGGTGGTAGTTGCACCCTTTTTCATCACGCAGTGATGAGGAATGTAATAAGAAGATTCAGATGTGGTTGGAGCTGGCTCCATATGTCCCATATCTAAATACTCCTGAAGACACTGGGTGTACTATTTTCTAAGAGCAGGGTCACGCTCAAGTCTTTTTTCAAGTTTGTATAAACGAGATAACGCGATCTCACGAGATTCGAATATTACATACGTAATTCAAACACCCTTCACAATATAGAGAGTGTCTCTAAAAGTGCATCCCATATCCTCCGGACCATTAGATGCGTCCGCGGCACTCGATTTGCATAAGCGGCTTGCAGCTCCACTTACAGTAGGCGCCTAATTGCGATCACGTGGGAACCAGCGTTAATTGACACCGAGCTTTAGACTGTACATCCATTATACTGTAACACTGTAACATGTTTATAGGTGAGCCCCACGCGAATGTTCGCGTGAACTGTCGAATTGAATAAGATTTTTTGAATGACCAACGTTGCGTTAATGAGTAACAACGCGTTGGCAATACCTCTGGTGTTACAGAGGTCTGAGACGGTAACCTCTTATCGAATAGGCCGTCTACTTATATGTCTGCCAATATATTATTAAAATTAATCCAAAAAGAGATGTTTAACGCACAAGAAGATATTTGTGATAAGACAATGTAAGTTAGATACATTAATTTGGGCAATTTTGTCTTGTCATCGTAGAAGGAAATCTAAAGTATCATAATCTTTTTCTGGTATTTGTAAGCTACATTTGCAATGATTTTTTTTTACTTTGAAATGAACACTCGATCTTTAAATTTGACATTTCTATTGTGACTTTGACATCACGGTACGGTATGATGGACTACGACCCGCCCATTCTTCCCCATCGCCCCATTGTAGTCTCGCGGGTCAGCTATCGCTGGACATTAGAAGTTAGATGGTACCAACTAGCAATGTTTGCTCTGCACTTTGGGCCGCTCTTGGTGCTTTTAATCGAAGTGCAAAATTTGAATGTGATTTAAATTCTTAATGGAACTAAATGGCGCACGACTCTGAATTAGCATTAACTTGCCGGGTGTGTTACGAGTGGTGAGTCCGTTGATGTTGTTTGTTTTTGGATATTGCATTCGTATGTTTTGCTTGATATTTTATTTCAACTATACTGTGTGATATTTATTAGGTTTCGATATAGCTAACTAAAAATCTTTCTTGTCAATGCGCCAATCTATTAACCGTTGCAAGTTTAAAAGTAATGGAATTTATTGGTATAAAAAGTTGCAGGCAATCACAGTTATTTTATTTGAAATATCAAAATAAGCAGTTTCTGTAGAAATGTGCTTGAGAATGGCATTATTAATTACTTTGGCGCCAAAATAAGTCGAAATGTTAAATCATAACCTCATACTACGTACCTCTAATATTATTATTAATGGCACAAAAACTACTGACAATGCATATATTATTATGGCCTAGTTTCACAATTGATTTGTTCACTAATGTGCGATATCCACTAGAATTTAAGCATCAACGGCGGCCTCATGTTGTTCTTGAATCAACACCGGAGCGTCGGTTCCAAGTGTTATTGTTACCGAAGCGGAGGCTGATTCAAAGTTTCGTGTACTTTTCCTTCATGAATATTAACTTATAAAGCAATTTGACTCACTTAACTTGTTCAAATGTCGAATGCCTGATAAATATTGGAGATTGTAAAATCATCTGGAATATTCTATTGTCGATTTTGATAAACGTTTTGAGTTTTTTATTGACTAAAAAGGACTTTAAAAAGCTACTCTTAAGGCGTAAGTACTACGTGAAGGGCCCTTATCCATTTAATTAAGGTAATCTTAATTAAAGCAATGGTGACACAGAATTTATTATTGGACTCTTCCAAAACAGCTAGACCGATTTATATGAAATTTGTGCGTACGTATCCTACATACATTTATTGGTAGGTCTGAGAAAAGGTCGTGAAGTATTTTCAAGACAGAGACACACCGACAAAATTGCGTGAGATATTCTAGTAAAACATTTTTAATAGTTACATAATACCGTTGTACAACTACAAAGAAATATATTATAGCAAAACACAACCATAGAATAGCTTTCAAAACTTCCAAAAGCTCCATTATTTTTTCTTAAGGCATCAACATTACTCCTGAAGCCACGCTAATGAGCCGGAACATTCATCAATAGAGTACACCGGGGCAACTGCGCCCGGAATAGTTCGCGTGCAGTTAATTATTGTTTTAATTAATGCTACATTGTTGTGCGGTCGAGATAGTAATATCTCGATAAGCGAGGCGAAACCAATTAAACAAAATGTTATGTTTTTTGTTGATTTTCGATTTTTAAATGTGTTTTTATGTTTTTTTTCGGACGTGATATGTAAATTGCTATTTTGCTGCTAGTTACTTGTTTTTAATTCGATTGGTTCAATAAATACCTAAAATTTCTTGATCTGATAAATTAATAGATTTTTTTCAAATGTACTTCATGTGTACTTCAACAAAAATTCAAATAAATGAACATAATATTAATATTAAAAGTATCATCTTGAACTCGATATAAATAAAAAAATAAGATTATACGTAATTTAATCTAAAGTCGCTTTCTCCATTGCGATATTAATTACTCAAAAAGGTAGAGACAAATTTTACTCCATCCAGTTTTCATAAGGAATATTAAATATTATACTTATAAATTTTATAAGATTAGTCAATTAATTTTTCTTGCCATACTTCGCCGTGGGCCGTGATTAAACGCATACTATGTTTCAAAATTTAATAAAAGCTTGTCATAACTGAGATGAGGGGGGCGTGTGTCGTCATTTACATTTAAAGCACCAATTATTTGACGCCATTAGCGCCTTCTGGCGGCCATAAAACGCACCCAACACGCGCAGGCCTACGTCCCACTTTGCCCCTCGCTCCCCCGACTTTATTTTACGATTATAAATTAGATATAAGAGCGTGATTTTTAATCCCGACCTGACGTTGGATCGTTGTTCATTAAAAATTAATACCTATACGAAACAAGCGGTTTTTGCTCTACGGATTATGTTCGTGCCTAAAAATTTATATATTTTAGCGAAGACTAATTTTTGATGAAGTGTTAACATTTTGTTAAACCTATATATAGCTATAGTCAAATTAGCGAGCCAAGTTGAGAATATAATATTATGATCTACGTACATACAATTCAGTTTATATTCATCTTCATCGTCATCACAATACCACCTCGTTAGTCAACTGCTAGACACAGGTCCCCCATAGCACGCCACCCAACTCAGTTCTCAGTCTTTCTTCAGCTACTCTCAGTGGCCTTCCGGAAGTCTTGCCCACGCTCTACACTACGTTTTTCGAGGCGCAGTATTCGCTCAAAAACTCGTCTACCCCAGTAATTATCGGTGCATGAAGCGACGTCCATGACGTCACAGCGTGCAACATTGCAGAACAGATCGCACTCAAAATCCTTTAAGCATTATCTCATTTTTTTTAATCAAATCCAAAAAATAAGTTTTTATTTAAATTTAAATGACAGTCTAATTAAATTTAAGTTAGTGTTCTCATACTAATTTTGGGCAGCGTTATCTCTTACCATCAATGGAACGTTTTGCTGTTCTTACTTCGTTGTATAATAAAAAGATTTTATGGCCTTGTTAACATCGTTATTGTTATCAATATAAGTAGGTACCTATATAACATAGCTTTGTAATAATATTTGAAACTCATCAGCATAGTTTGTATATCGTTGGAACTAGTTCCTCACACAATGTAGTAGTTAAATTACTCAAGTTTGCTGCCACTTTGTGAGATAGATAACATTATAATCATTGCCGTCTTTGCACGTAACTATTTGTAGCTTGTGATATACATACGTAGTTATAGTAATATATGACTTTATACAATTGGGGTAACTTTGAGGAATTCAATCAGTTTGGAAATTATACAATGTATATTTTTTGGAAACTTCCATTAGATTTTTGGACAACTGTTTTAATATTCGTGAAAATTGAAATATTGAAAATATCTTTAAAATATTTGGGTAAGTTGTGTACGCGAACTTACATGTCTTAAAACATAACATCTTTCCCATTTCTGCTACACATTTATGTCTTAAATTATCTCTTAGTCGTAGGCATGTATAAGTCATCAATGTATTTATTGTAGGGCCTATCTATTTGCAAGAATTAGACAAAACTGGTCAAGCTTCTTTTATTGTAGTCCTATCTGGGTGGTACATGACGATATTATGTAGGACTTCCGCGCCAACGATAGACGCGGCGAGGATACTCACTAAAAAAACTTGGGGTGTACCTACGGGACGTCATAGAAGGTACGCCGTAGCACTCTTCTGCGGCTACCTAGCTTGCAGCAATTTTTTTACCCAGGAAAAGTGCGCTACGCTTCATCACCCTATGCCGGGGAGCGCAGGGCGATATAATACGGGACTCCTCATCGCTTTAAGCTACCTAGTTTTTTAATTTTGTAATCTAACAAAAAAGTCGCAATATAACAACGATATTGCTATAGCAACTTCAATAGCTGCACCATGTTACATCACACCAATTGCCCTAATCACCCTTTGAACTTTAAGCTACCTAGTTTTTTAATTTTGTAATCTAACAAATAAGTCGCAATATAACAACGATATAATTGCTATAGCAAGTTCAATAGCTGCACCATGTTACATCATACCAATTGCCCTAATCACCCTTTGAATCCATCTGAGGGTATGCAATTACGCGCAATGGATTATGTCCAGTCAACCGTTTAACATTGATTAGAATAAATCATTATACTACCTACATATAGCTACCTGTGCCTATAAATAGGTGATCAGATATGTGCCGCTAGGCGTAATGATTGGATCTGGAGGTAGAATTGGATGTAATCTTGATTGTGCCAGGTTTGTGTGTACAATTAAGCGCTTTAAGTACAAGACAGACTGATGAGAGAGACGTATGAAGCAAGGCGTTGCATACAAATATAAAATACCTCTATGGAAATGACGTAGCCCTAGATACAATAAAGACCACGTTTTTTATTTGTGTTTAGTTGCAATGGTATAACTGCGGCCATAGTTGGCCTAATGTGATCGTTACATGTTATGGTGAAAATACCCCATAGGTGCAATGCTGAATCGTTTTTACCGTGGCGTTCTGTATTTTATATACACGATTTTGAGAAATACATTAAACATGACAGATTTACCTCTCCACAATAGGTGGCTTTATCGCTTTAAGCGATCTCTTTAGGCAACATTATGAATGAATATAAGCTGTTAGAGAGAGTGTAAGACAAGTTGTGTAAAAACCTGCGCAGTTGTGATGCAGGTTTACGCGTAAAGTTCAACTGAACATGTAAATCGATAGCTAGCTTTAGACTCTAAATGATTTCCGCAAAGAGTTTGAATATTAATGTTTTGAGGCTATTTCAAAATTATAACTAATCTTCTCCTTTAAAGAATCAAACGGTTATTTTCCATGCAAAAACTTTTGTTAAACAAATTTATTTTCATTATTTTATTTTGTCAGTAATAGGTACCAGATGGAAATTATCTCTCAGATAAAGGTACCTACTTATATGAAGTGGAAAACAAACCCTATCACGTTCGCCCCTCATACTCACCACCCTTCAAGGCGAGGCACGCGTCGCGCCGGTCTCGTCCAACCGTAAAAAAGGGAAATCAATTATAACGAAATGGCAACCCGTAGCCGTCACCCGACCAAAATAAAAAGACTCCCATACGCGACGAAAAACCAAACAAAAATCCAGACGACTCATATGCAAGGGAGACCTAGTTACATTGGTTGCACGTTCGAAAGCCCTTTCAAAGGATACAATACGATGTCTGGTCCTTTTCCAAATTGATTCCTAATTAGCTTGAATTGCATTTAATTGGATAACAACACAAAAAGTTGCAAAAATAAAATAATTGTTATCTCTTTTCAAAGTCACAGAATAAATAAATCTTGAACTGAAAAAGCTTTGAGCTAAAAGAACGAAAATTAAGTTATTTAAATCATATTTCTCTTGACATATAGTCGTTCAGTTCAGAACCCCTATTAGCGCGATGAAACAAATAGAAAAATCCATTTGAAAAAATTACTCACGCACGAAATTGGAAACTCGTTGGCCGTGTAAACGTACGAAGGTTATGTTTAGTCATCTATTGGTATTCAATATGTTAATGCAATGTTTTCGTGGGGTAAACATGTGTAAAGAATTAAATGCCTACTTTATTGTGATTGGAAACTAGAGATTTTCAGTTTTGATTATAGTTAAGTAGTTCAGCCGCTATTTTTTTGTTATAGCAAAGCTGAACCATGAATAAGTGAATTAAATTAAAAATTAAAAAAACCCCCAACGCAGAACGTAATTCACCATTTTATGGTGGCGGCCATCTTGGTTTTTAAATTTTATATAGTGCGTTGTATTCTACTAGTTAAGACTTTTCATTTGATACCCATATTGAGGGGGTCCTGGAAGAAAAAATTAATCCGCCATTTTGTAGCGGCGGCCATCTTGAACCGATTTCCATCAAACATGGCTAAGAACACTCTCGACTAACTCTACTTTTGAACAAAAAAACTAAATCAAAATCCGTTTGTCCGTTCGGGAGCTACGATGCCACAGACAGACACACACACAGACAGACAGACAGACAGACCGACAGACAGACAGACACGTCAAAATTATAACACCCCGTCGTTTTTGTGTCGGGGGTTAAAAATGGGGAAAGTAATTATATAGATATGTATTTGAAGGATTTTTGCGAAGTTACCTGTGCTCAACATCGTATGTCTCAGCAGTCATAAGAAATTAAGCCTGTAGAATACTTAGGTAACAAAAAGATTGTAGCTGTAATGGGTGGGCGTTTAACTCTTAACATCAGCAGGCGAGTGTCAGGCGGGTTGTGACTAAATATTAGCGAAAAAATCTAGTATAATCCCTAGAAAATCCAGCAGTTAGTACATTCATAATAATATGAAATTTATGAGTCCGAACATATTGAGTAGGTATTTAATGCGAGAGAACAAATTTAAAGATCTAATTATGTACATACACATATTTCTTGCAATAAATAAATAAATAAAGTGGACTCATGTTAAAAAAAATTCAGTTAACAAATATTACTGGGCTATAAAGAGTCTAAACATCTTATGACTCTCAAGTAAGAAGCGTTGGCGCAGTGCACCTAGAATTTTACTTTCGTAAAATCCTTCGTAGCACTGTACTAATTATGGGCAGCGTTATCTCTTACCATCAGGAGAGCGTCTTGTTCGTCTTCTTACTTAGTTGTATAAGAAAAAAAAATCAAGCACATGCTTTAAAATGAGTTCAAAATTGTCAAAAGATACCAATACCCAGTACATTTTCAAACTAAACACCGACAGCGGAGCAGAGCAAACATCTACGCGGTATACTTTCCCGGCATGATGTGTACAAACATTGTTTAGTATATCTTGTTTTGCGAGGAGTGGGGGCGAAAGCACCTGTTGCCGAGTTTCGATGTACCCTAATCCTGCAGAGATGAAATAAATACATTGGTTCTAGTCGCGAGTCGGCGATATGTTTTTCCACTCTGCGTTTGTATAGAATAAAACTGTATTGTTTGGGCATTTGGTGGATTGGCGGCTTTGTTTTGCTTTGTGTTTGTTTATTTAACTGTCTCGGTTATAGAAGAATATTGAGAATGT
Organism: Hemithea aestivaria; assembly: GCA_947507615.1. Classification (NCBI taxonomy): domain Eukaryota; kingdom Metazoa; phylum Arthropoda; class Insecta; order Lepidoptera; family Geometridae; genus Hemithea; species Hemithea aestivaria. Next base: position 15,346,811 of record OX382330.1, read on the forward strand.
TTTGTCTACTAATTAATTGATCTTCGTTATCTGCCATAATTGTTTATTTATAACCAAAATTTAATTTATTACCAATATTAAATTTGTCTTATGTTGATTTACCTATTTGTTTAGGTATGTACTTAAATGCTCCAGTGACCAAAACTGAGTCTTGGCCCGTGTTACAAGAACACTTTACTCGGTTCCGGATGGCTTTTTACCAATAAATTCTTTTTTAATGTGTTTTTCTTCTGTTACAGGTAAAAATATTTTCTATACCATTACGAAGAATCCCACATCATCAAACTGTATGTCGTCATAGTGCAATAAATTTTCAACCTAATTTTCTTACTATTGACAAAATTTCCGGTGTTAATATTTTTATGTTGTTTCATATCCTATTTTTAATTTTACACAGTCGTAAACTTTTGTCATACTATCTCGATTTGAACTGGCACATCTATAAACATTTTATTTGTTATCTAAGGAAGTCGTAAATTTAATTAAATGTCTTTGCTCCAATTCGTAAAGATTGATTATTATCTCTGTACTCTTGACATGATTTCATTGATGTTATTAATTCGTGTTAATGTATTCTAGACTACTAGAATGATTGTTAGTCTTCTTCGTCTGGGGCAATCTGGTTTTAGGGCGCCCGTCATTGCATGCCAAACGCACGCGATGCGAACGCGTTGTGTTCAGCACCCTGATTGAAATTTATTACATATTATAATTTGAGTGTCAATAAATCTCAAATGAGTGTATTTGTAGCGTCCGTGCCAGTGGTCGTTCATTCGGCTTGTAATCTGGAGACCCTGGGTTCTAATCTCAGAGTGGTAAAGATTTTCGCTTTTCTATAAGATATGTATTTTTTTTTGGTTAAGTAAACTTTATTCATGTGTCTTGTTGTAGCACTACACTATTTACACTAATTTCACTATCACTACACTATACGCTCAAAAGGCTTTGTTCTTTTGAGTCGTCTCACAAGGTCTATGTTATCGAGAAGCTGGATAGCCTCGACATTCACATGATGTTGAAGTCTGTGTTCAATGTTAGTGACTCCCGGCTAAGATATATAATGAAGCAGGATCTAGACGTGAAATCATGTTGCAGGATCTTTAGTAATCTCGGTGAACCCTGGAATTGCAACATGATTTGAGTATAAGTACCCAAAATTCTATAAAACTACTCATGGTAAACAACTTCATGTAATTCAAAATATATAAGTTGTATTCCAAAAATCGTTTTGTTGCGTGTTACGTCTACGATGCAGCAAAAAAAGATAAAGTTTTCCAAATACAGTTTCTATAGAAAATACTCATTTGAAAGATTCAATTACACTGGCAGTGGCATGCACTATCTCTTCATAGATCCGCTCGCGACACCGTTCCACTCCAAAACATGCTGAAAATGAATTCATGTCAATGTCTAAAAACGGAAATAGAATCTGGAGCGGCGCATTGGAAATAGTTGACTAACTAAAAATATAGTGCAACCACAGATGTGTGTTAGGGTAGATGTCCTGACTACACACCTGCATTTATGTAGAGGTAGATTCTGTACGAAGACAAGACGATGGCACAGAAAAAAAGCATTATTATTTTCAAAAAACGCCACTTTAGAGTTCCCAAAGATGTAAATTGAAAATAAAATAAAGTTGCATATTATTTTTCTATGTTATGAAGTAGAAGACGAGCAAGACGCTCTCCTGATGTTAAGAGATAACGGCTGCCCATAATCAGTACAGTGTTACCTAGGATTTCACAATTATGTGAAACTCTAGGAGCACTGCACCAACGCTTCTTACTCAAGAGTCATGAGATGATATTTCGTACTAGAACGGTGTAATTTACCAAGGTTTTGTCAACATTTTGTGTTGACAGTAGGCGATGGCTTTTTTTTGCGCATAATATACACATCTATGATAATCTTCGGATCGAGCACCTAGTTCTTTAGATTACTCCAAATCTCACTAAATCAACGATTCAATACATTTGACTGTAACCCTAACAGCAAAGAGATACAGTTCCGGTTTCTATAACGGCAGGACGTGTGCAGTCGGAGGATGAATGAAGGCTCGCGCGCACAAAACACTGTAATTCAGCACGTCTGTGGCCGCCGCGCGAAACGAGCACGAACAGACATTGATTCATTATTGAGTTTAGATCGGCTACGGGATGGTTTGAAAAGGCTATTTTAATCGGCGTTGTTCAGGCTAATCTTTGACAAAATCTCATCAGATCAGCCCACGTTCGTTCATTGCTGGACGTAGGTTTCTCATGGCACGCCTCTGAACTAAGTACTCTCAAATTTTCTTCAACCTCTTCCAACTATCTTCCGGATATCATCGCTCCATTTCCACCACGGACGCCCTGCAATACTCTTCAACAATCATTCGACGATGTCTTATTTATTTCAAACTATACGCATTTAATCACATCCGTCTTGAGGAATATACTTTACTGCTGCACCACACAACGCCGCACTTTTCAACAGTTAGCTACTTCTTTACTCAAAATCATTTTCCTTTGCCACGCTTTGCAAGCACCATTTATTATAAAACTGCAATGTAAAATAGCATGTCAAAGAAATTATAAAAATAAAGAGCTAGCACAAATTCTAACCATTTAGCTTCTATTTTTTTACACTTATGACGTATGAGCCTAGAACCTGATTATGGTTGTTCCTCCTCCATATTTATGTTGTGTGAATGAGCGCAGGCGGAAATATCGCCAGTGGCGCTTCAGGACGCTGCGCGAGCGCTTCCGGCGCGGCCTCGTTACGTGAGCTTTGTGCGGGCGCGAGTGACGTCATATGTAGGGCTGGCCACTGTCGGCCCGATAGCCAATATTGAGGTTAATAGAATTCTGCAGGCGCTGCTTGGGAAATGGAAACTTTGTGTGAAAATGGTGATATTTTTTATTTTGTATCTACTCGTATATTATGATTGTGAATATTTTTCGGCCATAGTAGCCTCTTTCTACGAAAACAAAACAATATGAGATGCTTTCTTTTCTATAGGTAGGTATTACCTATTAGATTTTTTTTATTCGGCAAAAAAATTGTAATATTCCAAAACATAAAAATAATAATTTTCATTTGTGAAAATTTTCATTCATAAACGCTTCATATTTAATTTAGTATTTTATTGTTATGTCATGCAAATAGTTGTAATGGTTTTTAAAAAATATATCTTTTTTTTTTAATCGGTAAATAAATAAAGCGTATTTTGGTTATGGCACATATTGGTTATGGCAACCCTACGAGTGTCTATCCCATGAACGTTAGAATGAACCATTGTCACCGATATTACTCTCTTGTGATAATTTATGCTGTTCAGAACGTCATGGCAATTTTACAGTTTTATTTCCAACGAAAATCATGTAAAAGACAACATAGAAGTTTGCTCTTAATGCTAAAAAAATGTCCTGAGATCACAGGCGTTTTGGAAAAAAGAACAACAGAAGTATTATTATGTCATCTCAGTTCTAACATTTATTTAGCGATAAATACCTAGACCTAGATATATAGAAAGAAAGAAAAAGTTTTATGCACGACAAATTACAGCATTAAGGTACATAAAACACATTAAGTTTTTGCTTTGCCGCAAAAAGGCCCCAGCTCAGCATATGTAGGTTCAAAAAAGGACCTACGATGGTCTTCCGCTGGCACCAACGGCAGTGACAGCACGGCCAGCCTAACAATATGCATAATGACATAAAAAAAAACAATACATAATATTCTACATACAACATGACCAATAAACATTTTTATACCATAATATGTAATAACAGAAAGAAAAACTTAAATAAAAAACGGTAATAAAAAAATTAAAAAAACCTTTATTATATGTTAGTACCCACATACCAAATTTCACCTCAGTCATTCCACCCGTTTGACATGAAAGAGTAACAAACATACAGAATATTACACTTTTTTACTTGTGTTAAAAATATTAATTTTGACATATTATATGTATCTCGTAATTATAAAAATAACAAAACAGATTGTAAAATTGACATTAATATTATTATTATGAGGCTTATAGATGTAAACACATTAAATACCTCACTTCTTAAAATAGTCCAAATTGCTACTAACCAATTTGTATAAAAACACCCAATAAATAGGTTCCGAAAATGCTTATTTATCGTCCGCCATTCAACCGAATATCGGGTCACGTATTATTATAGTCATATATTTTTATGTAACGTCCAGCTATAGGCAGTTATAGTAACCAAAGAGCTCTTTACCAAATGGTTATTTTATAGTTCTATTGAGCATCCGGAAGAAGAAGCTCGCAATAAATCGTGGAGCTATGTAAAGCTCGTTAGGAATATTTATTGCCAGAAGAAAACAGTTTGCCACCGTGAACTAAAATATTGCGCGCCGACTAAACAATTTGGTGTGGAATGCTTTAGTTAGCTGCGCGATTGTGTTTCGTTTTGGGTGCATCAATCTTTGGTTGAATCTTTTAATTAAAACGCGATCACGTCTTTAGACATTATAATATATTAAGCGATTATTAGCGATTTTTAGTCTTTTAGTTAATAAGTTCATGATTATGTCTTATTTGCGGCATCCTTACTTAGTGGCGCTACTAACTGCATGCGCCAAGCGTTTTGCTTCATCGTTTTTAATGAGAACTGGTCGCATTTGGAACATTTTGCCGTTATCCGTGTTTCCCGTGCGGTACAACTTGGGTATCTTCAAGGCACGAGTGAATAGGTACCTTTCTAGGCATCTTACGTGATCCATTGTTGATCGCATTTTCACTTTCCAACAGGTGGTATGTGGTCAAACGTAGGCCGTAGGAATATTGTAGTATTTTTACTATAATACGCATCGCTTAGAATCGCGAAGCTTGTCTGTTGGCTAGCTTTATGCTCGTCTTGTTTATTTGCCCGCTTATCGGTATTTTTCATCAACTGTTTTTATCAGGCTTAGAAATTTTAAGGTTCATGTTTATACTAGTAACAACGTAAGATTAAGACTCTACCAAAATATTTAAAAAACGTTATTAAAAACAAATACAATGTTTACCCAAAGTTTTAATTGCTATTTTTCATTTTTGTTACATCCATAAAAAACAATATTACATCGGTTTGCCTTTTTGAAAAGTTTATCACAAACAAATAAATTGGACAAATACATCCGTTTCGATATTTACCTCAACTTTGCGTTTTTTTATTTATATTTGCTTCATTTTTGTCTTTTGAAAGCCATATTGATGTTAAATTAATGGCGCGACGCATGGCTGGTTGCGTTTATTCAGACAAATAAATATAAATTTCTGATTGGACGTTTTTTGATGTTACACTCGCTGCGTAATTTGTGTACTCACATCAAGAGATAACTTTTAAAATAAGATCGGACATCGTCAGATTTTAGTTTCAGAGCTAGCATAAGAGCAGACAGTTATTGAATAATATAAACTGTTGCAGGGGCAACTGCGACCACGAAGTGACCGGAATTTGAGAATGATCTGAAGTTATTATATATTATAATATTTATATTTTTTCATTCAAAAGGTTTTAACGAAAGTATCATAAATTATCGTGTGTCGTAAGTTATCCAAGTTTAAGGGCCAAAATAGTTTATTTGTAATTAATTTTGTCGGTTTTTATTGACCAAATGCTGTTAACATCTTTTTAAAAATTGTATAGCATACAATTTGCTACAAATTTTACGTCTATTACAGAAATGTAAATATGTAATATTCATGACTATCGTGTGAGTTCCTCTGTTTTATTTATTCTGTGTTTATATCAAACAGAATCCAAGCAAATTACGTTCCGTAGACATGAAAGTCTCAATTAAGGTACTTTTTGGAATAAATTAATTTAATAACGTTATCTGCAAAGGAAAAAATGATCAACACAAGCACGCGTAGCAAAGCGTAGGTAATCGAAATTATGACAATATTATTTTGAAATTTTGTCAATTCATTTGGAAGGAAATTGATTTTACTTGTAATTCGCAAGGTTAACTTGAAAAATAATGTGGAAATACTAGGCTTAGAACTTAGAACACGCCTAGGAAATAATTGTGTAATGTACATGATTTCGTCATTTTACTTACTACTACCAAGTTAATAATGGTGTTGTTCTGGACGATATTAGCTGCAATTTCGAATAAAAAAGGTGAAAAATATATCCATAAATTCAACGTTGAAACATGGAAGTTGCAATTCTTTACGCGCCACCGGATGACATCCGCGGTATATGATTGCGTTTGCACCCAAAAGCTGGCGTAGATTGTCGGATTTTTTAGTTCCTAACGCCTAACAATTCGTGTCTGCCCCTCCAATATACGAAGTCTCTGACATTTTTGTTGTTTTATTTTTATTTTCAACGTATTCCCGGGTAACCCGAGCTAGTCAATTCGTTCCGGCATACGCCTCGCAGCGAATTTGTGACGACCGCCGCGCTGGGTTTTCGTGTTGCGAAAATTTAAAGTATTAAAATGGATATACTCGTATTATTATGTTCTTTGTACGTAATGTCTACTGTGGTTTTGATGACACGTTGATGTGGGGGCGTTACTTTTATTTTATTTTATAAGAAGAAAATGATATAATTTTGGCTTTAAGTTTTTATTTCTACAGAAAATATAAGTTCCCCAAACTATTCATCCTAATATTAAAAAAATACCTACATATCGCATTATTTACAATAATAACTGAATAAATATTATTACGCTCTATAATATATAAATTGAAGTCGTTGGATTAGGATATTAAAAAAAAACAAAATTCCAGCCTAAAATGAAAACGTGGAGAAATTTTTCCATGTCATTTTGTTGATATTTGGATTTAAACAGCATATATTTGAATAATCGCTTCCTGGCCGAGCATGTGCGCGCCATAATCTTGATAAATCACATGACATTCAAATACGCCACACCCTACAAAACAAGTCCCATAGCTTATTTAACATTTTTATCGTTTTCACAAAGGAATAGCAAAGGATATAACAGTTGTACCGACATCCTTCACTCGTATATTACACCTATAATTTACAAGAAAAGTAATAAAACTTAACGCAAACACGAGTCGACGCTGTTTGGTGAAATCCAACCGGAGGTGCCGAACATAACCAGATAAGCTGGTCTCTTGAGCTCTCGTAAATCCCTCTTCCTCGTGTCTTATTTATTTGCTGAGGGGGAGGCGGGGTGGGTCTGTAATTGTTGGTTGTAAAAGCTCTAGGTGTAATGGGGTAAACACATTAGCCTGAGACGCCGCTGTGGTTTCATCGTATGAATCACAACACCTGCTGGTCTCTTTACAAATGATTTAGACTGTTGTATTTTACCTTTGTCATATAGAAAATGGTAGATTTTATGTCTATATTTTGTGCAGAATAATTATAATAATTTTTTTCTCTCTTTAAAAGTACCTAATTCAATTAAATGTTGCCTTAGTGTATGTGTGATGTTTTGAGTGTTGAGAAAGCTACGTTCTTAGGTTCCTGTGTCAGGATCGTACTATGTGGAGGGAAATAGTCTTTGCCTCCCCCAGCGAGAATCAGGCGTGATTATAATATTTGTCATACATATAGTATGTTAGTGTTTTGTATCGTCCTTAATTTATCAATAACTAAACAACTAAAAAATCAACACAAACACAAAATATTTGCACATAATACACTCGTATGTATTTACCTCCATAAGTATCTCAACTGTATGTTAAGCACCGTTTTTAATGCCATCTTTTTTCTGGTTCGGTCAATGACATCGGCTATCAGTAAAAATATTCAAGCACATTTGAGCGAACCCTTTGCCATTTGCCAGATATATAGCAACATTATGTTGCCACCCTAATGCCGTATATTGTTTAGCGAAAAATAATTGTTTCCTGTATTGCCTGATGCCAGTGGATAGGGTTACTTTTGACCGATAGTGAAGTATTAATGGCTTAGAGAGGAAACTGTATCTATCTATCTACGACTCTACGACCTTAAAGATGCATGATAGTGTTGGAGAAAATGTATATTTTCTGTATTATTTGTGTGTACGCTATCGTTAATATTATTATACAACGCAACGTGTCGAAAGTACCCTATCACGCTTTTTTTATATATTTTAACATGAGGAATATGGTGTTATGGTAATGTTCTATAATTAAATTGATTTAAAGTGATCAAAGTCGCAATTTACCTAATTAAGTTGGCACTAAATGTAGAAGTCTGAACAAGTAGTAAAATGTGAGAAAATGACGTCTTCAGTTTTATAACAATACCAACTGAGTTTTTACTCCGGGCGATTTCAACATTCAGTGAAAATGTGTGTGTTCTGTGTGGATGAAATACGAGTATATTATTAGTATCAAATTTACCTTATAAGTCAAATTATATATATAACGTTCAATCCGATCAAAAAAATCAGTATTCTGGTATACCGTAGTAAAATAGAGGAGTGTTTTCATAATATTCATTTGCATGGGAGTCAGTTCTCTTTATGCGTCGTCACGCGTAGACTCCCTTAGGACTGTCTGACATTTACTATGATATTGAATGGGTAGTATAACCGTATTTTTCAACCAAAGGCACAATTTTATTGATGAAAGTGTGCTGACAGAAAGTCACAGGTTTTTTAATGGAATAGATAACTATATATTGCATGAAAAATTCAAAATAAAACACAATTTTATGACTTAAGTGTTACAATTACACAATTGGCGGTCGTATCGCTAACATCAACATCCAGACAACTTTATAATTTTTACAAAGTCCAATGGCAATCGACTTTTATAGTTGAAATAGCATTAATCTTAACTCTAGATACAGCTTTAGTTAGTGCATGTTAAGGGACTTTATGTCCCAATTCCAGATGCAACTCTCGAACTTCCTATTCCCAACCTTATAACCGTCAATTTACAACCGAATATAACGAAACTTTGCTTGGTCCATTCATCATGAGCATTTCGCTCGCAGCAGCACGACTGACATCCAGAGTTCCACCACCAAAGCTATTGTTTAAAGTTAGATTGCTTTCGCTTCTTGTCCTCAAAACCAGACGCATGGTTTTAAACAACTGACATATTTTTACGCGATAGTAACTCTTACAGCGAACGGATAAAGCACACAATGCAGTATGTGGGCGTTTTGCAATTTTGCCAGCGGGACATGTCCCGGGAAGTTTTAAATGGTCACCCTTGTGCCGGTGACGAGGTGTCGGCGGTGTCTGACGTTCCATTATGTTCGCAACAATTTGATTTGGGCCCGCTTTGGTGCCGTGTAAAGTTGCGGCTTTGACACTACGCCTCTATTAACGGGACCTATTTTTAATTAAAGAAACGGATTAAAAAGAGTAAAATTCAAGATTGACGTGCTTCAATTTTTTAATGCTAAATAGCCCACGTTTCAAATCCCACTTGATGGAAAGTGCAGATGTTATCGAAAGATGCTTAGAAAGATACCTATTCACCCGTACCTTAAAGATACCCAAGTTGTATCGCGGGAAACACGGTTGACGACAATGTGTCCCAAATGCTACCAGATTTCTATTTATCTATAGTCAAAAATATAAATATTGATGTCCAAAGTTGTTCGTAAGCATAATTATTAAACTGAAAAGCTCCTCCGTAATAATTCAGCAACGTTAAATATTCATCCCCCTGGAAAATGTCTCAAATTGACTAAATAAGATCCAATTGCCGGCAGTTGCGAAATTTGCACACGACAACAGTTACCAGGGAAAAAACCGGTCGGGTTGATGATTGCCTTCATTTTCTTGGGGCACGAACGAGGCCCGGGGCGCCGGGGCCCCGTGTGCGGAGGGCTCCGCGTGAATTTATTCCTCCTCATCAAAACGTCAACACGGTGACGTGTATTTTAGGGATTTTAATCGGGTGGTAGCACGCCTCAGGCGGTCGAGGGGACAGCCATTGCGTCCCCCATGTAAATCGTGCGGACCCGTTTGTTTGCGTAATTATTTTCATTTTGTATTAACACGTACCTACCCCGGCTTTAGTTTGAACACTTATTATGTTTGTTTTTATAAAATATTCATAGGAATATATAACACAATAGATTGTGACACGTACGTTGTGGAGCAACACGGTATGCTAAATTATTGTTAGGCAGATCGAGTAATACGAGTATCATCTCTTTGTTATTCATAGCATAGTTGAGAATCGGGCTGTAAACCCAACATATGGGAAGTCATCCACTCAATATAAATACTAATAAATGAAAGAAAAACCAATGCTACAAACGAATGTAAAACTTGACTGAATGTTCATTCAGTGAAGTTTTACTTTCGTTAACCAGAAGGCAAAATGGACAAAACAAGAGGTAACAAAAATAATCATATCAAATTCAATGTGGTTACACTGCAGTATCGTAAACACATTGAGAATAGGATACGATACAAAACAAATAATGCACAAGTAATCTCCCAATCCACTCAGCTTGTGGCCTAGTTAAAAACGTAGCAAAAGCTACAGATAATTATCGTTGCTCGCGGCTGTTGCATCAATTATTCATAATATTTAGTGGCCGGGACGAGGCTAACGAGCAACAAATGGCCGGGACTACGGACACGAGAACAGGACGACTGTGGAACTTGGTGACAGTACGTAAACTCACGCGTAACTTGAGGAAATGTTATTGTTAGGACTATGAGCATTGTTAGGACTATAAACTTTAAAAAATGTTTAGAGGTACAGTGTACAGTACGTGTTCATGAGATATTATAATGACAGGGTTCATAATTCTATGAAACTATTTATTTACAAGAGAATATTTAAAAAAACCAGAAACGCAAAAACTAAAAAGTGTCACTTTTCATGTAAAAAGTGCACAAAATATTTTATAATAATATTTTTACTAAATACTATAACTACATACAAAATACTAAATAAAAAAAATTCAAAAACTAGCTCTCCGATTTTGCGCATTGTATCAAGTTTTCATTAAAAAGTGCTTTATTTGAGAATTTACACACTAAGACACTGTTGCAAAGAGCGCTGGCTGAAAAAAAGTACACATTGAATTAGTTAATATATATTGTATAAAATTTTAAAAATATATGTATATCGTATAAAATTTGAAGTTGATGTACTGTTGCAATTTTTCTGAATAAGTCCCGGTGGGATTGTGTGGCCATCTTCGAATTAGGACAGCGGTTGCGCGGGTGTCTTTGCTTCAGCCAGGGAAGGTTATTGTGGTTGGGGACATTTTGTAATGTTTTACATTCATTTTGTAAGCTGTCGTCTTTATTTACAAATAGCTGTGTCTTGCGGTCTCACGCGCTCAAGTAAAAGCCTTATTTTTCCAATCTTCACATTTTTCTACCTTTTTTTTTATCTTGAGTGTCGGTTACTCAAACATATGACCCACCTGATGGTGAGGTTTTACTGTCGCCTATTATAAAGGTATTGTAAAGGATACCTGCAGCACTATTAGGTAAATGTTGTCGGTCAAGCAGACAGAGCAGATACCTCCCTATCTGTAAGTACTAAACGGATCAATTTTAATATAAGTGTGATGACGTAACAAATATTTACACACCTAAACTTGAAATGGTTTCAGCCTTTATCTATTATAGCTATTGCAAATTCCAGTTCATTTTAGTTAATATCAATTTTACATTCGTTTCTATAGTAACAAACTTAACTATTCTTTTTTATAAACCAGATTTTCTGGAAGGTACTGATACTACCAAAAACATCTCAAGTTTTATTTTCACGTTAGTCAAACTTCATTTAACTTAGGCTACCTGGAATTTCCTAAAAATTCTCCGAGGTTATGTCAAAAGTTTCGTCAGGCAAGACGAGCGTCTATCTCTACAGTCTACCATTTATGTTTTATTCACTTTTATATGTTGAAATAAAATTTCAAGTATTCTGAGGGCCTTTAATTATAATAAGCTATCATTTTCTGGTGATTTTTATTGCTAACCATCAAAAATTAAATGTTCATGGAATCATATTTAGCGCGCTAAAGTTTAAGTTATAAAAATCTGTCATGTTTCGTGCTAGAGCATTAAACGACAAAGTTTAAAAATTCCCATTCATCTTTACCGCTCTATGTCTTTAAGAGCATTTTATTTTTGTCGGTTAATAGAGATTAACTAAAACAACAAAAACGTCACAACTCACGTCTAATATTGTGAAAGTATCTCGACCACGGTTTTATTTAAATCGGTTAATAGAGATTGTCACCAGTGCGCAAATTGGCCCTCAGGTGACAAAAATAAATTGTCACAGATTTTATTCAAGACTCTAATTCGATTTCATCACGCAAAGCAGAGCAGGTGGAACTTTCCACTTAGGTCCAAGTAAATATTATTTTAACGAGATACTAAAGCTTTAACAATATTTAGAGCTGCAACGTGCCCCGTATCGAGCAACAAATGGATTCGACTTGAGCTCGGAAACTGGCTTCGATTAAAGATACAACTGGATACGCGCTGTCAGCCAACTCCAGCTGCCAAAAAAAAAACTCTGGGCATCAATTAAGTTTGGTCCTCCCTGTGTATGTATGTACTTGTGTAAATATAATTACTAGTGTTTTACAATTTTGTAGGGTGAGTGGGTAGTGACGTTATCAATAATATTATTCATTATTGTGGTTTCTATCATTATATTGGTGTGCGTTGCTTCTCCTCCGCAGAAACTGCCAGACTTTTTTGCATACAAATTAGTAATGATTCCATTCCCGTGTTTAAATGTTGTAAGGAAACAGGGTGCCGGGGGGATAGTACCGCCCGCCATCTTTGAATTAGGCCAGTGGTCGCTTGGGGTTGCCTGGAGTGATTTTCATGAAAGGTTTTGTTATAGTTTCTATGTTAATCTGGTTATTTCCGTGTAAGCTGACATCAATCAACTTTATGGTAGTGGCTTTTGACAATGCGTCCAGTATTATTGTCAAACAAAATTGTCAAATGAATAATATTTTATGAATATAATCGTAAAATTTAATAATATTCATCAATACAGGTATCACCTGCAATTACAAAATAAATCTACGTCAGTAATACTTTTGGAAACGTAGTACGGATTATTCCTATAATTCATTGTATATCGCTAAAACAACGGCATAATCCAAATGAAACTAGCAAAACATTTTTTCTTCTAAAAAGGATATAATATATAAAAGAAATAAAAAGGAGATACAAAATATTTAAACGTTAGCATCTGAGTATTCTTTAAAATGTTATTTACGTCTTGTTACAAAAATGTACCAAAACAAGAGTAAGTAGGTATATAAAACAAATATCAACGTCAACGTCGATAGAAACCTTCATACCGGCACTCCGTCGAAATGACAACACTGGAAGCAGTAAACCGTGCGATTCCCTTTTAACGTCACACAAGGGTATGTACTAAGGTGCGTCTATTTGCGCCGACTTCATATTTCTCCCGTTTAAAGACGTAGAGGAGACCGGGCATAGTTGACTGTTGGAATAGGTTGACTGAATGTCAAAAATTTGTTGGCAAGAGGAATGTTGCGTTATCTGATCACAGGAAGTATTAGCCTCCATTAGGTCTAGGTGTTCGAAGTAATGGGGTCTGAAGCTAAGAATACACTAAGGGGTAAACTACACTAAGAGCAACATATTGTCTCGTACAATTTACAATGCTGCAGGGCATTATGTGGAACACTTTGCACATTGCAGCATCACGTAGATTCAAAATTGCGCGTCATGTTGAATTAAAAAATATGTTCTCTAGCCGTGGCTTAATACTTATCGGATAATGCAACACTCGTTTTTCCAATAAGTTTTCGGCAGTTAGCCTACCTAAACCTAGAGGTATAGTTAACTATCCCCGGTCTCCCCTACTTTCAAGGTGCCCTTTGATGTATGGAATCAGACGCCCTTCTGCCAGGAAAAATGCCCCGGAATGCGGCAGCAATTTGAATAGACGTCCGTGTGCCATTATGGATGCGAGGATATAAATTCTTTGGGTGTGTGTCTGAGGAGGTGTTGAGATCTCCCCTTTTAGCCGGACATTTTATTGCGCGATGTATTTAGTATTGCGTCGTGAGAGTATTATTGGTGAGAATCAGGTGTGTTAATAGAGACATTTTATACCAAAATGACAAAAGTATTCTTTGGATGTTAAAGTTGCTAGCTGTATCTATCATCATATTTTCACAGTTTTATCCCTTCAATCTACACAGTACAGTACAGTCCAAAAATAACCCACAATTGTCGAAACTTTGAAAAATTGGAAATATACTATGCAATAAACCTGCTCCACTTGCACAAATGTTCGCGTGAAGTGTTAACTGCTCTAACATAATAAAATATCAAAAGCACTTTTTAATGAACTTTTTGCTGTCCTATATCATGGTCTTTATTGATTTCAACTTAATAAAAATTGCACACAATGTTCGCAGTTAAACTATTTTACTAATAAGTAACACTATTATTTTCTAGATTTACGAGTGAATTTCTTACAAAACTAGCTAACATCTAGTAGAAACTTAAAGCCTTAGAAGCTAGACACGCGTGAGTCACAGTAGTAAAGTAGGTAGCGGTAATGAGGGCGACGGCAATCATCACAATGAATGGGAAGTGGAGTCTCTCCACTCCTGGTTCTTGGTTGAAATGCGACGTTCTCGCTGCAACCATTGCAAGGTGACCATGTATTAAAAGTTTTTATTTGTAGACTACAAAATATAAACTATTATAGTAATAAGTTCTTTTAGATATTTTTGGTTTGCAATAAAGCATTATTCTATTTAAAACTATATTCTATGCTAAAACTAGCTGTTGTACCCATTAAAGCTATCTCGGGGTTCTAACTCTTAATAGCTCAGACCACAAAATAACAATAAACTAAACTTTCCGTTATCGATTAGCCGTTTATTTGTAACTAGAGTGTGCTCGCCGTTTTGCCCGCATGATAAAATCCTTTCTTTTTAGCGGAGGTTGACATCATAAAATCTATCTATTATTGCAAATTTCAAGCGAATCCGTTCAGTGGTTTGAGCTGTGCATTGATAGATCAGTCAATCAGTCACACTTTCCTTTTATACATTTAGATGAGGTTAAAAAATGACCATATTATACATAGATTTTTGCATTTTCGTATTTTTAATGGGATCTAACTAATATGTTAAAGAAAAAATTTCGTTTAAAGGAAAAAGGACTTTAGTTTTAGACTAAAAAATAGTAAATAATTTACTGTGCCATCCGTACCATGAAGGATAAGGATGAAAAGATTTTATTGTTAAAAAAAATACGATTTTAACGTTTGCATGCCCAGGAAAAAAGTCAGTCTTCAAAGCAGGTAAGTCAGTAGTTATTTATACGTAAAAATATCGCGTGCACAATTTAAGTGCCACTTATTAAACAACATTAAAGCTCATTTGTCTGAATTCTAGTTATAATTTAACTTTACTGATTTTTAAGTGCCCGACTCGACCTTTTATTGGCACGAGCAAGTTCAAAAAAGGTTATCAGTCGATATATTTTTATTTGGAGGATCATGTCACAATGATGAACGTGTTTGATCTGTGTCTGGCCTTTTGTAAATAAATTCGTTGCAAAAAGAATAATATAATCATGATAATAACGATGGATTAACATTAAGTTATCATTAAATACCTATGTACTACGTCTCTTCTTTTCTATGTGATGGATTTTTTAATTAAAAGAGAAAGTCACATCAAGAGAAATCAATAATTAGTTCAGCTGCAACTTTTTATTTATGAATAAGAAAGTTTCCAATAAGTGGCGACACCCAGGTTCAGTTCCGGTAGCTCCAAAATTTGCTGTGTCTGCAATACACCTAAGACTTTTTACACCAGGCTATAGATGTCTAGCTTTAGACCTTCTTTGGGATCTGACTCTCAAGCCAGGCGTCAAACACTTGTGACTAACTACAAAATACTGAGATATCAGTTGTTCTTGTAAATTTTTTCACAAGGACTATAATTCCACTATTTTTTTGGCTGCAATGAATGGACTAGATATGAGAGATAACTATTGTGTTGAATTAAGAGTAATTTCATGGATGTGGCTGTGTATGAAAATGATCGCTTTAGAAAAATTGTAGCATGGCCACCATATAAAAGGACCTCTCTTTAATTTGTCCCAGTCTCGCCAGACTGAAATGATATGACCCGACGACTCCTAGAACTCCGCATTTCCATATACACATTTGTTGAATATACACTCTTTTCTTCTTAGAGTTTTCTTTGAGACGAAAGCAGGGAAATATTAACACGCCGTTTTAATCTAGTATTTTGTGTATTATACTATAATTTTATTAACGTGTATTATAAGAATTTTCATAAAACTACTTAGCTGTGGTTGCTCTCCACTATTCTGAAGATTTTTGCTTTTGTAAAGTTATAGTTTTCAGAATTCCTTGATTTTTGTTGTCATTTGTAAAAAAAAGGATTTTGCCTAGAATTGATTCACTAGCACAATTTCGGAATCTCGCAATACATGTGGACGCTATTTATTTATATGGTTCAACATGTAAATCGATTCGTGACAAATTCACCTTTCTAGACAAGATCTGAAGTCTACATATATCAGGATCAGAAAATATACCTATTAGGTTGTAGTACGTCTCCTTTTTGTTCCTTTTCTTTATCTTAATTTGCTCCATAATGTGGCTACTTAAATGGTGTGGAGATTTTACGTAATAAAATCCATAATGTAAAGTAAATAAATAAAAGAAAGTGGGAAGTAAAATAACATATTAATAATAAATCTATTCCAGTGTTAAATTGCGCCTAAAAACAGGAACTCTGTAAAGGTTTCCAAACAGGGAAATATCATCATCATAAAAGTGTCCGTCCGTCCACCTTATTACATTAATAAAAAAGTACCTTTGCTAAAAATGGAAACAAAACAAGGTGGGCGCTTTCATATCCTCGCCTCGGCTCGACTCAGAATTAGTAAAGATGTAGTTAATAAACAGTAGGGATTGCGGTCAGGTTTCGTTTAGGCTCATTTTGCGGAAGTACATAATATGTAGTGATGGGTAATTTTCCGAAAAATTTCAAAACTCGGAAATTTTTCAATTTATTTTTCTGAAAAATTTAAAAATTGGAAAAATAATGGAAATATATCTTTTTATCGAAATTATTAGTTTAAATGAAATAGTTTATAAAATATAGTTCATAATAAGTTGAAATTCAAAGGATTTAATGGCTTTACATGTTGTTTAAAAAAAAAAACAAATGTGCAAAGTTATATTTTAATATAGATTCATGGTCAATGGTTTATTTTACACATAAACATATATAATTACGTCACTCATGATTAATCTGAATCCAAATCTGAATCATAATCATCATATTTTTTTTAATATTTTTTTTATTGTATTTAATTTTTGATTAATAGTATGTACCTAATTCAAATTGACATTTTTAAGTAATTTTTATATTTGGTTGATTTAACTTGATTAATTTAAAATTGTAATTGAATTTAATTTATATATTAGGCGATGTGTTCGAAATAAATGATTTTTATTTATTTATAAAAGAATTCGCTAAAAATAAGCTTTCAGAAGTCGCCGGAAAAGACAATACTCCATATTGCAGCTTACCTAGACCTAGAAGTGATACGTACATATCAGAACCAGATGAGAACAGTCAGTACGCTCAACGTTGGTCTAGTCCAGATTATACAGTTAAAGAATCCCAAAAACAAATTCCAAATTCAGAAAAACAGTTTTGTGATGCGGCAGTGATGACAGAACCAGAGTACAAAGCGGAAGAAAATAAGAACATTAGAATTTCAAATTTAATGTTTTGTAAATTAGGGTCAGTGCTGGGACCGACACTGTGGAATATACTCCTTAACGATCTTCTACAACTGCCGAAACCCGAAGGAGTGCATCTGATCGCCTACGCGGACGACGTTACTGTGATGATCGAGGCGTCCTCACGAGCGGATATAGAACGAAAGGCTGCAGCCATGTTGGGGGAGATTTCGAGGTGGGGAACTCGGAATCGCTTGGGTTTCTCACCATCGAAGTCCCTGACAATGACGTACAAGGGCCGTTTCAAACGAGCGCCAGTTATCAAGCTCGAGGGCGCGTCGATCAGGTCTGTATCTCAAGCTGTTCTGCTCGGTGTCATCTGGACGATGCTAGGTCCTTCTTGCCGCATGCGGGTACCATAGGTGAAAAGGCGGCCAACTGCTTCGACAAGGTGTCGCGGGTCTCAGCGACCAGATGGGGAGTGAGGTATCGGGCTCTCCGAGTACTTTACTCCGGTACCTATGTGGCGACAGTCACATACGCTGCCGCAATTTGGTACCAACGCAACGCTCATCCATCTTCGTGGTACAGAGAATGTTGCTGCGTACGCAGCGACCGGCGTTGATCCTGCTCACGAAGGCTTACAGGTCATGCAGCACCGTAGCACTTCCTGTGCTTGCGGGTGTGTTGCCGGCAGACCTGGAAGTGCTTCGAGCGGGGAAGATCGCTCAGGAGCGTACTCAGCGGCGCCTCGCCCCCAGGGAGTACCGGGAACTTAAGAACAAAATACGCGAAGAAGTCGTTACTCTGTGGCAGGAGCGATGGGAAGCCAGTGCAGACGGACGGGAGATATACAGCTTTTTTCCTGATGTTAAAGCGAGATTACTAGCCAAATGGAGAACCGGACTTCATGGTGTCCCAAGTCCTCACAGGACACGGCTGTTTTAGGCAGCGCCTACATAAAATGGACCTGTTTGAGACTGCTTTGTGCCCCTGCGGAGAGCCGGACGAGACTAGGGACCACATCTTGTGGGACTGTGCGCTGTACGCTGAGGATAGACGGGAGATGTTAGAGTCCTTGACGAGCACAGAGGTTGGCCCAGCTTATCACGCAGAACTAATTGGTTCTGAAGATAATTTCAGGTCCTTGCGCAAGTTTGCGCACTCGTGGCACACCAGGCGGAAAGAGTACGATAGCTAGCTGACCAATCAAGAAAGAAGACACGCGACGCTGAGTTCCGTTTGGTGACGTTGAGCCCTATTTAGGGGGGAAGCCGCTTTATTAGTAGGCCCTGCCCATGATGGAAGATGTATGGGAGAATGGCCGGGACATTAATGGAAACATCTGTAGGGGTCGAGAAGCAACTGCGCGGTATGTTTGAGCCAGTACCCCTCGGGGTCAGAGGCAAGTACAGCGCGGGCCCCGCGATTCGGTCCGTACGCCGCAAAGGCAGGCAGGACCATGGGATGGTGGAGGGAAAAAATTAAAAAAAAAAATCTCCTTCCCCTCACATCCCCCTTCACCTCCTTGTTTTATTTTTTTTGATCTTGGTCGACTCCCCATTTTTTTCCAATATTTGAAAAATATTTGAAAAATTGGAAAAATATTGGAAATTTTTCAATTTTTCTTTTCTTTTCATTCCGAAATTTTTCCATTACCCATCATTAATAATATGTAATTAGTAACGTGTGTTTAATTATAGCATCGTTTCATCATACATTATCTTCAGATATTTGGAAACTATTTGCTGGGCAAAGGGTCTGGTGATATATTCTAATGTTGAGTTTAGCAAAATATCGTATCTCATGCATTTTAAAAATTGTAGGTACCTTAAGTTCATTCACTCCATTTATGGGTTTTCTACTAAAACTGATGGAGTCTATTTGTTGAAGTTTTATAGATGCACTACATAATCTTATATCAGTAAAAAATGTTAAAAAGATAAGAACAGGTCACTAGGAAAACGTCAAATGATAGCCTGAAAAGAAAATACGTTGAGCGCCGACCCAACCTAATGTAGAATAAGGGCAGAGAGGTGATAAGGTAAACGGCTACGACCAACTGATAAAACCACAGATAGAAATAAGCCTACTGACTATATTGCAACATTTTGTCCGTAATAAAGATTCGTCCTCGGCGGAAATGTAAATAATTCACGCAACTCTACTTTGAGCAATGCCCGGACCATTAAATTTTCGTCTGTTTGTTGCCCTAATTAGATGAATTACTCTTGGGAATGTTTCCAACGCAAAGAAAAATGGTAAATTAGAATCTCGACCGTAGGTGTAGGTGTAAATTATTTTGAGCACGCAATGTTATTAAAATAGCTTGAAATAACTAAGCTCGGCTTAGCCGCAGGGACGGTATGGAGCCCAATGAAATAATCTTTATGTTGCTTTAATGTTGTTTATTAAAAAGGAAAGGTCCATAAAAACGGTAAACACGACATGCTTACAAGATTTGTAACTGTATTAGTGAGAGAAAATTTACTGGAAGAAAATAGGGAACAGGCAACCGCAGAGTTTAAAATGTTACAGTGTTAATAATAAAATATTAAACCTTAGAGCACAATGCTATTCCTGAGTATTTATTATACCTAAAGCTATATATTAGCATATTTATACCTTAAGAACTCGTTATGAAGTTTGGGTCTAAAATCTTGAATTAAAATTTTTAACATACTTCATAAAAAGGGAAGATTACTCACTGATTATTATGATTTAGGCTAGCCTATAGTTCAAAGAACATGGTCATATTTAAATTTTATTGAAATCGGTCAGTGTCATTTTCAAGCTATTAATTTAATTCGTATGTTTAGTCCTCGCTTATTGAAATCAAGCTTGAAATTAGTATATTTTTATTTAGTTATACCAAACTTGGACACAAGAAATAGTCCATCGATTGTATAGCAATACATCTTTCTATCAAAGCAGTCGAAAGTTTCTCTTTCCTGCAGGTAGAGTTACTTTTTAGTCTCAAGTGTTGCTAAACTCTAAACTAACCGCTAAAAGATACTTAAAACTTGTGAAGTTTAGGTTTACAGTCCTATTGTACAGTTGTACAGGCTATTTCGTATTGTATTCACTATCTGCAATTGTATTATGAAACTTGTATCGTAAAACTTTACAGTCGCATCAATACCTGTTTATAGCCAATTACTTTACACTGTTTGCCTTTATCTAGATCTCGGCGTTGAGTAGGGTTTCTGTAAATAATAATTGTATTAGGTTTTATCTGGTGTCAATCGTGGACTGGATGGCAAGGCTATGCCGATTCCCAGTCCTCCGTCACAAAGACGATGCGGGAGTGCCGCCGAGTTGTTTTAGTGTGTATACCCGTGCAGGCGCCCTACACGAGGAATCCCACATAACCCTCCCATACCCCCGGTGGAAAGGTATGCGTAATGCATTTTTTTCAGCGATAACAAAAAGGCTTTATATGGTCGTGGACTGGTCTGACTGTGACTGGCAAAGTAGAAGAGAAGCGGCCGAGAGGGCGTAGCCCCAAGCAATGGTCTGACCAGGTTGCACAGCAATTTGGAGATATCTGTCAGCGAGACACTCCACAAAGCCGAAGATAGGAGTCAGTGGAAGAAGACAGTCTCGGGCAAGCAGCAAGGAAGGAGTCACGATCCTCAATTGGGGGACGAGTTAAGAGGTTTACTACTATGGTCGACGCATTGACAGTACATGAGGTCTTTTTATCCAATCTCTTAGAAAAGGACAAGAGATCTTAGTAAACTGCAACACTGGCCATTTTGAGAAATAGATCATTTGAAACTTTCATTTTGAATCACGAGACATTATGCGCGTTATAGGACACTGGACTATTTAGGAGATTGGGTATTTTGAACCAGAACCTTTACTTTAACAACTATTTCTAGACATAATAGCGATAATATTTTTAAAATTTTTACCAAATAGATAAAAGATAACGCTCTGTGTAAAAAGCCACCGATTTAAAGCCGCCTTACCCTCAGGTTTACTCCCACGTAAATAGTACGTACGCAAATACAATGCTTAATAATTCAACGCGTTTTCTTTCCGTGGCCATCAAGCGCCATTTAATGTTTATAGAATAGAGGGTTCCTGGAGATTACATAAAACATAGAGTAGTTGAAACGATACAATAAAATGACACAAGGAGTTTCATTAAAAAGAAATGAAGCATCCATAGTTAGCTTGCTTTGTAGTACACACAAAAAATGAAGCACCTAGTAAGCCAATTTTCTTGGTGCAAATAGTTAATCCAACTGTTGTACCTAATTGTAGCATCCTTTTTCCCATTTTTTCATTCATTTATTGATTAACCTTTGACCACAATTTAGCGTAATGTCAAGCGACAATGCGGCCGTAAATAGTAGCAGAATAAACCTAAAATGCGGGATATTGCCTCAATAAACAAAATTGCAAAATGTTGTCTTTCTAACAAAATGAAATTGATTGATGACATTATCTTGTAGAAAATCAAAGGCGTGCGTGCAAAAGCATGTCGGTTTACTATTGATGCCTCGTTTTTTATTTCTGCAAATTCAATCCAGTAGATTTTTTGTCCTTATAGTAGTTTTAGATGTTCGGGCGTCGTAAACTCGCACTTTAGTATTCCGTTGGTGCGCGGTCAGTCAAATGCTGGCTTTTAAATACGCCCTCTGCTGGCATCCGTTTCATACATACGGAATAAGTGGTGAGCTACGTACATTTTATGTCTCGTAGATGTGACATCAAGTTGATTGTTTTTAAAAAAAAAGTCTGTTAAAGTTTTGTTCAGACAGGTGGCCATGACAACTTCCAGAGGGGGAATCATTGTGAAATTTATTTATAGTTAATATCCGTTTCATTCATACGAAATAAGTGGTGAGCTACGTACATTTTACGATATCAAGTGTTTGTTTTCTCTTTTAAGTAAAGTCTGCCTCTATTATATTGTTTTTTTTTTTACGTGGCAAATGCCTTTTTTGAAAAACAAACTACAGCTAGTTATTTTGTTGGGAAACACGTCCATGACCTTTTCAAGACATGGAATCATTATGAAATATTAGCTAATACATACTCGTGAATCTATCTACATTAAAAAATAAACTTTCTTAGCGAAGAATATAATATTCTACACCATAATTTTTTCCACTCATAATATCAGTGTGCCAAATTTCAAGCTGAAGCTATGCATTGATTAATCACTCAATCATTTACATTTTTATACACCTGTAATTTGATACTTACTTAACCTACTTATTGATCAGGACTGTGATCATATTAAAACTAAGTGAATGCGTAGTTCAGTTGCTGATATTTATGTCCGTTATGTAATAGGGTGAGTCGTTCGCACAGTTTCTGTAACATTGAAGCCAAGTAAATACCTATCTCAGTTGCTAACATTTACGTCCGATATGTAACCGGGGGTGTCGTTCGCACGGTTTCTGACCCACTTGTGTCTGAATGGTGAGGACAGTAGCTAAGCTTGCGTGATGTGTCGCTTTATGAATGTGTGGTGGAAACAGTTGCCTGAAATTAAGGCTGTATGTTTCCTTGGGAAGGTTTTTAAACTGATGAATATTTTTTGATGTATTCTTAAAAATAAAATGTTATGTTGAAAGATTTCATTGATAATATATTATAGAGATAATTTAAAAGCATTAACTTTGGTTGTACTGTCGAATAGCTTATGTATTCTTCTAAGAACTAAGCTACCGTGATGTTATACTAACAAATATTCATACACACACAACAATCTTCGCTTTTATTATACTCCACTGAGGTTGTCACCAATAATATGTCAATTTCTAACATAAAAAAAAAACTTTTTAAGACGCTTCACAAATTTACGTA
Source organism: Hemithea aestivaria (assembly GCA_947507615.1). Taxonomy (NCBI): domain Eukaryota; kingdom Metazoa; phylum Arthropoda; class Insecta; order Lepidoptera; family Geometridae; genus Hemithea; species Hemithea aestivaria. The sequence goes on from OX382330.1 coordinate 15,370,293, forward strand.
GAATGCTAAGATATTTTGTACTTTTTACGAGAGCTAGATCTAAAAGTTCGCTAGAACGAGTTAGATCTAAGTTTAGATGCGATCTCGCGTGATATCATAGAAAATTCGCTATAAGAATAGCCGCTTTGTACAATATTATTGATCTTTGTATTGAGGTAACCACATTGTACTGTTATACAATAGGTACTGGTCGTAATATGAATTAAAATGAATGACATAAATGTTGTAGATTTCAGAAACTGAGCTATGTATTCAATTTGCTCGAATCTTTCTCTCTCTGCGCTCTCCTGATCTCATGGGAAAATCGAGATAAAAGTAGCTCATGTATTTTTCTAGGTTTCTGATTATATTATTTAGAACTCTATTTACAATTATTTAACAAAGAGCAACAAACATAGTCACATTTAAACTTTCACCACATTAAACTATTATTAGTAAGTATAAACTATTATTTAGTAGGATATCCTTATTTTGTGGTGTGGAATTTTACATCACACTCTAGAAATATTTGCTTGATTTTGAAAATGAATTAAGAACTTTAAACATTTTTTTTGGCAAATGCCTTTTTTGAGAAAAACAAACTAACAATACTACAGCTACTACAGCAATAAAGAACACTTTTATTAATCACAGACTGGCCACAATATACCTTTTTAGTTTTTATTTTATATCACATCTTTTGGACATTAAATCTACGTACAAATTAAACGTTGTATTTACGTCATACGTAACGTTCTGAACTCTGAACTGAATGTCAGGCATTTTGGCGGATGAATACCTAGAGCTCGCCGGACGATTGTTCTCATATTCCCTTTATGCTTGCAGGTGTCGTGTATGGCTCGAAACGAGGTTTTGTGTTTCATTTTACGCTTTGAAGGATATGCGAGAGCGTAGTGTGATTTGTGACGCTTTAGTAGCGCGATCGCTGAAGTTTGGTACTAACCACTACAATGTTTTTAAGCACTACAAGACCACACATTTTAGTGCGCGGTTTATTTCTATATACTTCAGTAGAACAATTTTTACTCGTTACACTACTGAAAATTCAGGATCAAGATCACAATGTAAAAAACCAAAGTAAATCAATAATTAAAATTTAAATAAAGAGAGCATTATATTAAACACACAGTTCTCCAGACTCACCAATACTATAATGCTTGCTAATCATCTTTGTGAAAATTTTGTTTCTTTTGTGCTCGTAGGTAGTTGGCAAACATATACGAAATTCCTAATGCTCCCAAAAGAGTAATAAAAACACGTTATTTGTCAGCATTCAACACACAAACGCTGAGAGCATAATAAAGCACTAAATTTTTTAGTGTTCAAATCCACCTGAAAAATAAAAACAACCGTCATCCAGCCAGTGTTTCATTCACAACCGCACAGAACCATAAAGTGGCTCGTTAGCGATGTTTTGAAAAAGTCGAATGGCCGCCGCACCGAGCTCTTCAAAGACCTTTTCAACCGTTATAAGGAGTAAGTTGATTGCTCTCCATAGTTGCCTCAGGAAATTACCGCCTCGGGTCTCGGGGTGCTTTGGATTTTTACTTGTCTAGATTAAGTTTCGATAAGATCGTCGGCGGATGTTAGTTTTGTTTCTGTTTGAGTTCGCTTTTCCTTCTACATCTCATTTTTGCGAAGATTGCTTTTTAAAGTCGTAAAATTTTATCGTTGCAGTTTAGGTAGTGATTTAGTGTGTTTGATTTTTGTTACGAAGCTTTCCTTTTAATTTGTTTCTTTAGATTATTTAGGTATATTATGAAAGAAAAGCTGGACTGATTAACTGACTTGATCCATTAATGCATGGTTCAATACTCTGAACGGATTGGGTTATATTTAGAAATACTTTTTTATGTTGACCTTTTTTTTTTTTTTTTTTATAAGGGGAAATGCATTTATGCATACCCGCACTCCCCGGGGGTGAAGTACGGGTTATGTGGGACTTAGCTTGCCGGCGGGAGTGCAAGGCCAGCAAGAAATACTCACTAAAACCCCTTGGTAGACCGTCGTTCCGCTTCAACGGGGCAGGATGGGGTCGCAGTTGCATTCACCATCCCTTTTTATGTTGACCTGTGCTAAGAAAGGACATTTCTACGCGGACAAAGATGCGAGCATGAATTATATTCATAAATTTCTTGTTATTAATTCAAAGCTTACCTGTAGTATAATACCAAGAGGTCGGTCTGTTTGTATTGAAATTAAAAAACACCTATTTTCACCACTGCACTGCACTATTCAGTTGTTGGTAATAAATTTTAATGTTTAACGCTATTTGTTTGAACTGCTTGTTTTAAAACCTGTTTTATTTTGTTCAAATGACTAAGTTTATTACGTTACCAACTGGCAGGTGCTAAGTGCTCTGTTTCAGTTAAATTTTAAATGTTAATGCCTACTCTAATTGGTCTAGTTTTAAATTCTAGACCTTGTTTAATTTTATTGCTGTTTTATTTTTAACTTGTTTAACATAATTTTAGAGTTGGCAAATTTGCCTATTAATTAATGAATGACTGTAAAACGTTATTATTGTTTCAATTTTTTTTATAATTATATAAAAAAACATCCTGACTATCTTTCCTGTGATTTTTTTTTCTAGTGCCATTTATAAGCTCAACGTGTGAGTAAACGAGTACCTCTTTATAGTCTTAAAGTTTCAAAAGATTTGAATAGAAAAAATCTTGATTAAAGCACCACAAATATACAAAAAACTTAAAACTAAAACACAATTACGATTTCGAAAACTAACTCGAGCGTTATCCATATTAACTATGTAAATATACGACTCGACTCTCTTTAGACTTTTATATCCGTGAGTTTATTCTGTATATTTACATAGTTAAAACACAATTACTTACTAACAAATCCCACCCCTCCGAGGTGCACACTACAGATGGATAATGCGGCACAGTGTCGCCTGAAGAGTTAGAGCTGTGTGATAATAGGCAGTCAAGATTTTCTCTTAAATAGATAGATAGATTTAAGAGAAAATCTTGACTGCCTATTCTAACTCTTCAGGCGACACTGTGCCGCATTATCCATCTGTAGTGTGCACCTCGGAGGGGTGGGGACTTTTAGTATGTTTATCTCCTAACTAGTCTAAACAAAGTTCCTAAGTTAGTTTTTCTGCTTTTGACTTTTCCATCCACATGCCCCTTTTGAGCACTCAATGACTGCGCTAATAGTTACAATACCGCCTATTAGAAATGATTCAAATCACGACTAATGTCTTGCAAACTTTTAATAGGTCCAATTGTGATTCCCATACGCAGTCTCCATGCCAATTAAGACGATTATGAAATTGCTGCACCAATTTACATGCTAACTAGTAGTGGAGATTACTGCGCCCTATATAGTGCAGTCTGGGAACTTACACAAGTAATCGGTATTCATGCAAGTTGGCACTACGGAGTGGGTGTTAAGCTACTATTATATTTAGCAGACTTTTGCTGCTAGTTTGAGAGTAATTTCCAAGCTTGATTGGGTTCTAACGCTTGGGAGACTTGATGATGTAAACAATAATAAGCAAGGGGATATTATGTAAATAACTTAATATACCGACTTCAAGCTTGAATTTAATAAATAAGAACGAAGCGCACGTTTTGATTAAAACTGGATAACTCCTCAGCCGTTTTTGATAAATGTTTAATGGAATCACAAGTAAGTCACTATACAATATAGGGGTTCGTGGTACAGCTCATACCTGGTTTAAATCATACCTTAAAAACCGAACACAAGTTGTAGAAATTGAATACTTTAATAATAACTCTAAAACTATATTACATGTAAAATCCGATATCAAAATAACAAATTCATCAATTCCGCAGGGCAGCGTATTAGGTTGTTTGCTCTTTCTCATTTACATCAATGATTTACCTAAAATAATAGAAGAACCCTGTATTTGCTTTGCAGACGATATATCTATACTAACATCTTGCCATAACAATTCAACCATAGAAACTAAGCTAAACAATATATTAACAAAAACATCAAACTGGATAAACTCACACAAATTAGAAATTAACTACAATAAAACTAAAATCATCACCTTTCACCCATATCAAAAAACGCCCCTTCACATCGACTTCTCATTTAACAATATCAAATTAGAGACAGTAAACACCTTTAATTTACTAGGATTGAATATAGATAAAAATGTAACTTGGAAACAGCACATACAACATCTACGAACAAAAATCTCAAGTTTTACATACGCGTTTCGAGAGATAAAATCTACAACAAATTTTGAAACAGCTTTAGCCACTTATTATGCCTACGTACACTCTTGGCTCAGTTACGGGATAACCCTCTGGGGAAACAGTACTGACGCACCTTCTCTTTTCATATTACAAAAGAAACTCATTCGAATCCTAGCCAACATAGAACAGACCGATAGTTGCAGACCATATTTCAAGAAATATAAACTCCTTACCTTGCCCTGCATATACATTTCAGAACTTTGTAAATTCGTCCGCGATCACCCCCATTCATACACAAACCGCGACGATAACCAAAACCAGTACAATTTAAGACTTAGAAATAAACTTGCGCTTCCAAACTCCTTACTGTCCATCCACTCCAATAGTCCATACGTAATGACCATAAAAATTTACAACAAACTACCTTATAACTTAAAAAACGAACCTAACTACAACAAATTTATAAAAAACCTAAAATCGATACTTTTAAACAAATCATATTACAGCATAGAAGAATATCTGCAAGATTTTACACTAAAATAAATAAATTATAAAAAACATGTATATCATCCTCTCTAACACGTCCTATTAAAATTATTTAAATACTATTATTTCATTTCTTAATTTTAATAACAGTTATTGTACCTTCTAAATTGCATGTGCCCACCAGGGTCCTTAGATATACTTATGTGCAAACTACACTAAGACCTTATTATGTACCTAATTCTAAGGGAGCAAATAAAGTATTGAGTATTGAGTATTGAGTCTTCGCGTTGAAACACAAAAATAATTTTCCAAGCTGGTTTAAACGTTCGAGTGATATATAAAAAATATTGTAAACCTCATTTTTATTTCAAAGTCAATTAACACGATATCGAGTCTATAAGAGTGAGATAAGGTAGAGAAATATAACGTTGGTCTCATGACGAAGTACTCTAACCAATCAACGACAACTTTCTGAAACTATGAACGAAATTCCCCCAGTTTACACCTAAATAAATTTCCTACTCATTAAACAATAATTTCAATAATTCACGAAAACTTTTATGGGTCCCTTATACCCCTAAAATATTACTTCCACAACGGTCGGGTGCCGGGAAATTCGTTTTTCCCGAAGACAAAACTTGCAAATTAATATAGATCGATCCCAAACTTTTACAGGAGACAATTGACAAATGACGGAAAAGTTTCTCTTTCAACGCTCAATTACTCCTTATTCATTATGGCGAGTTCACACGAAACGTTTTTTTGACGTTGAACATTATAAAATTTTGAATTTTTAATTGAGTACAGTTTTACATCGCGTAATTCGAGAATTGGAATCATTACATGACACCATTGTATTTGTATATAGATACATAATATTATTTTAATATAATTAACTTTGTATTGAAGCACCACAGATTTGATAAAATGCCTTAAAAAGCAAGGTTGGTCTTTTCGCCAATAGCGATCTTGTGCAGATTTTCTTATTCTATTAGGTTACTTAATAATTGAGTTGTATTTATTATATTCATGTGTGTGTGTTTATTTCCTTTTCACGCCCACACATCTTAAACGTAATTTCGATATGGTAAAGAACTTAGTTAATTCAAACCGCCAAGTCTGTAGAAGACCTAAGTCTCGATCTAAAGTCCGAAGATTATTCAATTACCAACAATTTATTGTAATTGACACTAAAGCGAATATTGATAAAGTCCAGGAGAGTAACTGGCGACATGAATATGCAAAGAATGGAAATTGAATTTGTATCGAACGGTGCGGTGATAAGTCTAGAAGTTTCCTTATTTGAATTTATGGTCTGAGCGAAGTTAAAGGTTAATTGAGTCTGTAGATATAAGAGGGAGTTTGCGAAGGTCGATTAGATAAATTATGTATTAATGATCAGTTTTTAAAAGGCCATGTCTATAAATTGCTTTATGTCTTATGTATTTGGTTTGAAATATAAAAGGAAAATTTATCAAAGGTAAGAGTGACTGACTGATATATCAAGACACAACCCAAACCGCTGTATGGATTGGATTAAACGCACTCTGTTTGAAGATTTCAGTTAAATATTACTATAAATAATAATTTGGACTCGAACCTGTGTTGTCAGACAATTTTAATTTTCGTAAAAACTAAATTCCTGACAAATGTAGGTATAATACAGATAAAAAATATCTTATAAAGCCTACTGTAACTTGGGTTATTTATATAAACCTAACTTATGTGAACTACCTATAAATATGTCAATCCAACATTTCGTTGTGGCTTTCCAAATATCCACCTAATATCATACAAAATGGTAACGTACGTATTATTTTTAGTGTTCGGCCGAGTCGGGGCTTCAACGTAATGAATTTATTGTACACTAAGTTATCTCTGGAGGTCCATTATGTGCGTAAGTTCTGTAAGAATCCACTAGGGTTGTGTTATTTACCTACTTACAGTGGTAGAGCTTTTTTTGTTTTGTTTTGTAGGGTCTTATATCGGTGAGATAGTGTCGCTCTAGTGATATGATGAATTTTTAAATGAAAGTGGCTAGTTTCTACTGTTATAAATGTGAAAACGTGGATGTGTGTGTGTTTGTTGACAGAAAAATTATATGTACATAGTATATAAGTACCTACCTTGGTTTTTAATTCTTATGTCTTGTTATTTGTCTTGTTGTAACTTATTTATTATGTATTTTTAATCTAGAATGTCAATAAATTATTTTTTACTTTTACTTTACTTTACACTCGAAAGTGGCTCAGCTGATTGTGCGTTAGTCGGACATATATGTAGATAACTTAGACTCTCTTATCTCATCACAAAACTCATAGGGTACTTTTGCGCGGGTAAATCCGCTGGGCACAGCTAGTTTCTTCTTTTACCCATATTAATACTAGTGATGCATGATAAGGTGCCTCTTTAATGCAAAGGGATACTGAGGTATCCCATGGAGATATTTCATTTCTTTTCTTAGATTTTGAGTCGTCATGTTATTTTGAATCGAAGTCGTATTAAATAGTTCTATCAATATAATAGACAAATGCTAGGTACTTCTAAGCAGAACATATCTAATATACAATATAAAGAAATTATAAAACTTATGTATTATGTAGAGGTATAAACATCAAGCTCAAGGTAAACTTTGTAATGTCAATAGATACTATCATAATTTTGTAACATAAATAATAATATTCCAGTTATGTTTATGTGCAAACAAATTATAACTTTATTTCGTAGTAATAAAACCAATCCCCGGCCAACAAATTGTTCGCTGACACGAAACGTGGCACAGTCATATTGTACGCACAATGAAATGTTTGTTATTATTGTTCTTACTGTTGTTAAAAAGAGATTTCAATGTAGACTAGCTAGCCGTGCTAGGGTAGCTAGGGTGCTTCCCGTCGTAGATTATTTCAGCTTGTTTTTTTTACTAAATAGGCCTACGTTTGACCACATCCCATCTGATGGAAAGTGAAAATGCGGTCGACGATGGATCACTTAAGATGCCTAGAAAAGTACCTGCTGGTACCTATTCACTCGTGCCTTGAAGATACCCAAGTTGTACCTTTTGGGAAACACGGATGACAGCAAAGTGTTCCAAATGCGACCAGTTCTCATTAAAAACAATGAAGCAAATCGCTTGTTGCAGTTTCGCGTGTTGCATGCGGCAGCAGTTGGTAGCGCCACTAAGTATAGATGCCGCATTGCTGTCTGCCGTGTCGTCCGTAGGTAGAATGGGCTTGGAGGTATTAGTTAATGTAACACTATCCAAAATAAAACCTATAGAAAACCGATAGTGAAGCGCCCAATTTACGGTGTTTAAGGCTCAGAAGCCGAGATTTTATGAGCTTTTGCTCACCTACAAGTTTTTTGGCACGTCTTTCATTCGACTTTAGGGTCTGAAGCTGGTATTTGGTGTAGCAATTCCAAAAATGAGAACAGTACTCCATACACTACGGACTTGTGCTTGGGACAGCATTAGCAGCTATCTTTATCTACATACATATCTCTTCTTGTAATAGTCCAAGCACGCTCGTGAATTGCAATAGCTGTAGGTACTTATTTGTTGAGCTGGCTCTGTGCGCATCAAACGTTGATTTCCGCTCCAACATTCGATTAATCGTCAAACGTCACTGGCTGAGTGACGAGTATTGAACTGTACCTACATCAGGTAATTTATTTATGTGCGTACCTACTAAACTGCTTCAGTGTTGCAGTTTGAAATGTTCTATTGCATAAAGGAGAAATCGTAGAATATGGTGAATTGTAATAAAGATAGATACCACGTCGCTTATTTAAAAATGATGACTAAATAATCTGTATTTCAAAAACTAACAGTTTTTGAAATACAGTTATTTGTTTAGTTCATTGGTTATCGTGAGCAGCGAGAGAGATTGTGGCATGTTCTGAAATGCGGCATGAAATCTCAGTTATTTACAAACCTAGGTATCTTATTTTTTTTTTTGTTTGTACGAAAGACGAAATAATTAAATTGACCTTCTCTGATTAATGGGGATTCTATTTAATATTATGGGTAACAAATAACGTATTATAATATTATAATTGTAACTAGTCAAAGTTTTTGATTGTGTTGTGCACTCACGGACCGCTCATTAAGGCTTTTGTCGATCATCTAATTGACGAAAAAGTACTGGAAAATGCGAAGAGTATTTCACTCTGATTTATGATGCGCGGTGTCTACCTCAACTACTTCAGTCTGTGGTAGAAATTTGATTTAACGTAGCGACTGGGCGTCGTGTTCGGGCGGTGTTTGCTCACCTATGTTTGTCAATGTATAATAATATGATTTGCTTTGGCATTATACGTTTGAGTTGCGAGTAAATACACGTGGCGTGTAGTGTAATATGATTTAGTGGAGGGACGTAAGGGCTTCGAGGAATGTGTGTGTAGCTTTAGTTTTCAGGTACTTTGATTGGCAATTTCTATTGTTTACTTACTATGTTGTTAGGTTAGTTAAATAAGTGTTTAAAGGTCTGCAACAGTATATAAAATATATAGGTTTCATCATCATCTTCCACAGCCATCTGTGCATAGGCCTCTTTCATGCCACTCAACCCTGTCTTGTGTCAGTCTGGTCCATGTGCGACCTGTTACTTTGACTATATCGTCCACTCATCTATCTGCTGAACGACCGACAATCCGTTTGCCACTCCTCTTGGCCACCATTCAGTCAGCGTTTTGCTCCATCATCATCACAGCGCTTAGCCACGAGCCCTGCGTTAGTACTTAGTAACTCCTTTTTAGTCCCATAACTCTTGATCTGGCTTCTTGAACGTTCTAGTGTTTACTTAATTATATAGTTTGTCTGAATAAAATAACTAGCTGAAAGTTGGGGACATGTTCTAAACCTTGAATCCATTTATTGCATCTATTCTAGCCTTATTTTCTTAACTAGGCCCTTTTATTGTAAGCTATGTTCGCGCCTTTGCCCGCGTCAAGAAATCCTTTCTTATTAGACGTCTACGTTATAAAACCTATCTGTGTTCCAAATTTCAACAGAATTCGTTTAACGTTTAAGAATATGCGCGTGTGTCCTTTTATAAATATTGGTTCATGATGGTGTTGTTGTAAATATGTAAATATTTTTCCTTATTTCTAAGAAGTTAAAAATATCATAATTGTTTGGAATAATATTTAAGTTATAAAGCCATAACTTAATTAAAGTATAGACAAACGTTAAATAGAGCAACTGAATATTTTAAAGCGAACTTGATAAAATATTTTCTTCATAAATGAACGCCAGATTCAGTCTGTTAAAACAGTTTTAGATCTATAATGACAGTATACTTAAATAGAGTACCATAGCTTTTATAAAGCAAAATCCCTAAATTAGTGATATCACCTTTCAGGTTGTATATTGTGTAGATATACTGATGTCCATAATTTGCCTTTTTTCAATTATTGTAACACTTGCTTTGCTCAGCGGTTTAACCCGCAGTACTTATGTAGCCTATATGTTATTTCAGGGTCTAAGCTATTTCTATACAAAATTTCAGCTCAATCGGTCCACCCGTTTAGGCGTGAAAGAGTAACAAACATCCTGACATCCAGACATCCATTCTTACAAACTTTCACGTTTATAATATTAGTAACATTCTCTTATTAACATTTTATCCGAATAATACTCGTATGTTGTGTTGATATCTTATTCAAGAAATACCCATTACAATTAGTTGGAATATTTTTTTAAGTCTAGTAGATCCAGACATAAATCCCTAGATGTTAAAGCCTGTCTACCTCTATATTACACACAACTACTTTGTATCTGCGACATCGACGCGCATTATCACCCACCGAGGGTAGCGCTACAAATGAGGTGTGTCTCTAAGAAGATTATAATCATTTTAAAGTAGCACTTTTCAATCATTATAGGGTTTTCTGCATTTTGAGCCGAACTGTTGACAACGGTTGAAATAGTCGGACGCCAAAAGTGTAATTAGTACCAAACAGGGTACATTGATTGAACCAATATAAATATAACTAGCTGCGCTCAGCGGTTTTACCCGCTGTACTGTAGCCTATATGTTATTTCAGAGTCTAAGCTATCTCTATACCAAATTTTAGCTTAATCGGTCCACCCATTTAGGCGTGAAAGAGTAACAAACTACATCCAGACATCCATACATTCTTACAAACTTTCACGTTTATAATATTAATAAGATGTATGTAGGTGTAAAATGAATCACTGGCACACCGTACAGTGCGCCATCTCTGCGTTATGCGAAGTTAAACGCGCGATTTGCATAGAAATTATACCGCCGGCCCGCGCTGTTCATAGGAAATTTTCCTAATTAAAACGCCTTCGGTGCCCGGATTTCGTTCCAATTAAAAGTTTTCCACGGGCGGCGCCTGTGTTTCTGAATCGGCAAGTTACTGTGTCGTCTATTGATGAATTTATTAGGTTACTGAGTGGCCCCCCGACCTTGCTAAGAACTGGGAGTTTGCGATGACACGCGAATTTGTACCCATTGTCTTATTTCGGACTTGAAAAGTTTCACAGCTGTGGATTTGAATCTTTGCGAAGAATCTTTGAGATGATTTATCGTTTGTGGAAAAGTTGATCGAGATGACACCGCTATCTTCTATGGTGTTTTCCATAGTAGACACCATAGAAGACTTTATTATATTATATTTTATAATATAATTAAGTCAGTTAGTGTAAGCCAGCCCTATTTTAAGCTAAAGTTTGCATTTTCAGATTCTCAAACGAAACAATAATAATATCTAAACGCTCTTTGAATGTAAATATTACATTACGCGAGGACATTAAATTTGTGTAAAGTAATAAATAATAATAAAATATACGAGTACGTTTATGATAATAAAATGTATATAATATTCTAATTTGGATAAATTATTGTACACTAAACTAAGGTAGAAAAAAAAAACGAAAATTGGAAACACACTAAGTGGAAAAAACTACATTGGCACATACTATTTCTTACAGTACAAACCGCTTTAATAGTTTGCACCAGGGCTATTTACTTATCCGTTATGGAACCGAACCGCAGACCGAATTGTCAAAAATACGTCATTTTCATACATTTTTGAGAATTCGGTTTTCGGTTCGGTTCCCTGACGGATAAGTGAATATCACTGCAGAACAGAGGCTGAAATATCTCTATTCTGATACTAAAGAGGTAGGTAAATATAAGAATAGGTAGATATAATCTTGTAGATTTTCTCAGTTTTGGTTCTTTTGTTCGTCCTAAGCGTCGGTAGTGGGGTTCAATTGGCCTTGACCCCGTCGGATACAATGCTTCCATTCAGTCTGGCTATTGTTACGTATTTGAAGCTTTGTTGCTAAGGGAACTATCTGCGAAGAGTTTGTTACCTCATCACACTTTGCCTAGATAAAACAGTTATAGGTATTGTCTTGAACGAAACAGTATATAAGATGTTTATCAAATTTAATTATACGAGTATTAATAAAAACAAGTGAATTCAATTAAAAATAAAAAAAAACCCCAACGCAACGCTTTCAAAATATGCAAGTCTTCGATTTTAAATTTGTCATAGTGCGTTGTATTTTACTAGTCAAGACCTTTCATTTGATACCCATATTGAGGGGGTTGTGGAAGAAAAATGTTATCCGCCATTTTGTAGCGGCGGCCATCTTAGACCAATTTCCATCAAACATGGCTAAAAACACTCTGGACTAATAGTCCAGTAAAAGAAGAAATGTGGATCGAAAAGTCGAAAGCAGAAAAAGTAACTTAGTAACTTTGTTTGGACTAGTTAGGATATAAACATACTAAAAGTCCCCACCCCTCCGAGGTGAGCCCGAGGGGGGGGAGGCCGAAGAAGGTCCCATTTTTAGGTTTTTTGCTTATATGTCAAAAACTGTGCATTGAAAGATATTTTGTTGTACTACATTATTAAACCTCATAAAATTTTCTACAACTTTAGCCTTGACACTTTTCATCTATCTCCAATCATTGTCCAGCTATGAGCTTCCAAACATGGTCTATTTTGAAAACGCTTAAATTAGTTTTCCATACAAAATCGGTAATAAAATCTTACAAATAAAATTTGACCAACTTCTGGTTGTCGTATCATAATGAAACTTTGCAAATGTCTAGAAATCTGATGACAGTTTAATAATCTGGTACCACTGATCTGATGATGGAGCCAGGAGGTGTCTACTGAAACTCTTCAATGGCTATCAGTAAAACCGGCGAGTTTAGGCTCATTACATTCGGATTGTAGAAAATTTTATGCGGTTTAATAATGTAGTACAACAAAATATCGTTCAATGCACAGTTTTTGACATATAAGCAAAAAACCTAAAAATGGGACCTTCTTCGGCCTTCCCCTCCTCGGGCTCACGTCGGAGGGGTGGGGACTTTTAGTATGTTTATCTCCTAACTAGTCCAAACAAAGTTACTAAGTTAGTTTTTCTGCTTTCGACTTTTCGATCCACATACCCTTTTTGGGCACTCATTGACTGGGCTATAACTCTACTTTCAAACAAAAAAAACTAAATTAAAATCCGTTCATCCGTTCGGGAGCTACGATGCCACAGACAGACAGACACACAAACGGACGCACGCACACACGCACGCACGCACGCACGCATCCGCTGTACTGAGGCCTATGTGTTATTATAGGGTCTAGACTATCTCTATACTAAATTTCAGCTCAATCGGTTCACCGGTTTAGGCCTGAAGAAGTAACAGACATACACACTCACACACTGACATATTTTTTTTTAAATATTAGTGTGATGGCTTAGTAATATTATGTGCATTAATACCACTCTACATTATGCGAACAACTACTCGTATAACAAGTATAATTGGTCGGGCTATAAAACACGCGATATACAATTCAAAAACGCTCCACCGCACCCCCAACGACGTGCATTCTAAGCGACGACGCATTTCTCTACACTCGTGGCTCAGACTACGTGAGACACCGTACACAGAAAATAATGTGAAGTCAAATAAAAAAATATTAATAATAGGTACATTGTACATACTGTTATATAGACAAATTGTTTGCGAAAAAGTCAAAAAGTCCAATGCATACATTGTATCAATACTGGGCAAAGATTTCCTCCTAACCCCTTCACATACTAGTATCCTTTTCCTAAAGGAAATTAGCATAGCAAGAAATCTTTGATTAATGCCAGTTTAAGTTGCCATCTGACAGTGATGGCGGCCAATCTGTGTTAATTATTTATTTATTTTATTTTACAATTAAGGAAAACTTACGGCTAACGAAATTATACATTATACATACAAGATAAATACTGAAGGCCAATGTAAGTGTTCTTTACTACTAGTACTGTTCTTTACTACTAAAGTCAGTAATAAAGAATACGTTTATCAATCAGTGCAAGACTATTTGTCAAACCGGTCGAAAAACTCTCTCTTACCGTAAAATGTACACAAATTGTTTTTATTTTACATTATTTTTCTATTACACTTAGCTTTATGGCTGCGCTTAGTTAGAGCTTAGTTATATGCAGTCTGCCTTATTTTCTATGGTTTATTCCCCGTATATTCTCACTAGCAAGTGTAACTCGACGCCATAAACGCGAGTACAGGGAGTACGTATCACTTTAATTGGTCGGGCCATTAAATTAGCGGCAAGACGGAGACGGCACCTCTAGTCTGGTCTAATTTATGCTTATGCGGGAATATTTTATGCTAAACTAATTATGGTACTGGTGTTTGCCGGCTCCCTTTTATGTTGAGCGGTGCACTGAGCTTTGTGGTATTTGACGAAGAATTAATGGCTTGTTTATTTGATATTAATGACGGGGAAGTGATTTCGCGCATGACTTATGTTCTGTCATCTTGTTCTTAGTGAATGTTTATTTATAGTTTCTAGTTATAGAGAATTTTATTAATAATTACCCGCTCGTATTATTAATGTGAAAGTTTGAATACGTGGAAGTATATCAATAGTTATGTCTTCACGTGACGTGATATTGGATTATATTTATACATTTTTTACTTCTAGCAGTTTTTCCGCTAATAAGTAGCCTATGTGTTATTCCTAGTATGGTATACGCTACCTAGAGATATGAACTTACCACAAAAGTTTCTACTACTACTTCAGCAGGTAAAACCGCAGGACATATCCAGTTTATTAACATACCTACAATTGAACAAAAAAATTTTTACGTATACTAATACCGCAGAATACAGCTAGGTTTATATAATATTTTCTTTACACAAACCGAGCGTAGCAATTTCCTTAAAAGCACAGAAAAAAGTCATTGAAAGCGATATCATTTCAAAAATCTTTTAAAACTTGCATCGAACAAGATCCCGAACAATTCCCGGCCAAGTTGTTAGCCGGAGCACTTAGGAATATTCATCGACTGGGCTCCTTTTAAGGGGAGACCTGGAGTGGTTCAGTTAAGATCGAATACACTGCGATATCAGGAATTAATTGAATAAAACGCAGTGTGGGGGAGCTTCGCCCGATCCAGCTCATGAATATGGATCAGTGTTAAAAGTATTCTTGGGCTTTTGTAAAAAGTTGAAGTTATTAAGTCGGCCATTAGAGGGCGGTGTTCGGTCGAGTGTTGGAACATTATCGATTTATTATAACGACGGGATAAACCATTTTTATAGTTAATGTCGATTGCTAAGGCGCTTGCGGACAGAGTAATTATTATAGCAAAGCACTGGCAACAATCTGGCAACTTGCTGTGTCATATAATATCTTAATGCATTATCTACATCGAGCAGGCCTTCAATTTGCTAGCTGCATCAATTAAAGTTCGGCAGTGGTCATAGGCTTATGAAACAATATGCAAGTTACAAGAAAGTTGCTAGTCTTATTATTATAATTACAAGCCTCCTAGAACCCACTGCAGGGCAAAAGCCTCCCTACCCTCCCTCCAACTATCTCGGTCTAGAGCTATGGATTTCCATCCTTCCGCATGTAAGTCGAGGTCATCCCGGCATCTCTGCCAGTCTTAGTTCGTAAATCTTATGAAGGTAAAATATTCATTATGTGCTACAAATGTTTAATAAACAGACGTATAAGGTGTAGAATTCTATGCCAAGTCAGGCAACGAAATTGTCTCGTTTAGTAAATACGCTGCGAACTGTTTCATCCTCATTGAACGCGCTTACGTAACTCCAATGAGACAAGTTTATGACACAGAAATAAAGGGTCGATGCACAACCCTGAATAGTGAATAGGGGATAACGTAGGTGCCAAGGATTAAATAAGAGGGAGGAATGGAAATGATAAGCTTCCAAATACGAAAAAAATACGAATAAAAATTTGTATGTACGTAGGAAAATGTAACTGATTGTCCGACTGATCAACAACACATAGCACAAACTTCTAAACAAATTGAGTCAACATTTTAATTTTTACATATTATACCAAATCCCTCTGCGTAAGCAAGTATAGTATAAACGTAGACGCTTACCCACGTGGCAAAATCCATTTTTACAAAGAAAGAAAGAAAAAAGTTTATTTACAATAACATAGGAACTTATAAGTTATAATTAGTAGTTAGTAGCAAGTTATAGTTAGTAGTTTTAGTTTTTTTTAGCGGTGGTCTATGTGATAAAACCTACACGTATTCCAAATTTTATCTCAATTCGTTAAACGTTTTGAACTATGCGTAACTAACTGCTTCATCAAGCGTCACGCTTTTTTTTAAATATATTTTTAGATGACCAATCTGAAGTTAATAAGTGTTCTGTGACAGGAGCGCAATGTTGGCCCAGAGCCAAACGTTATCGAATCTATGTAAAAGATGGAAATTGAGGTGAGGAACGACAAGCAAAATATGAGGTATTCCACAAATCACATGCATCCTGCCAGCCGCAAATTACTGGCATTCTTTTAGGTTTTATTTGAAGTAAAATTTTAACATGCAGTTTATGAAATGGCATATTGCAGGTTATGATGTGTGATAGAGTTGATTGGAAGACAAAACCTTTACTTTTTTTGATAGACCCACAAGGAAGCCCATCAGATACAGTTACCTATAATATGGACGTTTGCAAAACTAGTAATATTTGCATTAATATATAATTTACCCTGGCGCACATAAAAAATATGATAGTTTCAAACGTAGCTATATAGCTTTGCTTATAATACGTAAGCATCTTCAAAATTGTATCATATTATGTTAATGAATTTAACAGTAACTAGCAGTATTCTTGGTTTTACTGATTCAATGGTACATACTACAATATAACTACAAATGCCATTGCTTCTCAAACGCACAAAAGAGTAAGTTAGCTGGTTCCACGCCGCAAGAATATCGAATTTTTCTCCGTGAAAAAATACTCTCAGAGTTTTCACATTCGCGGAACAGTTAGCGAAACTTTTAAACTGACTTAATGTTCTCGTTAATCCGTTTTAGTGGCCCCAAGATGGGGAGGGTCGGATAATGTCGCCATTCCCCATTCTTGTGTTGAATGTTTTGATATTTAGAAGGCTTATTAAAATTGTACTCTGTTTCCGAGGGGATTAAATTGAATCAACTGAACTATGGTAGGACTGATGCCGTGAATGTTGTATCTCTCTATCACTTCATAGAATAGAATAATAATTTATTGCATACTAAATAATTTTATATTTTCTCCGAAAACTAAAACATAAATTAGGGGTATAAAAAGTTAATAATTCTCAATCATCTTTGGCTTATCACTTAGCAAACAAATTATACAGTAAAGTCAGAGATGAATATTTACTACTCGTATCTACTATATTAAGTTGAAATGAAATCGTAGAGTAAGAGATGAAATCGTGGTCAAAAGTTAAAAAAAAATATGATCCCCATACAAACACACGGAGAGATTTGTTGAATATGTGAACAAACTACGGTGTATATGCTGATATAGTTCTGTGATTGAATCAGTAATAGCAGGGAGAGTGTACCGAAGCGAAGCTTTATATTTACCCCCAATTAGTTGTCTAATGTTAATGATTATGAGTTTTATTACATTTGTAATAGCTACATAATTATTGTAATAGGAATTAAGTATTTTTGTACATTCACTTTTCGTAATTGGTTTTATTAGTACCTAAACATATAGAATTTTAGACGATTATTAATATATATTACAAAGTTGATTTAAATTTTCATAATTAAGTCTTCCAGGGCCGGCAACGCTCCATTAACGCCTCTGGTGTTGAAGGGGTCCATAGGCGTCGGTAACCACTCAACATCAGGTGGGCCGACTGCTTGTTTGCCGCTCTTAATATAAAAAAAAAAAAAAAAAAAAATTAACTTTATTATGGGGAATAGTATAGTAGTGCTACAGCTACATTAGCTAAAATAACTTTTTATCATCCTATTAGATAAATGCACACAATTTTGCTTCGACGCGACTCGGCGCGGCAACCGACACTTTTGCAATGCTTTGCAGGGTTATTCACTTATCCGTCAGTGAACCGAACCGAAGACCGAATTGTTAAAAATGTATGAAATGACGTATTGAGTCGTAGCGACTTAATACGTCATTTCATACATGTTCGGTTCACTGGTTATGTGTATGCTGCCCTGCTTGTATGGCTATAGCAACGATAGCGCGTACCGTATCTTTCCTTTTTATATTAATCTAAGGAAAAATATAAAAATGAGGCTTCTTAAATTCAAATATTTTCACGTTAAAATTACGATCCTCCATTATAAAATGTATACTTTGGAAAATGATTATAATCTGACAAGCAACCGGAACCTTGATGTCTGTGAACGAAATTAATTTCGCCAGAATTGGCTCGGTTAATTACAGGAGCGAGTGGTTGCGCATTGTGGCCCCGGGGCGATGACAAATTCGCCAAATTTTGGGGCAATTGCCCCACTTTCGGCCACTATAATGCCTCCTTAGTGAACGCTGGACCAAGGCTGTTTATTTTGGGAATTAATTTCATATCTTTTGATATCTTATTGAACTTTTCTTTGAATTAAAGACGTCTTTGAGATATTAATGAAGAAGGAAAGAGAATAATTAGGTTTTTTAGTCATTTTGGTGGTCCCGCTCAAAAATATGTCTTGTGTCTCCACCCTGCGGTTGTCTGTCGGTACTGAAACGTTTAATTTGAGGGTTCACATAAATACCAAATTTCAGCAAAATCCTTTTTATGTCTTAAAGCACGAAAGATTCGTTAAATGCGATAGATCTTTGTAAACCTATCGCGTTTAACGAATTACACTAAACTACGTACATGGAAAATAACGTTAGCTCAGTCAAGAAATCTTCAAGTGGAAACTAGAACTGAAAACAAAAAGTAAATCTATAAAGTATGTGAACGTTGGATGTTTAATTTTCATTAACAATATGTGTTTAATTGTTTAGACGTGAAGAGGTTACGAACATAATATTCAAAATTTCATATTATTATAATCACAGTATTAAATAGGAAAGATGACTCCATTTTGCCTCCAATTTTAAATAGTAATCATCCTCACTTGAAGCTACTGTAATTAAATGATCATTTTACTTCTCTGAATTATTGATAATTGTGATATAAATAATAATTTGACACTAGCAATTCTCTAGGGGTGTAATTATTATAATCCAGTTTCGTTAGATGTTAGGCAAAATCAGAAGATCTTTAAAAATAATAATTTATTATACTGACGCATTTTGTTTTCTTCGACAATCTTCAAGGATCCTGAAATATAAAATTTGCCGTGTTATAACTTTTTTATATAATGCAAAAAATTATGTAACAAAACTAACCTTTCACTTAGCTTGAGCTGTTTTATTCACTTACCGTATTTAGGCGAGCAAACAGAAAAACTTTAGTTACCTACAGTTGTTTCTATGACATTGCATAAAAACTGCGTCTCGATTATTGAAGTTGAGCTCGAAATCGGTTTTTTATTACTTTTTACTCACAATTTTTTTGTTCAAAAAAGTAAGAAGACGTAAAAGACGCTCTCCTGATGGGTAAGAGATAACGCCCATAGTTATAATATAGGTATCATAATTAGTGCAGTGTGTAAATATTGTAGGTACATTTGATACATACGAACTTAAGGTTCAATAGGTACTGTCGTGACCTACATAAAAACATGTAAACTGCTCTATTCTTTCTGACCTACTAATTGTGCAATCAGAACCCCTCCCGAACGAGGTAGGTATTAGCCTCTAATTTCCCCTTTCCAAAGAAAGACTGGAGACTTAACAAAGTTCGTCTCCAAGAGATAAAAGGATCTCCAAGTAATTAATCATTTGTATTCTCCATTACGAACCATCGAGTGAAGTTAAATCGTAATTTTAATCTGTGGAACGTAAAGCACGAAATTTTGTGTAGATTAACATTTTACAGATATTATGAAGCTTTTGGTTAAACAAGATACTTTTTGTTCTTGGAATTCGGAGTCGGCCTCGCCTCGGTGTTTGAACGAGTTGTATAATTGTGTGCTTTGACTCTTATCTAGTTTGTTTTACGAGCGTTTTACGAGTAGTTGGCTTCATAATTTTATAGTTATTTTTGTTGTAGGTGATTTGCTCAGTTAGTTGTGACTTTATTTTTTGTTTGAGGTCCTAGATTCAATTATATTATAAATTCAATTATAATTAAATAATATATTTTTGCACGATAGTAATCTGGGGGCACGGCAGTGCCCCCGCCAAGTCGAGCAAAAAAAGCGGCACGGCCGTACCATCCTTTTCTGGAAGCAGTTCAGACCATTTTCGACCCCCTATAACTTCGTTGTGGAAAAAACTAGAAGCTTCAATTTTTAACAACCGAGTGTGCATTGTATAAACACGATTTATTCCAAATTTCATTCAATTTGACCTAGTCGTTTAAAAATTATAACTAGTCAAAGTTTTGTAATTTTGTCACTCACTCACTCACTCACTGACCGATCTTCAAAAGTCTAAGGCACTTCTAGCAAACATAGAAGGTTCAAACTTGGTACATACTTAGAGTTTATTGTATAAACCATAGGAAAACTAAAAAAAATTGCAATTTCCTTCTAGTTTTCGAGAAACATAAACTGCATAAATAAATCCCGTATAAATGTAAAGGATTACAAAGTTACATTTGCAGTCAACGGTAAAAATTGCATAAAATCCCAATAATAATGCCATAATATATATGCCGTAATAATGTATAAAGCCAGGGAAGGATTATCCCGCCTTCTAGGTTTAGTCTGCTCCCATCTACGGGCGTCGTCACTTAAGATCAGGCGATATCGTGCGCAAAGGCTAACCTATAACGAATAGAAAAAAAACAAAAAGTAGTGAGATGCCACCAAAAACATAACTTGTAAAAAATACCAAGTCTCGCAACTCGCAGTTCTTCTACCGTAAAAAGTTGTGAGATCCATGTACTACCAAGTCGGTAAAATCTTTTGTGTTTTAAATTAATAGATTGACTTGGCAATCGCACTATTATGTCGGTATATTACTCGAGAGATACATTGTTGTGTTTTCATGCGATGGCCAAGTCGATCTATTGATTTAAAACACAAAAGATTTTACCGACTTGGTAGTACATGGATCACACAACTTTTTACGGTAGAAGAACTGCGAGTTGCGAGACTTGGTATTTTTTACAAGTTATGTTTTTGGTGGCATTTATCTTACCCAGTTATTTGCAACTATTTCTATAATTTGAGTCACTCGGAGTGAGTGGAGGAGAAAGGCCGAGTTGTTGTGTTGTGCCTGCGGGAAGACCTATGTCCAGCAGTGGACAAATTTACGTAGGTTGTTAATGATAATAATTTTGAAGTGAAGATGTGATGTCACTTACTAAAATCTAAGAGAATGTTCAAACAAAATAGTTTACACAACATCATGGTCATAAACTGATCTTATAGACACAGAAAATATATTCCTTTTAATATTAGCATGTTATTTTTTTCAATTTTTAGTAATGTTTAGTGTATTCTTTTTTTATTGAATTCTTACTCTCGATAAAATATGTATGTACTTACTATTCATTATCATATTGTGTCTGCATAAACATTATGAAAGAATACGTAAAAAGTGAATAAGCAGTAACAAAATCTCTAGCAATCATAAAATTATTCATTTATATCACATCCCACGTTAATTCGGGCGGCCCGACCTGTCATATACTTTTACTATCTTCCCTTTACGCTCAGCATAGATTAAATATCCAAAAGATATGACATGACCTTGATTATTTTTATAAAATGTGTGATTATTTTAAACGACGAGATGTCATTGACAAATTTATCATACTCGTATGTACATGACGACACTGCAACAAGAAAATCTAGCCGTGTCCATCAAGTTTAACCCGCAGAAAAAGTCTATATCTTTCCAATGTGTAAACTATCTACTGTAAACGTTAGATTTCATTCCAATGGGATAGCCAAGGGATCAGGTCTGCAGATGCAATTACCTTTTTTTTTATACGCACACACGTAAACTTTCGCGTGTATACGAGCAATATTCATTTATATTAAGTACTGAAGTAGTATGCATAATAGGATTTAGAGTCGCCACATTCAACCTAAGTAAATACCTAGCTGAGTTAGCACAAATTGTGACTTTTATGTCATCCCTTTCGGCTCCCATATAGTAACATTTCCACCGAGGTCGTCCTACGTGTCGCATTCAATACTAATTAGATACCTTTCCCAGTTTATGACCCGAGAATTATGGCAGTAATAAGTTTGGATCCCGCAGTTTCGGTACAAGCAATTTTGATGTTAATCTAACTTTTGATCTGTGCCACTTTGACGGTAGTTTTTATTAGATTGCCGCGATAGTTTGATGCGTAAGCATGAACTATGAAACTAACTGGAGTGAGTTTTTTGATATATGAAATGAAGTAGATAGGTGAACGCTTTATTGTATAACATACAAACAAGGTAAAATCAAACTTTGACGATTAATCTTATTTAGTATACGATTAAGGTGGCGGTTTAAAGTCCATATTCTCGAGTCCAGATTTCTTCCAGTAGAGATAGTAAGCCCAATCTCTTTTACACAAATGATGTCGAAACGTGATAGTTAAAACCATGTGTTTGTGTACAGTTAGATGGGCTTACTATTGTGTGCTTCATAATGTATTTTGCAGGATTCTAATCTTTTACAGCTTTGATAAATGACGTAGAAACGTAATAGTTGAAGCCGTGTGTTTGTTTACAAGTAACTTACTTAGGGCTTACTATCGGTGCTTCATATATTTTTGCAATAAGCTCAGTCCAAT
Source organism: Hemithea aestivaria (assembly GCA_947507615.1). Lineage (NCBI taxonomy): Eukaryota > Metazoa > Arthropoda > Insecta > Lepidoptera > Geometridae > Hemithea > Hemithea aestivaria. Next base: position 15,393,116 of record OX382330.1, read on the forward strand.
AGTTTTCTAGTTCCATATGTGAAGCTTTTGTGATTACGTTGACGGAGTACGTTCGTAACTTAATTTGTCTATGTACTAGGATTTATTGCTCTAGTTTTGTATGAAAGATGGCAGAGACCTAATTCGACTAAAGGCTAATCCATCACTGAGAGAATCCACTTGTTATAATATACGAGATTCGATTTGGGAACTTCTTTGTAATACTATTTTGCTAACATATGGGCTTGTTTTGTTTCCGTGGATATATTATGTAACTATGGGAGTAATCGATTATGATGAAACTAGCTACACAACAATTATAAAAAAATGAATAAGATTTTTTAAGAATTAGTATTTGTTTATTCATAGATCCCAGGAACATAATAACAGATAGGTCTTTTTCAGACATATGAATAATACATAATTATAATATTGTGACTTAACTATGAATAATACATTTACCTAAAGTTAAGTACTTTAGAGCATGCATTACTATATATATGTTATATTAAAAAATCTATTTAAACTATTAAAACAAATACCTATATAAACATAAAAAGATACAGATAACTCTATATTGAAACTTCAAAAAGAGTGAATAACAAGGATGTTATCAAAAATATAATATATTAAAAATCAATTCGAATTAGTGTCCGTGTTTCCCGAGTGATACAATATGGATATCTTCAAGGCACGAGCGAATGTGCCTTTCTGGCAACATACATGATACGTCGTCTTTAGCATTTGCACTTTGCATCAGGTGAGATGTGGTCAAACAGGCCAACGTTTGAGGGTAAATCCTGAGATCGGGCGTATTTAAGTGATTCCCGTGGCAGATTTTAAATCAAAGTTTTATTGAATTTTACATGTAAAACCTCAAATTTCCCATAATTATAAGCACATCCATCAAATAGGCATCATTATAACTTGTTTTGTTCAGAAGATATTTAAATTTAAATTTTTGGTGCCATGGGAATCAATAAAGTGTGGCATGGGAATCAAAATTAAAACTATTTTGTTTGAATTCTATGTTATTATTTAAATATAGACCTCTACATACTAATCATATAAAATAGAAATGATTAAAAACGGTGATCCAAACAAATATACACCAAACATAAAGTATTAAATAGGTATATATTGGCTTTCTATATAATAATCATGTAAACTAAATAAAATCAACGTATTGCTGTCATAAACAATGTAAAAATATTGAATAAATAGTCCTAGAATATGAGATTAAGTTCTCAGTCACAGTCACTGACAGGATTCACTCCAGAAGCTGTCATCAGATTGTACATTTATCATTAGTTAGGTTAATCTGGACTGAAATTGCAGTCAGCCCATAGTTTCGTTTTATTTTTTCATCATACATCATCTCAGCCATAAGACGTCTACTGCTGAACATAAACCTCCCCTTTAGACCTCCATATATCAAACCGGTGTTGGAAGCGACCTGCTTCAAGCGTCTTTCAGCGACCTTAATAAGGTCGTCTGCCACACTTGTGGGAGACGTTCTACGCTGCGTTTGCTTGTACGTGGTAGGCACTCGAACACTTTTCGACCCCATCAGCCATTCGCTCTACGTGTTATGTGGGCTACCCATTACCACTTCAGCTTCCTGATCCGCGGAGATATATCAGTGACTTTGGTTCGTCTTCGGATCTCCTCATTCCTGATTCGATCACGTAGAGAAACCCCGAGTATAGCCCTCTCCATAGCTCGCTGAGCGACTTATTTTAATGTGAGGATATAATGGTGCCGCATAAGCCAGAGCGGCTGTCTACTATAGTACAATATAAAAAAAACTGATATATACAATATAAAAAACATCTGAAATAATTAAATATACAAATATAAACTGTCAAAATCACTTCCATACCTGCGACTTCTTACCTGTAGTTGGGTAAAAAGTGAAAGAATGCGCTAGAAAACTCAGGAGAAAATTGATCACCGTGGTAAAACGCTATGAGAATCAATACCATGGAAATCAAAATTGTATAGTTTTTTGTCAATATTTTTAAATGCCATAATTATAGACCAATAATAATAAAACATATGATAAACAATACCCTTTTCCTAACTGCACACCCTAGTCAAAAAACCGTAATGGATAAAAAAATATTTTTAAACATGGAAAAGGTAATCAATGATCTAGTGAACCAAAACCACGGTAATCAATTTCTCACCTTCGTAAATCCAGTTTAAAACCACGAGAGGAGTAACATTTCTTCACGATGTTTAGAGCGCAATTGAAGTTAGCCAACAGCGTGCGTACAAGCTTCTAAGTCTTGTGGCTTGTGAAATGTGAGTAGTTATGTCGCGCGCCATGGAAATCACTTTTTGTCCGGGGACAAACCTAAATTTGTTATTTTTTCTAAAACTACGCTGTGTACAGCCTTCGCGTATTTTTGATCATATAACAGTTCACCCTTTACAGCTTAGATCACAGCAATTAATAAAATTCCGTTTATAAATTGGTGTAAAAAATATATTTTGTTCCAAAAAAGTGTAAGGGACACCCCATGGTAATCAAATTTCAGGGCTTTAACATTTTTTTTCAGATACTTGCAGCTAAATTTAACCTTATATCTATCATGCATTAAGTAGATTAAACCTTAAACTAACAGAAAAAAAATACCCTTGGGTAGAATTTTTATGTTACGGGTAGTTTATTCCCCCAGACACGTAAAATTTTGTCTCTCAGGATTCACCCTTGACCATGTTTAGTATTTAAAAAAAACTACTCGGCAAAGAGATATAATATTTAATGAGCCACACCTTTTTATTTCAATCCTATGTGAATCTAATCTTTCCAACATTCATTGCAATATCGTCTAACAAACATTAGTTAATTATAATTTTATATAAGTGAAAAACAAATATTAATATCATTAAATGCCAAGGGCGATAAACAAATATAACGATGTCTATTAATAAAAGCCAACATACAATAAGCAAAAGTAATTCGCCTTAAATACGCCCACAGTGAAACAAGATGCTCGAATACAATTTTATTAGGAAAACACTTAATAAAGGGAATAAGAAAATCCACTCCCTAATTACACGTCGCGTCGTGAGATTACAATGAAGCTTATTTCCTGAATAAATTGAACTTTGAAACCGCAACTGGGAGATGGCATAGAATAATGTGTGCAGTACCGTAATATTCATACATTTTGAAGCTACCATCTGGAATATACATTGCATACTTTAGGTAGTATCTATTACTTCAATTAGTCTTGCGCTTTAGTGTAATACTCGTAGTGGTTATCTTTAGCACTTAGCCTAATTTTCTCACACAAGAACGTATGACGAAACTCAGAATTACTAGCTGCGCCCAGGGGTTTTACCCGCTGTAATGTAGCCAATGTGTTATTCCAGAGTCTGAGCTATCTCTTTACCAAATTTCAGCTCAATCGGTCCACCCGTTTAGGCGCAAAAGAGTAACAAAAATACATCCAGACATTCTTACAATCTTTCACGTCTATAATATTACTAGCTGCGCCCAGCGGTTTTACCCGCTACGGTGTACTGTGTAGCCTATGTGTTAATCCTGTGTGAGTGAGTTAGTGTGATATTATGAAGTAAGATTGAATATTTACACTTTTCTATATAGAAATAAACACATTATGTCGCTGCGCCTTGTGGAAACGCGCATTATTTGCCTAAAATATATACTAGTAGACTTCTAACATAGTCTATTCAATCGTATAATATCTTTATGCTAGGATAGCCCCGCTTGGTGCAAAGTATCAAATTTCTAAACTTTAATTTAAGAATTTCAGATTTTGCGCGTATACGTATGTATATTTAGCGGCTATAGAAGCAGTGTTTGGACATAATCTTTAAAATAAATATTTCACGAGTCGTGACTTTCAAATTAAGGTTTTACTCTCCTATTTTCAAATTCTACACCAAATAATACCAGCATCATAAAAAAACTCTGACACACCCTTTTTAAATTAAAAACAATTATAATAAAACTTCAGACATCCCCCACTGCGATAGTTGAATGGGACGTGAACGGCAATAGAAGCCTGACAACAATGCAGGCGTAAAGAACCGGCCACTTACCGAGCGGTATTGTTCAGAAAGATTAATTTGTACCTCGGACTTGGCTCATTTTACCCCCTGAGCATTAATTAGAACTGCACTGGACGTTGTCGCCAGATGATTGGCTCATACGAATCTGAAAATTTGACTTACAATGGACACAACACAAAATGCAGTCAATGTTATGGCTCATTCTCATGGAATTGATTCTCATCGTCACCTTCATGGCAATTCTTATTTATTGCTTATTTGTAATGTTTATGTATAATATTGTATAGAGCTCGATAACACGAGTAAACTTTTATATAAATGATTAAAATCATACGTTTCATTTCGAAGAAAAACAGTTTTGAAATTTTCGACGCCACGAAAGTGATTCAGTAATTATTTTTTCACAACTTTTTCAAGTAAAACCCTTTTAAAAGACTAAATCTACCAAAAATGTACAATAAAACGACATTTTACGTAAAAACAAACCTCACTACAAAAGAAAATATGCGTAATTTGAGATATTACTTTACCATTCACTTTACTTTTTTATTAGTCAGAAATTTGGTTTGTATGTATTAAAACCCTAACATAACAGATACAGTACTTTTTAGTGGGTAAAAAGGCTATTTCAAAAGAAAACAATATTTAAAAATCACTTTCGTGGCTCAAAAATCACCTTCATGGTAAAAAACGCTATGAAGGTGATGCCACGCTGGTGACGAAAATATCCCTTTTTGGTGAAATTCTGGAAAGTTTAGGTATAATGTATAAAGTTAAATACTACATCTTTATCTCGCACATTTTAGCGTTTCGAAAAGCTAACTTTGATTTAAATAACTAAAATGCAATGCATAAAAATGTTGTCCATGCAAGTGATCGATACACTTATGAATAAATTGAAACTTAGCAATTATATTTTTTCCCACGGCTCGATAAGTCCTAGATCCTACTTCTACGATTGCAGAACATGGCCATCCTTGAAATGAATCGAACTCTGTATTGGATTGTTAATGTTGTGTTTAACAGCAGCCGTTAAACTACGCAAATCTAAAGCACCTAAAATCGTGTGACCGCCGCATTATATTATTTTAAATTCAAAATAATACTGAAAACTTTTTTTTAGTCTGCAGACCTTGAAGTATATTTGTTTGCGATAATTTTGGTATATGTTACATACAGATACATCAAAATTTGTTAAAGTAGTGCCCAAATGTTTAACTGCAACGCAAAGTGTGACACCATGAGAATACGAAAAATGGCCCCGATTTTGACCTTTCATGTTAAATTTTAGTATTATTTTTTGTGTCGTTTATGGTAATCTTCATTTGTTTTGTAGCTTAATATATGTTTTATCCACCTATCCACAATTCATATCTCTGTCTTTAACCGTTTAGGAAATATAACCGTGTGACCATCAAATTTGAGCTAAAATGAGAATGAGCCTTATGCTAATCTAATTGGCGGTTTTATCGTTTATGAGACTACTTTGAAACCAAGTAAATTCAATATTATGATAATTATTGTTATATTACAATTCTACCTAATAGTAAATAAAAAAACATCCTACATTATTTTATTTTATATTTTGTTTCTAAATTATTATCCAAACGAAATCTATACAATCGGCTAATGAAATGGCAAATTTATGACAATTATTAGGTACTGAATTATTGTTACCTAAACTATAGATTTTCAGTCAAAAATTGTACTTTTCAAGCAAATCATACGTGAGGATTTATCTTTCTAAATATATTTAACTCGCGGTTTTGTCCCCATGGCAAAACCCTTTCTTAGCGGAGGTCTACGTCATAAAACGTGCCTGTTTTCCAAATTTCAACCCCATCCGTCCAGCGATTTAGGCTGTACGTTGATAGATCAGTCAGTCACTCTTTTCTATTATATATTTAGATAATTTTTAACTTTCAAATGGAACATTGCTTTTTATTATGATAAAAGATCGCGCTCTGTCCAATAATTCCACTGCGACGAGGGGGAAATAGAAAGAATTGTCGAGATATGGCCCCGGCACGCAAGGTGTAACTGTCATCTTCGTAACGTAGATGAGAATGGTCGGCTATTAGGTGTGCGGTGCCAAGATAAAGCACAACTTTTAGATGTACCCTTAGAACATTTAACCAAGGGAATAGAAGCTAGAGAGCTAAAGACCACGGAAACGGGAGGGAAGCTAGGGAGCACGGGAATAGAAGCTTGTAGCCTATTTTAATGATTTTGAGTTTGGAGGGATTTATCTCACTTTAAGCCTAGATGGTAGGATAAATCCCTCGCTGAGAAGAAACAAAAATAATCGTCGAGATATGGCCCCAGTACGCAGGGTGTAACTGTCATCTTCGTAACGTAAATGAGAATGGTCAGCTATTAGGTGTGCGGTGCCAAGATAAAGGACAACCTTCAGATGTACCCTTAGAACATTTAACTAAGGGAATAGAGGCTAAGGAGCACGGGAACGGGAGGGAAGCCAGGGAGCACAAGCAACGCACACCAATAATGATAAAATCTTGATAACGTCTCTACGCACGCACCAAAATTGTCACTGACACAACATACGCACACGTGTACATATAAACACAGGGATACCTGTATTGTTACAAGTTACAACTAGGTTTATGCCCGGAGGTCTTAGCAGCCACATTTTTAGGAGACATCTGCCCTTGACGTATCCAGTTGGATTTTTAATCTAAGGTGGCAAGATAAAAGGACAAGTTTCAGATGTACCTCACTCCCCTAGCGAGCAATAATTAAAATAAATTGTTTTAAGGGCGCTTGAATTATTTTTTTTCTCATCTTATTATGAGAATGGAGAAAGTTTAATAAGCGTGTATTTTTTGCTGTAAGGGGCGTTTTTAATTTGTTTTTTAATGCATGTAGATGACAAGACGCTTTGGGTCTCTTTCAACTTCAGTGGCCGTTTCTCAGTATTTGAAACATAACGAGATGTTTCAAATACTGTGAAAGACGATGTTTTTTTTATTGGTTATGTGTGTATGACCACTATCTTGCGTAATGTTAAGTGACGATGCGGCCGTTGATGGTAGCAGACTAAACCTAGAAGGCGGGATAAATCCCTCCCTGGCTTCACTAAACATCATGTCGTATCATACCTCTATATTATGTCATACAGACTAACTTAAATAAAAAAACAATGCTCTCATCTAATATGTAGTAGTGACCAAAAAGAATAACTTACTTACCCAATGTATTTTGTATAAAATAAAAAATACATTTACTGAATATGAAACAGGTACACCGTTAAATCCGAGCTTCATTTAAATGGAAATCGTAGAAGTTAAACCTGGATTTAAAGTTCATTAACTTATACAACAACTCATACAACAAGTATCGTTATTAAAGTTCCAAACGGTTGGAAAAACTAGTGATCATAATCTTGAAATCTCATCATGCACTTGGATATTGCAAGTTGGGGACTAAAGCCGCAATCCAGCGCGTGTTTTGGTTTTTTTTTTATGTAATAGGTGACAAACAAGCAGACGGCCCACCTGATGGTAAGTGGCTACCGGTGGTTGGTTAAAATATTCAACAAAAAAATCACAACATTTTCAAACAACACTTTTTGTTTGCCCAACAATGTTTTTGCTTTCCATACCCGATGGAAAGCACTTAAAATAAGACATAAATATAATTTTGAATGTTGTCATGGTTTTGTTTAATGTTTAAACCAAATCAAGCGCTGGAGACACGGCTTAAGTTGGGCGCGTGTCATGCGTAATAGATCTGGTATGGGATTTAGAAATATCGATGAAAAAAAAACTTGAGAGGTGTCAAGGGACACCCGGATGGAACGAAGTTCCTTTCGATTAATGAAAATATCTGGCTTGCTTTCTATAAGAGAGAGAGAGAGAGAGAGAGAGAGAGAGAGAGAGAAACATGCGCACGCCGCACAGCTTCCAATAGCTTACTATAGCAAAAAGTGTCGTGACAACTTTTCGTAAGATTTTTTTCCGTCTAGCCCCCTTTCACAACGCGCGATAAGGAACTTCGTTCCAAAAAACTTTTTTAACAAAGAAGTATGAAGACGAGCAAGCTCTCCTGATATTCAGATATATATCACTGCACGAAATCAGTACAGTGCCACTCAGTATTTTATAACGATGTAAAATTCTCAGTACACTGAAATAATGCTTCTTACTCAAGAGACATTAGATTTTAAGACTCTTCAGCCTAGCAATTTCACTAGCTACAGTCCCATAGTACAGCCCTCCCACCGAAGCGCAGTAATGTATGCACTTCCCATCACTGCTTAGGCGGTAGAATAACTGGCACCGTTGACCCATCTAGTTACCTGTCGGCAAAGGAAGCCTATAAAAGAAATCTATAATATCTTTAAATCAAGGTACATTTTTTTAAGGATAAATTAAATAAATTTACAAAGTTGGCTCGTAAAAATAACAGCTACGTTAGCACAATAGCACTCGTAAAGTTAATAAAGCCGAAATACATAAAATTTGACATTAAAAATAAAATCGTTTATCAAAATAATAAAAAAAAGCAAAACTAATAAAAAAGTTCACATCCAGGAGCCTTATAAAAACTGTTCTCCTTATTTAATTCAAATACTCTTGAAGCAGGTAGTAAAGTTCAAAGTATCCAACTTTTAACTTCTCTTTAAAACTTTCATAATGAAAAAGTAATGTAAAATAAATAAAATGTGAAGCTTTTCTCTGAGAAAACGAGTATTCACATTGAGTTAGCAGTCCTTGTTGATATTTTCCTTGAATAAATTTGTGGTCCGCCGAAGGCATGACCGAAGGCGACCACCTACCTTTCTCGAGGCATTATGGTAACAAAAAATATTTTAATTATTTAGATTTAGTTTAAGGTAGCTCCTATACAAGTAAGATGGAGATGTTTTTTATGCTAGCTGATCCTAACCTGTGTGGTATCGTGGAATCTAGACACGCGGCAGCGAGTCAAGCCAAGTTCAAGCAAAGAAACTGGCGACCGCGCCGTGTGTTATATTACACGAACCGTCCAAAGCGCGTTTTGACGACTTTTTACACCCTCGTTATACAAAAACTATTATACATAGACAAGTCAAATTTGGCACATATACTTAAATATACGAACTATATCTCTGTTCCAAATTCCAATAACACAGCTCAAACGGTTATTTAGATATAAACATCCAGTAATCGGTGAAGTTAATACATACTGAGGGATAGATCAAAAGTAATATCCCAGTTCCAGATGACCTAGAAAGCTGAAATTTGGCATCCCGATAGGTAATGTTGTAGTAACAAAGGGAAAAATCAGAAACTAGTATTTTTTTATCATTTTAAATTATTATTAATTTTTAAAAAATGTATGATATTAAAGTTTGGGACGCCTAGGAACGCATAAAGCAATACATGTAGCATGTTGCTATAATTTTTGTGTACGCGACTATTTTCTGTTAGATACTACGAAGTGCGCGCGAGTCCACTATTCCTACTAATATAATTATAAATATAAATACAAACTTTATACCTACTGTACGTATGGATATATGTTTTTTACTTTTTCACGCCTAAACGGGTGGGCCGATTGACTTTAAATTTGGTATAATAAAAAATATCGCTTAGACCCCTGGAATAACATAATATACACTACTGTACCAAACTGTATAGCGGGTAAAACAGCTAGGCACAGCTAGTCACTAATAAAAATAGGTTCCTGGTTCCTACGTAACAATTGTATATCCTATGTAAATACCTATCAATATATCGACTCATCAGCACAAGGCGGCTCAGTAACATAGAGGTTAATATTAACATTGTTTACAATAAAAATAATGTATGTATATCGCCTTAGGTGCTAGTTGGTGTAAACATTTTAGATACCTACGTCCTACGTACCTGTAACGTATAGTCATAATATTATAGGTATGTGGCGGTATCTGGGGGCACGGCAGTGCCCCCGCCAAGTCGTCGTCATTACAAGTCTTGTCGGTTTAGGTTTCTTTTGATCGAAATTCTAATCCAGTTCCAGATGATCTAAAAAGTTAAATTTCCATCTAGGTAGGCGGTAGGTATAAGATAGCTGGGTGAATATAGATAAATTTATCAGTAACTAGTATTGTTTAAAAATCAATTGATTAGGTACAGCAATATTCAAATCAATAGTGCACATGAATGCTATATATAAGTACTAAATTAATTATAGGTATAGGTATATCGAAGCACGGCGAGGCTCACGGGCCGCGGTGCGACGGCCGTGCTGTGGAGCAGTGGGGTGGGGGGAGGTGCAATAAAATAATTATTTGGTATAAATCTTATTATGACTGGGTGTCTTAAACCTATTACATACTAAAAAGTACTGTACAAAAAGCAATGATATCCCATCAAAAACATAAATGTGAAAAGAGAGCCAAGTTCAATATTACGTATGTACTCATAGTTACCTATGATTTGGTAGTTGACTTCAACGACAAAAGAAGTGAGATCTAAATGGGTGCCAAGTTCAATGGTCAGTCCTGAAAAATATTTACAACAACATAAAATATTTTATTACAACTTAAAAGATTATTTCTTCTTATCTTATCTTCTTATCTTATCTTATATATATTATGTGGTGTACAATAAAGTATCTATTGTCTTATCTTAATGATACTTCGTCGTATAGTGCCCATGAGAACTGGCCAAGTCAGTCTTTAGGCTTCAAAATAATATTAATTCTAAGTGATAAGAAGAAATAATCTTTTAAGTTGTAATAAAATATTTTATGTTGTTGTAAATATTTTTCAGGACTGACCATTGAACTTGGCACCCATTTAGATCTCACTTCTTTTGTCGTTGAAGTCAACTACCAAATCATAGGTAACTATGAGTACATACGTAATATTGAACTTGGCTCTCTTTTCACATTTATGTTTTTGATGGGATAGATATTTCAAAATAGGACAAGTTTTAGACTTCCGCGATTTAAACTCATATTAATTATATAACTCATATTAATTATATGCTCTTTTGTAAAACTAGCATTAAATACCAACGCGATAAGTCCCGAGTTATATAATTAATATAGGACAAGTTGCTAAGACACTTTCGATTTCGTGTTCAGTTTGTAATAATATATTAAAGTTTAACTTTTTTTAAAGCCAGTATTTTAGAATTCAGAGGAGATCCGCCTTAAATCTAACTACTGGCTTTGCCATGAAAAAGGATATGTTTTCACCCATTAACTTTTCAGTAAAGTTTTACATAACGGTTAAGATATTATCTTTATTAGTTTTGGAGATATTGTCATCTAAGGTTAAGGTAGTTAATATTCGATTTGAAATTGATTTTTTTTTTTACAAAAAAGTAGTATAGGTACAATTTTGCCTTACATATAACCTAGGTATAATTACATCTAATTTTTATATAGGTAAGTAGTGGCTATTAACAATTTTATTTGATGTTGACATACTTGTAATTGTATATTGAAGATACACTCAGTATGAAGATACATCAGCATTCGATTTGCAAGTACTACGGAAGCCTACACAGCATGTAGCCGAACTAGTGTTTGGCCTATTTATTATTATTAATACTAAAATTCCAAAACGAGCCAGCAACAATCAACATCACGCATCGAGTATCGCATCGTTATCCACGGATCGCATCGCGGATCAGCTCAGTTGATTGGCCCCGCACAATCACCGCCGTGTGAACCGAGCCTGTCAAACTGACGTTTTGCATCTTTTTGTCCAATACGGATGACGCGAAAACATAACTGTTGTAGTTATGGTATGTTTTTTTTTTTTTTTTATGTTATGAAGTAGAAGACGAGCAAGACGCTCTCCTGATGTTAAGAGATAACGGCTGCCCATAATCAGTACAGTGTTACCTAGGATTTCACAATGATTGTTGAAAAAGGTAGTTGTTTTTGGTACATGAATATTTGGAAACAGTTACAATGCAAAAAAAAACTTTTTCCGTCCGTATTTTCGTATTTATCAACGGCTTAGCTCTTCAGTTTGCTAATAATAAATGTGGTTTATACTTACCAACTTACTTTTAAGGTAACTAGCAAAAATTAGTAAGAGTTGTTACATAGGTAGGTAAATCGTTAGAGTAAAACTAAGTTTTAAAGCAAAATTATTTCTAAATTTTATTATACAATCATTTTCATTACAAAGATCTATTTCGTAATACGTACACGGTATATGAAATAACCAATTAAACAAAAGTAAACTTTCTCAGCAAAGAATAATAGTCCTCCAAATTGTACTTCCTCGCGATTCATGATCGCGACATAATCCTTCCATTTGCGATATAAATCTACCCGGTTTGAGTAAACAGGCTCTCTTATACGACACTTGTACGAGTCTATTCACGACGCCGCAAAGTATGTGCGTAAGTAGACACTGTGTGAAAATAGAAGAGCCGTATGATTTGAGAGCACCTATTTTCTTATTAACTGTTTGCGATTTATTTAATATTAAGAAGATAATAAAATTAGAAAGTAAACTGATTTGAAATTCAATAATAGAATCATGCAGACATAAAATATCCAAGCAAAAGATGTCAATTATTCTAATAAAGATTTGTCAACACTGCATAGAGTGATAATGACAAAGTGATGCTTATTGTTGAGTTATATATTATTGAATCTATGTTTTAAACCCCAGATTTTGAGAAACGGAAAGAAATCTAAATTGGACCTGAATTATAAGGCATAGACAATAAAAATATTCCTGAAATATGTTTTCATCAAAGACTCACGACCCATTCAAAGATTCCAAGACTCTTCACATTCCGCACAGCCTCAGTAAACTCGTACCAAAACGCTTTCTTGCCAGTTTTCTTAATTTAACTTGGAAGTGAGCGCCGGCGGATTACCTAGCACACATACACACACGTCGCTTTAAAATTCCCTTGGGCGACGCGATCTTACCCTTTCTAGCCTGGTTTCAAGGGATGAGCGAACTGAGGAACTAGTATAGGAAATATTATTGCACTAGCTGCGCCCAGTGGTAATACCCGCTGTACTATAGCCTATGTGTTATTCCAGGGTTGAAGCTATCTCTATGCCAAATTTCAGCTCAATCGGTTCACCCATTTAGGCGTGAAGAAGTATCAAACATACACACTGACACACTCACAAACTTTCCCATTTTTAATGTTAGCGTGATTGTAAACTTTACAATCTGTACTAAAATTATAAATGTGAATGTCTGCTGTGTGTTACCTTTTCACGTTAGATGAAATTAAGTATAGAGAAAAAACATAGGATAGCTTTTATCCCACGGGAGAAAAACTATTTTACGATTGCGTAGCACCGCGGAGCTTTACTAGTTAGAAATAATTTAATATTTTATGTTATACCTCTGTATCGATGCTCAATCATTTCATACATTTTACACAGAAAATACTCTTCAATTTCTGAATCAAAAGAAGTGAAATTATGTTATTTTTATTTAAACAGTGTCTAAACATCTGTCTAAGTGTCTAAGTAGACGCAGAGACGAGGCACAAATAGTTTAACTAGAGTTTTCGGCGGACTATTTTTGGAACCAAACTGAATCCCACACATACACACATGGTTCATGTATGGCATGGTGCATGGTGGTGCATGGTGCATGGTGGTGGTACATTTTCTCCAGCCTTGGAGCAACTGGTAGAAAATGCTATTGTAGCATTAAGTTAGTCCTAGCTCTATGCTGTATAATAAATAAATAAATAATAAATAATTCCCGAACTAGCGTTGCTCCTGGTTTTGTAATACAATTTTATTTGATACTTGGTTAAGGACGTGAGTTATTCCTGGTACAAACGTTAGTTCGTGTTTTGTAATATGACTGAAAGTTTTTTCAACCAAGCGTCATAAAATAATGTTCACAATATTTGAATTGAGATAATAATGTAGCTTAGATGCCCAAATTTGTGACGGTTATGTCATTGTAGGCGATATAAAAGTCATTATTTCGTTCTTGGGGATGGATTTTCTTTTAAATTTAGAGCTATTTTTATTCTTAAATTTTAATATCACGGGTCTTCGATTATAATATTATGTTCGTGGTTTTGATTTAGTGCTTGAATCTTGATGTATTTCTTTTTTATGATTGACCTGAATATTTTATCTAGAGCTCAGTAAAATCTTTAAAATATAAAAAGAATATTTTATTAAACCTGAGTAAAATCTTTTAAATATTGAGTGTAATAAAAATTGAGTGAATGTGACACAATAATAATATTTAAAAGATGAGCAAATCATTTGCATTATGGTTAGCACTAACCTAAGCCTATATCAGTCACAGTTCCACCTAGTGTTTTAAAATTCAACATTCTGAGCGGCACTACTGTACCTGTCACCCTTTTTTTTTGACCCAGGAAAAATGTGTTACGCATCGTCACCCCACGCTGGGACGCGCGGGGCGGTATGTGGGACTCCCCCGCCGAAGATGGGCGCGGCGGGGATACCCACTAAAACCTGTCTTGGGGTATTCCTGCGGAACGCCATAATTCCGGGACATAATTGTCGAATCAAGTCCTACCTAGTTTTGCTAGTAAGGGTTGACTTTTTCATAATTTCCATCATTTCGGAAGTAATTTCCTTGTAATCCTTGGAATATCACTTGTGAATCTCTCATACTACGATATGGCCCAACCTCTTTGGCGCGATGCCAATGCGATAAGCCCGCTAATCGCTTACATTGTAGGCCGTTATATTTGCCGTCTTATCACACGCCGATGTTCGTCCCGGGAACGTATCTGGGAGTATCGAAGCTTTGCTAATTGAGTCGAGTACAAACTTCTTGCACTAAACTAGTAGACACAGATCGCTGACTCTGTGCTTATTTACACTGAGTTAGGTCTGTCTAGTCTCTTGGTTTAGGTATCCATTCTTAGATAGATAACTCTTTAAAGACCACGATCTTGCATGATCTTAGCCAATGATGCGGCGGTAGCAGACTAAACCTAAAAGGCGGGAATTCCTGCGTGGCTTCACCGAACATCATGCCAGAATACGGTCGTCATGACCGCTTGGCGACACAAAATTTGTCCAGTGGGAGGTAATAGACTATAAGCCACGGCCGATGCCTGCGACCAGTAATGCGAGTGGAAAAACCGCACATTGGTAATAGCCGCCGCTGCCGCTTTATAGTCATTGCTGTGGGGCCGGTAATAGAACTCGGTCATCCATTTTCACGTCTGCACCACATAATAACACCTTAGTCACCACCACTTCAGAACTTCAGTTTGACTTACTTTCTGTATTCATCTGTTTTGTGTATCTTAGATGATACGAAGAGCGAAACAAACCCAATTTCACGCATATTTCGCCGCCTCCGTCTCAACTTTGGATAGGCGTTAACTTGTATGGTAATGACGTTTCTTTTGAGCCTTTAGAGAGGTAATTCGGCTGAGTGATTTCACTCGATGTTTTTATTAGGAAAACGAAGGGGAGTTGTTTTAATTGGTTGTTTTTGTTTGGTCGCTTTTTCTTTACGATATTTAAGTTTAAAACAGGCGAACGAATTTGTCATCTTTAAACTTATACTTGGACAATTACGATGTCCTTCGTGTTGCAGTACCTGATGTTTTGATTGACAAATACAGTTTAAAATAGAATACTACATATTATATAACAATTCCAACTTAACTCTTTCCTGAACTTCCTTTGTCTTTTGTAGTAAAATTTTGCATTTAAGATGTTTAAATATCACACGAGAAACTTTACCAATAACACACGCTGACCATTTTGTTCGATTCTGTCCATGTATTCAAATGAAGTGAAAGTTTACGTCAATTTGGGTCACTCGAAAAAAGGAAAACTTGAATCGCACAGTGAAATCAGTTTGTTGTGTTACTTTCAGTTGGGACCTCCGTTTGACGAAGGCCGACGAAGGGACTAACTTCGAATCGCGATAAACACATTCAAACCCGCCCTTTGGACTGACAGCTTCGCTTGATGGAGATTGTACACTATAGAGTATTTTTAGGTTGATAATACTGAAATAATTTTATGTTTAGTGATTCCTGAACTTATTCTGGTATGTAATACCAGAATTATCGTGAACTTAGATTGTCATATATAATGTAACGATAACTTAAATTGGACCAATATTAAACCTTAACTGTGTTAGTACCTACTACAGTTACTGTTATGACAAAGATAAATAGCACTTTATTGAAACTACACATACAACAAGCAGACATTCCAACAGATGGTAAATGGCTACGTCACCTATGGATATCTGCAATACCAGGGGTACTGTTGGTACGTTGCCTACCTTTCAAGACTCTGTTCACTTGCCTTTTGAAGAGTCTCATGTTAACTTAATTAACTTCGTGTGTCTAGTGGTATTTCTTGCTACCTTTTCACGCGATATACCACTGTGCAGTCTATTACACGGCTTAGGCTATGAACATGATCACTTTTTTTGAAGTTGGTTGAATCATTTATCTATATTTGTAAAAGTTTATGTACTGAGTGTGTGTCGTGTATGTATTGATAGTGTCGTATCGCGGATTCAGCTTGGTTTCAATTTGTTGCGACCACTTTATGTCGGACCCGCCGTGATATACGGTATCAATGGATATAATTAACTTGGCAGGGGTTTACTCTGAGATTTCTATACGATTTTCATGTCTATATAGACGTAATGTATCGCCTGAATCTACGTTAAATTAGACAGGAAAAATGGTATTAAAAGGTTCCAAAACTAAGAACAGTTATACTACACCTATTTATTCTGTCCATATCACACCTTCTGGTCATGTGCAAGCCTTATTATTTCATATCTTGACCGTTAGGTCGCAGGACGCGGTTTTTGCGGCTAGCCACACCGTTTTAGCCGTATTTAACGAACCAAAGAGCGCATAAAAACTGCAGCTTAGTACATTTCCCGTTTGCCGAACAACCTAATACACTGCGTTCAGGCGTGAAGTCAGTACGTAATCTAATAAAAAAGACTTTAAAGGAAAACGTCATATTATCTTATCTCAGTCCATTGTATAAAAATAAACAGACCAAAGAAACTAAAGCAATAATTTACCTCGCAAACTTTCCAAAGTGGGGGATTTTTTCGTTTCATTAGTACAAGTCCAACTCGTAAACCTTATAAATAAAAAGTTGGCAGACGACATCCAAACTAAAACGTGGATAATTATTTTATTATCCTGACGGTTGGGTCTATCAAGTTCTGTGAAGTCAAACGATTAAAGGCGCTGATAGGGAGCTCTTTGATGCCACTGGGAAACTTCATACTTTTTAATTAATGTGAATGCTAATATTTTTCTTTGATGATATTTTGTTACTTGGTTTATTTTTGTGCCGAGGATTGAGGCCTGGGAGTTTTTATGATTAAGACGTTTTCAGATGAAAAGATCTGTTCTGAGAGCCTACTTATTGGTACGCCGAATGTTTTCTGGATATTATATTTTTTGTTTACGCAACATAGACTCAAAATATGTAGATATCTTTGTGAAGACAATTTATATTATTATTGGTTTATATTTTATTTTCGTCAATGCTGGATGCAAGACTGAGTTCTTACATTGCCCTACAATGCCATTGCCCAGTAATCAGGATAAAGTTGTTAATAATATTATAATTGTCATAAGTTTATATTATTTTTACTAAATAGGCCTACTCAACTACTATGACCATATTATCTCAACTGATGGAAATTGACATTTTGAGATCTCTACCTCGCCTTGAAATTGAAAAAATTTGTTAAAAAACTCAACTTCTAAGCCGGAAGTCAAAATTACACAAAAATGTGTGTTAAATTACGCAAATGTTGACACCTATTATTGCGATAGTGTAGCTACATTTTTTTCTCATACATCGAAGAGACGGAACACCCTAACCTACATAAGATACACAGTTTTAATAAACTCAAACGTATCAAACAACATATTAAATCCAATTAACTTACGGTACGTCTAAGTTAAACATTCTCTAGGTAATAATCAGACTCGTGCAAACAAAGAAACAAAGTTAAGCCGGGTACACACCGGGGCTAATCCGCGTCGGTTGTAAGTTGTAATGCGCCCGACCGCGTTGAAAAGTTGCTCCCAGTGAGCCCCCCTCTTGATATTAAACCGGTTTAGTGCGGTTTATACCGACTTTATTATATTAGCGCGTCGACGCTTCTCTGCGAATTTGGCGGCTGGCGGTTTAATTAGTCGGATACAGATATGAATGGAGGTGAGAGTCTGTGTTTGCTTTGCTAGCGGTTATTAAAGCGACGGATCGTAGCCAGACGGATTAACTTTATTATGTGTATAATATTGAAGATCAGTGTGCGCTCAGCGCGAGATGTCTGATTAGTGGGTGTGTGAAGCTAAGGTTTTTAGCTTTAGATGGAAATAAAATTGCTTTCCCTGTGTATAAGCAGTTGTTCATGATGTGTTACTTTTGGGGTTTTCTGATACAAGTATAAATACAGAACAAAATTGTTTTTGGTGTTTTTTTTGGTTGAGAATTGGATGCCTCGTGCTATATTTTAAGCCGAGTGGCCCTTAAAGTATGCCTTAAGACATAGGATTTTTTTTTTGTTGCTTACTTTACTGTATTGTTAATCACACACAATTTAATACATGTGCTAATAATGTATTCAAAGTACAAATATAATATAAAATATGTACTCGTAAATGTGAGTAAAATAGATTTACAAAGTTCAAAGAAAAGCATTTTCATATTAAACATTTATCTTATGTTGTACTCTAATATAATTAATACGTAACACAAAGTGTAATACAAAGACACGTAGGTACGCCGGAAACATAAACAAGTAAACACGTTAAAATTTATGGAAACCGGCGGAGGCTCGCATCTATGGAGGCTCACATCTATGCCGATGTTTATTCACCCACAACTCGGAGACAGGTGAAGAAATTCACATGAAAACATGGATAACTTACCGTGGTAGAACCCGTTAGAGCACCTTTTTTCACATTTAGTGTACCTACCTAAGCGGTCGAAATGGTGCAATGCCTCTAAGTAGGGAAATGCTTCATGTACAGCATTTGTAGTCTGCCGTTTTCGCAGTTGCGACCATGTCAAACGAAAATCAAAATATTGTAATGTTTTTGTGTTGCGACAGCACATTACAGGGAGGAGTGGCGTCTTGTGTAGGAGGCCAAGACTCAGTTTGGGTCGCTGCGCCATCTTAGTTAGTTATAATTTTATTATCCATTGGGGTTTCAAGCCGTTCTTCTTACAGAAATACTTTTTGAATAGTACCTTATATAAAAACTTTTTTTTTTTAAATAGGCATACAAAAGTGCCTTTTCACTCATTTTTTATATATATTCAAATATCTCATTTGAGTTTATTACAGTAATGGAGAAAATGACGTGTGTATCGCGACTAGGTATTCATAAGAAGTGATAAACTCGCGGCAGCTATACGAATGTGTTATCTATGCATGAAACCTTTTAATATAATTTACAACTTTTCACTAAAAGGTTTAAGTGCCCTGAAAGCTTCAGATCTCTTCGGAATTCAGTGTAAGACGGCATTGAATAGCAACACTGGATCGTATTAACTTCACTTTGACTTTCAAAAGTGTTTTACGATGAAAAGATTAACGGATGTACATTACGTATTGAATAGGAGAATATTCTAATGAATGGGAGGTTGACAAGGGTATTTAGTCTGTTAGTTGAAGTAAAACACAGTACTAAGTAGGTACGTATTTTTAGAATTGTTTATAGAATGGCTAGCTAAGCTATAACGACGGATAACCGATGGGGAAGACGTGTTCTAGAGTGGAGACCGCGTCTCGGCAAACGTAGTGTAGGGCGTCCTTGGGCGAGATGGGGCGATGATATCCGGAGGATCGCTAGGAGCTGTTGGAGGAAAAAGACGGATGACCGAGATGAGTGGCATGCCTGCGGGGAGCCCTATGTCCAGCAATGAACCAACATATGCTGATGTTGAAGCTGTTACGCTTATAAGTTTTTTAATGATGAACGCGATATGTCATAGGTACATATGTTTTTGTAAAAAAAATCCAACATGTATTTAAAATTACGTTATGATTCCCCCGCCAAGTATCTTAAGTACATTGTCTCTCTATCGTTTTTAAATATGTCCATTAGTACCCCATAGAGAAGCAGAAATACTTCTGTATGATTCAACTGTATTTTTATGAAATAAAATCCTTTTGAAAGATGAGATGAGTGCGTTTTTGAAAATGATTTTAAAGACCAGCGTTTTGGTGTGATTAAATGTAAAAAAATATATACTTCTGCATTAATGTGGTGATATTTTAGTTCCCACGATTAATATTGGTTGGTTACTTTGATATTTTATGTCTTTTGATCTTTGTGTTCGACATAATTTTCTGTCATAAAATAACATTATTATGTTTGATTTTATTAAGTAATTTCTTCTGCGGTGGGATTAATTTTCGTTGATTATCCATGTAGCCAATCTATATGGAAGCATAAAGTTAATGTTTTTCCGTTTAACTGGGCCGTATTAAGTTTACTGCCGATGGGAATCCGCACACATTTAACGACCGTGTTTTCTTGTTTCAGGTACTGACATAAATATCTTCCGCTTCATTCGACGGCTAGTTTTATTGTGTTAGTAAATTAGTGGAGGTTTATTATGGCAGTAGACTCAAGTGGCCAAATAAACGGTGTACAAGACAAGTAACGACTTGGGGAAACGTAGCCTGCATGGATATTATTCGATTTTAAATACTACCTAGGCAATAGGTGCATTAAATTAAATTATATTGCTTATAAAGGTCGCCGGAAGACGCTGGATGCAGGTCGCTTCCAACCGGTACATATGGAAGTCCAAAGGGGAGGCCTATGTTCAGCAGTGGACGTCCTACGGCTGAGATGATGATGATGATAAATAGGTGCATTTCTAGGCATTTTACGTGATTCAGCGTCGACCGCATCTCCGCTCTCCATCAGGTGGGATGTGGTGTAACGTAGGCCTGCTTAGCATATTATTTAAAGTAAAATATAAGCTTGAGGGATTGCGATATTCACATGAATGTATCTGAGAAGTCTTTGCCAAGCCACTTTGTACAGCAGTGCGATGACTTGGATTAAAATATTTATAATAGTTATAACCTAAAGCTTTTGACGCAGTACGGCCATTTTTATCATCTTGACGACCTAACAACCCAAAAATAGAACCATTATGTTGGTTACATAGCTCACATCAACAGAAATCAGTCAATTGCCTATTCTTATGATTTCTCATAATCATAGGTTCTCATCATAAAGAAAATTGTGACACAAAAATAAACTTCAAGGTAAGTAAAATAGAGCTTCTTCTTTATAAAACTTATATAGGTACCGCTATGATTACTACAATAAATTACGCTACTATATATACACTATGATCAAAATAGCATCTTTTTAATTAAATAGGTAAACCATGTAGCCGTGTTCCGGCATGATGTTTAGTGAAGCCAAGGAAGGATTTATCCCGCTTTCTAGATTTAGTCTGCTACCATCTACAGCCGCATTGTTTAACATCACGCAAAAAAAGTATCTTACTCGACAATTTAATAAAAAGTAACAGTATGAAACATTCATCTAAATTTACTCTAACAAACTTTCACACAGCACCGCTTGGTTATGTTATGAACACTACCTGGTTAAATAGTCACTTTACTTAAATTGAAGGAACTCAAACCTAATGCTTCCCGAAAGTTTAAACGAACACGCAAAACCCATTATTTTGCGACGGAAACTAACTAAATATTAGAGATAAAGGACATCTTTTGCGCCGAATTTATTCGGTGGCGTCTATAGAAGTTACTTTTGTATTAAATTTTTTGGTTTTATTGTAAACTAGCTTATTTTTTTACCATATTTCAAGTTAATCGTATCAGCGGCTTAACCTATGAATAGATGAACCAATCAATCGGTTAGTAGTCAATCAGTGTACCAATACCGCGCTCTTCTTCTTTTTTTATACAGCTATTTAGATAAAAGGATGTAGGTAATTTATATAAGAACTCTAGTTAACTCTAGTTAACAAAATATTGTATAGATGGATGGAATGATATTTATATACTTATACGTTCTAAGACATATGGACCGATAAAACCAACATTTGATACGTAGGCAGCTTAAATCTTAGATTAACACATAGACTACTTGTTATCTAGGCAAGTACAGTTATTTTTTAAGTATGTAAACGTGTCTTAGACAAAAGATGATTTTACCTCGCTGGAATGTGTTTCCCTTAGTTGGCGAATATCAGGTATCGTCTCTACAGAATATAATAGTCCGGTCAAGCGCAACCGAGAGGTAGCGTTTAGTTAATTAAAACTGGACACCCATTACACGTACACCTAGTCACAGGAAGACACTCTGTTAACCTCGACAGGGGAAATACAACTTTGTGTAACTGACTTTAAGATAGAAAATCCAATGACAGTTTTTAATTTAAGCACTAAAGTTTCGTCCTGCCCCAAACGAGTAACAACCCCCAATGTGGTACAATTTCTGTATCATAATTGAAATGTTTATTTGAAGCCTGTTTGGGTCTGCTATGGTGGGTAAATTAGACGTCGTTTTGACAGTTGATTAAAATGAATGCGGATGTTGCTCTGTTGGTTACGATTTGTCCAGATTAGGCGATAGCTACAAACGCATAATATCGCTAATCACGAGATGTTAATAGATCGTTTAATTAAATTTCATGCTTTTACGCATTGCATAAAATAAGTGACATTATAATATGAGTTTTAATACATATTTTTAATGTTAAAACTATCAGACAGTTTTTACAATGAAAGCAAAAAACTTATTGCTAGCCGCGCTTTAATTTGCCTGGACAAAACACATTTTTAGTTGGAAATATTTGTGTGCTCCGTTTCTAAAGTTTTAGATAGACATCTACGGTCTCAATATCGGTGACTAAAGCATACTTTTATGTCAAATATAAAGCCTTAAAAAATAAACTAATGAGTAATGTTATCTCTGGAATAAGCTCAAAAAGATCTTCAACAAATGATCTAATGAGCAAAGGAATCACTTAAACGAGCTCAAAAAGGCACATTATTGTCAGGACCATACAATAACTGCAGATATAGTTAAACTGCCTCAAACTAATCGTCATTTGCACAGTATAAAAAAGCCAGTGAGCAAACTCGCACGGTCATAAAGGCCGACGTACAAAACGGGCCTCGCTCCAACAAATGGCCAACAAACACATTTACATTAGTTCCAGTAATGGACCGCATTTGTGCCACAGTTATACAGACAGTATCCTAACCTTTCTATTTCAAACCGGACAGAGTTAAAATTCTCCAACTAACGTACTGTGGTAAATTTTATATAGCCGCCGTTTCTCTGTGCTGAAATATGCGACTCACGAAAGAGATATAATAGTATTATTCTCTCTCAGTTAAAAAAAGCAAGTGTAGTCAAGCCGCTATTGGTCGACCTATGCGTATTTCCTTGACCAAATAATTGACGTTTTAAGATCAGGTCAAGAGTACCAAAAACCGGCGAGCATGCATGAAGATAGAAGAATGTGTTGAAAGTTAAGGAAGTTAAGGAAGAGGTGTGTCAGAATCGTACCAAGTGGAGCATACCCGAATATTATAAACTTTTAAATTTTGAAATACAATATTGCATCACGACCATAATATGTACTTATTTGCGAGTATACGTGTTATGATTTAATCTAGGTACCTACCTCTATATTCTCAGTCACTAATCCCCATTTCTAGAAGCATCGTTGTACACTAATACCGTTGATACAACCGAAGCGGTATTCGATTTCACAATACTCTTGTTAGATGATTAAATTTAAGTGGAATGCCGTGTAAATGTAGTTGAACCAACCGTACCCGACATTATAAGGTCGCATTTCTAACAGGAAATCCAATCTGTTCTACACTTAAGGGCTTGTTGCTGACTCATTTTAGGAGTACCTATTTAGATAGATATATCTCTATTTAGTCAGTTTCGATTGATTATACTCTATTAAGCCTTGTATTAAAGTAGAGACTTTAAATCTTTGTACTTTTAAAGTTAATTTTGGCAGATGAAGAATATACTCAGAACTCGATTAGTCCTAATAGTTTTTTACGTAAAGCAGCGCAATCGGGCTGCAACCGTGCATTCGAATTTGAACCTTATTTTAAGAACACGACTAGAAGTTAATAGAGGCTACTTTTGTTTTGAAGCGGTGGTGGCCCCTTGGTCAAGGGATTAAGGGTTATTATACCTCTAATAAATGGCAAATCTAGGACCCACGGACGTTGACGATCTCTTGCGTCATTGTTAAGCTATAAATTCAAGAGACAACACCTATTGCTAATATAATAATGTAATTCCCAATTTGCACAAATGTGTATGCACGATTTTTAAACTACTTCCAAAGTTGCGCCAATATTTGTCACATATTACAGTAACTATTCTTGTTTTAATCAGCGCCAGAGGTAAGAAACATACATATCGTACATTATGGCAGTAATTAAGACCAATGTTTGCGCCAATATTGGTCACGATCACTGATTACAGCTTTCGTGGAATTATCAGCGACAAATGTAAAAATCATAATAGACTAATGTTTAGCAAATTCAGCAATAAAGGCCAATGTTTTCGCCAATAATTGTCACATGTCACTGATAACAGCTACTACAGGTACTATTCGTTGACTTATCAGCGTCAACCGTGATAGAGTACATTAAACGGCAATATAAGACCAATGCTATATCAGACCAATGTTTGCACCAATATGTGTCACACATCACCGAAGAGGTACTATTCGTTGACTTATCAGCGCCAAAGGTGAGAACCGTGATAACGTGTATTATGATGGCAATATAAGACCAATAATGTTACAGCAGACCAATGTTTGCGCCAATATTTGTCACACATCACCGATGCCAGCAACTACTTGCTATTCGTGGACTTATCAGCGCTAAAGATGAAAACCGTGATAGCGTAGATTATGACGGCATTATAAGACCAATAATGTTATATTAGACCAATGTTTGCGCTAATATTGGTCACACATCACCAATAACAGCTACTAGAGGTACTATTCGTTTATTTATCAGCGCAAAGGTGAGAACCGTGATAGCGTAGATTATAACTGCATTATAAGACCAATAATGTTATATCAGACCGATGTTTGCGCCAATATTCACACATCACCGATAACAGCTACTAGAGGTACTATTCGTTGACTTATCAGCGCAAAGGTGAGAACCGTGATATAGCCCAGTCAATGAGTGCCCAAAAAGGGTATGTGGATCGAAAAGTCGAAAGCAGAAAAACTAACTTAGTAACTTTGTTTGGACTAGTTAGGAGATAAACATATTAAAAGTCCCCACCCCTCCGAGGTGAGCCCGAGGGGGGGAGGCCGCAGAAGGTCCCATTTGTAGGTTTTTTGCTTATATGTCAAAAACTGTGCGTTGTACGATATTTTGTTATACTACATTATTAAACCTCATAAAATTTTCTACAACTTAGGCTTTGACACTTTTTATCTATCTCCAATCTTTGTCCAGCTATGAGCTTCCAAACATGGTCTATTTTGAAGACGCTTAAATGAGTTTTCCATACAAAGTCGGTAAAAAAATCTTACAAAGTAAATTTGACCAACTTCTGGTTGTCGTATCATAATGAAACTTTGCAAATGTCTAGAAATCTGATGACAGTTTAATAATCTGGTACCACTGAACTGATCTGATGATGGAGCCTGGAGGTGTCTAATGAAACTCTTCAATGGCTATTAGTAAACCCGTCGAGTTTGGGCACATTACATTCAAATCGATGAGACTTTTTCATAACACTAGCTGTCGAGGGTCTGATAATGGACCAGGAGGTGCCTACGTCTCATCAATCCGAATGTAATGAGCCTAAACTCGCCGGTTTTACTAATAGCCATTAAAGAGTTTCAGTAGACACCTCCTGGCTCCATCATCAGATCAGCTCAGTGGTACCAGATTATTAAACTGTCATCAGATTTCTAGCCATTTGCAAAGTTTCATTATGATACGACAACCAGAAGTTGGTAAAATTTTATTTGTAAGATTTTTTTACCGACCTTGTATGGAAAACTAATTTAAGCGTCTTCAAAATAGACCATGTTTGGAAGCTAATAGCCGGACAACGATTTGAGATAGATAAAAAGTGTTAAGGCCGAAGTTGTAGAAAATTTTATGAGGTTTAATAATGTAGTACAACAAAATATCGTACAACGCACAGTTTTTGACATATAAGCAAAAAACCTAAAAATGGGGCCTTCTTCGGCCTCCCCCCCCCTCGGGCTCACCTCGGAGGGGTGGGGACTTTTAGTATGTTTATCTCCTAACTAGTCCAAACAAAGTTACTAAGTTAGTTTTTCTGCTTTCGACTTTTCGATCCACATTTCTTCTTTTACTGGACTAATAGCGTACATTATGACGGCAATATAAGACCAATAATGTTATATCAGACCAATGTTTGCGCCAATATTGGTCACACATCACCGATAACAGCTATGTACTAGAGGCATACTATTCGTTGACTTATCAGCGCCAAAGGTGAGAACCGTGATAGCGTACATTATGGCAGCAATTAAGGGCCGTACGTGTGGCGACGTTACACGCCTCGTTTATGTAAATTAATGTTTGTACATGTTTTGATTGTGGCGACTTGTTAGGGCCTTAACTAAGTTTTATGTGTTTTTTTTACTCTACGATATGTGGTTATTAAGTCAGTATAGATTTAACATAGTGGAAGTGAAACGATAATTCACTCTATAATAATATCATAATTTTATCACTTAAACGTGTAGTAATGCGCCACCGTGTTTATCTTTCTGTAAATTCCTCTCCATTCATTGATTGTCTGGAAGAAATCGCTTTTTAGCGATAAAACCGCCGCTTGTACATTTATATTTTTGACAATAATTTTCCACTTGTAATGTATTTGTACTTTTTGTGTGGTGTACAATAAAGCATTATCTATCTATCTATCTATAATATTATTTTCAACCTTTTATTATAAACGTGAAGGAATGGATGTCAGGATGTTTGTTACTCTTTCACGCCTAAACAGGTGGACCGATTGATAGTGCAAGAACATAATTGGAGCGGTCCATTTGCAAGACGCCTGTACCGCATCTTCCATTTTTATTTTATTCTTACCACTTACGTAATTAATCCTAAAGTTGGTAAAATTGAGTTTACATTATTACATATGCACGACGCATAAAAAAATGTTGCCGAAATAAAAATAAAGATAGCTGCCAGAGGCATACCCTAAATAAGGCACGCTGATGGAGGTTGCAACGAGTATTTTTTTTAAATTGACCGAATATATTTCGAATACGAGTGCTTTTTGTGTGCTAGAAACCCATATTTTATAACGGAACTCAAATAACTCTTATACACCGAGTGACATAAAGCAGCGGCCCTACAGCGCAGACCGCAACGTTACGTCGAATTTATCACTGGGACAAGCACAAAATATCATTTGTGTGAGCGTTACTTTACTGCTATTTTGTTGACTAAACATTATGAAAAAAATCGTTATTCATTAAATAAGATAAACTAAACTATAAAGGTCTACAATGGGTGATCTTATTGCTTAGAGATCTCTTCCATCGATATCTTCCAGGCAACTTTGCATTGAATGTTTGAGACTAAAGATTGGGGTGTGATTTTGTACATTTTTTTTTGTAATTTATTTCATATCATCATCTCGGCCGCAGGACGTCCACTGCTGAACATAGGCCTCCCCTTTGGACTTCCATATATTCCATTTCATATAAAAATCAATAGTTTTCAAATAACGGTAAATACACAAACCCATATATCCAACATCATACGTAGACTCGGTTTTGTTTCGCCATACATAACTCTATGCTAGGATCTATGAGTTGCAAACGCATTGACCGCGCAACAGCAATCGAATAACTCTGAGTGACAGACGACTCGCAGCACCGAGCTGTACGAATTTATTAACGTGACGCGCTTGATCCGAAACATTGAGATACTGTGTGAAAGGAACCCACCCACTGGACAAAACCGTGTCGCCAAGCCGTCATTATGACCCACTGTGTGTAATTTTGATGAAGTTGCGGCCATCCTATTTATTTTTTTATTCGATACACGATGTCAAATAACAGCTCGGAATCTAACTCCAATGAAATTCTTTCCAGTAGTTTAGAAGATACAAGGCCTTTCTTGAAACTATAGAAAAAACATTAGAAACGCTTTTGCGCTTTCGTGTTCTCGCATTTCTTTGATTAATTAATGTATTATGTTGAGGAGCATGCTAACGTATTTTTTGATATTAAATAACTACAAGAATTCGAATCACAAGTACGTAAAAAAATACATTTTGTGGTTTTTCAAATATATTTTTTTTCTCAGAAATCCTGTTTGTTTAGCATTTTCTTTTAAAACTACAGTATCGTTAGGTTATGTTTTATCTCTCCACCAAATATAAAATCAAAATATCAAAGGACCGCTGAGTTACAGATTTTCAAAAATATTGGTTAGGGCTGTCCCTTTTCATATTTTTACATAAAATAAATATTGACCACTAGCTAACACGTTGACATGTGGCACTGCAAGATTAGTATAAGCGGATAAAAAAAAAACAAGAGTTGAGGACGAGGAACAATAGATGGCGTGAGTGGTCAGTCAAATTGAAAACCTTTTTTAACAAAATAGATTATATTTCAGAAATATTATATTCTATTGATCATATTTTGTTAATTGGTGCCAAATAATAGTAAATATATCGATAAAATTATTTTTGTTTACAGATTGATAAAGAAAAAAATAATTACTCTAAATTATATATCGTTTTTTAATTTGCAAACTTTGGACTCAAAAAGTATAATGATAAGGCCGCCCATTGTGGACCAATGTGTTATAATATTGTCATAATAAATTTAAGTACTTTTTGTTATATTGGTGGCAAAAAAGAGTATATCTATTCTGTAAAATCCTAGAATAAACGGATGGTTAGAATAGGTATACAATAAACATTCAAGAGAAAGGTAAAGGAGTTTGAAGATTTGTGGTATACCTACTGGTTTATTAGGTTTCGGCGCAGACCGCGATTTCAAAAAAAATGGCGGTAAGTATACCACAAATCTCCAAATACCACAACAAAGATATTCCGACAAACACCAACCATTCATAAATTTCATGAAAATATATAATACGGACCAGTAGGTATGCCACGTTCCGTACAACCCCATTCAATTATTTGTTCCCCAATTACACCTAAAATCTTTTATAATTATTTGAAAACTTTAAAAATCGTCATTTCTAAATATATCGCAACATACTTACATATTACGAACTATGGACCTACTTTTTGAAGTTGGTTAAAAATACTAACAAGCTACTTTTCGATTTAATTCGCTTTATGTTTAAACATAATGTGGGCAGATGTAAATTTTATACGCTAATATAATTTTTAAATTTTGACAACCCTATTTCCATAGAAATTTTTAGTTTCCTTAGAAATACATTTACTCAGCCGTCCTTTGATGAACGCATTTGAAATTTTAATGTCTCATAAGTAATTACATTTATTACCTAACCTAAAAAAAGAAAATGCTAATATACAAGGAAAACTAAAATATTTAAGGAAAACTGAAAATCAGAAAAACTTTAATTAAACTGTAGGTTTATGAAGTACATCATTGATTTTAATATATAATATGTATTAAATATGTTTATATCATCCTATATTACTACAATTTTAATTTTGTTTACGATTTATATTTTATAACAATATAAACATTTTTGTGAGGTCATTAACCTTTTTCAAAAAAAATCATAGCTTCTAAACTATTGGAAAGAATTTCGTCGGAGCTGGATTTGGAGCTTCAATTTGACATCGTCTATCGAATAAAAATATAAAATAGGATGGCCGCAACTTCATCAAAATTACACACAGTGTGACCGTGTTTCGGGCTAAAGTTCAGTGAAGATAGATTTATTCCGCCTTCTAGGTATAGTCTGCTAACACCTACGGCTTATTTGCTTCACATCACGCGACATCGTGGTCAAAGGCTAACCTACAATAAATTTAAAAAATATTCCACAATTCTCAAAAAACGGTAAATACTCAAATCTATGAGTTGCAAGCGCATTGATCGCGCAATAGCAATCGAATAACTCTGAGTGACAAACGACGCGGTCTTGCATCGTGACTCATCGTGAATTTATTAACGTGACGCGCTTGATCCGAAACATTGAGAGACTGAGTGGAAGGAACCCACCCACTGGACAAAACTGTGTCGCCAAGCGGTTCTGACCGTGTTCCGTCATGATGTTCAGTGTAGCCCGGGATTTATTCTGCCTTCTAGGTTATTTCTGGTACCATCTACGGCCACATCGTCGGTTAACATCACACGAGATCGTGGACAAAAGCTAACCTTTGTTTAATAAAAAAGTTTTAGCATTCTCAAAAAACGATAAATATTCGAATCTATGAGTTGCAATAATAACGAGTGACAGAAATTTATTAAGAGCCATTGAGAGATCAAGTGAAAGTTTCCACCCACGCAGCTCCTTAAACTTATAAGGTTAAACGTTACGTTAGACAAACTTAAGATACATTATAGGCTTGAAAACCGGAGGCTCTGGGTTAAAATCCCAGTGTGTGACAAGATTTTCGCCTGGATGCTATCTCAGAAGGAACTTTATACTGTTTATGTTGGCTATTTCCTATGGAACCAATAATAATATGTAGGAGGTAGTCATTAAATCATGTTGCAAAATCTGAAACTGCAAGATATGGGTTAGCCATATACAACTTACAATTTATTGTTATTTGGTTCTGACTACATATATGTACGTAGGGTAACTTTTTCTGTTTGGAGTATAGACTCCACAGATGACTATCACCAAGGCTCCGATGATTTCGGTGATACGGTGTTATGCCGCACTTATATTTTTTGCTGAATAGTATCTTTTTATATAAATTATTTGTAAAACTACCCTCTTTTACGCACATGAAATTTTCCACCTAAGAACTGTAATAAGTTAAAGTAAAGAGCGAAATGCGCTTCGCCCATATAAATCTTGGTAAAATTAAATGTACCGCGACGTTTTAAGACTGCGGCAATCGTCGAACACATTCGTTTAAACCAAAAACGGAATTCACACCGCACACTTGCGTTCTACGCAACGTCACAGAAGTGTTTTTACAGTAGGCGCATTAGGTACTTTAAATCTATGCTGTTTTTATTAATATTTAAATCTCACTAGATACTACTACCACTATCCTACTCTTGCTCTTCCAGTGAATTTATTCGCATAAATGTTGATAGCCTGGAAGAGGTCACTCACAGCGATAAAGGTGTAATAGCACTAAGCAGCAACTGCAATGTAGCGGCGCGGCGCGGCCAAGTATTTTTGTATGAAAATGTATGAAACATACCGCACTACCTGGCAGCAGCGCGGCGCGGCACAGTGCGGCATTTTCATACAAATAACTTGGCCGCGCCGTGCCGCGCCGCGCCGCCGCATTGCAGTTGCCGCTAAGTGCGATTTGACCTTTAGGTCGCCAATTGTGGACTAAATTCTAAACATAATTATTTGTGTTGCCTTGGTAATGATTAGGTGTATTTTAAGACAAGGTTGTGTGAGAACCAGTAATGTTGTTACAGTAATTCTTCTTCATTATATGCGTCGTAGCATAACATGTGCGTAGCTAAACGCTACGAAGACTCGTAGATGTCTACGCGCTCTGTAAAGAAATTGCTACGAGATTTTGTCTCTATTTAGTTGGCAGGATTTCATCCTGTTTCACTACGAATTTGACATTTAGTCGTACCAATAATATTTTAGTGTAATATAATGATATCGGAAATGATCCCACTGTACCCCTAGCAACAATTGCGTAACAGAAACCGCCATAAATTTCAGGTCGGGCCTCCGTTTCACCGGCGATAAATCTAACCATTCACTAATACACCACATTCAAATGTACTGGAGGGGTGGTAGGTGAGGGGTTAATCTTGTATGCGGCTTGAGATTTCATCCCCCCTTTTAACCCCCCAATTCCACCCCTTTTTCACCTTAGCAGCGTTACTTATGTGCGTCTTGAAGGTGTGTGCTTAATTTTTATTGTTTTTCAAGTATTAACGTTTTAATTGTAGGATATACCTAGTCAGGTCATAAGTATTGTCACACAGTAAAAACTTTTCTTTTAGAATGCTGGCCACAAAAAAGTTTTAGCCCAGTCAATGAGTGCCCAAAAAGGGTATGTGGATCGAAAAGTCGAAAGCAGAAAAACCAACTTAAGAACTTTGTTTGGACTAGTTAGGAGATAAACATACTAAAAGTCCCCACCCCTCCAAGGTGAGCCCGAGGGGGGAGAGGCCGAAGAAGGTCCCATTTTTAGGTTTTTTGCTTATATGTCAAAAACTGTGCATTATACGACATTTTGTTGTACTACATTATTAAACCTCATAAAATTTTCTACAACTTCGACCTTGCTACTTTTTATCTATCTTCAATCGTTGTCCAGCTATGAGCTTCCAAACATGGTCTATTTTGAAGACGCTTAAATTAGTTTTCCATACAAAGTCGGTATAAAAATCTTACAAATAAAATTTGACCAACTTCTGGTTGTCGTATCATAATGAAACTTTGCAAATGTCTAGAAATCTGATGACAGTTTAATAATCTGGTACTACTGAGCTGATCTGATGATGGAGCCAGGAGGTGTCTAATGAAACTCTTCAATGGCTATTAGTAAACCCCTCGAGTTTCGGCACATTACATTCGAATCGGTGAGACTTTTTCATAACACTTGCTGTCGAGGGTCTGATAATGAACCAGGAGGTGCCTACGTCTCATCAATCCGAATGTAATGAGCCTAAAGTCGCCGGTTTTACTAATAGCCATTGAAGAGTTTCAGTAGACACCTCCTGGCTCCATCATCAGATCAGCTCAGTGGTACCAGATTATTAAACTGTCATCAGATTTCTAGACATTTGCAAAGTTTCATTATGATACGACAACCAGAAGTTGGTAAAATTTTATTTGTAAGATTTTTTTACCGACCTTGTATGGAAAACTAATTTAAGCGTCTTCAAAATAGACCATGTTTGGAAGCTAATAGCCGGACAACGATTTGAGATAGATAAAAAGTGTTAAGGCCGAAGTTGTAGAAAATTTTATGAGGTTTAATAATGTAGTACAACAAAATATCGTACAACGCACAGTTTTTGACATATAAGCAAAAAACCTAAAAATGGGGCCTTCTTCGGCCTCCCCCCCCCTCGGGCTCACCTCGGAGGGGTGGGGACTTTTAGTATGTTTATCTCCTAACTAGTCCAAACAAAGTTACTAAGTTAGTTTTTCTGCTTTCGACTTTTCGATCCACATTTCTTCTTTTACTGGACTATTTATTGAATTCGAATTTCGAATTGTTCATGAAAATAAAAATGTATACTTTTTAGAATTTTACTCATTTTTAGGGTTCCGTACCTCAAAAGGAAAAAACGGAACCCTTATAGGATCACTTTGTTGTCCGTCCGTCTGTCTGTCTGTCTGTCTGTCTGTCTGTCTGTCTGTCAAGACCCTTTTTCTCTGAAACGCGTGGAGGTAACAAGCTGAAATTTATAGGAAATACTAAGGTCTATTGCTTCTTAGAGCTGTGAAAATTTCAAACTTCTAAGCCAACGCAATCAAAAGATATAGTCGAATATGTCGCAAATTTCAGCAAATTTTCGACATTACCAAATAAATCAAAACCTACGGGGCACTTCCCGTAAACTCAGAATCTTGAAATTTGGCACGAAGTAATTCCTTAGAGCACAGATAAAGGAAAAATTGCGAAAACTAAAAATTTTTATTTGCATCATATGAAAAAAATATTTTGAATAATTTTATACCTACTACCCTTTTTCTCATGAACGCGTAAACGTATTAAATTGAAATTCATATCAAATACTCAAGTCTATAATACCTTTAAACTGTAATAAAATCAAACCTCTATGTCAACGCATTCAAAAGAAACAGCAATTTTAGTCGCAATTTTAAACTCGCAATTACTCTCAAAAAATCAAAACCTACAGGGTACTTCCCGTGATCTTGGAATCTTGAAATTTGGCACAAAGCAACTTCTTAGAGCACAGATAAAGGAAAAATTGCGAAAAGTGTAAATTTTTAGTTACATCATGTAAAAAAATATTTTTATTAATTTCATACTTACTACCTTATTTCTCATGAACGCGTGCAGTTATTAAACTGAAATTCATATCAAATTCTAAGGTCTATAATACCTTTAAACTGTAATAAAATCAAACCTCTATCTCAACGCATTTAAAAGAAACAGCAATTTTAGCCGTATTTTTTAACTCGCGACTACTCTCTAGGGAATCAAAACCTACAGGTTACTTGCCGTTAACTCAGAATCTTGAAATTTGGTACGCAGCAACGTTTTAAATCACAGGCACAGGGAAAATTGCGAAAACTGTAAATTTTTAGTTACATCATATAAAAAATTTTTTTTAATCATTTCATACTTACCACCTTATTTCTCATGAACGCGTACAGATATTAAATTGAAATTCATACTAAATACTCAGATTTATAATACCTTTAAGCTGTAAAAAAATCAAACATCTATGTCAACGCAATCAAAAGAAACAGCAATTTTAGCCGCATATTTTCAAACTCGCAAGTACTCGCAAGGGAATCAAAACCTACAGTATATAATATTATACCCACGTTTCCTTAGGGTTCCAGAGAAACCCGTAGGTTTGTACGGAACCCTCGGTGCTCGAGTCCTACTCGTACTTGACCGGTTTTTAAATATGGAGTGGACGCTTAAAGAAGACCGTGTTGCAGTTATTGCGTTGCATCGTTGCGGTTACGCGCCATTTCAAATTTTTGACATACTGAAAAATTTGAATATAACCAAAAGATTCGTTTATCGTACCATCAAACGATACAATGAAGACTCTAGTGTAGATGACAGGTCAAGAAGTGGTCGCCCTCGGTCTGTTAGGACTCCAGCAGTGATAAAAGCTGTGAAGGCGCGAATTCAAAGAAATCCCAAACGTAAGCAGAAACTGTTGGCCCTTCAGATGGGGTTAAGCAGAATCACGGTGAAAAGGGTGTTAAATGAAGACTTAGGGCTTCGGGCATATCGAAGAAAAACAGGACATCGTTTAAATGCTCGTCTAATGGACCTGAGACTGAAGAGATGCCGCGCTTTGTTGAAGCGGTACGCGAGAAAAAAATATCGAGAAATTCTTTTTTCGGATGAAAAAATTTTTACCGTAGAAGAGAGCTACAACAAACAAAATGATAAGGTGTACGCACACAGTAGTGAAGAAGCGAGACAGTCAGATGAGAAGCGAAACTACGAAGTGATAATATTCTTCCACCCAGTAATTTTACTAGCTACAGTGCCCTTCTACCTAAGCACAGTAATGTTTGCAGATCATTGCTCAGGCAGTAGAATAACTGGCACCGTTGGGGTACCCACCTAATCGTCCTTCTATAAAAGAAGTATACCCCGGTAAAATTTAGGCCGTGAAATTACTCTGGCCAAATTATCCTTCTTACAAGAGTATACCGGTATAAAAAGTAAAATTGTGTGCATGAACCCAATTGCAGTAGTCCATTTGCGAAACGCTAATATCATACTTTCCTTTTTATTTTAATCTAAAAGTTAAGACATTTTCTTCAAGTTCAAAAGTATAAATATAATTCAAAACATAAATTGTCACGTTCGCGACATTTCTTATACGTAAAACATCTAAAGGGAATAAAATAATAATGTGTCACGGCTATGATTTTCAATGGAGCCTTTCTATTTGAAACGTTATACGAGTTATATTTCCACTTCTGTACGCTTTTAGAATGGCAATAATATTATGATAAAATAGCAAAAAATACTATAAAAAACTTAAAGTAGGAGTAAATCTAGAAATAAACAAATGGGCGGGCTTATCGCAAAAAGGAATCTCTTACAGGTTACCTATAACAGTATGGGACGAATTAAAAGATTATGTACAGCATTACCCATTTTTATTATTTATATATTTTAAATATTAACAGCATGTTTATTTTCCTTTTTTTTTACATTGAAAACCTTAACATCGACATGAATTTCTCAAATCATTCAACGCTATTTATACCAAGCTTTCGCTATATTTTTCAATTTGATTTTTATGTCATTGAATTAAGGTTCACATTAGTGTACGATCATCACTTTGCGTTTAAATTTGGGACTCTTGAAAACAATCATAGGTAACATATTAGAAGAGGTGACGCGAGATTGCTTTTGCATACTTTGCATTTTGTGGACCAATATTTCATTTATACTCGTGTGTACAAAAAAATACTTGTTTATAAGTAAAATACATGCAAATTTTGGTGCTTATTTTTCACTTCATCATAATTTATTAGGTATCAACATCATCATAATTAAGGGTTCAACACTCATACTTTCATTCATTTATTCTGCCATTTTCACTGACTTTTGCAGTCCGCTGTGTTCATAACTCTTCTGATTTTGTCTTTATATTAGACAATAGTCACGTTAGATCAGATCACTATAATTATTATTTCTTACACTTGCTCTTTTGAAAAAGGTTTGAAAGACCTGTGTGACAGAGGATATGCGTGCTTAGGCAGTGGATGAAGATATGACGGATGATAGAACAAAATGGAGGAGAAAAACGTGTTGTGCCGACCCTACCTAGTGTGGGATAAGGGCAGGAAGATGATGATGCTTGCCCTTTTGAACAGTACAGTGAGTAAGTCGCGGCAAGTATCCTAAAATACATTTCAGTGGAAACAATCAATCTTGTCGAAGTTTCCGAGGTAACTCGACTCGGCTCGACCGCAAGCTTGAGGCGTTAAAATTTGACAAGCAAAATGGAAACTTTTTATTGGAGCTCTCATCTCACGAAGTTGCAAACTCCGCCATAATATTTAAGAGGCAAGTTTTGAAACTCGCAAATATGAAAAAGGCCGTATCTCGAGTTATCAAGTTATTTTTTTTTATTTTGGGGCTCAGTGGAGAATTTTGTCGTTGCGGTTTATATGGTGCTTAGAATATTATTATAAAAGATGTTTTTGCGATGGCGTGACGACCTGATCACGTATGTAGAGAGCTGACAAGAAGAACTGGCGTTATATAGAAAATGGAGGAATTTAGGGGAGGCTTTTGGCCAACAGTTTAGGCTGATTATTATAATTATAGAAGTAAAACATAAAAACAAAAATATTTTTAGGTAGTTGGCTATAATATTGTTATAAAATATTATTCATGTCTGTTTCTTTTAACGAGTTTTGTATAGTTCTTTTTCAAATGTGGGTGTTTATTACTTCTTCACGTCAAAATAGCTAGATAAAATGATATGATAATATGATGATTTGTTAATATTATCCCACCAAAAACATTCTGTAAAAAACTAGCCAAGTCTCGATGGAGCTGCTTGTTTATCTCTAAAAAGTAATGAAATCTAGACAAAGTCGTGCCAAGTATAAGGTTCCTTACTGCGATTTCTTTATTATTATAGTTAATGTTGTGTGACTTGGTCGTTGAAGGGTACACAAGGGTACAAAACCAGATGCTCCATGACACTTGGATCGCCTAAACATAAGTATTATTGAAATACGCAGCTTTATCAAGCCTACAATTGACTGGTTATCCAATCAACGTTTTCCAAGTGGAAATTTTCTATCGTGAATGGGTAGCGGACAGATTGGTGCAATAGTGTCATGGAGCACCTGGTATAATACCCTTGTGTACCCTTCAACGGCCAAGTCACACAACATTAACTATAATAATAAAGAAATCGCAGTAAGGAACCCTATACTTGGCACGACTTTGTCTAGATTTCATTACTTTTTAGAGATAAACAAGCAGCTCCATCGAGACTTGGCTAGTTTTTTACAGAATGTTTTTGGTGGGATTTCACTTATTTTTGTAGAAACGCTATATTATAAGGTTATCAGAAATACAAACCGTAAGCGCTTTAAAATACAGCCAGCGCCATCTAGATACGTGTGCGTTCACTCTTAGTCCAATGCATCATAATATTATACCGGGATTATAGTTGACCACGCTAGATATCGCCTGATCATAACTGACGATTTACGACACATATACACACTCACATATACATATATTATGCCTTAAATATATTTTGAATTAATAAGTTGGATATTACACAATTTTAACCATTGACTGCAAATGTTACTTTGTAATCCTATACATTTATATGAGATTACAAAGTTATTTATGCAGATGAATTATCTCGAAAACGAGACCGAAATTGCATGTTTTTTTAGTTTTCCTATGGCTTATACAATAAATTCTAAGTATGTACCAAATTTCAGCTCTCTGAGTTTATGGGAAGTACTAGTTCTATTTTGATGATCATGAGTGAGTGAGTGTCGAAAATGCGAAACTTTGCTTTCGCTTAACTTCGGAACTTAATGACCTACAGACTTGAAATTTTGGATTTT
The DNA here is from genome assembly GCA_947507615.1 of Hemithea aestivaria. Lineage (NCBI taxonomy): Eukaryota > Metazoa > Arthropoda > Insecta > Lepidoptera > Geometridae > Hemithea > Hemithea aestivaria. Next base: position 15,431,547 of record OX382330.1, read on the forward strand.
AAGTATGTAATTATAGCTTACTGGATGACGAAAATTTCTGTGTTCTGGTCTTATCCAGAGGTTCTCAAATAGGGGCCTGAAAATGCGACGAAATGGTTCCTGTAAAGATGGTACGGCAGTGCTTGCTTCGCGCTCGACTTGGCGGGGGCACTACCGTGCCCCCAGATTACATGAAGGCATGCAGGGTTTGCTGAAATACTCACACTCCTAATAAACTCGAACTATTATATTTCACACTACAATAAATTTACAAAACTTCAGTAATGTAACAAAAGACGACAAAAATAGTTGTAAGCAGAAAAAAGTTATAAAAAACATCGGGAACCCTCGCGTCTAATACGCGACTCTCTCGAGGCAGTTATTTTTATTTTTTGCGCGCAAACTTTGTTTCGTGCTAGGTATAAACAAGTGTAGGGAGCTTAAGTTACCTTCACACTGGAAACAAGTTTTTAGCTGATAAAACTCGGGAATTTTGGGAACAGCGGTGTTACCTTTACGCATTATTTGTTTGTTAGGTAACTGTTTTTATTTGTGTGTGATATAGTTTTTTGTTTTTTTGAAGTGAAAACTTCTTTAGCGGCGCTGAGCACTTTTTTGTATGGGTAAAAACTTTAAAACTCGCGTCAGGGTCACGTGATGCTGATCGAAAAAGCGTAAGATCGAGGGGAAGGGAGAGGAACTAGTATCTCTCACTCTTTCTACCGTGCCTGAGTGTGCTCTGCTCTGTTGATGGTGTAAAAGTCGTCGAAATTATGGATGGAAGTTGATTTTTCTGAGAGATAAAATTTAATGTAATATATAAATAACGATATAATATTATAAATAACAACATATAAATTGTCATATTTGTGTACGATAGCGCAATAAATAAACATTGTATTCTACCTCATAAATGATAGTACTTTTATACTTATAATTAAACACAATGTTAATATTGAAGTTTTCACTTCTGCCGGCACTCCCGGAGTGCTACCTTTTTTTTTTATTACAAATTATGTTTTATTCATATGTCTGGAAAAGAGAGGTTTCGGCAGAACAATGCATTAAATTAAGATCTGATATTATGTACCTGGAATCTATGAATAAACAAATTCTTATTCAAACATTATCTTTTCTATTATTTCCTTCACCCTACAAATATTATAAAGGGGAAAATGTAGATGTGTGCTTGTTACGTCTTTACGCCTAAAAGGCTAAATTTTATTTTAAAATTTGATTCGTACTGTAATGTCCAATTAATTATTGTCTCAATCCGATCAGTTCTGATTTGAGTTCTCAGTCAGTCAACCAGTCACCCTTACTTTTAATAAATAATACCTATACCTACTACAAAGTCACCTACAGAAAATAATAAACATTATAATAATATGATCCAAGATAACTCAATTATTATTTAATATATTTTCATAATAATATATATATTGAAGGTAAATAATACTTTTATCCAGTCCCAACCCTCATTATCTGTATTTGGAAACTCTTACATATTAAGCCACAAAAACGCAGACGCGTTCGCTTTAACTTTGACATTGGGAATTTGGAGGTTGTTAGATAAAATTATATTGAAAAATAATAAATAAAATTCAGATAAATTAATAGTAACCACATATTATATAACCACTATATTCAATATGAATGACGTTTATTTAAATGAATTTACCTCCCCCAAATATAGGTAAGTACTTTTTAAGAACTGGAAGAGGTGTTTACCCAGCAATGGGATAAGCAAGAAAACAAAAAACCCAGATTGTTTATTTATTATAGGTTAGCATTTGGGTTAAAAATCCCTTCCCAGCTTCACTGAACATCAAGCCGGAAGACGGTAATAATGACCGCTTGGCGACATGACTTTGTCCAGTGGGTGGTAACTAGTCACGGCTAAAGCCTACCACGCCAGCCACGCCAGCCTGCCACGTTCAAAACCAATATATACCTACCACAGCAGTACATTATTAAAGTTCATGCACCCTATCTTTGTGCTAAATAAAAATGTAATGTTTTCGAACTCCCAACACTCGTAATTCGACGTATTTCATTGGCAGTCCAATACTTTATTGGGCAATCTACGTTTCAAACAATGCTTTTTGGGACATTTTATTTGTATTTTATTTGACAGTAGCCTTTGGCGACGTATTAAGTGGGGTTTTCGGGGAAAACAGATTGAAAATATGGAACGTTCATTTCTTTTATGGTGGCGTTTTGGGGCAAGTGAAAAAACCGTTATGAATGTGCGTGGATTTTTTAACTTAGGCCATTGTTCATTGGAATAGGTGCTAATATTATTGTTTTTGCTTTAACTTTACTCATAGAAACAAACAATATGTAATATTCTACTCAAAATATCGTTATATCTAATTATGTGCACCCGATGAAATTATGCATAATTTGCAGACTAAATTACTATTATTAACTAAAACAACAAAAACGGCGCAATTCACGTCTAATATTGTCGAGAATATCTCGACCACGTTGCAGGCGTGAACTCCTGATGCAGGACATCGTAATTGTCCGAATCCGTGGTCGAGATATATTAGACGAGTTGTGCCGTTTTTGTTGTTTTAGTTATGGAGAACACTCGATAGTTTTAAAAATCGTTTAAATAACTATTACAGTAGCTGATCCTGGCAACTATCTTGCAACTAGCTAAAAAATTAGAGCCGCTGCCTAACATCAATTGATGCAGCTTGCCGAAAGACCTTTTTGATATAAGAGTTATTAATAGGATAGGTATATGAAACAGTCTATTTGACAGAACATTTCCGGTACAAGCTGCTAAAATAGTGTGCTTTTTGGTCTTTCTACAAGTGCTGTTGCTCAAGGTCTTCCATGTGAAATGGACCGCAACAAAAAAACATACCGTTAAATTATGACAAAATATGATAACTCAATAAACGTTTTCAGAGAATGTCTTTTTGTCTTTTATTGAATAAATTATCCCACCAAAAACATTCTGTAAAAAACTAGCCAAGTCTCGATGGAGCTGCTTGTTTATCTCTAAAAAGTAATGAAATCTAGACAAAGTCGTGCCAAGTATAGGGTTCCTTACTGCGATTTCTTTATTATTATAGTTAATGTTGTGTGACTTGGCCGTTGAAGGGTACACAAGGGTACAAAACCAGATGCTCCATGACACTTGGATCGCCTAAACATAAGTATTATTGAAATACGCAGCTTTTTCAAGCCTACAATTGACTGGTTATCCAATCAACGTTTTCCAAGTGGAAATTTTCTATCGTGAATGGGTAGCGGACAGATTGGTGCAATAGTGTCATGGAGCACCTGGTATAATACCCTTGTGTACCCTTCAACGGCCAAGTCACACAACATTAACTATAATAATAAAGAAATCGCAGTAAGGAACCCTATACTTGGCACGACTTTGTCTAGATTTCATTACTTTTTAGAGATAAACAAGCAGCTCCATCGAGACTTGGCTAGTTTTTTACAGAATGTTTTTGGTGGGATTTCACTTATTTTTGTAGAAACGCTATATTATAAGGTTATCAGAAATACAAACCGTAAGCGCTTTAAAATACAGCCAGCGCCATCTAGATACGTGTGCGTTCACTCTTAGTCCAATGCATCATAATATTATACCGGGATTATAGTTGACCACGCTAGATATCGCCTGATCATAACTGACGATTTACGACACATATACACACTCACATATACATATATTATGCCTTAAATATATTTTGAATTAATAAGTTGGATATTACACAATTTTAACCATTGACTGCAAATGTTACTTTGTAATCCTATACATTTATATGAGATTACAAAGTTATTTATGCAGATGAATTATCTCGAAAACGAGACCGAAATTGCATGTTTTTTTAGTTTTCCTATGGCTTATACAATAAATTCTAAGTATGTACCAAATTTCAGCTCTCTGAGTTTATGGGAAGTACTAGTTCTATTTTGATGATCATGAGTGAGTGAGTGTCGAAAATGCGAAACTTTGCTTTCGCTTAACTTCGGAACTTAATGACCTACAGACTTGAAATTTTGGATTTTAAGTATGTAATTATAGCTTACTGGATGACGAAAATTTCTGTGTTCTGGTCTTATCCAGAGGTTCTCAAATAGGGGCCTGAAAATGCGACGAAATGGTTCCTGTAAAGATGGTACGGCAGTGCTTGCTTCGCGCTCGACTTGGCGGGGGCACTACCGTGCCCCCAGATTATTATGTCATGTTATTTTATTATTAGAATAGAATAGAAAACTCTTTATTATATTATCATATCTTGATTTTATAGGTATATTGAAAGGTAAAGAATGTTCTCAGTTTTGAGATGTCACGTTGCAAAGAAACGCATTAGACCCTATTACAACACTGAAAACCTTATCATACATTCATAATTCAAGCAAATCCTCATGTGACAGTCAAACTAATCCTCATTGACCGCTTTACCTAATCTACCTCAAGACAAACATATCCGAATCATAGCGCCGATGGTCGATGGAGGCGCAAACAGATGCCGGAATCAGCCTTGTACTTGTATCTGTAACTAAGGATACAGCTACCCGTAACTAAGAGATCTGTAGACGTAAATACAGTATGGGCAGATAAGTAAATAAATTATTATTGAGGTTTTAACTCTAATAGAACTTACACTGTCATATTACAATAACAATAATTATATTATATAGGTTGTGCAGCCAGTTTTAGTTCTTTGGGATTACTGTACGGCATATAACATGATTTTACGAAACATGTTTTTTTTTGCTTTGAATTGTTATTTTTACCCACAGTTTAAAGACAGCTTCTTTCTTTTAAATTAACATCAATTATTACGCACTAAAAAAAAAAGCGTACAAATTTGCTAAAACTTTCAATATGATGATTTTTCCCTTCCTTTCTTCCTCAGTCGGCCCTTTAAAGACTTTAATTATTTTCCTTTACTTATTAAAAATTACCTTTTATCAATGACATATTGTTCTTTAACCTCTTTTGTTAATAATAGTATTAGTGTTATTTAAATACTAATACTACTCCACTCTGCCTACCGCAAGATTATATTACGTATGTACCTAAGTAATACTATTTAAAACAAAAACCCAATCTATTAACAAATAGCTTTTCTTGACACATTTCCTTATTGTAACAGTAAACTATAGTTAAATAAAAATGTCCATACTGTAAATATGTCGACCAACGCTTAAACCCCGTGGCTGCCCTATATACATTAGTATATAGAGGCCAGTTTCACCTCAGCTACCCGTAAATAATACAGCGTCACCGTTGGATTTGCGAACGTCACTGTGACAAAGGAAAATGCGCCCCGAGTTATGACACTCTCGACTCCCTTTTGTTTGGCTAATGTCACCGTTTTTTATATGCCTTTTTATACCTATAAAGGTAAGTATAGACCGGAGCTTTATCTAATTTTTTTATTACGTTGTTAGTAATAGTATTTTCCATTTTTTAGGATAATAAGTGACAGAATCTGCAAATCAGCCCGACGGTAAGCATCGTGACTACTCATATTAGATACAATACCACACAGTGGATGACATCCATACTTAGTGGTGCTACCATCTTTCGGCACCAAGCGTTTTGCTTTAACCTTTTTAATAAGCTTTTAACCTTTATTAATCTAAATATATAAAAGGAAAGAGTGACTGACTGACTGATCTATCAACGCACAGCCTAAACCGCTGGACGGATTGGGTTGATATTTGGATCATAGATAGGTTTTATGCCGTAGACCTCCGCTAAGAGAGGATGCGGGAAAAGCCGCAAGCATAAGCTAGTATAAAATAAATAGACAGTGTTTTGAAATACAAAATTCTATGCGGCATTTCATCAAAAGATATTGCGTTAGTACAGCCGTGGCGTATTTTAATGGATAACTTACACTCACGATAGTTACCAAAGTGGTATTTACAACACTACGCCTTATTTTAATAAAGAATAGGTACAATATCAATCAAATGTTCAAGTAAGTACAATAAATGCTCTAGTCTACACTCACCCTATACCTATGAGTAACGTTTTTTTGTTACGAGAAAAGGAGCAGGTGTCGAGTTTTGTGACGTGTCCGTTTTGTTTACGCTTCCAAGGTGTCTCCTTTATTGGTGCGACAGGCTGTGTTTGTGTGGTGCTTTTGTCTGTGTTTCTGTATGAAAAATGGATTGTACAGTTGTTATGGCAACTATTTTAGTTGTTGCTTCTGATAAAAAGGTTGTTGATAGTGATGAAGAAATTTTTACTAATGTAAAATAAACAATCCCTCATATTTTATCTCCCTGCACGTTTAAGAGATTGCTCTAAGCAATAAAACAGCCAATTGGTACACCTTAAATAATTGTAATTGATACTTGTAAGCGTTTGGGCTTGTTCATGTTGAACGCGCGGGCGCGAAATTTTAAACATACGACGTAATATGAAAGTGTTCACGTGCAAACGCACGTGCGGTGTAAGTAAAGTCTGCCGCGTCCGCGCCTGCGTCCGCGCCTGCGCCCGCGCCCGCACCCGCGCCCGCCCCCGCGCCCGCGCCCGCGCCCGCGCCCGCACCCGCGCCCGCGCGTTTAACGTGAACAAGCACTATCTTATTTGTTTTTGTCAACTTCACACTCTTCTTATTTTCAGACATACATGCTTAGTAGTAACCTCTATATAGGACAGCAAACTAAACATAGTCTTGGCTTCTCATACCATCCCTAGAGGCAGAATACGACGCACTTTTATTCTATAGGTACCTATTTAATATTCACTGTATTTGTTGTTTTTTTTAGTTTTTTTTTTATTAGAAATTAATGTCCTTATAAGTATCAGTTACAGCAACGAGTATAAAACGTAATTGCAATAGAGCATACAATCGCATGCATTGAACACAGCGGCCCGTGGGGAAATAAATCCAATGCTCTCGCGGAATCCTCAATGAGAGTAATAAACGAAGCCGTAAGTTTAAACAAAATTGGACCTTAAGATACTTTACGGCTGCTGTAATCAAGATTTCTCGCCGCAGTTTCTTGCGTAGATAAGTTAATGGCTAATTTTATTATTATTTAAAAAATACATTCACAGCTCATTTTGTGAGTTATTTTCCTAAAAGCTAATGATAAAATATCTGAACTTGAAAATTTTTAGACATTAATTATTACCAAACTGTGTTTTTGTTAGTGAAGTGGTACATCCTTTATTGATCACGATCTCGCCTGATGTTGATCAACTCGGCTTAAGGATGCAGACATGCTCCCGGGAAATCCCGGTATCGAAAATCCCGGGAATTCTCGGAAATTTTATGATATTTCGGTACCGATACTTTTTTGAAATTTCCCGGGAATCGATACTTTCGATACTTTTGATGCTTTAGTTATAAATTCATTACTTTATCGATTTTTTAAATAAAATACTGCTTAATTTTGTAAATTGAAATCTATTAAATGACTTTAAATACTAGAAACATGAGATTAAGCTCTTTTTATCCGAAAATCTACTAGATTTTACTGACCATAATAATATGAACGAAGTCATAAAAGTCAAAAAACGAAGAAATAAAAGAAAAAGATGGAAAGACCCGAGAACAAAACGAAATACATACTCAAGAGAAGTGATTATTTAGTTTTCCGCATTAATAATATATGGGGAATATTTTATGAGGAGAGCTCTAGAGAAGTGGAAAAAATATCTCGATAGCAACCACTTGCAATTTACAGTATCTTGCGAAGTCTGAAGGAGAACTCGGTGCACTGCTTTCTAGAGTGAAGAAGAAGATTGGTCTCATTATAATAAACCAGACCAAAACCAAAATACTGACAGTGACATTAACGCACTCGTCGCGATAAACAAAACGATTTACTACTTCAAAGTTGTAGTTAATGAAAAATCCTTACCGGCATTACAATTGCTGAATCCATCAGATCGGCAAAGAACAGAACAAACCTGTCAAATCGAAGAGTGAGAATGCCAAACCTTGTTAAACCAGTACGTTATGGAAATGTCGATAGTTTTCTATTTTACATGGCTTTATTATTACCAACCGGGGGCATATTTCTTTTGCAAGAGGTCGACTAGGTGGGCACTCCAACAGTCAACAGTGCATGTTATTCTAACGCCCGAGCAGAGATTTAAAAATATTACTGTGCTTAGATAGGAGGGCACTGTGCACTGTAGCTAGTGAAATAAGTGGGTTGAAGAATCTGAACATCTTCTCTCTTCTCTTCTTCTTCTTAGTCGTGTTCTTCATTACTGAAGGTCGCGTCCTTGAAATTCGACCGTAGCCCGCTGCATGAGCTGTTTCCACTTCGTCCGGTCCTCGGCTTCTCATATGGCGCTTACAACTGGTAGGCCAATGAGAGTGATGACACCAATGACTTGATCACACCAGCGACTAGGTGATCGGCCGCGGGGTCTCTTTATTTATTTATTTATTGCGTTCCATACATAGGTGTTTAAACTAAAGATGTTAAAAAAATAAATATAGTAACAGTATGGACCCTGTCGGGCATTGCACAAAGTTTAGAAGAGAGGGAGAATAATTTGTAATAATTGTAAACATAATTGCGAATTGTAATTGAGATTATTCTGGATTCCGGCTGAAATAAATAATAATTTAATTTAATAATGTAATAAAATTTAAAAATGTCAATTTAAGAATAAATAATAATAAATAAATTTCCTTCCACCTTGCCCGTCACGATCAACTTATCCAAGTTATCCGGCTGTCGGCGGACAATGTGACCAAAGTAACTAAGGATCTTCTGGTAACAGATTGTTGAAAGCCTGATTCGTATGCGAAGCTGGTCCAGAATAGATTTATTTGTTCTTTTGGCCGTCCATGGTATGCGGAGCATTCGTCTCCAACACCACATTTCAAATGCATCGATTTTCTTACGCTCTGATGCCCTAATTGTCCACGAATCTGCCCCGTAGAGAAAGATTGAGAAAACCAGACTTCGCACTTGTCTCGTTTTCGTAACGTTGGAGACCTTTCGACTTTGCCATATGCGTGTGAGCTTGGTCATTGCTGCTTTAGTCATCTGTGTCCTCCTCCTGATCTCTCTTTCGCTTCCTCCTGGGTCAGTAAGAACATCTTATGACTCTCGAATAAGAAGCGTTTTTTTATTTTTTTATAGCAGACTAAACAAGCATATAATAGCAGACGATTGACCGCAATCTAACTTAGAATTATCATAATTGTGAAATCCTGGATAGCACTGGGCACTGTATACTGATTATGGCCAGTGTTATCAATTACCATCACCTTCTAACTCGTTTTCTCACTTTTTTGTTAAAAAAAAACCTATTGAAATTATGATATTTACTGTAACCCCATCTTTTATATAGGCTTCTATTGCGAAATCTACTATAATATAATTATGTACTAGGACTGGGTCTTTAGTTGACTTAAATTTATAATAATAATTAGTGATATAACTCCTTTTAATCTTTCTAGGCGTTAATAAGGCATTTTAATTAAATTTTCATTTTTTTTTAGTAAGTATCGAAAAGTATCGATTCCCGGGAATTTCCCGGTACCGTGTGAGTATCGGTTTCAAAATTCCCGGTTCTTGAAATGGTACCGATACTGCAAGCCCTAATGCAGACTAAACCTACAAGGCGGGATACATCCTTCCCTAGTTGAATATTTATTATCTGTACATACGGTTCTCGTATAGTTTACATATAACAACGTTCAGTCAGTGTGAAAATCCACAGTTAACCAACAGACTGGTTTAAACGGTCATGTCGCTCGATAAAGACGTTGAACCATTGAATGGTACCGGAATGGTCCATATTAAGTCAGCAATGGTACTCGTCCAAGAAACTGGTCGCTCTCATTGGTTTTTATCACGTAATTGAATGGAACGAAAGCTGGAATGCTATCGGATACGATTTTACTCTGCATGTTCTGGACTCTTTAGCTTTGAGGAGAAATTTATACATCTGAAATCACCTACGAGATAGATCAACTATTATTATAAAGCCCATTTCACACGTCGCTATATAGCGCTATATAGCTTCACATAGCGCGGCATAGCTTCAGTACAAATCGGCATCCGTCACACACGTAGCTATAAATGACATATAGCGCTATATCGCGCTATAATTTACAGCTGATGCGTAGAATCCGCCATTTTTCATTTTGACTAGGTGATAAAATGACTAAGCCGTTTTGTATTACGGAGACAAAAGAAAACAGACTCATATTACCTACGCGATATATTAAACTAAATAGTAGCAAATGCTTAACCGCTGTGTAACAAATTAGAAAAAAATGTTTTTTATTTTTATTAAATATTTTGTTGTGTTTACAGTTCTTTGTGTTAGTATTTCGAAACAAATTAATTTAATTTGTATTTTAAATTTCACCTCCTATTTACTTGTAATAGATGCTCATATTATGCATAATGATTATTTGTCCGAATAACTGAAAGCTTTGAATACCTTGCAGTAGACTTTCGCTTAACCGGCTAAGTCATGCTACAAAATGGCTACGCATTTTTTTTTATCTAGTTCAAATGGAATTTGCCAAATTGTATGGTTTTACAGCAACATGGCTGTTGACAATGTCAATTTTGAGTCTTATACAGGACGTGTGAAAAAATTCATGATTTTTTTTTTCACATTTTTAAAAAGTACGTACCAGGAGTTTGCCATGGTTTTTTTTTACAAAAGTGATTGTCAGTTAAAACTGTAATAATGCAAACACATTGTTTCAAGGGTTTTGTAGGTACCTCTAAAGAAAAAAAAACAAATCATTATTTTTAGTTTTTTTTCGACATTTACGCTCGGAAATGGATCGTTTGGAGTTCTTCTCCTTGTCCTTGTCATATTCTCTATTACTGGGAGCCATGACCCCTCCTTTGTAGGATTCGATTTCTGATGATGGAAAGCTATTTGGGTTGGTTGGATGCGATTTTCATGGCCAGGAGCCACGAGACAACAGGACAACAGCAACAGCGTCATCTTAGTCGAGCACGGGGCAGGCTGAAAATCAGCGCTGTGCAGGACCTCCCTGCCCAGCATTATGCTGAGCCTATTCCATTTATCAGTGTAGGTACCTATTGTTTATGTTGTTTTATTATCTTCTGTTCGTATCTCATACTAACATATCACTATATTTATGTGTATAATTTTTCATGTAGGTATGTACTTTTTGGAACTGATAATAAATATATTTTTATCTTATCTTATCTTAACAGGAACTTCGAGGGTGGTGCGGATCTGATCTGACCAGCACATCGGACCGCCTTGGGACCGCTTTCCTTTGATTTTGCCCGAAACAATGACCATCTCTAGATTTCCATCCATGCCATTTGGCCAAAGTACTCGAGAATTCTCTGATAAAGTCGGTCAAATCTAACTCAAATCGATCTTATTCGATGAACTCTCATACTTTTAGTAAACGATGATAATTTCGAATAAAGTTTTCTGGATTTCTTGACGTAGTTTGAATCGTCATTTTTTTTAATTATACCAGGAGCAGACTGGAACGAAACCAAAATCAAGGAAAAAAGAAACATCCTTTATGTAGAAAAAATTGTCAAATTCATTTGTTTAAGTAGTGTTGGGGAATCATTGTGGAACTATATGCAATCAAGTGATTGAATCTCCGTTCCTACTTCTGGTACTCCTGGTACCTACTTCCTAAAAAATATTAACTAGCTTTTAACTGATGAAAAGTGGTCTGTTAAGCACAAACGTGCGTGCATATATGAAAGTGCATAAAATAGACCCCGCATAGGAAAACAAAAACTGTTGTGCCCTTTTTGAAGACTGAACCACGTTAATATTAAGAGAGAAGAGAGATAGAGAGGAGCAGCGGTTACAGATTTCCAATTTAAACGCCGTATTTTTTCCCTTAAGGGCAGATTTCTGGAATAATAATATTTTATACGTAATTTTATACGCAACATGTTGATAACATTTTTTCATACAAGTATGTGGCAAGTCCAACTTGCACTTGTTTGTTTTTATTTTGAAATAATATAAATTTTCTTTATTTTTGTATTAATAAACCTATTCTAAATGCACTCAAAGCATTCATTGACAAGTTATTCCAAATATTTGAGTGCGTTTGTAAAGAGGAAAAAAGTAGTCATTAATATCACTTGATTTGTGAAAAAAGGAATGTTAATGTCACTTGATTTTATTTCAAAGATCGACTCAAGATTCAATCACAAAGAATGAACTTTTAAAAAATATAGTTCCGATCAGTAACCCGGCCATCACTAAAAATAATATAGCACGGCATAGCGAGGTATAGCAAGGCCTTGCGATACGATACTATATGGTCCCAGGAGTCACATAGCAAGATATAGTATAGCGCCGTGTGTAATGGGCTTGAACTTTTGAAAAAGTAGTTTATCAATTTCATACTATGAATGTGATAATATTAGAATTATTGCGAGATACTTATATTACAAGACTTAAGGCTTTCAAAAACAAAACTTTAGCAACAAATTTTCTGGCATGTTGGTCCTCGAATATCTCCCAAACTATTTTTAAAATTTTGACTCATGTTTTTTATTGCCTCGAAATTTACTCTTTAAGTTAAGTAAAATGAAGTTTTATCAGTTCAGTTCAGAAGCTCTAAAGATATAAATTAATGGTGTTTGGCATATTTAGAGATATATGTTGAAAAAATTCACCTGCTATAATCTAATCTTAAATTTGACCCTTGAAACCGCAAAATTTTGATTGGTTGAAAAGTTCAATAAAACCTGGTTTACTGTTATCTTTTCTAGGAATTAAATTGCCATGAATGTGATACATACTTGATTGTAAAGCGGAAGAGGATCATTTTACAAATTTAAGTAATAATAGACACAAAAGTTCATAAACGAACAATGGAAATAATGCTCCATTTCATGTTTCAAAGTGAATGCAATAATTCGAACAGTATCAAATATATTTGGATTAACATGAAACTATAACAAGCGATATAAAAGAGAAATATGATCACGTTTATTAAAGCACGTGAAAATGTAACAAAAATACGGCAAAAAATATTCAACATAGTGTAAATTCGAAAGCAATTTAAAATATTTCCTAAAGCGGAAACCGGTGTTCTGTATTCAGACTTGCAACAAAAATTTTCATAAAACAACAAGGTTGTACGAACTGCGAGCCACAGAGCCGGCCGCATAACTAACTATATAAAGCAGTAGATCAGCTTGATAAAGCGAATATTACCCGAAATTATTATTATTGTCTTTCTATCTTTTCTATGGCTGCATGCTTACAAGCTGAGAGTTACGTATAGAGAAAAAAAAACCGAGAAAGACAAAAACAATCTTATACGTTTATAATATAACAAAATACAAAAAAAAGCAAATCTATAGTTATTGTGACGGTAAATAAATTATAATTAACGGATTGGTAATAATTATATTACATTATATCGATAGTCCTGTAACTTGGCGGAGGCTGTCTTTGAGCCAATTTTCTATAGATGGACTCACAGATAGACTTCGATAAGTATTGTAAGTTTCATCGTTTAAAAGATCAAAAGGGCCTCTCTCCGTTGGCTTTTTTTGTCTCCGTGTATGCTTATAAAAAGGCCCGGGCTTAACCCGTGTTTCAGAGTGACATAATCAATAATAAATATTGTCATACATAGGTCAGCCGCCCAGTTTTACTATAACTTCACAATACATACAAAACCTAATTTTCTAGAATATTTTGAACTGTTCTTCTGATGTAATACATTTAATCGCCACGTTCCGATGTAGCTGCGGCTCGTGCCAATAAATAATAACAGAGGAATGCAACGCTCTTGGAATTTAATTATTTCCAAGTTGGTTACTTGAAATTGAAAAAAGTTACAAGTGAAGGATTTACTTATAAAAATTCATAGTGAAATGTAGTTTATTCTAATACAGTAACTAACAATGACAACCGCAATACATTATATAAAAAAACACTATTTTTTATTATTTTATTCTGTTACTAGCTTATGCTCGCGGCTTTGCCCGCGTGGCTAAATCCTTTCTTAACGGAGTTCTACGTCATAAAACCTATCCATATTCCACATTTCAAAGCAATCGGTTCAGCGGTTTAGGCTGTACGTTGACAGATCAGTCAGTCAGTCACTCTTTCCTTTTAAATATTTAGATTAGCAGGTATCTATTGTTATAATAGGAATAACAGAAATAAATATGTACATCATCTGTGAAAATTTCAACTGTCTAACTATCACGGTTCATGAGATAGCGCCTGGTGACAGATAGACGGACGCGGACGGTATTACGGTTCCGTTTCTGTCCTTTGACACGAACGGGTACCCAAAGGGGTACGGAACCCTAAAAAGAATAGGGTCTCCTAATAAATCAAAACTTTCTTAATAAGTATAAGCACCTAATTCCCTTCTCCATAAAACCGGACCAAATAAAAAAAAATACAATTTCGTAAGTCATTAAAACTCCCACCGGTAAAAACTTGGGCCATTATTTACAATAATACTTCAGGTGGATAAATATAAATGTCAAGTTGTTTCAGATTTATTGCTCATCTATTGATTTTGCCCTGATTTCCTCTTTATAAAGCCCTTGTAATGTTGCCGGCGACAAACGTAAATGATGATTTATTTTGGTTATATTATCCTTTTGGATCTTTTGTTTCATTGTATTAGCAACAATAATTGTTTAATTATTATGCCAAATTGATTTTATTAGTTAAACTTGTGCGTGAGTAAATTTAATGTTGTACAAAAACGTATTATATAGGTATAAGTTTTAATAGCCAATACATAGAAGACAAAGATGCCTGGAAACCTCTGCAACCACCTGTAAATAAATTATGTAACCAAGATAATAATTGTAAACACATATTTAAAAAAAGCAATCCCTATGAGTTTCTTGCTCATTCTTCTCATAGAGGTGCCTTGCGAATGAGCGGTAGAATATTAAAATAAAATGTAAAATTGACTTGCAAAAGTGCTCCATTGTAGCCGCCTATTTGAATAAATGAATTTTGAGTTTGAGTTTGAATAAAGAATTAAACGCCAAAAAAAATTAAACAAGCTCAGGCAAGAACTTATTTAAATAGTAAATCAAAACCTACTATGTACGAGTAGGTACATACATACATACTCAGTGTTAAATTTTACAACTGTAAAGTAAGCAATTCAATCAAAACTTGTTCAGCTTCTCATGAACTGGCTGTAACAATTATCCAATCTCAACGGTACGACACTCGTAAACAAAGGGACAAACTAAAGTCCCATGCTTTCAGTACCCCACGGAAATGGTTGCAACTTTCCTCCATAAAAGTTACTACTCTTAAGAACTCTGCACGTCGAATCATGACTTTGCTGTGCTATGAATGTCTCGGACGTAGTAATGTGTAAGATATAAAAGTCTAGCCGTGCGTAGACGTTTGAAACGTTAGTGGGCAACAACACGCAAAAAGGGTCTATGTGATGCGGATGCAAATCTGGACTCAGTTTGAATCCCGGCCCCGCACCAATGACTTTAATTAGTTTAGTGCGGTTTTTCCAGTCGCTCTACCGGTAATGGGCTTCGGCCGTAGCTAGTTACCACCCATTAGACAAAACCATGTCGCTAAGCGGTCATGATGACTGTATTCCGGCATGATGTTCAGTGAAGCTGGGGGGATTTATCTCACCTTCTAGGTTTAGTCTGCTACCATCTAAGTCGTTTAAGATCAGGCGAGACCGTGATCAAAGGCTAACCTATAACGAATAAAAAAAAAGTTTTATTTTTGAAAAGTAACCGATGTGTTCAAGGTCGAAGCTATACCTATAACCAAATATAATCTCAATCGATTCAATCGCTTAGGTGCGAAGAGGTCACAAACACACATTAGTACTATGGATAATATAGCTACGAGTATAATATTAGTAGGTTAATAGTGATTCTAGACTACATAAGAATGAAACCTTTACCAAATTTGTTTAATGTATAAATATCGGTGTTAATAAAATTTTGTATGTTAAAGTTTAAATTTACCATAAAAATCATGGAAGGTCATGTAAATATGAACTATGTCGATAAAAAATGTATTTTAAATGGTATCAAAAAATATACGTTCCTATTAATATGATCCAGCGGAATGGGCGAAGGCTATGTACGGAAAGGAGATGAGGGATTATAAAAGAGTCCGAACCATAAATGTTATGGTACAGGTTTGGTTTATTGGTGGATAATAGTAAAATACAGAGGCCCGAATGCGAGTTATGTGAGTGTTTTCGGTCAAGTGGTTACATACAGACCTTCTGTGGACTATTGCTTCCGGGTGGAATAAGTCAAGTGGAATATTTTGGATATTGAAAATATAGTAATCAAAGAAGCTTTGATGATGTTCAGGGAAGTCGTAGGGAGGGGTTTACCTAGCTTACTTGTCCGGCAACACGTAGGCAATGGCTGACTCGGCAGCGGCATCTCAACTTTTTTTTATATTCCTTACTAGTGAAATCGCGCGCACTTCGTCGCGCTTAATAGAAAATTATCAAAGTTCTTCTATTATATTGTATATGTATTATACATTTAACCTTTCCCTTGAATTACGCTATCAATTATTGAAAACTACATCAAAATCCGTTGCGTAGTTTTAAAGATATAAGCATACATAGGGCAGACAGACGCGGGAAGCAACTTTATTTTATACCACGTAGTGATAGATTAGCCTGTGACTACGATCTCGCGTGAGGTTAGGCAAAGATGCGTCCGTAGTTGGTAGCACACTAAACATAGAAGGCGTGATGAATCGCGCCCTAGTTTCACTGAGCATCATGCCGGAACACAATCGTAATGACCGCTTGGCGACACCGTTTTGTCCAGTGGGGGGTAACTGGTAACTATAGCCACGGCCGAAGCCTACCACCAGTAAAGACACTGTGTTTGTATCTTTAGGTGACGGTAACCGCTCACCTGAAGTGGCAATGGGCAGGCCACATAGCGCGTAGAGCGGATGGCCGATGGGGTCAAAAAGTGCTCGAAAGGAGACCACGGACTAGGAAACGCAGCGTAGGACGTCCACCCACAAGGTGGACAGACGACCTTATAAAGGTCGCCGGAAGACGCTGGATGCAGGTCGCTTCCAACCGGTACATATGGAAGTCCAAAGGGGAGGCCTATGTTCAGCAGTGGACGTCTTACGGCTGAGATGATGATGATGTTGATGAACCGCGTGAGCGGTTCATCAACATGTGGAAAACTAGCTAACGGCCCGCCTGATGGTGACATCAGGCGGGCCGTTAGCTAGTTTTCCACCTCTTCAATACCATACAAAGCTTTGCCCCAGCACTTACATTATAATATTTCAGTAACATGCTAGAGGTAAAACAAAACATATAATGCACTTCTATGTTTAGAGGAGACGAGAAATGTAAGTACATTTATGTATAAACATAAAACACATGTGTATGTTTATGTTTGAACATAAATGTGTAGGTATATGTATGTTTATGTTTGTACATAAGTAGCAACGTTGTATGTCACTAGGAATGTCTGGTATACTCGCTTATATTTTATTATGCACTTAGTGGTAGAATTATGTATACTTGGCGCTTTCATAGAAAATATTATGTTAAGGAAATGTTTATATTATCATGAACGAAATAGGATCTTTATTTGGTATGTTATGGTGAGATGAAATTTACTAAACTGATTTAGTGGCTTCAATCAAGATGTCTTGTCTAAAGATCACTAATTCAGTTACACCTGTAACCTAGAATGTCTTAGAGGATATTAATCGTCACTTGTCTGAAATTTAATGACATTTTAATTAAAAACTTGATTTGTATTCAAAGTTTTAGCTGCGCTACTTAAACTTATAATTCACAACTAGAAAATAGAAGAATTATTAAAATACAAGAATAAATAAAAATAAGCTACAAAAAGAACCTACAAAAGTGCAAGCAAAATAAAAAATACACCATCACATTAAATTTCAATGAAATAAAATTTTCGCCAATTCTTTCCTTTCGCATTTCTAAGAAACCTTGTAAGGGGAATACCTTCTTGACAAACGGCAGCATTTTACGAATAAATTTAAATTCATCGAGCTCACGCCCATAATGCTCGCCACATATCTTCGTGATAGTGAGTTATCACTACCGCTCCCCTCGTCCCGTATTTTTATTCTTTCTACTATATTCCTTTGGGATTTGATAGAATAGGGATAGACTGTATTGGCCGGGTAAGTTTCCGGGCAAGATTTCAACTCGACGATAGGACAGCTATTCGAAGCAACGCCGATAAAGCACTATCATTATTGGTGGGTTTTATGAATTTTAATTAATAATGTGAATATTAGAACTTATAAAACAATTATTTATAAAGGAATGGCATTGCCCTGCAGCAGGGACACTAAGAACTTAGGAAAAGGACTGACCAGTGCCAGCTCTAAGCTAAAAGTGTGAATAAAATCATGTGAGGGAGGTGGTCATTAATTTGGGTCACGTCTATTTTTGTTTAGACGCTAATCTATGTTCAAATCTGTCAAAAATTTGGCTAAAAAGTATATACAGTGTGACAAGATCCGGCCATTTTATCAAAAGTGTCCGAATAACCAGTACCAACTCCAAGCTAAAAGGGTGAAAGGGGCCAGGTGGGGGAGCCGGTCGGCTAGCCAGTTGAATTATATTGTTATTTCAGTGCGATTGGGAATCGATTGCGCGTCCCGTCTCTACGTCTTGCGGTTACAATACTGTTACCGTTTCACCATTATAGGTTATACAGGGCTATTTGTAATCAGTTGATTGCATCTTAAAGGACTCGTAAGAGGAAATCAAACGCTAGGATTTAAATTTATGTTAGTGGCATAAATTGAGTTTAAATTCAGATTAAGGATATGGAAGCTAATAATGACACAATGATGTCGAAAATATCAAAATAACAATAAGTCAGCTGACCGTAGTTGATAATATAAGAGAAACATGAAAAGAACATACGAGTATTATAAACATATTATATGCCATTATAATAAGATAATTATTTTATTCTGAGTTAATGCAGCGACCAAATACTACGTCTTTTCAAACCTGAGCAAAATTTACATTCGCGCGGTAACAAAACAAAGCTGCAATTGTATCAAAACTGCATCGCTCAGGATAAAAACCCATTGATCAATATAATAAATCTTTTCTGTTTTTTTACTCTCATTAAATTGGTTATTATTTTTTATTTACTTTTATTTAAATTGAAGTTCGAAACTTATCACGTTAAGTTAGTATAAATTATGTACTGAAAAAAACCCAATCATTACTAGCAAACTAGCAACCCTGTATAGAAGTAAAGTAACGCACGAAAATTACACTAATGGAAGCTAAGTGGAGGTATAAGTGGCCAGCTTAGTTCTAGATTTCAATGTCGATAACATTCAATTGAATTAAAGTTCAGTTGCCTTTTCGAGGCATTTTATCACACGCAAGTGTGCTTAGGATTCGAGGTAAATAATTTACTTTTTTTCTATAAAGTGTAAAGAATTTGAAGTATTTGAGGTGCAGCAGTACTTAACTCTACTGTCACAAAACAACATTTTTCCATATTACGAGTGTGATATTTTTATCCAGTGAAAATTATATTATGAAGATAATAATATACTTCATGTTGTTTATTAAAAGGCAGCGGTGGTGGTACCTATGTGTTTAAACGTTATTCGACTATTACCGTAGAAATAATAAATTAAGCAAAATATTATTTTTGACCTAAAAAAATTTCAGGGGCAATTTGGGGTCAAAATTAATAAATTTAATTATTTTGAACTACACAATATTATCGTACCATAGATTAAATAATAGTTGCTATGACTCCTTCTCAGCTAACTGACTTCAAAGGCACTTCTCTAATTGATTATGCAACCAATCGTACAAGCATAAGTCCCAAATTTCCACCAAACTTGATTGAAACTGTCCCAAATGCTCACCATTCAAACGAGGTTCAATACATATTATAACATTTATCAAACACATGTAGTATATAGCAATGGCATAGACTATAGACCATAATTTTCAGTAACTAAGCTAAGTTTTTTTATTACTCGATTTTTAAGACTATTTTTTCTGTGGAACATCGGATTTCTAACTAATATAAACGCGAAAGTATAGATGCCTTAACTGGTTACTTCTTCACGCTTCAACCCGCTTAATCTCAAATTTAGTTTACACTCGAAGGTAGTCTTTGACTCCAACGTTAGATTTTTTCATGGCATCCTTTTCCTACTGTTGCACCAGTGACAGAAAAATTAAAAAGTGGAAGATTGGCCTGGTATGGACATGTTATGCGGAGGGAGGAAAACCACGTGACCAAAAAGTCTATGAATATATCATTGGTGGTAATTCGGGAAGGGGACGCCCAAAAAAGGTTTGGATGAACTGTGTGGAAGACGATATGCGTGCAAAGGGAGTGGATGAAGATTTGACGGATGATAGAGTAGAATGGAGGAGAAAAACGTGTTGTGCCGACCCTACCTAGTGTGGGATAAGGGCAGGAAGATGATGATCCTTTTCCTACTGTTGTTTTCACTGACATCTTGCCACAACATTAGTTTGCGAACTTTCTTCATACTGATGATAAAAATTCAATTACTCATTGAGTTTGATCCAGTGTTTTTTATAATTTATTATTGAGCACAAAGCTAAGATAAACTTTTGCTACGACAGCATTTTCTACCAGTGCCCTTAGGCTGGAGAAAATGTACTAAAATATAGGGGGGCTGACTATCATAGGATAAAGGTAACATACTATAACAAAACATAACAATAAATAGCCTACTTAAACGGGACGTGATTGTCAAATGATTAACGGAAACCTCCCCTAAATAAGTCACTAAGCTCGTCATTCGGTTTCTATCTATCATGTTGCAAATGTCCGGGGGAAGACTTCCTTTGCAGAAGGTCGTCTAGGTGGGTACCCCAACAGTGCCAGTTATTCTACCGCCTGAGCAGTGATGTGCAAACATAACTGTGCTCCGGCAGGAGGGCACTGTAGCTAGGGAAATTACTGGGCTAAAGAGTCTTAAAATCTTATGACTCTTGATTAAGAAGCGTTGTTGCAGTGCTCCTAGAATTTCACATAATTGTGAAATCCTAAGTAGGTGTAGTAGTGATTATGGGCAGCGTTATCTCTTAACCTCAGGAGAGCGTCTTGCTCGTCTTCTACTTCATCACATAAAAAAAATGTACTAAGACCCAGCGCAGCGGTCCAAATATTACTGTATCCACTGTGTATACTCACTACGATTGCAAAGAGAGTGCAGATATTTCACATCTATTAGTTAGTACATCGCATCGATGTGTATTAGGTACGAGGTACGAAACCCATTCAATGACTGATACAAGGGGTTTCTGGAAACGTCGATGGGATTAGTTCTGGTGTGAGATACAAAGCACGGTTACATTCAATGTGTCCATTCAGACCTTTGAATCGGAGGTGCTACTATAGACGTCCTATTATGTCCTAGATTATTGCTGTATTGATCAGGAAATGCATCCATACAAAATGTTATAATCAATGGTGACGGCAAATTCAGGTCCTGTTAAATTTGTCTTAAGACAAATAGGATTAAGATTAAAAATTATAAGAATGTCACAAAATTTTAAATAGGACTTGGATTAAGTGTGTACATAAAAGTTTACCATCAGTTATTGTTGGCGAAGGTTGTGCGTCTGGCAAAATATTTACTTGGATACTACCGTGTTCCGGAATGTACTTTTAGTTGGTTGCAGCTGTTTTCTATAGGATATTTTAGAGTCTGTCATTAGAAACTGTGACATAGAAGTTGGCAACACAACCTATAATTGTTATTGTGTCCACACGTAAATCACACACATACGACAAATCCTTCAACCAAAACAAAACGTCAAATCATAAAGTCCATTCATTATTCCCGCAATCCTTCAATGAACCACAATTTGATAGTTCCTCAAAAGCATCACAAACATCCTCAGCACATAAACTTAGCCATATATTATGCATTGCTAAGCACACAGACAGACGTATCAACACTTGGTATAATTTAGTGAAATTTAATCATCGCACAAATACGGTTTTGTTTACGGTACACTCGGCAAATGCGACGTAGATTTCATCAAATGTGGCTCGGTGGTAGGGTGGCCATGGTTTGTGTCACACTGGTATATTAACAAATAATTATGTGGGATGATATTTTGGTTACTACAAAGGTACTCAAACTGAGTCATGGCCTCCAACACTCCAGCCCGGCATAATCTATCACTTTTCAAGGTTTCAATTCACAGCTTTGAATTCTCTCAATAGAAATTAAAGGGTTGCTGTGTCTATAGGGTAGTTGTGTATATATTTAAAAGTTATAAAGGCTACATTTTACTGTTACAGTCTGGTGGTTTTATTTTAGAGTAAATATAAAAAAATCACGAAAACTCTTATTAAAGCACCATTTATTCTAGGATTCACCTAATATAAATGGTGCTTTAGTTTCTATATTGCTGAACATAATATTATGACTAAGCTTTTGAAATACGCTCATGTCTCAGATCATATGGAGAAAATCCAACATAATATCCAAGGCATGGTCACTCCACTCGGAAGCACAATCAAATGAGAATGAAACGCTAGGTATTCGGAATCAACATGGCGACTTATCATTAATTATTCATTAATCCGTACAGTGAACACTGCCGACTTGATGATGGCAAAACAGGCGCGGAGGTTTGCACGTAATTTCCTAAACTCGTCTTTGAATAGTTTCGTTCATAGATAATGTTAAAGAACAGATACCGCATATGCATCATATTGATTTATGATTGGATTGCATGAAGTCGTCTTGTTTATTCCTTCACTGTGACATCAGAAAGCCAACTATTACGGATTTTTTATAATAACACAAAATGAAAAACTAACCTAACACAAATTCACTAATTAGGCATCTTTTAGAAATAAGAGGTGTATTTTGAGGTATAACATCAAGTTGTTTTTTTTCTTCTTCGTCGGTCATTCAGTTGCGTTGGACAAGGTTAACCCTGTAGTGTAGCAACAAAGAAGGCATTAGATGATGAAGATGATTATAATCGTTTGACGTCAAGTATAGCCGAGAATTTAACATTTCTATTTGGGGCATTGCTCAACTTACATTTGACTGGCAAAACAAGTGAAGTAGCGGCATCTATCGCAACATGCTATCTTTTATTACGCTCATGAATATTGTGATTACTTTATTAATGTTATTATAGAGTGGGGGAAATTGTTTTATTGGTGATAAGGAAATAGGCTGAATAAGTTTCCGCTAGTTATATGGCGCAATAAAGATTTTTTCTTGTATATTTCTTTTATGTCCGAATTTCTTGTGTTTGGGGGGAAAGTTCTCGAAACTTTTTCTAACCCAACTATGTATAGTGTTCTGCACTAAAGGGCAATGTTACCAGTGACGTCACGACGTGGTATTGTAAGATTCAAAAACGAATAATATCTTATTTTTTATTAAGGCAACAATGTAGCTTACCATCTCGCTCTTGATTCGCCCTTCTTGTCACTCGTTGATTGTCATATAAAATTGAATATTCTGTACAAGCACGAGATAAGATTAAGACATAAGCATAACTTATTACATAACACCTGGTTGGTTTCCTGGAAGAGATAACTCCAAGCGAAAGGGCCAGCCTTTGTAGACCATAATAATATTGTTTAGTTTTAAGTCTTTTTTTCGATAACTAGTGTTATCCTTAATGAGTACTTAATTGTATAAGACTCAAGTACTTATTTGTTTTCTTATATAGTTTTCTTTGTTACAGGTGGATTTCAAATACAATACAGCACACCGATGTAAACCACGATAAGTATGCAAAAGTTAATCATTTATCGCATAATATTCACGTCGTACGATACTCATAAACGGTTAACTATGTAACAAGCGAAATTGGACTTTATTACAAAAGCATAAAGTTGAAAATGATAATGTTGGAACTGTCGATGTATGATCGGGTTAATGGGTCCCATAATGGGTAAATTAGTTTTATAGCTGGCTGTGAACAAGATCTAGATAATGCCAGCTCTACACTGTCGGACGGTAATCACTGTTTAAAAAGAAAAGACTCCTAGCGTAATGCAGGGAATGGACATAATTTGGTTGTTGCGTAAAGATAAGGCCATTCATATCAAAAACCCAGTTTCGGTATAAAATAGTAATAAATGCGACAATATATAATAGCCTAAAACCATGAAACCTAACAGTAACATGAAGGCTTATTCTGTTTTGCAGTTTGACCATTGCTAACAACGATTAGAATCAACGTCTAAGAGACGGATTCTAATAACTCAGTGTATACCAAACGCATATTAAAATACTCTCGCTGAAAAATATTTAAAAAAAACCTTAGAAAAAGACAAGCTTGAAAAAAAAATATCCCGCATTTTTCTTTAGTTTTGTAATAGATTATGTTATCACATAATTTAATTCGACAATAAAGCCGCGACTCATTACTTTTTGCGCACACACTAAAAGTTGACCGCGAGTTATAAATTTAAAGTTGTGCGCTCGATTTGCGCCCAGTGTGCACCCAGCGTGTTGCGAGCTATTGTTTACAAGTTGTGTAAGCCACTTGCTTTACTTAGATTTATGTGTTTGCACTCGCATTAAATTACTACGCCTGTGTTAAATGACTCAGAAATTAAAATACAAAATTAATTTGCTAACAAAATAACAAACGTGGATGAAAGAATAATGAGGAATTTTAGTGAAATTTAACTTAGATCGAAATGGATTTGAATTCTTAGGTTTACTATTTAAATATTATATTAGAGCCTATTATTATTTATTAGAGACTTTATCGTTCCATAATTACTACCCTATCGTGTCATCATTTTATGCTCTTTTCTTTATCTGGGTTCTTATTCAATGAAGGTTCAACATCATTATTAAGGCTACCTACACTGATGATTCTTTCTAATAAACCTATATTACTGTGTAAGAAAAAAGTTATTAAAATGACACTTTATTTTTTTTATTATATTGATTGTAGGTATATAATATAAATATGTTAAAAATATTTTCTATATTTTTACTCAACTTTATTTACTTTCCACTTGCCATAAAATCACAAAACATAATTTACAAACTGCTACAGTTAAAGCAATATTTTAAAAGTTTATTCATGGTTATAATAAGTTATTTACTCGTCCGTACCTCGCACTAAGTAAACTTGACTAAATCCACGCCAACTAACATAATGATTTATTAACCCTTCGATGCCAGACGCTGTTTAGATAGGTACCTACTTGAAGTAATACAGTAGTGCAAATTGCAACTTTTGTTTTTCTATTTTCTTAAAGATTTTTTTAGATAAGACGAAGAAGTTTGACTTTAACGTTCTCTACATTCGCAAATTATAATTGACTCAATTTCTCCCACGAATATATATTATTATTATTTAGCCAGTATCTTCCCACTGCAGGGCAAAGGCCTCCCTTCTCTTTGTCCACTCCCTGCTTTGGGTAGCGGTCTGGGGCCAATTCTTGAGGTAGGAGTCGAGCTCGTCTCTCCACCAATATAATTATGTTAATATTTGGAATTTAAACAAATAAAAATAATAAGTCAAGTGATGTAATTGCATTCAACAAATATCGTGAACAAAAAGGCGATGGTTAACAATTGTACCCATTCGCGAACTAATCTCTGCTCTCTCTTTTATATTTAACTAATCACTTATCATGTCTATTATTTCATTCACCATAAGTTTTTATAATTGAGACGTTCATATAACGAAATAATTTAGTGGCTTGGTTCGTGCCTGATAAACATAAATACATACAAACGTCCACACATACATTGCAAGTTAATGAAAACTTTAAATAAGAACCTATTATAATAGCACAAATTATTAGTTATTTGTTTGAATAGGTATACTATTTAACCCACCACAACCACCACCACCCATGTTAATATAATTATTTCTCTACCTGCAAGGTTGTCTGGAAGAGATCGCTTTTAGCGATAAGACCGCCAATTGTTACACTAATGTCGTGATTTTGTGTTATATTTTTTAAGTTTTCTGTATGTTTGTAGTGTTTCAATAAAGAGTTTTCTATTCTATTCTATTCTATTTAATGAGTTTTTTCTAGTAAACAAAATCCAGCAAATTGTATTCCATACTGTAACTTGAGTACACTGTATCCGCAGGACTAATGATTTACTCAAGATAATTAATTTGGTCGACACCAGACGTGGCCCAGCATTAGACGTGCCACTGGTTTTTATAAGAGTATCAAATTTTCCATAAAGGATATTAAAAAGTACATAAGAAAACTTTATAAGAAAATATTCATGCAAAACATGGGCTTTATAAAAGCTGTAAATTGCAAAAGTGTCTATTATATTCAAATATCATAAACATTTATTATTATGTCTCAAATTCCAGAGATTCGTATCATTTTTCAACACAATTTTCGCAAAAAATGCGTGCCAAAATAATTATTATCTATTTTATTAAATCTCGCCCTAAACATTTTTCGTGAAAGAAAAATGCCTAAGACATTATTTTTTCATTAAAACTCCCCTTAAAATGCATCACCACTCACTAGTTATGGTCCCCTCTCAACCCCCCGGCGGCGTTCGGTGTTACATTTCGCAAGGGTCCGAAACCGACAAATTATTCCCTGCGGCCGCCGAACATAATTACAGTAATTCGCTCGCACGGTTTACTTACAACAGAATGGCTGGAATAGAATGGACGCTCTGGTGCTGACGCCGTAGTAGTTTGGCCTTCATTTAAGGCGTCGGCAAAAAACTAGAATAGACTTTGTGAAACTCTCATGAAATTTCATTTATTCGCTGAAACGAAATTCATAGATTTATGTGACAAAAATCTTGAGCTGTTTTAGCAGCCCAATATAAAAAAAAAACAACATTTTTACACTATAGGTACTTAACACAGAACCCACCGAAGCCGGCTCAAAAAAAGATCCAGAGAGGAATTAGACTTTTCAAAATGGCTACCTGAGGTGCAAAGAAAAAGACGCGAACTGAGACTTAGGGGAAGTCCTTGCCCAGTAGGAAAGCATAGACTAATAAAAACTACCAATAAAATTCAAACGAAAGGAAATTAATAACGCTGGCCATGTCAAGTAAAAAGGGTAAGGAAGCGGATATCCTGCAATATACATACTTCCACGGGCCGATAATAAAAATAAAATAAGATTGACTCGTCCATTCTCCCTCGTCGTACATCCACGCTCCCCACGTGGTAGCCGTTCGTTCAAAGTGGGCTGTGTGATTAGGGATAAGCCGCGCCTGATTTAATTTGAGACTGGTGAAAAAATAATTGCGATAATCTGATTACCGCTGCCATTTTAGGGTTAACATCTGAGCCGGCGCTGAGTTTATTGCGTTTGTGTTGCCTAACTAATGTAATGAAAACGGAACTTCGTGGGGTAAAAATGTTCGTTTTGTTTTTGTTTTCGACCTGTTGGTGCAATCTAGTAGGCAGTGAGTGTAATTTTCCGGCGCATTCGGATTTATCTTTCGTGCATTATAGTGCAGTTTTCTACTTTAATTTTTATAAAGATTCATCGTGTAAATACGCACCTATTGGTATTTGATTTCTTTCTTGCTTCTGAGATGCCGTTAGAAGTTAAAAAAATGTTATAAATATTACTTTGGCCATGGAATACGCGGAAGATGCAATAGAAGTACAAACAATTAAGATGGCGATCAAAGTTAAGTCAAAAAAACCTCGGTGGAACCAAAAAAATTGATACTTTCTCTACTATTCCTGGAACTTAGAAAAGTGATAGTTTTTCCAAACGCAGTGATCAAAACGAAGCAAAAAAAAACATAATGCTTACAAAACTGGTAATATCCCGCGCAGTAAAAATTTCATTTCCCGTCCCAACACGATATTCATTATTGTCATGTCGCCCCGCAAAAACTAACCCTAATGCATCCTTGAGAGTTAATATAGCTCTAATATAGAGACGGTTTCATATAATATGTGCCTTATGAGAAATGTACGTTGTTTCTTGGGAACGTTGCATGTAATGTGTAGGAGAAATTGACGCTTGGCCGATGTACTTTGTAGTAATCGTAAAGTAGAATAATTTCAAGTTTATGCCAGATACATAAAAGCTTGAGTATCAGATTACATGTAAAACTGTACTCTAAGAAATTTCCCCTTGTAGTAGTGAATTAAAAATAAATTAAACTACTGCAAGCTTACTTGTGACTCTTAGGGTGAGATGCACATTTTAATTTTAAAAATAAAATTGCACGATCAATTTCGATAAAATTTTAATAACAAGTGAAATTTTAAAAATACTTTTTAAAAACAAGCTTTAATTATCATTACCATCTTGCATCATATAGTACTCGTCAAGACGAATCAAATGAGCCCAAACTCGATGGGGTTGCGTTGTTTAATGACAGAGTTCCTATAGCCACCTTCCAGCTCCATCATCAGATCAGCTCCATGTCATAATAATATTGCATTGTCATCCGATTTACACACGCATGCAAATTTTCAGCTCAATTGGAAACCGGGAAGTGGGTCAAATAAAACTTGCAAGATTTGATTACAGACAGACCGACAGACAGACAGACAGACAGACAGACAGACTGACAGACAACAGACAGGTGAAAGTAATATAAAGCTTGTAAAAAAGTTGGTAGTATGAAACATAAAAAAAAATCGTTATCGATTTAAGCGTCTTCGAGTATAATCGGAAAACGGTTTTATAATGTTTCCCCTGATCCGATTATGCTGAAATTATGAATGTGTAAGTAGCTAATACGCTAGCAGATATTGTCTTCTAAATCAAATAAAATCATATACTAGCTTGTGCTCGCGATTTTGCTCGCGTGGTGAAATCCTTTCTTTGCGATCATCATAAAACCTATCTTATCTTATTAAAAGGATCATAAAACCTATCTACATTCAAAATTTACCGGGGGTAGACTTCCTTTGCAGGAGGTCGTCTAGGTGGGTACCCCAACAGTGCCAGTTATTCTACCGCCTGAGCAGTGATGTGCAAACATTACTGTGCTCCGGTAGGAGGGCACTGTAGCTAGTGAAATTACTGGGCTAAAGAGTCTTAACATCTTATGACTCTTGAGTGAGAAGCGTTGGTGCAGTGCTCCTAGAATTTCACATAATTGTGAAATCCTAGGTAACACTGTACTGATTATGGGCAGCCGTTATCTCTTAACATCAGGAGAGCGTCTTGCTCGTCTTCTACTTCATCACATAAAAAAAAAAAATTACAAGCGAGTCCGTTCAGTGGTTTGAGCTGTGGGTTGATAGATCAGTCAGTCAATCAGTCACTCTTTCCTTTAATATATTTAGATTTGTATTATGAAACTTTAATCAGCGAAGTACAAAAACAACCGCGTATTTATATAATACAGTGCATATTTGCAAGCTAATGCATTTTCCACTAGCCCGAGCTCTAACGGAGCAGAGAGCGGCGGCTTCCTCAGATTTCTTACATCATTACACTGGCACACTTTAATGTTATACCGCTATGTTAATAAATGTGAAACATTCTACTGGAAAATTGGAAATATTCTTTAGTAGGTTTAAAACAATATTTTCTAAAACTAGTGTAGCAATTCGCAGTTTTATCGCTATTAGCGATCTCTTCTGTCTTCTACTCTTCTTCTGTTATGTGGTGCAGATGTAATTCTAGATAACTGAGTTAGAGCACGGTCCCGCACCAATGACTAGGTAGGTATAATTAGTTATGTGCGGTTTTTTTTCTCTTGCTATATGCTAGTGGTAGGCTTCGGCCGTGGCTAGTTACCACCCTCTGGACAAAACCGCCAAGCAGTGATTATTTAGTTTAGATACTTTAAAAGTGTATGGTTGGTCAACCAACTTAATACTTTTTCTTTATAATATAAAGAGTTTCTTATCTTATATGATTTTTATTTAAATTTTAGGAAAACTTACATCTAGGTCTATAACTAAGGTACTTCAATATAGTATTAATGAACATTTACAAGTTTCCACTTATAGGCAAAAGAATATTATAAATATGTCATGGACGGAAAACAAAAATCATGCAAAGTAAGGTTTTAAAGAAATAATAACCCGGTATTACAATATATAACAACAGTATAACAATTATGAAATCTGCGGTGCTACTGACTAAAAAACCAACGGTATTATGAAGGTATATAGCCAGATAATAATTTAAAAAAGCACATTGTCTATTCCAGCAGCAGTGGAAGTCACAATTTTATTTCATTCCTTTCCTTCATGTTAAGTATTTTAATTAAAAATGTAAGCGAACTTTTTGCAGTGTAAAAGCACTTTGTAGATGTTTTAAAATTCCTTATTCTCAGTCGTAAGAGCGTACAACCTGAAACCCGCAGTACTCGCTTTAATGCTTGATTACCAACAAAGTTGTGGCTCTGCACCACACGTTGCATTAGAGACGAGTAAGTGAAAACAGTAGGTTTAAAACGAGCGTCTTGCATTCATGTGATCAATTCATTATGATCAGATTGAAAATGTTGATATAATAAATACAAATCTGCTAGCAATAAACGTCAGGTAATTTTAAATATTAATTTCCAAATTATTGAGTTAAAGGTTTAGAAAAATACTAGAGATATAAAGGACCAGTGAAAAATAAAAATA
Organism: Hemithea aestivaria; assembly: GCA_947507615.1. NCBI lineage: Eukaryota > Metazoa > Arthropoda > Insecta > Lepidoptera > Geometridae > Hemithea > Hemithea aestivaria. Next base: position 15,462,074 of record OX382330.1, read on the forward strand.
AAGTAGTTCATGATTCTATGCAGAGGCACACAGAACTGCCAAAATTCTATAGAATACTTCAGAAATCGACGTAAAAGTGTTGTGATTATGATGAGACATAAGAGGGAAGAGCCCTCTACCCTTTTCATTCAGAAATGGGATTATAATGATAATAGCATTGATCATTTACTACTTCTATTCGTAGATTATGTCTGGTCTCGTATAATCCAGCAACATGCTCATTTTAACCCCCTGAATGTTTTATAGGTACTAATCTAAATAACATCACAAGATTTATTACGCCAAAGGGCCGAGTACCACCGAAGATACCCATATCAGATGCCCTCAAACACTGCGCTAACTAAATTCTTGAGCCGGAGACATTTTTTACGCACAAAGAAAGGCGAATGACATTAACAGCCCTATAAATTACCTATTCTTCTTACGCCATTCACGACACCCGAAACCCTAAAGTGCCCACTGGAGATAAATGGCGACAGGCCAGAGATATAAAGGCCACCGAACAAAACACAATCGCACCTAATATCCTACTAGAGCGGGCCATATGTCTCGAAAAAAGGGGGCGGAGTTTATTTTCAATTCAGACAAGAATACGGCGTTTTTGGCGCAAACTACCCACTTAAATATAATGCGGCGATACGGAGCGCGCGATACTGTGTTTTTATTCTAAGAATAGTGTGTGGTGCAACTCATAAGATAACAGAGAACTAATTAAGAAATCATTGTAGCCTATCGTAAACGAGATCACGAATCATATACTCACGTGAGCTTTTTACGTTTGTAGATTTTGTATTTCGTATTTCTATACTTTAAAGTGAAACATAATAAACAAACAGCTTTATCAACTAGTCCATGTATTTGAGAATGTACCTACCTACGACTACTTGTTTTATATGACTGATTCTTCGCAAACACTAGATACAAACCGAAACATAGAGTATAATAATTCTATTGCTAACTGACCTTACATAATAATATTTATACTACACGTATTTATTAGTGAACAGTCAGGTAAAGAGTAATAAAAAAGAAATATAGATGACTGATGTGTATATATAACTAAGAGTATGTAATTTTTCATAGGCCCTATCGTTTCTAACTTACACCACACCAATTTCCATTAGCAAACGGATGTATTTTATTTAGAAACATTGTTTTGGGACACATTCGAGATCCATAGAGCGAGCAGCGAGCCGCGACCAGGTATCGAGTGATAACTTGGAGGAGCACTTCAAACGGCAGTTTCAGAGATGGATGTACGTAATGGAAACTGTAGATTTGAAGTATGTTTCATGAGGCTGTTGGAATTTTGGGAGTAATCTGATAGTTGTTTAATAACTATCAGTAATAGAGATGGAATAAGTAATCTGATAGTTATGTTGTAATTTCCAGTAGTAAAAAGATGTGTTTTATTTAAAAAGCATTGTTTGGGATACATTTCAGATCTATAGAGTGATAACTTGAAGAAGCACTTCAAACGGCAGTTTCAGAGATGGATGTACGTAATGGAAACTGTATTAGATTGTACCTGAGATATTTGATGCGTGGTTTATGAGGCTGCCGAAATTTTGGGGTTATCTGATATTTGTTTTGTGTATAATATTTTTTTTTTTTAATGTGATGAAGTAGAAGACGAGCAAGACGCTTTCCTGATGTTAAGAGATAACGCTGCCCATAATCAGTACAGTGCTACTTAGGATTTCATAATTATGTGAAATTCTAGGAGCACTGCACCAACGCTTCTTACTCAAGAGTCATAAGATGTTAAGACTCTTTAGCCCAGTAATTACACTAGCTACAGTGCCAGTGTAGTATACTGATAAATATTACCTCTTTAGTTATATGACTATTATTACTGATAGCTAGTTATATAATTAATAATAATACATATTATATATGTGATAGTTTGTGTTAACTTTAAAAAAAAATTGTTAAGTATATTTTAAAACTTAAAATTTATTAATGTGAAAGACACGTTAATAAATTTTAATAGGTCATTAAGTTATTGATAAATCGTGAATCATTTTATAAAAAAAATCATTCTCTTATTACAATGATCGTAAAAGGTTTAAATTATAAAAAACTGTTTCTTAGAAAAAGGAAAAGTACGACCGCATTTATGTTTCGTTTCTATAAACGCCAGAAAAATTTAGTTTAGCTGACAATTACATTTTTTTGTGAGCCATATCTACTTCACTAAATTTCAAAGTTAATTTGAAACTTAAATCAATTAATTCCAAACTGCTAGAGCCTATCATTGATATTCACTAGTTCCTAACTAAATTAACTGTTCAACTTCACTGCCAATAAATAACTCTAGTTCTTGTCGAATTAGTTTGATTATAATTTGTTGAGTATTTTTGATGAAGTGTTCAATGAATTTCAAGAAAGTTCTTGGCATAAGTAAATGAAATGGGTACATATTATATTTTTAATCCTGATGAAGGACATCGTAATTGTCCGAAACCGTGTTCGAGATATTCTCGGCAATATTAGACGTGAGTTGTGCCGTTTTTGTTTTTAGTTATGGAGAACACTCGCGATTGTTTAAATAATCGTATTTTTTACTTGCTGTTCGTAATGATTTTTCAGGCTGAAAAGTAGTATTATGTGTTACTAGCTTATGCTCGCAGCTTTTCCTGCATTGGGAAATCCTTTCTTAGCGGAGATTATCTTCGTCATAAAAAATATCCATGTTCTAAATTTCAACATCATCTGTTCAGCGGTTTGGACTGTGCGTTGATAGATCAGTCAGTCACTCTTTCCTTTTATTATATGTTTAGATTCCAGGGTCTAAATTACCTAACACCACTAAAATTTCAGCTAAATCGGTTTTGTTTTTTAGGCATGAAGATAATGTAACAATCATACACAAACTTGTGAAATAATTTCGGAGAAATTTGATGTCAATAAATGTACAATTTTGAAATTGGCCTGAAAGAGATTGTTGAGAATAATAAATCTTATACTGTAGATACTTATCAAATTTATAACCTGCTGTTTCAAAATTAATTAAAGTTCACAAATAAATTTGACAGGTCCGCACTAAGTCTAAACTCACTGAAAAACTAGAAATAAAACGCGTCAATTCACCCCCCTACTTACAGCAGTATACAGTACACAGACATATATAAACACTGCAGTGGAACACCAATTCGCCATCGCACGGCGAGTGGCTCATCACTCGATCTGTCAATTAGCTAGAGTCGGAACTGAAGTTACACGCGATGCTTTTACACTGAGCCCGGCCCTGGACTGCGTTCCCAGTGGGTATTCACTTATTTATTGATAGGATTTTATTTTTTAATATTTCTTTTATATTTCTAACTGCCTGCAATAAAGTATGTTGTCAATTCGATATTATGTATATCAGAACATATTTTTCGACAGAGATATGTTAAAAACTAGAGTTTGACATACATACATGTACAGTCAACTACAAAGAGATGTATCCATGTTAGTCTTACAAAATGAAGTAAATTTTAGTATGCAAAAATTATTTACCCTTCGTGACATTTTCAGTATCCACCAAATCTTATACTATATTCGATTCATTTTAAATGCTATTATTATGTATCACCTAAGGAAAAGTAGTGGGATACATCATTGTTGCAAATTAAACGATTCGATGATAATATAAAGTTTGATTGCTACTAGAAATGTCACGAACCAAGGGTAGTTCATTGTGGCAAATGAAAATTTACTTCATTTTGTAAGACTAACATGGATACATCTCTTTGTAGTTGACTGTACTGGGACAATCCTTCGAGGCTTCCTAACCAATATGCCATTTCAGAAACGTTTGTCTGTCCTTTAATTTCATTTCAACTACTGGTTAGAGTTTGACTAGTCTTTGATTGGGTTATATAGTTCATAAAACTTTTTTAATTTAATGTCATAAAACTATAGTGTGCCCTTAACACTATAGTTTTATGAAAATCGGTTGAGTAGGCAAGGTTTGAAGTAGACGAGCTCTGGCACTGAGAAACCGTATATCATCGTTTATTGTTTTATTTAAAAGATCTAAAAGCATTGTTATTCAATATAAAGGTTTTCTTATGTTTAAAAGAATATTTTGTTTTCACTAAAACATGTCAAGTTAGATTAAGTTACTCTTAAGTGCGTCAAGATCAGCCATTTTCATAAGAAAATTTACAAACTTTTAAAAAATAGGACGAAAGAAATAAGTCGGTCCCCTAATAGATCTTAAAACTTAGCAGTCTCTTCAATTTACAGGTAAGCATCTTCTAAGTAGCGTTGCGACTTAACTTTCAAACGAGATAAGTCAAATTTTATTATAGAACTCAGCCAAAGTAAACTTTAAAACTTGCTCTTAATAAAGGCTTTTGGCGTGTTATAACACGCAAAAAGGCTATGGGTATTTAACCACCAAAGAGACTACCAAGTACTAATTGCTATGCAAAAAAATCTGCTAGTTTTTTGCAGAGGGAGAGGCAAATCACTACACCAATAATTATAATGATACCACATACCGTGTTCCAGCATGATGTTCAGTAAAGCCAGGGGGGGATTTTACCCGCCTTCTAGGTATGGTCTGCCGCCATCTAGGGCATCATTGTCGCTTAACATCACGCGATATCTTTGTTGCCTATAATGAATAAAAATATTTTAAAAAAACATTCATTAATTTTGATAACGTCACTACACAAAATTGCGAAACAAGGGCAGTGGTGTGAGTATTTACTCAACCAGTATATGCACACAGGGATAACCTGTATTGTTACAACTACATAGTTCTATGACCAGCAGTCATTTCTCTTCTCTTTTTGACAGAGAGGGTCATCTGATAGTGACGTATCCAGTTGAATGTCTAATCGAAGCAAAAAAGGTTAATTCAAAACGCCCAATAGACAGGTAAAAAAATGTTTAAAACAAACCCAGCCTACCGAAATTGCGTACGAGACGTGAATCTTGATGAACCTTTAAACTTCCTCGGAATTAATGTAAGGAGGGAAAAAAAACTCATTAGAAATTTAATTTATTAAATTCCTTTCGTCGGAATCGACGTACGTTTACATTAAAAACAAGACTTTGATCGTTTAGACGTTTCAGTCAGGGTTGGTGATGAGGAGTTTATTGGTTTCATGCTAAGTGTACCCAAATTTTAATTTTCTTTTTAAGAGAATGACACAATAATACGACCAGAACCAGCATGGGTAAATCCCTCCCTGGTTTCACTGAACGTCGTATCTGAACACCTGGCCGCCCCAATTGACTGCTTATCGATTCGATTTTATCCAATGGATAGAACCGATAGTCTCGATAATAAAACTAACCAACCTAATTCTTGACATAAGAATAAGCACAACACTACCGATCGACTTCTTGTCTCAAATTGATGATTTCACCACCTGATCCTCTCTCATTCTCTCCATATTGCCGACCCAGTATGTTAAAGAAGATTCTTAATCCTTATCTTATACCTAATTCAGTTTTAAAAAATATTTTTCGTGACAGCCCTAAGTAACAGCTGACCATTAGTACCTACCACCACGCCGGCGCAGGTTCTATGTGTATAATTAATTTGCCTAGCGCCGGCTCTTGTTGCTCGAGTGTCGAGTACACAGGTCACTGCCGTGTACTGGAGGTTGTATGCGTTTGTTATGAGGTTCTATTATGCAGCTTAAAGATAACAGTAGTGCTTAAAGATTTTAATTTACTACGTATTAAAATGTCCATAGAAGATAAATGTTAATTAAATGCTTAAGCATTAAGTTGCTTAGCTTTGGATTAGGTGGCGCTGTGTGAAATGTTATGAAATATTTATTTATTTACTAATCAGTTTTGGTAAGCGGTGATAGTGAAATTACTGGGCTTATTGTTTCTACATCTTATGACTTTTAAGTAAGAAGTGTTGGTGCAACACCTAGAATTTTACATCAATGTTAAATCTTGGGTGGCACTGTGCTGATTATGGGAAACGTTATCTCTTACCATCAGAAGCGCGTATTGTTCGTATTCTTACTTTTTTGTATAAAACAAAATATATCTTATCTTTATCTTTATTTTCTCTTTATCTTCTTTTTTTCTTATTTTTATCCTTATCTTTTTAGACTTCCTTGTTGACTACGGAAGCCTAAAAAGATAGAGTTGATGTAAATTATGCTGATACATATACTGAGGTACCTGTTAGCGTGGCGTTCGGTGAAATATAAGTGACTCATCTATTTATTATTGTGCTTGTTACCTCGTAACACCTAAGCTCTCAATTTAAACAGTGGAACCGATTGGATTGCACAAATTTCGTATACAGATAGTTTGGACATTAGAATGACACATACCTTTTAATTAAGTAAATCATTAAATGGTACAATAACACGTACGCTTTATAATAAAGGTTCACAGCCTACTAATGAACCAAACACGTAATGATTATAAAATCGCGTGCCCTCCACGGCTCGCCTCATTCACCTTTTGACTCCACTCGAACGTAATTCAATTAACACAGCGCTGTAATAAAGCGCTTTTTGTTGCTTGTTTTGCTGTGTCACGGCCAAAATTGAATGTTGCTGTTATTTACTATAGATTGAAAATTTATTGAAAATAGTTAAATTGTTTTGTTTTATGAAGTAATTTTATTTTTTAATATATTATTGTATTAGATTTCAAATTTAAAATCATTCATTTTGAAAAAACAAATAGAAAGTTCTTTATTGTTTATTGGAACACCATTAATACGCTTAAATAAACTAAAGTAAATGAGAAAAAATATTTAAAGTTACACATTTAGGAAGAAAGTGTTATAATTGGCGGTCCTATCACCAATAATAGATATCTCTTACAGATATCCGAGCAGAGAAAGGAAAGATGGTAATTAGACATTAAAAATTCGATTAGATTATAATTATTAATAATTGTCTGACTTTAAATAAAGGATGCGAATACTTTAAAGATGATCCTTTGAGGCTTCCAAGGCAAACATTTCAGAAACATTTATACAAAACAAAAACACATTCACACAAACCAACTTTCTTAATAAAAGTAAGAAACATACTCTCAGTAAACTTGGTATGAATAATAATTATTAATACAATTTTGTGAAAAGTGAAAAGCTTTCGAGCTTAAAAGCCATGAAAATATTTTAAGTTAATAAACACACCGAAGTAGTAAAACCACGGCCCTGTTACACGAAATACTAAGCAAACTCATAAATAAGACAGATATGGCAAACAGCGCTTTCGAATTTACATTTTTTTCAGTACTTCTAGAGACGAATTATTGGACTTGCAGCTAAAGTTTGTAGAATTTTGTACCTAATTTTGCTTATACATAAGGTTCAAAATCAATATGTTATTTTTGGTTGTCGAAAGAGCCTACTGGTTTCTTTCTAGTCACGCTAACTTTAGTACTAAGTACAAGTTACACGAACAACAAATTATGCAAAAAATATTTTGTTTTCTTCAAATGGAAGATAATTTTATGAAAGTTAACACGAAAATTGAATTTGGTAAATTTGAAATTCTGATTTAGGTTTTATGTTTTTTATACACTGACACAAATAATTTATTTAATAACTTTAGATAAATAAGATTACGTGAGACTTCAATTAGCTTGAGGTGAATTTATGATTTTTTTTTTAATTTACCACTTTAATTTCATTAAAAATTCATTTCATTGTTTCTTTTACTTTTTCATTATTTTTTTACCATTTCTTGGTTTTTGGTGGGCATTATTATACATTCGTGCAGACGACCACCAACAGTAGATTTTATCTGGTTTGTCCACCTAATATATTGTATTTTCACCTAATCATCGATCTTCTTGCTACCCCTTAGTCTACCCTTCTACGTTTCCTGCAAGACAGAACTGTTTTTGACTGACTGTCACACTGCAATAAATTCAGTAACCAACAACACAAATACGCCCTTTATCTAAAATCATAATGAATGTAATGTGGCTAATAATGGAACTAAAGTTCCACCATACTGAGTTCTTATCTAATCGTTCCAAAACATGGACACTAACGCCCTCACTCACACAGATTTAGAATGTAGACAGACTGAATGTTGTAAGTTTAATCACGCCGACGTGACGTGACGTGACGTGATGGCGCAACGTGGCGGACTGCATACCGTTTTAACTACAGATATGATATGTTAGGGGAACGGCCATTTGAGGTCTCCTTAAAACACCAAGATTTTGATTACATCATAATTATGATGGCTAAAAAACAAACTAAAATAAAGGTTTTACAAATAATGTTAAAGCAATACGGCATATATTATATATGTAAATGTCAACACTATTGTAGAAATCTTTGCCTATTTCGGCTGGTGAACGGTGACTAGTTTTTTTTTTTTATACAACGAAGTAAGAAGACGAGCAAGACGCTCTCCTGATGGTAAGAGATAACGCTGCCCATAATCAGTATAGTGCTACCCAGTGCACTGCGCCAACGCTTCTTACTTGAGAGTCATAAGATGTTAAGACTCTTCAGCCCAGTAATTTCACTAGCTACAGTGCCCTCCTACCGAAGCACAGCAATGTTTGCACATCACTGCTCAGTGAGTAATCTTTATCAGAATATCTAACACTAATTTCAAACATTTATCCGCAAACAAATAAAGGTCGAGGTAATGGTTCAAGAGAGTGTAAAGGGCATTTAGTGTGCATGAGGTTTTACGCAGAGTTTACGCTCTAAGCAGTACGTCACCATCTACTGATACTAGACGATAGTATATCAGGCACTTTACGCTTGAGATTTCTATTGTAGCTGTCTATAAAATTATAAGTGTAATCACTTTAAGCACGATTTCAATAGCTTCCCCATCACTTTAAAATATACATGATATCTATCACTTTCAGAACTTGCAACGTTTTTCCTGATACGTACAAAAATCTATTACATTGGCCAATCTAATTTCATTAATTAATCTACGGTTCCACCAGTTTATTTCATACAGCGGCAGAAAATGGAACTACGAATATGTTTTCACATTAGAAGCCGTTTTGTAGAGACGCTAGCGCCATCGCCACCGAGTTAAGTTGGTAATGTTCCTGTTAGTGGTTGTCACGCGCCACGTGTCGTCGGATTAGCATTAGTGAAGACCAACGCTTTACATATTTCCTTGTCACGCACGTTTAGTGCTAGTGTGGAGTTATGGGAACTAATACTTTAAAATCAGTGCTTGCACTTAAAACACTCAAAGCAAAGAGGTCAATGTTTTTTTTAATAACTGGCCATGACGTGATTCAAAAATTAATAACTCAGAGCGACAGGACTAGTTAGTGCAGTGTCATGCTAAATTTCCTATTTTTAAATACTAGTGTTGTGTGGGTAGCTATGTGTAGTAAGGGCACTGATTTATTTTTTATTACAAGCTTTTATTTACTTTCACCTGTCTGGTGTCTGTCTGTCTGTCTGTAATCAAATCTTGCAAGTTGAATTTGACCCACTTCCCGGTGTCCGAGTAAGCTGAAATTTTGTATGCATGTATAAATCGGATGACAATGCAATATTTTTATGACATCGAGCTGATCTGATGATGGAGCTGGAAGGTGGCCATAGGAACTCCGTAATTAAACGACGCAACCCCATCGAGTTCGGGCTCATTTAATTTGTCTTGACGAGTACTATATGGTGCTAGATGGTAATAAAAATAAAAGCTTGTTTTTAAAAAGATTTTTTAAAATTTCACTTGGTTTGTAACACTTTTAATTCAAATGTATTTAATGTAACTTTTTTGTTTGTAATAATTGTGTGCAATAAAGAGTTATCTATCTATAATTATCGAAAACTACTAGAGCATTATCTTTCTATTGGACCCCAACTCTGCAGTACATTGTTTTGCGTATTTGAATCCACAGACAGTAGTCGAAATATGCGTTGATTCAGAGTTCAAAGAGTGCGCGATCGAGTCGCGTCGCATAAATCACGATGGGGAATCAACGCGAGCCTGTATCTCTGGTGATTTACCGACGCGCGTATCATGACTCGATTCCCACTGCACTACCGATCCAATACACATAGTAGAGCCGTATTCACATGAACAATATACTGACTAATCCAAAAAAAAAATATTAAAAAAGCGAATTAAATAAACATTCAACCCATTATAGTGGTGTATTCACTTAGCACTGACTAAAATGTTAATTTTGTGAGAACTTGTCTCGTAGATATTTTAAAGTTAGTTTTAAATACACCTTAACGTTCCGACTAATAAAATGAACATGAGTATAAATCTCGTTTAAAGTTACATGTGAATAAAACATAATATTATCCATATATACAATCATCATAATATATATACAATATTTGCCATAGCTATGTCCCGAAGTACACCTAAACCTAGGTGTAACAATTTAAAGGATTCAAAATTAAACTCATACAAATATTAAAGCGTACGTGAACGCATCCTAAAATAGTCACAGTATATCTCACAGTTAGTATGTATGAAGCATAACACAGTGCGGTAAGCAATATTAAGCAATAGGCCCGGTTCAAATCACACGGCGCCACGCGTGGAAAATCGACATTTGATTAGTTACTAGCATATGATTAAGATAATAATAAATAGTATTATTTATACCAGATAAAAAATATTATTTAGGTGTAAATGCATCCTATCACAATCACTCCACAATTAGTATAGCACAGTGCGGTAAGCAATATTATGCAATAAGCCCGGTTCGAATCACATAATATTTTACAATAATATCGATTCGAATCACACGCATGGAAAATCGACGTTTGATTAGTTACTAGTTACACAATTAATATTATCTCAGTTAATTATCATTATTAAGAAGTAATTGCATCCTAAAATAGTCACAATATATTCGACAGTTAGTATAACATAGTGTGGTAAGCAATATTATGCAATAGGCCCGGTTGGAATCACACAGCGCGTAGAAAATCGACGTTTGATTAGTTACTAGTTACACAATTAGTATTATCTCAGTTAATTATCATTATTAAGAAGTAATTGCATCCTAAAATAGTCACAATATATTCGACAGTTAGTATAACATAGTGTGGTAAGCAATATTATGCAATAGGCCCGGTTGGAATCACACAGCGCGTAGAAAATCGACGTTTGATTAGTTACTAGTTACACAATTAATATTATCTCAGTTAATTATCATTATTAAGAAGTAATTGCATCCTAAAATAGTCACAATATATTCGACAGTTAGTATAACATAGTGTGGTAAGCAATATTATGCAATAGGCCCGGTTGGAATCACACAGCGCGTAGAAAATCGACGTTTGATTAGTTACTAGTTACACAATTAGTATTATCTCAGTTAATTATCATTATTAAGAAGTAATTGCATCCTAAAATAGTCACAATATATTCGACAGTTAGTATAACATAGTGTGGTAAGCAATATTATGCAATAGGCCCGGTTGGAATCACACAGCGCGTAGAAAATCGACGTTTGATTAGTTACTAGTTACACAATTAATATTATCTCAGTTAATTATCATTATTAAGAAGTAATTGCATCCTAAAATAGTCACAATATATTCGACAGTTAGTATAACATAGTGTGGTAAGCAATATTATGCAATAGGCCCGGTTGGAATCACACAGCGCGTAGAAAATCGACGTTTGATTAGTTACTAGTTACACAATTAATATTATCTCAGTTAATTATCATTATTAAGAAGTAATTGCATCCTAAAATAGTCACAATATATTCGACAGTTAGTATAACATAGTGTGGTAAGCAATATTATGCAATAGGCCCGGTTGGAATCACACAGCGCGTAGAAAATCGACGTTTGATTAGTTACTAGTTACACAATTAATATTATCTCAGTTAATTATCATTATTAAGAAGTAATTGCATCCTAAAATAGTCACAATATATTCGACAGTTAGTATAACATAGTGTGGTAAGCAATATTATGCAATAGGCCCGGTTGGAATCACACAGCGCGTAGAAAATCGACGTTTGATTAGTTACTAGTTACACAATTAGTATTATCTCAGTTAATTATCATTATTAAGAAGTAATTGCATCCTAAAATAGTCACAATATATTCGACAGTTAGTATAACATAGTGTGGTAAGCAATATTATGCAATAGGCCCGGTTGGAATCACACAGCGCGTAGAAAATCGACGTTTGATTAGTTACTAGTTACACAATTAATATTATCTCAGTTAATTATCATTATTAAGAAGTAATTGCATCCTAAAATAGTCACAATATATTCGACAGTTAGTATAACATAGTGTGGTAAGCAATATTATGCAATAGGCCCGGTTGGAATCACACAGCGCGTAGAAAATCGACGTTTGATTAGTTACTAGTTACACAATTAGTATTATCTCAGTTAATTATCATTATTAAGAAGTAATTGCATCCTAAAATAGTCACAATATATTCGACAGTTAGTATAACATAGTGTGGTAAGCAATATTATGCAATAGGCCCGGTTGAAATCACACAGCGTGTAGAAAATCGACGTTTGATTAGTTACTAGTTACACAATTAATATTATCTCAGTTAATTATCATTGTTAAGAAGTAATTGCATCCTAAAATAGTCACAATATATTCGACAGTTAGTATAACATAGTGTGGTAAGCAATATTATGCAATAGGCCCGGTTGGAATCACACAGCGCGTAGAAAATCGACGTTTGATTAGTTACTAGTTACACAATTAATATTATCTCAGTTAATTATCATTATTAAGAAGTAATTGCATCCTAAAATAGTCACAATATATTCGACAGTTAGTATAACATAGTGTGGTAAGCAATATTATGCAATAGGCCCGGTTGGAATCACACAGCGCGTAGAAAATCGACGTTTGATTAGTTACTAGTTACACAATTAATATTATCTCAGTTAATTATCATTATTAAGAAGTAATTGCATCCTAAAATAGTCACAATATATTCGACAGTTAGTATAACATAGTGTGGTAAGCAATATTATGCAATAGGCCCGGTTGGAATCACACAGCGCGTAGAAAATCGACGTTTGATTAGTTACTAGTTACACAATTAATATTATCTCAGTTAATTATCATTATTAAGAAGTAATTGCATCCTAAAATAGTCACAATATATTCGACAGTTAGTATAACATAGTGTGGTAAGCAATATTATGCAATAGGCCCGGTTGGAATCACACAGCGCGTAGAAAATCGACGTTTGATTAGTTACTAGTTACACAATTAATATTATCTCAGTTAATTATCATTATTAAGAAGTAATTGCATCCTAAAATAGTCACAATATATTCGACAGTTAGTATAACATAGTGTGGTAAGCAATATTATGCAATAGGCCCGGTTGGAATCACACAGCGCGTAGAAAATCGACGTTTGATTAGTTACTAGTTACACAATTAATATTATCTCAGTTAATTATCATTATTAAGAAGTAATTGCATCCTAAAATAGTCACAATATATTCGACAGTTAGTATAACATAGTGTGGTAAGCAATATTATGCAATAGGCCCGGTTGGAATCACACGGCGCGGCGCGTAGAAAATCGACGTTTGATTAGTTACTAGTTACACAATGCTAGAGTGATTTTGCGAACTGTGTTTGAATATAGTACCTACAGTTACTGCAAGTGCTTGTTAAAGGTAACTACGGAGTTTACTTCTAGTACCTTTAACGAATGGGTTTTCAATTCACAGGCTTCATAAGGTTATTTGCTGATTGGAATAATGTGAATCGTCTAACGTTACGGCGCAATGTTCAATGATTTTATATTAGCTAGCTTATGTTTGTGGTTTTGCCCGCCTGGAGGAATCGTTTCTTAGCGGAGGTTTAAGTCATAAAACCTAGCTACGTTCCAAATTTCAACCCCATTTGTTCAGCAGTTTGGACTGTGCTTTGATAGATCAGTCAGTCAGTCATTCTTTCCTATTATATATTCTAATGTATGGATGTGTGTTTGTGTAAACCAGTGGATTGTGGAATTTTTAAGTTTATTTTAAATTCTTGAAAATTATATAATATTTGACATAGTATCTTTGGTTGCAATAAAAAGCTTAACCCATAATTATCTTTTTACATGCTTAAGATTTTTATTTAAAAATATTCATAGTTATTTCTTAAATTAAATTAGACGATTAAAAAGCATGTTATTTAAATTTAACTATCATTGATAGTATCACAACCAGGCATCAGACTAGAAAGGGGCGTTACAACCGTAAACCGTTTAACGTCCGTTAATTATTCATTTATCGCTGGCCGAGCGTTATTTACGACGCGACCGTTTAACGGTTGGCCGCCTCTACGAGCGCTTCGTAGCTGGTGCTACGCCGTAGCTACAGTGCTACGTCGTAGCTATCGGCTACGATAATAAACTCGATGAAATTAATTTTCGTGTGACCTTTTCAACTTTTGTCAATAAAAAGTGTCTTTAATAGGTGTAATAAAGTTGAAATTGAAAGAGGATGTAATTTGCTTCAATAAAAATTTTAGCTTTCAATTAATGTTACAGATATAAAAAAACAATTTTACTTATAGATTTTTGCGTGCAATTTTTAGTTTTTTTTTTTTAAATGATTTATTATGTGCATGTGATATGAGTAAAAAAATTGTCGTTTTTTAAATTTCTTTATTTAGTGATTGACTTCTAAAAAGGTGTAGCTACTCATTTCAACTCAATTTTTTCAAAGATGTAATAGCAATTTCAAAATCTAAATTTATCAAATTTAAATTGCAAAATTAAATGTATCTTTTTCTTTTTTTTTTGTCATTTTGTTCTCTGTCAAAAATTACAAAATCCCAGCACCAAAAAAGTATAAATCCTTTTATAGTGAGTCTAGCTAATATCGTCCAGTGCCCAAACAAATCTAGCTCTTAATTTCCAGCGTGTTATTTTAGACCAATTCTCGCTAACATTATAACTCTCGCCCTCAATTTGGGCAATTTAATTCGTTATCGTGCGCGCACAGACGACTGCGTCCGGAACTTGTCTCACAAATTGTGTGGGGTCGGGAAATATACTTATATGGCAGCACTGTGACGTCACAATGCTATGTGTGGCTAGTACTTGAGTGGATGAGATGGGGTTAATACATAGATTTAAAAAAAAATAGAAATTTGCGGTACTGGTGTTTATGACATGGGCCGCTTCAATTAGGCCCAGGGCACAATTTTACTTTGGATCAACCGATCCGATTCAACAGGCTCAATTTTGGCATAGATGGCAGCAGACTATACCTAGAAGGCGGGATAAATCGCTCCCTGGCTTCACTGAACATCATGACGGAACACGGTCACAATCAGACCGCTTGGCGCACGATATAACCCCCTGGCCATCCACCGCTTCAATTTCACAGTCTTTATTTAGTATATATTTTTGCCGTCGCATTTCTCAAAAACTTGTTTTGATTTTTATAACCAAATAGGTTTACATTTAATCCAATTTATGGCACAAATTGGATGAAATGCAAATATTATTTAAATTGCTTCAGTAGTTCTTAAGATATGGTTTATAACTTCTTGGCTAATATTCACGTATTTTAATATTGTAAACCACAAGCTCACTATCAGGTCTGTTTGAAGTTTATATTTTAAAATTTTACTTGCCTCATTATTTATTTAGAAACTCAGTTGTTGAAAAAGTCAAAAGTGACAAAAAGAACGAACTGGTTGGAACAAAGTGTGAGAGTTGTACAACTTCATCTCAAAGTAGTTGGAATAAAAAGTCTGTTCTCGAAGACATTATAGAGGTCGTTTAAACAAAAGGCGAAGATTGGATTGGCTCCAGGAAATCTTGTTTTAATTTCATTTTAACTGTAGACTTGTTTGGGTTACATAGTTTTTATTTATTTTTGCTTATTATTGTAACTGTGAGTTGATTTAAATAAGTTTAAGACCCTGTTTATGATTTATTAAACTTTGTAAATAAAAATGCAAAAAACTTAAAATTGTGCATTAATTTAGGCTTAAAACAACGTGATGGAGTTTCGACATTTCAAACAAAACTCATACAAAAAATAAAGATTTTAAAATATTTAATTAAAAATAAAACTATCAGATCTGTCTAAAATAGGTGCGAGGTGCAAAAGTGGGAAACGCATACCTTTTGCTACTTATCCAAGCACATTTCAGTAGAAATCCCAGCATTAGGAGAAAGTGTTTGTCCAGCAGTGGGCAATATAACAATAGATTTAGACCACCTTCACCTGATGTAAAGCGATGATAATGTGTGTGATCGTGTAGCGTCCTTGGCCCAGTAGTCGTTGGTCCGGCTTGTAAGCCGGAGGTCCTGAGTTCGAATCTGTGTGGCAAAGATTTTCGCCTGGACGCTACCGTGTTTCGGAAGGCACGTTAAACTGTGGGTCCCGGCTGTTTCCTATAAGTTATGTAGGAGGCAGTCGTTAGGTCATGTTGCAGGCCTTGTAGGAATCTCGATGACCAGAAACTACATCATATTAGGTTAGCCACACAACCAATAAATTGTGATTTGACTCTGACAGTGTAAGTAGAGTAACCTTTTCGGTTGGAGTATAAACCCCAATTTTTATTATTATTAAGTAAACACAGTTCAAAACTCACTGAACATCGTGCCGTACCGTTAGGTAATATAGATTAGTCCAATCACTGGCAAACTATGTGTAGTTGACTAGAAATTGTTAGAATTTCGCCGTAAGCACTAAATATAGGAATTGGTTTCGGTGCCCTAGTTACCTAATACGAGTAACTGCCTTTGATGCCTAACTATCGGTGAATGGAAGATGAATTTCATGGACCATTCCTGTTACAATGGGGATTAATAATTCTACAGCTTAGTAACTCAGCCATTTTAAAATTGCACCTGTCAGCCGAACAAAAGGTTCTCCAGTCTATGAGACTGATTTGTAATTTAAAATTGGTTGATCTCTATTTTGTTTTCTGATATATACCTCAATTCTGATGTCTCCTTTTGTTGGTTAAAGATAACGCTGCCCACAGTCAGTACAGTGCTTCCCAAGATTTCACAATTATGTTAAATTTCGGGCACGCAGCACCAACGCTTCTTAGTCAAGAGTCATTACATGTTAAAACACATGTTAAAACTCCTCAGCCCAGTAATTTCACTAGCCACAGTTCCCTCCTACCGAAGCACAATAATGTTTGCACATCACTGCTCAGGCGGTAGAATAACTGGTACTGTTACGGTGCCCACCTAGTCGACCTCCTGCAAACAAAGTCTATCCCCGGCATATACGATACTATCGTGGTTATAGTTTATTTTTAATTCATAGGATATTAAACCTATTTTTATAATAAATTAATATGAGTAGAATTGTGAATGTTTGTCACCTCTTTATATTCAAAGGAAAATAAACAATGAAATACTTTTTATATTATGTAACTGTTTAAATGGAATGAATATAATCATAACATTATATTTCAGCGTGAGTGCGCAGATTAAACGCCACAAAAGATATTTAATGAAATTATTTATTAATTCTGCACATTCTGCCTTCCGGCGTACAAATATTAATTAGGTATTTTGTGTTTTATTTTAAATCAATAATAATGTTAATTAACTGCTATTTGAGTATTCGACCGATTTCAACAAATATTAACTGATAAAACTGTAGAAAGCTTTAAAAATCTGCTCAGAGCTCACTATCTGTCACAAAGCTAGTCATTTTCCTTTCTGTTTAATATATAGCTATTAATATAGTATATGTATGTATATATTAGTATTGTCATCATCATCATCATCTCAGCCATTGGACGTCCACTGCTGAACATAGGCCTCCCCTTTGGATTTCCATATGTACCGGTTGGAAGCGACCTGCATCCAGCGTCTTCCGGCGACCTTTATAAGGTCGTCTGTCCACCTTGTGGGTGGACGTCCTACGCTTCGTTTGCTAGTCCGTGGTCTCCACTCGAGCACTTTTCGACCCCATCGGCCATCCGCTCTACGCGCTATGTGGCCTGCCCATTGCCACTTCAGCTTGCTAATCCGCCGGGCTATGTCGGTGACTTTAGTTCGTCTACGGATTTCTTCATTTCTGATTCGATCTCGTAGAGAAACCCCGAGCATAGCCCTTTCCATAGCACGCTGGGCGACTTTGAGCTTCGAGATGAGGCCAATGGTGGTTTCAATTAGTATTGTATATTTATATAATGTGTAGTATATTTAATAATATGTATTTTAGTCGTATATTTATTTTATAATATCATTAGCATTAAATATGTATAATGTAATATATTTATTGATATTATAATGTATATGATAGGTTATACTGACTCCTCTACAAAATCACACCCTACTCTTTAGGTTCAAACGCTCCATGCAAAGCTGGTTGCCTGGAAGAGATCGCTCTAAGCGATAAGGCCGCCTATTGTAGACCTTTATATATTTTAGTTTTAAGTGTTTTTTGTTATCTTTTAACTGCAATAAAGAGTATTGTATTGTATTATATTGTTCAATTAGTACATACCACAATGTAATAAAATAATAACAATTATTATGATTATATTAACTGTTGATTTAGAATGCACACGCATAGTCCAGTTTGTAATACATGTACCTCTAGTTTCCATAATAAAGAATAGTCCTGTCACTTTGCGGAGGCTGCCTTTGTCCATATTGACCTGACAATTTACGATGATTAATGACAGCCCCTTTAGCATAGTAAGACATTGACATTTACAAGTATTCAGATTTATGCATTAATCAAAATTAAATAATGTTATGAAGCTGGATCGATGTAAGGAGAAGGAATAAGTGCCTATGATCCAACGTTGGCACTTACCAGCCCATTTGGCATAGTAAGACATTGACATAAGAGTAGCAACTCCCGTCCCACTGTCAAGAGTAAACTGACATATATCAAGACGCTACTCTTGCTACTCGCACTGTCATTGCATACAATTTGCAGCTACTCCCAATGTCATTGTGCTCTTACAAACGTCAATTACTCTTGACAGTGGGATAGGAGCCGCTATTCCTACATTAAATGTCACGGTGTGTTCGGGCTGCAGATTTGTGTTGCATCATGCTTTGTTGGTATTGTCAGCTATCGATTTATATAGGCTTGGTCACGGGCCGCGATTAAAAAAAAAAAAATGTCGACAACAAAAGATGAGTTAGTATGTCACAAATCTTCAAACCTCTTCATAAAGTATTCCTAAAACAATATTATTTAGTATTTATTTCCGCAAAACACAAAATTAACCCCGCAGTATAATTGCGGCAATCATTAAAACATTTAGTGGAACGCTACGATATTTGGCAACTGCATCGGAAATCGACCAGCAATTTGCGCCCATTGTCTGAGCTGTTAAGATAAGCGCGCAACAATCTATTACTTGTAGATAAATACACGATATTATAGTGGCCGTCTGTCTGTTGGCAACAGTATTGAATAAAGGCAGTACTTAAAGTCGCATAATTACTTATAACCTAGAAAAAAAAAACTTTAAATAGGAGGTTCACTGTTTATTATTTTGTTACTAAACAGAAAATTATAATAATCGGAATACTATAAATATTTTTTAAAGCTTCTTTTGAAAAATAACACATACAATTGTTTTTTAAGGCATTTGTAATCTAGATTCTAAGTGATCTAGATTTCATACGAATGGAACATCGCTGTGTGTACATATTGTCGTGGTATTAAAGTCGAGTTTTTTAAGCAAGTAAAACAATTTTTACGTAAAACTCGAAATAAATTATTGCCGTTAAGTACAATATTATACTTGGATAATCTTAGCAGAGCTAAAGTTATAGTAATATTCCATAAGGAAATCATCGTCCTTAATTTTCTGTTTGGGTCTTGTGCTACAACAAACCATAGCCAATGAAGTTAAGTTACTGTTTATATACTAGGGAGCCATAAATCCAGGGTGGTCGCGTCCAACAGTAGACAAAACACCGATTAATTCTGCCGTTTAACTAACGACAGCCCGTTTATCACTGCGATATTACTATACCTATAGATAAGATGCCAATAAATGTACATTATACGAGAATATAGTGGTAAACCAGTCTTACTATATTATGTCACGTTAGATATTAAAATATCGAAATATACATACAAAGTTAATATAACTTTATTTTTAACTACGACATCACACATCTAATGTAATCCTGGCATAAGTCAATAATAACCTTTTAATAATAACAACGAATAAGAAATAAATTTTGATATAGTTGTGCATAATCTCTTCAAGACGAACGGATCACTATAAAAATAATACCATAATATAAAATATTTTTTTAGTTTTACTAAATGACTTCCAATAATATCGGCTTTAACTCCAAAGTTAATTAATAATAAAAATAAACACAACGCTATATATCTGATAAAAAGTAAGCTAATAAACTAGACTGGACACCACAAGGCATCTCAAAGGTTTCAAGAAAAACATTATTTAGAAAAAAAATCAACACATTTTCTCAGTAATTTCGCAGTTAGCTTACTTTTTGTTTACACAAGACTCAAGACTGAGAACGCAAAGCTGAGTGGGTCGCGAAAAGTAAACAAGTTGTTTTTTCTACTGTTCGCATTATGCAGATTCGTCCAACAAAATTACTTATTTAAGCAATAAACGGAGCGCGTCGTCGTATAAAAATCTTCGGCTCCGCGAAATCTTAAGCCGCGGCGTAAGTCATAAGAAGTCGTGGGATAGAATGGGATAAGTTTACTTTTGGCTGAATATTGGCACTAATAACACAATTTATTTTTTAAAATAAAATGAGGAAGCCTATAAAATGGTAATTTACATATTGAGCACAGTAGCTTAATATGCTTGAAATGTAGCCTATATTATTCTAGGATATTAGCTTCCTGTATACTAAGTTTCAGCTTAGTCGTTTAGGCATAAAGAGTTAAATACTAAAATTGGTATTTTTGCATTTCGATTATTAGGATATTATTATTAGGACTAGGACACTACTACTATTTCCTAGGATATTATTTTCTGAACAAATAGATACTTGATTTTTAATTTATTCGGTTAGATGACCACTTTTAAAAGTGAAAAGATGAAAAAATATGTAATAATAATCTCGCTGAGATATTTAAACCGAACTGATTAATTTATATAGTGGCAGCGCAGCTTTATTACAGAATAAACAATCTCAGTCTACCTACATTAACATTCTTAACCCAAAGAGAAATCATAACAGGCCTTGTACCAAAAGCATCTTAAATATCTATACCATGTTATGCTCCACGGCTCCTCATAAACTCTCGTCAGTGAAGAGAGTACGGTTGAAATTACGTTACGTTAGCTCTTGATGTCGCCATTTTATATGCTTTCTTTACCACGATTCGAGTAGACAATGTGCTGAAGCCTGTATAAAACGTGGTATGTAAATGGATAATAAAAACCAGGCTTTAGCTCTCTATGCGTACTCGTAATATTATATATTACGTCATATATTTCTATCAAGGAATTAGAATTTTTATTTTTTATTTTTCATGTAATTAAAGTTCGTCCAGAATCTGAATAAGCTTCACCGACTTAACGAAATTGTTTCTAATGTTAAGTAAACCGCAATCACCTAAAATGACCACTGATAACCTCTATCACTAATCACTTGGGCAATGAGTTAATTCAAATAGGTTCAAGGTATATCCGTTAGTAAGGTATAACCTATACATGCAGGGCCCTTAGAGGCTCTTAAAAACATATTAGAGGTACTAAATACAAATACAATCAACTAGCAATTTCAAATCAACCCTTAAAAGCGAGAGAGGAGAGATTATCTAAATATATACAAGGAAAGATTGACTGACTGACTGACTGATCTATCAACGTACAGCTCAAACCGCTGAACATTTTCATTTGAAATTTAGAATATAGATAGGTTTTACGACGTAGACCTTCGCTAAGAAAGGATTTTACCACGCGGGCAAAGCCGCAAGCACAAGCCAGTAGGCAATATTTTGGTCTCGTCATTATCTTATAGGGTGAGACAGCGGTCAAACGCAATCCTATTGTAATACTCGAAAATAGAAAACTTTTGGTTATTTTGATATCTGATGATATCTGACACCAACAGCGCAATATTTCTATTGAGAAAACACCCAAAAATGTATTGCCAGTTTTTGTAAATAGGACAAAAAATCTCGTTTATGTCAGCGTCTCTCAAATGCTTGTATTTCACAGAGGGAAATGTTTCCCTTTGCGGGTGGTTAGCACAATATTTTTGTCGAGTAATTTACTTAGACCATCCTGAAACCAAAAGGCGGTGCCGCGATAATGTTTATGGGTAAAGTTGTTCGCAGTAACACTGCCGAGGAGCGGGACCGTCGCGACTGTCGTAGACTGATGATGACAGTTACAAAGATTACAAAATATATATTGAGATATAAGGCGAATATTAATAAAAAAAATAGTATAATTAACACTACATTAAATATAGCAAATAAAAAAATACAAGATGTTCTGTTAGATTTTTGTGTGGCACTTTTTTGATAGCTAAAAAAAACCTATTCGAGAGTAATTACTGTAAAGTTGAAAATGTTAGCAAATGTTCGATAAAATGTCATATTGCATAATAATATAGTAGGTAATAATAATATTTTAATTTTGGTTCTTTTTTTTTTTTTTTTTTCTTATTAGACATTAAAAATTCATACAAATATTATGAATTCGAATTTGTATCTGTCAGTCTGTTATAGAGAGAGAGTATGTAGTACTACTACGCACTGTTATTACGCCATCCTACTGAACTAATTTAGATAAAATTTGGAATAGAGATAGACAAGCCTTGGGAAAGAACATAGGATAGTTTTTAGCCCACGGTAGTTCTAAATACATCTATTCCAAATGCCATATCTATACAAAATGCGTAAGTTTACGTACTGTTCAGATAAATTGTACACAGAGTGCGGCGCGACGCTGACAATTTGTGTCGAATGATTGTCGTAAGTTGCACCGTCTCTACTCCACTGCCTGACTTCTTTAGCCCATACAAACTTTGATGTTGGACTCCGGTGTAAATTATATTCCGTGGGTTTTATAAGGATATTGGGAATACTGTTTTGGTGAATAATGCCTGAAGTGAATATGTTTTGTGAAGAATAAGACTAGTAATATGCCTGTTGGCTATCTCCCACTCACATTTAAAACACTAAAATCCATAGACTAACATGCGTACATTACTTGCTTAAACCTAAATAAATAAATAATAAATAAAAACTTTATTTATCAACCAAATATACAATCACTGAAAGCATTGGAAAAACGATGGCACCTGCTTTAGTTTTAAACAACTGTGTCGCAGGGGCCAACGCCCCCCTCCAGAAAGGTAAAAAATACATTTGTGGTTATTAAATAAAGACAGAATTAATAATGCGTAAGTTAGATCTACATAATTACTAGTAGATTTAGACCTCCTCGTTAATAGCTGTATTGTACATTGAAGTAGACATCAATCTTATTTATTTGATATTCAGCACAACGCTAGGACTAGCTTAAAGCTAAAGTAGCATTTTCTACCAGTTGTCCTGAAACTGGAGAAAAATGTACTCGACAATGGGAGGAGTACAGACAATCTTAGTGGGTATGAATTAGCCAATAGCCCCGCAGGTCAATAAATAAATTTACCTCAACCTACCTTTTATGAAAAATAGAAAGTTAAAAAAATGGTAGAATCTAGGTAAAGGGTGCTCTACCACGTAATTATTATACTTACTACTTACTAGATTGGCGCGAGAACCCAAAGTGAGTTTTGGCCTCCGACAATAAGAGCCTCCAGCTGGTCCTGTCCTGTGCCACCTCCCGCCAGTCCTCGACCTGCAGGGCGCGCACGTCCTTCTCCACCTCATCCTTCCAGCGGTACTTGGGGCGGCCCACTGGTCTACGACCATTCGGCCGTCCCACATATGCTCTTTTCACGGCGCGATCATCTCCCATTCTTTCGATGTGTCCCAGCCAGCGAAGTCGATGTGCTTTGGTTTCGCCGATGATGTTTGGCTCAGACACAAGGTCTTCGGTCACGTAATTATTATAATAGTATTTATTTAAAAATCGACCTGTACAACTTAATACATTATACTTTTTGTAAATAGTCTTAGTAGTATTCATTTTCATTCTATTCTTTTTTAAATTGCTAGAAATGTAGTATGGTTTTACATAGAATAGAAAAGTAGCAGAAACCTCGAATGTAATTGATTAGAAGTGGAGGCCGCGGGCGTGTTTCTCTGAAAATTGATAAAGTTTGTGGGCGAATATTAACTCACAACTTTGCAGACTCGACTCCGTTGTGAAACTGATACATCGGCTAAATTTAATTTCAACAAAAATATAACAACGGACGAGCTTTTCAAATTTGGAGTTAAAGGTCGGCGTAAATAATTCTATAGATCTAAATTCTAAACAATATGCTAGAGCTGGCTGGAGAGGGTGTTTTAAAGCATGAGTTATGATAACTAGTGATTTAATATTAAAACTGACTAATGTACTCGTAGTAGAAAATGTCTTCTTTGACATCTTGAGACAAACGCGCAAATTAAGCGTATATAGGTATTTTTAAAAGATTATAATTTATAGGGCAACAATTAATTTTTGACAAAATAGTGTCATCATTATCGCAGATTTTTCTCAAAACTATTTCTAACACACTTGTAATTCACTCCTACTTAGATGACCTGAACTTTTAAATTTTGAAATAAAGCAATTTAACCTACTTGCTGCAGACCTCCTACAACGTAAGTACATTTCACTCAGCTTTCCCTTAAAATCTTTATAAATTCATGTCTATAGAGACAAATATTATCGTCTACTGTTATAGTTTTCTACTTCAAAAAACATTAATTAAATGTAACTTTGACCTCTAAATATAAAAGCTTATCGTGTCAATAACACTCGATATATCGGTACAACAACTTATTTATGAAGTGATTTCATTCTTCTAAGAGACAATTTACTCGGTAATATCGCAGATTTGGTCCAGCTTTTATTGTAATAACGAAAGTAATCCGGGAATGTCTTCTATGTATAACGTTTTGTAAATGCTGAAACATTTTCTTGAGCTATAATATTATTATTATAATATATTCTTTATCTACTTTTTTACGTTGAATTATATTGATGACATAATTGAATAGGCAACAATAGAATATTGCAGTAAATTTAACAATAATAAAAAAATTTAATATTTAATTATTAAGTTTTTTTATTACTCAACCGGTCATTCGAAAAGCATCGCTATGTGAAGAACGGGTATTTTTTTTTTTTTTTTTTTTTTTTTTTTGTGCGGCTATTATATCACTGCGGCCATTATTGGCCTATTGTGATCGCCGCTTATTATGGTGAGATAGACCCTAGGCGCGGCGCTAGAGTTCACCACAGACCATAGCAGCTTCTAGAAACTGCAGGATTTTCCTAGGGGTCATCTCTCTAAGCTCATTCGGGCTGAGCAGGTGCTGTCCCAAAATGGAGCTACAAGAAGAAGAACGGGTAGGAAACTCTATTACTATTCTTGTGATTCTGATTGAAGTCTAGAAACTCAAATACTAAGTCTAAAAGTCTAAGACTAAAAGTCACAAAAATTTAGACGATTTTTAAAACTATCGTGTGTGTTAGAGAGTGTGTGCCGTTTTTGTTGTTTTAGTTGCAAAAATTTAGATCAGTCAGTTCAACCGTTATTTAGACATAAACAACGAATACACACATTTTTACTTTTAATATTTTACATTTCAAAATCCTCACAACTTGTTAAACGTTTTTAAGCTTAAATTTTCAGATACAAAATTGTAATATCTTAAAAGCTAAATAGTCTTTAGTTAAAGGCTCATTAATAACCCTTTCATCGATTCCAATTTGGGAGATAAATCTAAGTTTGAGAAGTAGGTAGTTAGAACAACTTGAACGGTCGTGACCGGGCCGACGTCTTATTTACTCGTAGTTGAATGTCTATTGTTAATGAAGTATTTGTCTATTGTCTGTTCGGAAAAAGAATAGACGTAAACAAAAACAGTAAAAAAAAAACAATTCAATAATAAATCAACATTCTTAAATTATTTCAACTCATTACTAGAAACAGACTGACCTACACCTACACTTAGGCTATTCTAGGCATAATCGGATGTTCAGTGCAAATTGAATTCTGTGTCAATATTTCTGCCATTGTTCAAAGAATAACACATCTTTTTAAGCCGAAGTACTAAAGAACTTAGGAACTGGCAGGATATTAGAGTAAGCAGTTTTAACAAAATAATACTCTCACAGTAACAGTGAGAAGTAAACCCAGAAAGCCCCCTTCCGTAAAGCTGTTCGACTCGTATAGAAAACATGGTTTTTAAATCAGAGTTTTAAAATGTAAACGCATTTATTATGTTATTATTTGTCGTGATTCCTATTGAAATATTTATTATTGATTATCACGGTTAACCTTAAACCTCGATCGTCTGATCTTGAGTGATTATGCGGCTGTAAATGGTAGAAGATTGAACATAGAAGGTGGGACAAATTCCTTTTGAAATTGCGATTAAATAATCGATTTAATTGAACCAAGTATCTCAAAACACCGACCACTATTCAAACAAATGAACCGTTTATCGTACATCTCACACGAGGGTTTTCGCTTCTTTCAGACCCCTCGGTGCATTCACAGGGGTGAGGTTCTGATTAATTCTGCAGTATTAAGTTCCCTACAACGGTTCTATCTTTATGTATTGGTGTAATTAAAAGCACACAGGATCAGAGAGCTGTGTTAATTAATTAGTGAAAGAGTAATCGATTTTGGATTAACTTTGCACAGCGAAATTGTCAGTTTAGCTGAGGCTTTGAGTGAGTGATAAATACGTTGTGCGGGGGTTTGGGGTAGTTGGAGTTTAGGATTAGAGGGTTAAGCATGTATTATTTCAATGTATATGTATATATGCTTAATAATAATGTAGATACGTAGTTGTCAGGATAAGTATATCAGTTCCAAAGGATGGTAAAATCATGTTGGTTTTATGTTTTACTTAACTCACACTGAAAACAAGAATGCATTTTTTACCTATTAATTTATAAGACGAGATTTTCGCTTATGAATAAATATAGTTTTACCCGTTATTGAGATATTCTCAACAGTATTAAATGTGAGTCCTGCAGTTTTGAAGGTTAACGCTCAAGGTAGCTATAAAAATCGTAAGTTACACCCGACTCCTACTATTGCTTAACATGTAGAAGAGATGGATCAGGCGTGTTTGATCACAATCTCAAATTGAATCGAAAAAAAAACGCAGATTGTCATGGTAGTTAAATTTCACAATACCAAAATGTCACAGCCGCGAATTGTCACAGTAGCAATCCGAATCCGAAGAGATTGGTATCACAAGATATACCTTTTCTTTTGGTACATTGTTTGCATAATGCTTTGTTGCAGTGTTAAGATGCCGTCATTCGAGAGCTTAGCGAGAGCTACTAGGAGCAAGTCTTAGTTGCTAAATGAAGAAACGAAACGTGCTCTTAAATTTTAACTAACTTCAATACACTGTTAAAAGCACTGAAATATAATGAAGTCAGATACCGCGAGCTAAAGACTAAAATGAAGCCAAGTTCATATTAAAAAAAATCAATCAATTTTATCAAAACAATAAAACATATTGCTTAGAATAAAGATTTTTTGCCACTAGCCAAACGGTGGTGGCCAAAGAATGATTTGCTCCGCCTTCTAGGTTTATTTTATTACTTCTTTATCAGCCATCCATATCATTGCTTTACATTGGGCGTGGTCTACCTAGATATAATTGAGATATACTGTATAGAGATAAATCAATAAAATGTTTTTTTTTTCACTGATGACGTATAACCCGGCTTGGCAAAAATGATTCACATTGATTGGTTGACCACAATCTTTTTTATTAGTAGTAACTCTACGGTGACAGTTTGATTTTAATGAATGCTTCTCTTTGTTACTTTTATCAAAATTCATTGCAAGTCAACATTAAATGTTGATCTATGTCCAGCTACAACAAATTTTGTCGACAGCTGGACATAGGCATCTTCCATGGCGACTTTGCTTGATCTTCGGTCTTTTTCCACCAGGTTTGACGCGGTCTCCGCAAAAGAAACTTTAGTCTGTGGTTAAAAGTTAAAATGCAATTACACAATACATTTCCCGCAAGCCAAGTGCAATTCCTCGCTTATTCAAACGACTCTTTTGTGAGAACAGTCGAGAATCGCGTTAATAAGGTCGTTTTTTGTTTAATTTTGTAGTTAAGTTGACACGGGTAAAGTGCTGCGAAGTTCAATTCGAGTTTTAGTTTTTCTTTTCTATTGAAAGGTGGTATTAATTCCTGTTAATGTTTGAAATGAATTTTTAGTTATTTCCATGTTAAAGAGAGTGCCTTTGACTCATAAAATAGTACTAGTAAGTAGTAGAAAGAATAGTCAATAAGCAGACTGTGGGTGTAGCTAAAAAAAATGTTTTGAATATGTGATTAATCTTATAAACAAAGACTTTTGAGGGGGTTTTAATAGAGGTAATGAAAATGACCACAGATTAAATGGAATAAATTCCTATGAAGTATAATATATCCTAGTAATAAAATTAATATCTACACTCATTTGACTACTCAATTTTCTAAAACAAACTAAACTTTTTATTAAAGGACACTTTCCGTAAAATAAGCTTTTTAAGAAGTCACATTATTGTTATCGCAAGTGTACGAAATATTCATTTATAAGAAAGCAATATAATAATGCTCCGTCATCACTTTACATGCTAAGTGTAAATTTTAATCGATTTCTCATCGAGATATAATCGTACTAGCTATCGATACTCGGTCAGCAGTTCCTCGGGGGCAAACAATACGCTCGGCAATTAATACTGCCATTATACTAACGAGCATCCTGAGTCCTGAGGATCCGATCTGATACAATGGAAAAACTTGGGGGATTACTGCTGTAAAGAAGTAGAGGACAGTGACTGAATTTTACATTTATTTGGTTGATTGAAGGAGAAATAATTATGACATTTGCTTTATTTCTAAAAATGTATAGTTAGGAAGATCCTATTGTAAAAATATTTATTGTAAATGTATATAAAATAATTCCTGAATAATGCACCGCCATCACTAAACATGCTGAGTAAAATTTTAATCGAGATATAATCGCAATCGCTATCGATACTCGGTCAGCAGTTCCTCAGGGGCAAACAATACGCTCAGCAATTAATACAGCCATTATACTAACGAGCGTCCTGAGTCCTGAGGATCCGATCTGATACAATGGAAAAACTTGGGGGATTACTGCCGTGGGGTAGTGGAGGACAGTGACTGGTTTTGTTTTTATCTAATTTGACAATTTATTGGTGATTGAAGTTGAAATTATTTTTAAATTTGATTTAGTTCTTAAGAATAACGTTACAATAAAATACTCTAAGATTCAGAATGAATGTGTAACATTGGAAGAATTTTTATTGTGCGTACAGTTTTCATCGCCAGTTTTTGATCAAACTTCAATTACTAGAATAGATATTTTCCATTTTTTTTATTATGAAGAAATATCATGTCGTTATAGTCTTGATTAAATATTTCACGTGATGTTTTCAATTATCACCTTTAAATGTAATAGTATAACCTCGGCCTCGCCGCCGACGACGGCCCAGAAAAAGATGGAGAGGCAACATGGACTCATACAGGCTGGGCTGAGGTGGCGGAAGCATGATAGATAGATAGATAACTCTTTATTGCAACAAAGAAAACTATTAACACTAAATAAGTACATTTCAGTTAAGCAATGTTACAATTGGCGGTCTTATCGCTAATAGCGATCTCTTCCAGACAACCAAGCAGGAAAGGAAAATACAAGTTACAGAATGACGGTGGTTATAAAGATATATAGGAAAACAGAATGGGACACATGGAAGGATTTTAAGGGAGGTCATTGCCCAGCAGTGGGACAGCATAGACTTAAAAAAAAGTTTTCTTGGTAAATACCTTTACCTTAAGTACTGTTTCCACAGTATACGTATCTCGATGGACTCCAGAACGGGGAGGCTGTGTGAAGTGGTGCTTAGTTTGAAATGTTACTTGTAATGAGAACGCATCTCATCCGCTCTCTCTTTATACCCGTAGAGTGGCTGTTTTGTTGTACAATTAATGTTTTGTTGGTACCGGCTAATTGGTGGGGTGAGGGAGATGGTAGGTAAGTACCGATGAATAAAGAAAGGACAAGAATGGCCATGTTGAGCTTCTAAATGAAGCATAAGTCCGTTCTGCCCATAGCCTACACGGACTCATCACTCATCCAACGGACTCATTTCGTAAGCGTTGTCTTAACTGCTTGCTTGTCGTTAAAAATTATCAAAACTTACGTATTTAAAAAAATCCTATAGTATGTCTAATCAATTCTTTTTATTGAGAATCGAACAGTATGAAACATACCAAAATGGGCGGTAGGGTCATGAAACAGAATGTTTAGGAGGGATTTATCCCGCCTGCTAGGTTCAGTCTGCTACCATCTACGGCCGCATCGTCGCTTAACATCACGCGAGATCGTGCTCTCTAGTACCAATACCTACAATGCCTACAATGTGCCTACAATGTATATAAAAAGTATGGCAATATCATTACAAATATTTCACTTGAATATTACTTGTAGTAACACAAGCTTTAAGTACAGTCAACTACAAAGAGATGTATCCATGTTACATGTTTGTCTTACAAAATGAAGGAACTTTTAGTATGCAAAAATTATTTACCCTTACTTCGTGACATTTTCAGTATCCACCAAATCTTATACTATATTCGATTCATTTTAAATGCTATTATTATGTATCACCTAAGGAAAAGTAGTGGGATACATTATTGTTGCATATTAAACGAGTCGATGATAATATAAAGTTTGATTGCTACTAGAAATGTCACTAACCAAGGGTAGTTCATTGTGGCAAATGAAAATTTACTTCTTTTTGTAAGCCTAACATGGATACATCTATTTGTAGTTGACTGTACAAACGATTACATTCATAGCTCAAAAAATAATTAATCTCAAAACAACATTTATGTTTCCACTCCTTAAATTATTATACTTTCCACAATTTAAAAATAGCAATTTTCCTCGGAAGGAGACTGAAAAAACATGGAAAATTTAATTACAAATAGAATGTTAACTAAAGTCAGACCGATGAAGCGGGAGAATTAAAAAAAGGAACGTGTCTGAGTCTAAAGCTAGGTTTGCGGCCCTTTGACTTCCTTAATTAAAAGCTTTCTAATTAAAATACCTTTCATCTGTCTGTCTGCGAACCGTTGGGTTCGTAAACCGTGGTTGAATGTATTATATTTGGTTTTTGAACCTCTTATATTATTATTTCTTCACCACCAACCCATGTGATTATAATTATTTCTCTCCATTCAAGGTTGTCTGGAAGAGATCGCTTTTAGCGATAAGACCGCCAATTGTTACACTTAAGTTACTAATTGTGTTTTAGTTTTAAGATTATCTGTATATTTGTGGTGTTACAATAAAGAGTATTCTATCTATCTATCTATTTTTCTTATCTTACTTCGCAATAATATAAAAAAAATATAGATGTGTGTAGAATATAATAGAATAGAAAACTATTTATTGAAACACTAAAAACTAAAACACAAAATCATGACATAAGTTTTGGTTTTTTGTTTCAATTGGCGGCGATCTTATTGCTAAAAGCGATCTCTTCCAGATAACCTGTGTACATGCTTTTTGTTCGTTAATATCTATATGCTTAAACAGTTGAACAGTAATTTAATCATACAAGTTCAATAAATTAAATTTTAGTATCGTAAAATATTCTGATTTATTTTAAGTTATATACCCAAATATTAAATATTCATTGAATGTTTTATAAGATAAAAAGTTACCGCTTAAATCTAAATGAAATTTTGTTTCTATTATATTTGAAAGTGATAAATATTAATGAGATATTGATTTCAGCCTCAAAAACGTTATTCTATACAACTTTACAAAAAGTTCTAGAAACAAATAAAACGAGTCTCTAATACCAAATTTAAACATTAAGCATTAGAATTTTTTACAATATTACCGGCAGCAGTTAACCTACTAATATTACAAATTTGAAAGTATAAATGAGAGTGTTTATTAACTCATTACCCCTAAGCTCAACGATTTCTATACTAGATACGCGTAACCGCTTCAAAAGCGACCAAACTAAACAGTGCCTAAATCCATAATAAGCACTGTTTCGGCGTCAGTCTCCCGCCGACCGTCAAGTGGAACGAAGCTCTTAAGAATTGCAAAAATAATACACTTACAAAGAAAAAATAAAATGCGCGTGGGTCCACTAGTTAATGCTAAAAATGGTCAGGAAATTTAAAAAATTACAGTTTCAGAGTTGTCCCGTGGTGTTGGTGTTTAAGAGTGGTAGATTCTAGAGGTAATATGTCGTGCAAACGTGCATTTTTCGAAGTTGGTTCGAAAGCCTAACTTCACTTCGACAAATAGGTGAAAAAACTGTTAATCGAACTGTTATCAAAAGCACATAAACAGCGGAATAATCTTCTAAGCAAGAATTTGCCGAGTCATACACCATTTGTCGTAGAAACTTTCTCATAGAAACGCAACGGAACAATTTCAAGAGCCAGTCCAGTCTTGGGGAATAAAAGTTAAACAAAATGTACGTAGAGACGGCAAGTTTTAATAAGATTCCTGTGGGGCAGCGTGCTGAATTTTGTTTGCTCGGACCACTTGTGCGTCAACCGCTACGTATAAAATAATATACTTACGTTACATTTTCTTTATTGCTTTGCTGGAGTTGGCAAACTCATATTAATATTATTATTGCTTTGTTCAAATATGTGACGTTTAATAATTTTGATATTGTTTTTTGTTTCCTTGGGGCATACAAGTGAAGTGGTACTCTATTAAGAGTCCAATTGAGTCTTATTTACCTCTATAACCCACGCCCAAATGTACGCTTGTTATTACAGTTGTATCAAGATCTTTTAAAACAAAATGTCAAAAACACTTTTTCGATAATAATTTGTGACATACATAATATTATGTCGCATAATATTTTTAAGAATGTAAAAAAATGTACATTTCTTAATTGATTAAATTCCCAACTAAAAAAAGTTGCGTGTGACATTAAAGACTTCTATGTTACATTGATGTTGCATTTTCACACATGTTTTTATTTAAATAGTTTTGATTCCATGTTTTACTATTTTTTATTCACACAAACACAACATTATTAAAATGTCTTGGATTTACATATTTATTTTAGGATTTCTTGGAAGTTATAAAGAACAAAGTATCCTTAAATTAAGATCACTTCATTACACGATACTCTCAACTTATCCAATAATAAATAGGTAAGTAGGGACGTACACCCACACGTAATACACGAGTATACATACATATTATGTC
Organism: Hemithea aestivaria; assembly: GCA_947507615.1. NCBI lineage: Eukaryota > Metazoa > Arthropoda > Insecta > Lepidoptera > Geometridae > Hemithea > Hemithea aestivaria. The sequence continues at coordinate 15,495,341 of OX382330.1, forward strand.
CCAAAGTTCAAAGACATATTAAGTACAGTTCTATTCGACTGGAAGTCTCTCGTCGATCGTTTATCTCAAGTTTTTGTGACCTGAGCTCTCGTCAGCGAATCTCTTCACGTTATCTACTCAACCTCACACTAAAAGTAGGTTATTTCATGAGGATGGGTTACTGTGAAAGCACATTATAAGAACGACAATTACGTAAGTAAGATTTTTTTACAGTAAGATGTTAAGCTTTCGATACAAGATTTCTTTATCCGGTTGGTAGTTAGTTCGGGAAGCAAAGTTCTTATAATAAATGAGTCGAATTTAACAATAGTAAAGGTATTTTTGATACAATGAAAACAAAGGGATAATGAATTAGGTATAATTCCTTTGATGGATGACAAAGCCTTTAGCGCTAACATTTGGAGATAACGACCTAATAAAAAGTCATTTCTGAAATCATTTTTCAATTTTATATTTTTACCTGTTGAATAACTGGACACCAGACAGATTGGCAAGAAGCGGGACTTGATCATTATATTAATGTGGAGGGCCTTTGCCCAATAGTGGGACAGAACCTACTACAGCATAGGCTAAATAGAATAACTAAATATGCGGCGTAAATATGCAAACCTCGATAGCGGTTACATTTTTGAGCCGTTTGGGGTAGAGACTTTGGGTCCTTGGGGTCCGGGAGCTCACCGCATTTTCCAAAACTTATCTGAGCGCCTGGTCGAGGCGACGTGTGACAAAATGCTGGGGTATATTTGGCCCAAAGTATAAGTTTTGCCATTCAACGTGGCAATGCTGCCAGCATTCTGGGCACTCTGCTATCTGACAGTGGTTTGGAGCACTTCGATTTTCTGGAGATTGGCTTGTGGCCAATATGTGGTTAATAAAAGTGTTCTTAACTGCTGCTGTAGTAACTGTAGTATTTTTAGTTTGTTTTTCTCAAAATAGAATAAGAATAATAATAATAATAAATTTTCACGGTAGCCCGACAAGAACACAAAAGGGGAAATAAACTTGTCCGGACACTTAGCCTCGACATTGTGAACGATGTCTCTCGAGCCGACGTTTTTATAAGGAGACGGAACTTCTCCGACATAAGCTCTTGATTGAAGTCAAGAGGTCATATTTAGAAGTTAAAGATGACTAGCTTATGTTAGCGGCTTTGTCCGCATAACAAAATCTTTTCTTAGCGCAGGTCAAGGTCACATAACCTACCTGTGTTCAATTTCAACCCAGTCCGTTCAGGTTTAGGCTGTGCGTTGATAAATAGAGCAGTTAATCAGTCACTCGTTCCTTTTGTATATTGGATATATGTAGGGGTGACTGTAAAAAGTGTGTATAAATCAATGCATTTGCTTTTGCACTTCAGCATTGACTTACAACTTTTCATTTTGTATATTTTAGGAAACTAGCCTATACTCGCATTTTCAATTACGATAAGAAGAATTGAGTTCTTATCCCTTGTCGTAAAAACTATTAAGGTGCCTAATTTCATCCCAATGCGTTTAAATTCGACGGAACTGATTGACATAAAAGGGCTCGCTGGTCTGCCTTTATGGGGAATAATAAAATGCACCGTAACATCATTGTAATATACGTATTTTTGTTTATTTTAGCCGAAACTCATTTATAAAAGTAATACATTTTTATATTTGGCTTATTCTAAGAGTTTATTTTATCGTCTGCCAATACTCGGCGAAAATTCATTGCAGCTAATAAAAATATTAGCTTACGCTGACTTTATTAATATTTTATATTATGGTGCTCAGTCTAGACATTTAAGAAGCACAAATTGCTTACCTTTAATTTGTTTCTTAGAAGCCTTCTCAAAATATATACCTATATATATATATATTTTTTTTTAAACTAAATAGGCCTACGTTTGACCACATCCCACCTGATGGAAAGTGAAAATGCGGTCGACGATGGATCACGTATGACGCCTAGAAAGGTACCTATTCACTCGTGCCTTGAAGATACCCAAGTTGTACCGCTCGGGAAACACAGATGACGGCAAAGTGTTCCAAATGCGACCAGTTCTCATTAGAAACGACGAAGCAAAACGCTTGGTGCGGGCTGTTGGTAGCGCCACTAAGTATAATTTAATGTTACTATGAGTATGACTATCTATAAGTATGCTATAGTGCATTTCATCAAATAGTTCCTATGACGTCATGTTGGCACCCCTGTTTGTCAAAAGTTTCAATTAGTTACGACGTCTCTTCAGGTTATTCGAGGTTTTATTGAAATATCTTGGAAAAATCATGTTTTAAACATGATTAACCTGAAGAGACGTGGTAACCAGTTGAAACTTTTGACAAACAGGGGTGCCAACATGACGTCATAGGAACTATTTGATGAAATGCACTCTAGCAGCATTGCACCGCTGGATTAAAACTTGGGCATCTTCAAGACACGAGTGAAATTTACCGGGGGTAGACTTCCTTTGCAGGAGGTCAACTAGGTGAGTACCCCAACAGTGCCAGTTATTCTACCGCCTGAGCAGAAGTGTGCAATGCTGTGCTTCGGTAGGAGGGCACTGTAGCTAGTGGAATTACTGGGCTGAAGAGTAACATCTTATGACTCTCAAGTAAGAAGCGTTAGCGCAGTGCACTGGGTAGCACTGTACTAATTATGGGCAGCGTTATCTCTTACCATCAGGAGAGCGTCTTGCTTCGTCTTCTTACTTCGTTGTATAAAAAAAATAGCTTCCTTTCTAGGCATTTTACGTGATTCATCGCCGACCGCATCTGCACTTTCCATCAGGTGCGATGTGGCCAAATGTAACATAGTAAAAAAAAACTTCATATTTTTATAAAGAGACTATTTAAAATATTAGAGACGTATTTTTTTCTTTGTAAATTTTATGAAAAACATGTCGTGAGATACAACGCACTAAATTTGCTTGGTCGTGACGTCACTGTACTAAGTCTCACACACACACACACACACACACACACACACACACACACACACACACACACACACACACACACACACACAGTCAGTTACAAACTTATTGTACCACTAAGTAACGTCACACGTCCTCATCCAAAAACTTATTAGCGTTATATCTCAGCCAGTTTTTTATTCTCATACCAAAAGAGTACCTGTAAAGGAAGCATCTGATTTGCTCGTCTTGTTACTTATTATCTTAAAAAACACACTTCGTTTTACTACAGCTTTACCGTACACATGAACATTAGCAACTAGATCAGCCAACTGCATTACCGCGAGAGCGAACACCAAATAAACTTTAAACTGCGTTTAGTGCTTAACTGCTGTTTAAAACGACACTTGTATCGCAAATCGCGATGTCGCATTATAGTCGTGGTTAAAACGCTGCATCGAGCCGCGTTGTTGGTAGAAACATACGGTGTTATGTTGCGGACGTGGACGCTAATTAAGTTTTAAAGTTAAACATAAATATAAAATAGTTATTTTAGGAATATAAATAAGTAGGTACATAAAAACTAGCAATAATAAACTACTTATAATACGTACAAATAACAAATGGTCTGGGTAGATACTTTAGTCAACATTATGATCAACATGATTAAGGCACAACACGTTTTCCTCTATCATCTGTTAAATCATCTTCATTCACTCCCGTTTTCGTAATAATTTGCCAATTTTAGTCAACCGAAAACCTTGAACCGCATACCCTCATACCGTAAATTTGAGCCAGATCTAACAGAAACAACACTATCACTACAATAAAAACACGCTAAAACATCAAACAAAAACGCAGCGTCAACGTTCAAAACTTCCAACTGTACAAACACGAAACAGCTAAAGTCCGGCAGGTGCGCTACTCGCAACAGAATTGTTTCGCCGGTCCAATGTAAATATTAGTTAATTAACCGTAAACCGAGTGCGGCAGTTAGCTCTGCCCCGACGCGCCTCGGCAACTATTTGACTTGAGATCTCGAATTAAAAACTCCTGCCAAGCTACCCGCTGACATGGACGCAGTACCTTAACTTTGAACCTTTGAAAGGTTTTGTCACCGCTTTTAATATTAATAGGGATGTTGACTAATTTTTGGAATTGTTTTTATATGATAGATAGACTCATTTCATACACGAATATCATATTTTTATGCAAAAATATGTGAAATTTCAATATAAAAATACGTAAATTAAAATGATTTTTTGAATTCTGGCTAAAACTTTCAGAACTGTCATCTGACAGCGCGTGACGTCACAACATTTTCTGGAGTTACGTTTCCTAAGTAATGTTCCTGATTTCGACACATTTTGATCATTGATAACTTTAAAACCACTGAACCGATTTTGATAAAACTTATACTGTGCCCTAAGTTGGTTTATATTTAAGCCAAAAATAAAGCCAATAACTAAAATGCCTCTCTGAAAATGTAAGATCCATTTTGCTATTGACTTTTTTTTTTGCTTAAATTTGAACCAACTTAGGGCACAGTATAAGTTGCATCAAAATCGGTTCAGTGGTTTTTAAGTTATGAATGATCAAAATGTGTCGAAATCAGGAACATTGCTTAGGAAACGTAACTCCAGAAAATGTTGTGACGTCACGCGCTCTGATTGGCGTTCGCATTCGCGTAATAATAAGTAAAAATTATTGAAATTAAAATTGATTTTATTCAATTTTGGCTTGTAAATAGATCCTTAAAATGTGATTGTAGGTTTTTACATATTGTCTTTTATGTGAATAACATAACTTTATATGAATTCGAAACATGTGTCAACATCCCTATTGTGTTGAAATTCAACTTAGGTTTGTCAATTTTTTGTTTAACGTGAAAATACTTTGGGCTTTAAAATTATACATTAACAAGCTAACTCGCGCAACTTTATCAGCGTTTTATTGAGAAATACTTTTAGACCTTATCTCAGACACTGTGAGATTTTTATAATATAGTTCATCATACAACCTTGTTCATCATAAAACTGTTAATTTTTGACACGACAAAAATATTCTTTGTATTTTGCTTACTTGCTTTCCTTTTATAAGTCATTAACATCATTGGTTGTTAGTACTATAAGTTTTCTCATTGCTAAAAAGATAAAGAACTTAGAATTAAAACTATTATTATTTAAAAAGGTGTAACATTCGATAGTTCACATAATTGTGAAATCCTAGGTAACACTGTACTGATTATGGGCAGCCGTTATCTCTTAACATCAGGAGAGCGTCTTGCTCGTCTTCTACTTCATCACATAAAAAAAAAAAGTTTTAACGCCAACAGCGATCTCTTCCAGACATTGCTCATAATTAGAAATTAATTGCATACAGACCTCCACCAACTTTTCTTGTACCATTCTCCTTAGCAACGGGATCTCATCCCAATCTTTATGACATGCTCATCTGTAAATCTTTACTACTAAACAAGTATAAAATAAACGTATAAACTTTTCACGTTCCAAAGTTTATTTAGAGGATCTTTAAAAAATTTTACGACATATTTTACAATCCTTATTTTAGTTCTAGACCTTACATCACTCAGGATGATGCAGTGTGTTTTTATGACAAAATGTACCATGTTAATTTTTTTTCCTTTCCCTGCTTGGTTGTTGTGTTGAATAAAGTTTTTTCTATTCTATTCTATTCTGTACCTATCTTTGGGATTTTTTTATTCAAGCTTCTTTCAAATAAATCTATTTGTTTTTTCGACTGTTGGACAAAGGCTCTCTCCAACATAACTCTGCTTGGACCCCCCTTTTTCTACTCCAACCATTTAAATGTTAAACTATTTGCTATAATTTGGCTTAGTTTGGGTACGGTGAGGTTAATTTAGTTTTATTTCGGTTAGCAAAAGCTGCCGAACGAGCGGTCCGGTCGGCTAGATTTGCAGTTTCCGCGCCCGTTTGAATGTGATTTTATTTTAAAAGCTTAGCGAGTGGTTAGTCTGAAATAAGTGGATTTTGGACGGACTTTCTGCTCGTATTTGTTATCGGAGAGTTTAATTATGTTATAAGACTTTGGAATGGAATAGAAAACTCTTTATTGAAACAACACATTACCTATATCAAATTAGTTAACGTTCTCGGCTTAGCCTTGGTGCCCAAAATCCTTTCTTAGCGGAGGTCTATACGTCATAAAGCCTATCTGGCATCTGTATTCCAAATTTCAAAGCAATCGGTTTAGCGCTGTGGGTTATACGTTGATAGAGCAGTCAGTTAATCAGGCAATCAGTATCTCTTTCCCGTTATAGATATTATAATAATATACTTAGGTTACAAATATTGTAAAAGAAAAGGTACAAAGATGTAGTGATTAGCGGTGTTATCGCTAAAAATGACCTCTTCCAGACAACCGTGCAGAAAGTGAGTTATATACGTAAGTGAGGCACACTTGCTGCTTTATTATAGAGGCACATGAAATTATCAGGTTTTTAAGCACTAAAGCTAAATAATGACGGATCTTTTAAGCTTTCGGTTTAGGCGCTTTCGCGCTATCCGCTAAGCGGTTTGAGCTGCACGTTTATAAACCGTTCAATCAGTCGAGCACGCGCTTTCATTTTATATATTATTTAATTATTCAGATTATGTTAAGCCCTAGGTTAGGCATTTTTGCTTTATATAAAGCTTTCGTTTAACCTTATAATTATTAGCTTTCAAATAATATTGCGTCCATTTTGAACACATTTACACGATATTATTGAAGTTGATGAGTTAATTAAAAGGTAAATTGATTTTAATATCAACATTCACCAACAGTATTGAGTGCACGAATGCATAATAATGTTATAATATGTTCCAATACCGAATAAATTTTAATGAACACAAATATAATTAATCTCATTTCAATAATAAATGTAAGTAATGTTACTTTGTTTAAATTCGCGACCCGACATGCCAATAATTATTATAGTCACTACCTACCTATCCATGTGTTTATTCATTAGTAACCAAACAAAATAAAAACCCTAACTGATTTGATGGACCGAATCATTTCATGAATTCGGATCGAATCAGACTCAGATTCGGAAGCGCTCTTGCACTGCTATGTACTTCAATTAGGATAAATTTTATAGAATGGAGAAGATCATAATATTATTAAGAATAGGGTTCGCAGCCGTACTTGAGGCATCCTGTACGTACGGCGTACGTACGTGTAGCTATAAAACTATTTTTAATAAAAAAATGTTATAATTTTATCCAATTATTGTATCTCTCGCCCCCTCATCCCCGAGGCACTAACGACGCCCTTCAAGACATATTATATCACGCATTGATTATCCGGTAGCCAATTACTACGTAGAAATTGCCTCGATTCCAATGTCGCCGTACATTTTATCATAGTGAGAGAATATAATTGGATGTTATTACCACAGTGTACGTTTGGCAGTAGAGAATGTCGACTAATAAGTTTAGTGTAAATTGTTGTCAACCACAGATAGGCCAAATTGTGCCAATAGATTATTATACCGCACACACTAGCTTAATAAACAAATTCATGGAGGTTTGCACCTGACGCGGACCGGAATAAAGGCTCTCAAACATTAACTAATCACATTCGATCAATCACTTCTTGAAATTTTTTGACATCTTTATCCCATCACTGTTGCTGCTTTCAACTTACTGTTTTTCGCGTCGCTTCAGTAGAATTTCATCCTTTCGCCTATTATTGACTTTCTGATATACATATGTAGCTCATAACTCAAGTATGAAGTCCTACGTAAAACGGCACATAGTTTGACTTACTGAGACTAGATACGTTACGTCTTAACTGAAGGAAACTATGAATCTTCTCTGTTTTGTCTACTTTGCTTACTGGTTTCATAAGTGCACTACGTCAACAAAATCGCCCTCTCATTTCCCTTTGATGTTGTTAACTCACGTCACACAGAACTGACGACATACTTATAAATATGATCCGAAGTAATTTAGATCAGAACTAACTAGACTAGCAAATGGGTTTTTAAATTGACTTTGTGTAACTACTTATTTTTTTTATATTGGTATGATGGTAGGCTTCCATCTTGATAGTTATAACCCACTGGACAAAACCGTGTCACCAAGTGGTAATTTTTTTTTATGTGGATAAGCAAGGAGACGACGAGGAAGACGATTATGACCGTGTTCCTGCATGATGATCAGTCATGTTCAGTAAACCAAGGTTTATCCCGCCTCCTAGGTTTATTTAGCCACCTACAGTATCTTAACACGCATCGTCACTTAACACTAAGCGAGATCGTGGTCAAAGTCTAACCTATAAAAAAATTAAAAAAACAAACAACCAACCGATTCATTAAAATAAAATATGACGCCGGCCCTTTCGGCTGTTTTGAATTAATAATTTTAGTTGTACCTAGAATAGCTGCAATTAAATTTAGTATCGTTTCATCTGTAATTATGTCCGGGTTAAACTCTCAAGATTTCACTCCCAAATAAGCCCCGTTAAAACATCAAGACTTTGCTGAATTGAATTTACTTTCGGGATTCGAGAGAATCTTATTTAAGATATCTTGAAAGAGCCTTTGAAACGGAATAACTTGGTAAGTTGCCTTTATATAGATATATTCTAGGAAATATGAGTCTCGGGGGAGGCGAGGACGCGATGGGTACATTTTACGATTTTTTTATTTATATTCTATTGATTTGTGACAAGAAAGTAGGTCTTGTGGTGGGAGTTGATTTTATTAAGCTTTGTTTTTTTGTTTTTTGATGACATCGCAACGTAGGAAAGACTGGATGCGAACTGCTCAGCACAGAAATGCATGCACCACGAAGGTAAGAAGGTCTTTTGCCAGCAGTGGGACGATATGGGCTGATAATGATTTATTTCACATGTATACAAATACCCAGGGATAGATTTATCCCGCCTTTTAGAATTATTCTGGTACTTTCTACGACTGCATCGTCGCTTAACATTACGCGCGATCGTAGTCAAAGGTTAACCTATAATAATTAATGAATTAAAAAAACTATTTTTATTTTATCTACCTTCAAGTGCAAAACCTTTCGGTTCGAGGTTTAAAACGGTCAAGCGATAATTCAAACTTGTTAATTTAAATAATATTTTATTCGGGTGAAGCCATGTCCATGTATATTTAGCACAAATTTCCATAGCGCTCATAAAATCAATGTTATTACCAAAACCTCTTACAATAAAACTCATCAGTCTCCTGTCAGAAAGTCCCGCGAAAAATGTCCAAACATATGACTAGGGTCCAGGGTGTCGACGGGGGACTGGATGCCAAGGCTCTGCCGATTCCCAGTCCTCCGTCACTTAGACGATGCGGGAGTGCCGCCGGGTCGTTTTAGTGGGTAAACCGTGCAGCTGTCCTGCACGGGAGTCCCACATAACCCTCCCATTCCCTCGATGGGAGGGTATGCGTAATGCATTTTTTCCCGGCGTTAACAAAAAAAAAAAAAAAAAAGGGTCCAGGGTCCTGAGTCGCTCGTGACAAGGAAGACGACGATATTCGCCCACCCGGCCATCTGTTCAACCAAAGTTTACTTCCTGCCCCAAACATGCAATATCATAGACTAGTATAAGGTCAGATCGGCCGTCAATTTTTTTTTATGAATTGAGAAATTGACGAGCAATCCAGACAGCGATAGCAATGGGCTTTATTGTGAGATTTTCTGGAGCTTAATTATTTTATTTTACACTACCGAGCAATCGTTAATGCTTTTTATATTCATAACATCGACAATGCGGCCGTGGTAGGAGATTAAACTTAGAAGGTGAGATAAATCTCTTCTTGGTTTCACTGAACATTATGCCGGATCTTCAGTGAAGCCAGGAATAATAAATAAAAATATAATAATGACCTCGTCACGACTCACGACAGAGTTTTGTCCAGTGGATGGTAATTAGCCGTGGCTGGAGCCTATCACCCGTATTACCTTTTCTAAACATGGCCGTTCCTCTTGTATATTTATTCCTTGTGCAATATCCAGTGCACATAATTCAAAGATGTAAACCCACCGGTTTATGTGCTGCCGAGATATAGGGTTACTACGCTTACTAACAATAAAGATCGGGATTTGGGGAACGCGAGTAAAGCCGGGGAACTTTTTATTTTATGTGCATAATGTTACGCTAAGATAATAATGTTGGGGAGTCGGGAAGTTACGCGGCCAGCCTTATTTGAATGTTTATTACACGAATGCAGTTTTAGTTTCATGATTCATGTAGGTACGAGTATAACGTAAGTGAAAATCTTTTGGAAGGATTTTGATTTAGTTAGGGTTGCCTAAATTTGTAGGTGTTTGTTGTTTAGTTATTTGTGCACTTTTTATTATAATATTATATTTCTTGCAAGCAGATACCTCGAAGTGACATATAGAAGTATAGTGAATTTATATTGCCCTAGAGTTTATTGACATTTCATTTATTATAATAGTCTGAATTTGAATTAAACTTTTTGTTACATTAGGACTTAAGACAAGTCCGAAATTGCTGATTTGCCATAATATGTAATGTGCGTGGCAAAATAAATACTGGAATAAAAATGTCGAAATAAAATAAATTGCAACAATAAATACTTGAGCTGTTGCATATTAGACAACAGTTTATAAATTTTTCAAGGTGTAAGTGTGTGTATGAGATAAGACTAATCAACAGCAATACTAAAAAAAAATTAATAAAAATGTCATGTTGACATCCCTATTGACTGACCGGACACGGCCGGCCCACATCCCAGCCCTCGGCCGCTCAACGCCGAGAATTTCATTAATTTCCATTCAGTAAAGTTTCGTCTTGTGTCCCACCTCTAAGCTTCCTGCTTACGTTCCGGTTTGCGTACTAAACGGACAGTGGAGCAACATGTATGCATGAATTATGGCATGTTCTTCGTTTAAACTTTAGAGGTCGTGTAACACAATTATTCTAAGTGATAACACTTAACCTTTTAATTTGAATTCTCTCGGATAGGTACAAAAAAATATCTAATATATAATAGGTCTTAGTGGTCATTGTGACCGTGTTCCGGCATGATGTTCAGTGAAGCCAGGGAGGGATTTATACCGCCTTCTAGGTTTAGTCTGCTACCATCGTCCTGAGCACCGACGTCCTGAGGGCACTTGCAAATAGATTTCGTATTATAGAATTTTGTAAAGTTTCAAAATCTTTTGGGTTATGTTTTTGTTCCTTTTGGATAAAGACATATTTTATTACTCGGCCGTCATTGTCGCTTAACATCTACCACCACTAGTACCTACAGTAGTTATAATTAGATATTGCTGAATTAATTACATATCAAAACATAATATTATCAAAACTGTCTGACCAAATTGCATAACTAATAAAATGTCTTTATCCAAAAGGAACAAAAAAAATACCCAAAAGTTTTTGAAACTTCACGAAATTCTAAAATACGAAATCTATTTGCAAGTGCCCTCAGGACGTCGGTGCTTCGCCCTTCAGCGAAGGACTCTCCTTGTTTCCGTCGTCCGCCCCAATTAGACTTGCCAATATTTTGAGCCCGCTCGGGTTTTTGTCGACGAATGGTTTTTCTTTTCAATATTGTGACATTGCTGGCTTAACCCTTATAAAAATGAGTTGATAATCCTTTGGGAAATTGGTATCAAATTTCGTTCATTATATTTTTGCTGAATTCTCATCTTGTTTCTTATATTTTGAATGTAAAAAAGTATATATTGATTTTATGGTAGATATTAGTAACCTCTTCACTTTTAAACTTGTCATGATGGAGCTATAACTCTAGTTGGAAATTTTGTCAATCTTTTCTATGGGGAACCATTCTGTGACAAAAATAGTATTATTATTGTTTTTCTCATTACGTTTAACTTATCTCCAATCTTTTTAAATCAACTCGTTGTGTAGTAATTTATAGATGTACATTGTACATAGTGTACAATAATATAAATAAAAGTAGTGGTTAATGTTTACATACATTATATTTATAGATAGTATAAGCATAAATTATGTTAAGATGTCTTAAAACTTATTTTTATTTAAATAAATTGTAAATAAAAACAGAAAGGGCCACGCGCCCTATTCGTGACGAGGCCGATTTGTCGCGGCCCTATAAAAAAATGTCAATTTTCGTTCGTGTAATGGCAGACATTGCGGACCGTTCGCGAAAGCCTCCATCGCATCGCTTGTCGCTCATTCCACTCAGTAATAAAAACGCGATCCCGAGATGTAATTTTCAACTGCCGTAATGCCTTTTGAAGGCATTGTTATGTATCGGGCTGGATGACGCCAGTTTGGCAAATTCACGTAGAAGTGGAACAATACTCCAATTTAAGCGGTCTGCGCGGTGGCTATTGAAACGTTTTTTATACAAAAACTAGCGCAAATTCGTATGCGTTTGTCGAAAATTACTTTGCAATCTGACTTACCTAAAAAATATAATTTTATATCTCATTAAGCTTCTTTGTAATTATTTGGTTTGCAATAAAGCATTATTCTATTTTATTCTATATATAAAAAAAAAACTAAAAGTTTTGGAATAGTTCGATAAAAGGATTACTTTTGCGTATGAAACAAAGAACAGTACGCAAAGAAACAGTACGGTATTTCGACTTCGTAGCTGAAAAAAGAAAATCTTGCGGCATCTGTCCTTACTCATACTTCTCTTTGTTCTTTCGCTAAGTGAATTTTTAACTCAGCACGTACGGATGTAAAATTTGAGTTGATTCGCGAGATACTCATAAACGTGAGCCAATAAAAACAGGCGAAGATTCAAATCGCTGATATTTCAGCGTGAGCCTTTATGACGTCATAATGTGGGGGTATTACACATTAGCTTTCAGTAACAAAATCATAACAATAAATGCAAATATGTAGGGAGTAAACAATTTGGCACGGTACCCGGAGCTCCCGATTTTGGCTCGTACCCTCACTCGAAGGTATTAAGAGCATTATGATAATAGAATTAATATAACGGCGCCAAACGGAACAGACTTGTGTATCCTATAAATATCAATAAAGCTTTAGATTTAGTGGGTCTTTACATTATTTGAAGAGCTGTTTACGTTATAATAGGCACCTTACTCATGGCCTATTCACCCATGCCTATATTATTGTTATGTGCGTTGGAAGGGTGCCGTAGGAAATTAAATAAGTAGTAGTCTTGTGATAGTTTTGCTATAATATATCGCGTCTTCTTTTCCGATTAAACGTGTTTTTCAGATGTGCTTAATCTTAATATTTTACCGAGGTAATATTTATTTGGACTGCGAGAATTGAAAATAGTCTCAAAGTAAATCGTGAAAATCTTTGCCCAGTTGTGGACGAAGCTGAAAAAACAGTTTGGTATCAGTTAAAATAAAATATTCACCAAAGACCAGAGTCAGTTTTACAACGCAATACCGTCGGCGCTTACATACACATTGGGACGTAAATGAACAATAAATATAAACATTTTTATTGTTTCCAAAAGCTATAAGTGGGTTACGAATTCTTACCGTGGCCGTATCGCTTCCGTGTACTCGTAAAATAAAAGTTATGGCACATTTAGGAATCACAATACGATGTGAACTAGGAATATTGAATTTTGCTACCCATCTGCATTGTAAATTCAATAATTGGTAATTTGTGAAAATATTAACACGCTATCTTACCCCTTAACAAATTACACTAGAAGTTTGTCACTTACCAACAACAGGTAAATTCATCTCTATCAACCACAAAAAGCAACAAATTTGTGTTATTGCGTAAGATATCATTTGAAAAGCTTAGAAAAAACTAGTAGTTTTATTTAAGCAACCATTCATTTTTTTAATACCAATGAAACCACTAAACAAACCAGTTCATGTTAATTATAATATATCTCTATAATCATTCAAAACGTAAGCTCTTTACATACAGCTCTGTGCACGCCACAGAGATTTCATTATTTCCATTAACTGCACAATTAATCCTATTAAAAAGTTATATTGTCTGCGCAAGTTCCGTCGTATAAAATTGTGTCAACCGCCGAAAACTCTCACATCATGCAAATCTGGGCTCACAACAGATGCGGCAAGTTTCGCTCCGAACTTAGACCAGAGTCGAGTCAAGTCTGGCCCACTTGCATAATATTCTGCATTATATTAAAGTAGATATAGGAGTGGTCTTGCACCAAGTCTCGCTGTTGTCAGTTATTTGGTGTGTGACTTGATATATTAGGCAAGTTTTGCAGCTAGCTGGATTTGCAAGTAATTTGTACTTTTACTATAAACTCTCTAAAATTCATACAAAAAAAAATAATAAAAAAAAAAAAAAAAAAAAAATTAAAATTTTAACCTCAGGAACTCATACTTTACTGTCGTAGTGCTGAGCAAAGATCTTACAATTGTTTTTCCACGGTGCGTTGATCTTGTACCATCATCTGACTATTGAATATATGAAGCAAGCGTTGGTGCAGTGCACCTAGAATTTTACATCATTGTGAATCACTGGATTGCTTTGCATCTACTGAATGTGTGCAGCGTTATCTAATACCATCAGGACAACGTCTTCCTCGTTTTCTTACTTCTTTACATAACAAAATAATATAATAAAATATTGCCTAGCCGGCTCTTTCAAAAGCGATCTCATTTATTGATGAACCTTTTTTATTTGTATTGTAAACCAATGCAGCCCCAACAAAAAGCCCATTGAGACTGCAAAATCAATTAAAACAAATCACCTTTATTATACTCATTCGCGGTAAGCACTATACAACCGACACGAACCGACGTGGCTTTTTTTATCCGGGTCAGATGTTTCCCCGATACCGCGCCCGGTTAATTTCACTGTTTATCCGGGAATCCGGGACAGTTCCGGGGTTCCGGACGCGGCCGGAGGTCCGGGTCGCTAATGCGTGGTCGACGGCGGTTGTGTATTAATGACTTGATTAGAGGCCCACTGGATAATTTACTCTAATTGGGTGTCCGGTTTACGGCCGATTTGGATGCCATGTGACTGCCGCCGGATACGTAGGTAACTTGTTATGGGAATACGTAATAGGATTTAATTGAAGGTGCGTTATTAGATACAAAAAAATACAAAAAAATACATTTACTTACTAGCCAGAAGGCATTTCGGTGCCTCACAGTTGATATAATTCCAACGCATTATTCTTGTCCTTTCACAGCAACCTAGATTTCATGTAGTACAAAATGCACCAATGATGCATAAAAACATTAAGGTACCTACCTACCTCCATTGCCTGATTTCCTAGTTTTTGAAATATCACCTCTCTTATTAGGAACAAAGAAATGTACGACTAACTGCGTACCTACACCCGACAGCAGCTTAGCTCGCGTCAGCATTTCATGTTCTCGCAATTTAATACAAAACCTCGAAAAAATAATAGGAGCTTTCACGTGAACGCCTGCGGTCGCGTATTTCACTACGCGGTGGCAAAATTTTGCTATTCTTTATTGTTCAGGCGCTTTGTAAATCTAACACCTTGTATTTCGTGTTTGGCGGAAATAAATTCGTATTAACAATAATTTTTCATATTTTCTACTTTTCAATGCCAAAATATGAATGAAACGGTTACAAGTAGGTAGATATTACGTAAACGCTCAACACCGCAATAACTCATAATCATTTTCAAACTCAACAGTTACAGCAAGTGAATAAAAAATAAAGTGAACAGTGCGAAAGACACAGTGCAAAAAACAAATCCAGAAAGTGCAGTGATGAAAAAATGTCAACAAAATTCATGAGGCGGACAGGACGCTGACCCCTATCGGTGTTTAATAAAAAAGTTGGATGATATAAGGAGTGTGTGAGTGTGCGAGCGTGTGATAGCGTCAGGTGGCGATGAGGCGGGGGGGTTTGCCCCCGCGCCTCTTATCAGTAGATAAGGCACCGTGGCTCGTCGGAGGCAGGTCGGCAAAGGGAGTCGAGTCATCGGTGTGACCAGGCCGCAGTGTGAGCGGCCGCCGCCCGCCATGCTTCACTCTCTGAACGCACTCGCCGGCAAGATCTCGCCGGGCGGCGGCTGCGACAATAACGCCAACAGACCCACGCATCCCAACAGGAATCACCACAAGGCGTCATCGCCCTCCTCACCTTATGCCAAGCCGAAGTAAGTGATCTAGATACTATATTATTCATTGCGTATAGTCTATAGTCATTGCGAGATTCACAAACTAAGTAGGTCTTTATATTATATGAATATCAATTGTGGCTATTAGAACCAGATGTCCTGTATTTTATTCCATAATATTGATCTTATTTGGAAAAAAAACTGTTATAAACAGCAAAAGTAATATCGTGTATCAAATCAGTATTAAAAATTAGATAGACCAATCTCGTTCTCACGGCCTCAGTTTTAAATTTCGGTGTTGCATCTACCAGTACCTGTATCAGTCACTTGATCAAAGATACGTCACAGAGTCACAGGTAAAGTTAATAGTATGATTCTTTCGAGATCTTTCAGCATAAAAAACATGTACATAAAATGATATAAAACACGAGTATGTTTTCAATTAAATTCAATTATAATAATCACTTGTGAATCTCGGAATTGTACTTTGAAATGAAAAACCGTTTACTTCTGTAATGGAATTTGTTGACTTAGTATTAAATAAGTAGATAAAGTCTCATTCAGCATTTCAGCTGCATGGATGCGCACGAGTTGATTTCAGTTTACGCTACGTATATAAACTTCGGTTCTTTTAGTTGCAAATAGTGTTTTGAACTGTTATACTTAGGTATATTAAGGTTTGTCTTCTGAAATTTCTGAACTGTGACGTGCTTATTTTCGCATCTGCCATAGTCTACGTCCACTAAACACAAAATCTACATTATCATTGAAATCACACCGCATTATGCAGGCTGCAATTAAGAAATAGTTTAGTGGACGAGTACCCTAAAGACAAACTCACAATCGGCGTTGCTGGTTCACCAAACTGTCTTCTAGAGTAGTTGTTAGATGATAATTTAAAAAAACCAATGCTACAACAAAATGTAATGCAGTTCGCGATACATCTATGTATTTTACCAAAGCCCTCCTACGCATATACGTACAATTCCGCAGGACAACTTTATTGCCAGATGTGCAATAGAGTTTTTAAAACCAAGTTGGGCATGGCGAGTCATATTAGGGTTCACATGAGCTCAAGATAAATAATAAATTTTGACTGCTAGGGTCGCCGTCATCGAAATCGATGAGGATGACTATAGTCATCCACACACATACATACACACGTACATATATATATGTATTTGAGTTGTAAAAAAATACTCAATTACTCAGGTGTAAACTGTAAACAAATCTAGTCCTAACCTAAAGCATGCTTAGGATTTATCCTAAGCATGCTCCAAGCCTCGTGACGTCACTAAGTGATTTCATATTCGGTCCGTGTCACCTCGACTAGCTCCTAATCTGTCACTTCGGTAAATATTTACCGAAGGATGATGTGGCAACCCTAAAATAGACCATGCCATTCGGGTTGTGGGTAAAATGGATTAGCCTTGCCTACTCTGTATTGTTGAATTGAATTCTATGCGATAATGTTACTCTATCAAATTTATCTTAAAGGTTTCCTTATAGAATTAATGCTGCTTTTACATACGCATCTTTAACATTTTTATCTAAGTGCAAAATATTGGTGGTTTTTTGCATTGTCAACAAGTCAGTGCCTACATTTAGTAGGTGATTAAAAACAAATACCTAAGTACCTATATTTTTGGAGGGGTAGATGGCGCGAATTCATCCAATTTGTCTAAACTAATCACACGTTCTTCCTAGTTAGAAGGATAAAGAGGATGCCAATAGACCGACAATAGGTACTACCGTTCTTACAGACGTTTATTGGCAACGTTAACCACTCTCAATCAGTACTAGATACTCTGTTCTTCCTTTTCATAATATTATAATAGGTAGGTATATTGTATGTAGGTACTCGTATGTAGCTGAGACTTTAAAATAAGACATTATATAAACACTTTTAGGTAGAAACCACAGAGTAAATGAGCAAAAGTAGCAAATTTCATAATAATTAAGGACACCTATGAAATATTCAGTAACATTACGATCGTAGGTACTATGCGCTCATAACACGAAAGTGGTCGCGATAGTGTTGTAATCTCTCCTGTTATCAGCGCAATGTAAATAGCTGCCTTATTGTGTGATGCGATACTTGAGCGGTATCTGTGATAGCCTACTTCTAATGGAATGACGCTAACTCCAACTTTCCTAATATTCTGCCGCATTTCGCTCTAGTAAGCGGTTTATCCCACCTTCTAGATTTAGCAGTTATGCATACATTTGTTGGAGATTTATTTTGTGCGGCTAAGATATCACTGCGGCCATTATTGGCCTATTGTGATCGCCGCTGTGTTGTTGTGGAGATGGTAACTGCTCACCAGCGAACGATCCATCTCCTTGTCTGTCTGTCTAAAATAATGAATAAAATGGTGTAGGTAATGGTCAAGCAATAGTTCCCTCCATTTATGCCTATAAAGGTACTCTGAAACCCCTTGCCCTATTATGTTATTTCAGGATCTAAGGTTACGTGCGCCTACCTGAAACCTATTCTGCTGAATTTGGCTAGTTGAAATTTGGTATGTTAGCTTAAACCCTGGAATAATAATAGAGGTCCAAGCGTTGTGCTAAATTATAAAAATAAACATGAAATAGGAGGAACAATTATTCGGTGCAGGCAAATGTCATTCTTTTAAGCCCGCTCCATACTATTGCCGCGAACGCCCGCAAAAACTGTGAAACGTGTGTATAAGTTGTGTTCTTCACGCGAAGTTCACAGGAAGATTTATTGAGACATTCTGATTTTAAATGCACATTTAGAAAAAATGATATTTCCACTTGCTATACTGGTAGGATGCGGCCGTGGCTAGTTACCACCCTCTGGACAAAACCGTGTGGCCAAGCGGTCATTATATGTAACCGTATTCTGGCATGATATTCAGTGCAGTATATCCCGTCTTCTTGGTTTGGTCTGCTACCACCTTCGGCTGCATTATATCTTAACATCACGCAAGATCGTAGTCGAAGGCAACAACCTATAATGAATTTTTAAAGATCCACTTTTCTGGAAAGTATGTTTTTTTACCCTAACCTTTTTCAGATATTACGGCAATACACTTTCGAAATTTCAATTTTTATGTTGCTGGTATCGTCATGATAATGATAGATCATGTCCACTGGTAAAATAACTCATAAGAGTAATTCTTGCCCCTGGTGGTTAAATTGTAACTTACGTAATATGTAGGTATTATATTGTTCGTAATATAAAGAGATTCCGATTTGAATGGCCGCCATCTGCCGCCACGTCCCTATTACTATTTCCAACGCGTTATCAGTTATTTTTCTGATTTTGTGATTGTGGCACATATTGGCCCACAATATGCCGCACCACGGCTTATTATTCCAGCTACGTGTGACGCGTGGAACATCATTTTTGGCTCTTAGGGTGCTTTTTCACTACGAATATGAAACATAGTACTAGATTGCTGGTTCTTCTTTAGATTGGATTGGAACAATCTTTGTTCAAACATCACAGTTACAAAAACGTAGAATTATAAAGATACAATTTATATAACAAAAAGTGTAACAATTGACGGTCTTATCGCTTATTGCGATCTCTTCTAGATAACCAGACAGGGGAAGGAATATAAATTTTGGATGATGGTTGCAAGATGTGTGGGGAAGGAAAATTTTTATGTTTTGACACCTCCCTGGCTTTACTAAACATTATGCTGGAACATTGACGATTTAACATCAATGGTGGGCGAGGATTTGAGCTCGATGGTCCAAAATCTCATCTGCACCATTTAACGCTTAGGCCACCACCGCACCGATTCTAAATTGCTATCAGCTATCGATGGTATAGGTTTCGTCACTGGCCACGATTTTGAGAAAAATCTATATTACGTATTAGTAGGTATGTCAGATGGTTGGACGATTTGATAAAAATGGCGGGTCGCACATGGACCAGATTGGCACAGGACAGAGTTGAGTGGCATAACATGAAGGAGGCCTATGTGCCAAGCAGTGGGATGTAGAGGGTTGTAGATGATGATGAAGTATGCCACGTTCCTTACAAAAATCTAAAACCCTTTACATATTATATACATATTATATATTAGCTTGTGCTCACGGCTTTGCCCGCGTGCAGAAATCCTTCCATCCATCCTTCTTAGCAGAGGTCTACATCATGAAACCTATTTGTATTCCTAATTTCAACTCAATCCGTTCAGCGCTTCGGGCTGTGCGTTGATAGATCAGTCAGTCACTCTTTCCTTTTATATATATTTAGAATAATTTTAACACGTTCATGGACACTTGCATTATGAATGACGTTTCCTTTCTGCAGCTAACCGTAGCTATGTCACACGTAGTGAAGTGAGACCTTAATGTCCCCTACAAATCGCGCCATGGTGTCCCCCATAGTTATGGTGCCAATATGAAGGGGCTTGCGTGTGACGTGATTCCAAACTAATGAGATGGTATGCTTTGGTGTTAAACTGTTATGGAAAGTTGTATATATTTACGCGTATCTTGAAATCCTTATTCTCTTGCAAGTTTTTTCTAGTGGTAGGCTTCGGCAGCAGTTCTTTTTTATGACTGTGTTCCGGCATGTTGTTCAGTGAAGCCAGGAAGGGCTTTATCCCGTCTTCTATGTTAAGTCGGCTACTACATCAGCGGCCGCATTGTCACGCGTGATCGTTGTCAAAGGCTAACCTATAATGTTTTTAAGTCGTTCTGTTTGATATGTAGGTATACAATGTACCTACTTGCAGTCCACAAGTAAATATTAGGCGGGATTTTCAAAATCATACGCGATTTTGAAAAACGTGAAAGATTTGCTGACTTATTAAATATTCATATTAAATCGTTGTATTAGCTATAGTATATGTAATCAATAAATATATTTCCTTTCAACAAACATTGTAAAAGGTGTAAGGGACAGATGGTCATAAAACAAAATACCCTTTTTATACGATTAGGTCTGATGATAAAAGTCACCCTTTTTTCACAACGACTTCCCATATCTCTTTTTAACTATCGATAAATATAATAATATCTTACATTGAAATCATATTATACAATAATATTATATAGGTAAAGGCAAGTGAACAGAGTCTTAAGTGCTTGTTCACGCTATAACACGCGGGCGCGGGCGCGGGCGCGACAGACTTTGCTCACACCGCACGTGCGTTGTACGTGAACACCTTCATAGCACGTCATATGTTTGATATTTCGCGCCCGCGCCCGCGCCCGCGCTCGCGCCCGCGCCCGCGGGTACACGTGAACAAGCCCTGAGAGGTAGGCAACGTACCAGCGGTACCTCCGGTATTGCAGGTGTCCACTCACCATCAGGTGGGCCGTCTGCTTGTTTGTCACCTATTACATAAAAAAAGGTTTTTTTTTATGTGGAGAAGTAAGAAGACGAGCATGACGCTCTCCTGATGTTAAGAGATAACGCTGCCCATAATCAGTACAGTGCTACCAAGAATTTAACAATGATGTGCAATTCTAGGTGCACTGCACCAACGCTTCTTACTCAAGAGTCATAAGATGTTAAGACTCTTTAGCCCAGTAATTTCACTAGCACACGTAGTAACGTTTAATTGAAGAAATGTACAGGTTTATACATATTATTATTGAAAATAAAATATTCGTATATACGAGTATGTATAAAATACGTACATTTTGTAGGTAATTATTGTTTTTATTATTTACCTGTATTTTTGTTTTTACTTTTTTAGATAAATAGCCACCTGACAATGGTTTGGAGCACTTGGATTTTCTGTAGATTGGCTTGTGGCCGATCTGTGGTTAATAAAAGTGTTCTTTACTGCTGTAGTATTGTTAGTTTGTTTTTCTCAATAAAGGCTTTGTAACAATCATTCATTAATGTATTTCTTGTCTCTAAACACAAATAAATAATATTTCAATTCAAAATGATTTAAGTTTTTTAAGGCTGAAATTTTTAAACACTAAAGATTAAATCGATATTGTTACTACAACTTTTTCATCTATTTTATATACCAGACGCGTAGGTAGATCCATAGTATCTTATTTACATGGAATATACAAGTTATCTATGTAATCTAAAATTACTCACCTCACGTGATAACAACGGTTATTTTGGGCTCGTGTAATGAAACTTTCGAGTGGTTTATATATTTTGACTAATATTAATATCCCTTCAAAAAGATCAACTGTTTGTTATTCATTCTGGAAAGAAAACACACGAACCTAACACGAATTAAATATAGTCCAACTAGTCTAGACTAACCCCACTAACTGCTCCCTCCTAAGTCTTTGTTGACGTAATTTAAAAATCATGATGACTATTTATTATTGAAACTCCTACAATAAATATTCAGAAAAACTAAAAATGAAAATAATTTATTCTAAACGGAGTTAAACAATTTAATATTTAAATGGAAATCTTTATGAATTGTTGGAATATAATGTAATCTCGGAAAAAATATGTAAACCATTTAACAAAAAAATGCGTCTTTTTTTAAAACAAAACACTCATTGTATTAAACCGCGATTTAAACTTTAGTGTATTAAATTTTTGAAAACCTTTACATATTTTAAATTTTCATTGAACTCGCTTTATACCAAAGTCCAATTAATTTCTTGTGTAATTAATAAAACTACTAAAAATCTTGCCATTTTAAATCTAGCAACCCAAAACAATGAATATTATCAAATCGAGGGTAGGAAGCACAAAAATGCACAGTGCAGTGTCAAATGCAGACTCAAACGTCAAATATCGAAGTAGAAATCAAAAATCATAGTTTTGTGTGGCAGTGTGGCTCGCCGAGCGTTCTTGATCGGTCCGTGATAACGCGATATCGTGCGCGATCGAGCGATGTACGCCCTTATCACTGATAACGCCATGGCGAACGAGTACGCCAAATATAATGCGTGGGAGTATGGATTCTCTTCCTATGAGTATCATATAAGGTATTTTAATTACATTCTTAAATAAAACTAGCATATTATGCTCGCTTTTTCCGCGTGACAAAATCCTTTCTATGCGAAGGTGAACTTAATAAAATTTATATTCTGTATACAATGTTTCAACCCAATCCGTTCAGCGGTTTGGGAGATGTTCTGTGCTTTGATAGATCAGTTAGTCAATCAGTCACTCTTTTCTTTATATGTATTTAAATAAAATAGTCCTATATCTTTAAATGCAACTATTATGCTACAAGTTTTAACACAAAATGGAAACTACATTATATTTTAGTGATAAAATAATTCACAAGGAATGTTGATTTGTGTAATATAACAAATTCTCAGAGTAAAGTAAGGGCCAAAATATTACCTTGAAAGATTTTTTAAAGATCTATTAGCTTACAGTTCGAACCGCTGATCTGAGTGGGTTGAAATTTGGAACATATACATAGGTTTAATGGCGTAGTTTTTCCTTGATTCTGCCATAGAATAAGAGACACTTGCGTGGTGGTAGTCAATGGAAATTTCTTTTACAGAAAGTATGTTTGTTTTCCTTCATGACATCCTTGTCTTATATTATAGCTGTCACTACTGCACATGGAATTTCATCGAAATTCTTTTAAGACTATTAAAACTAAATCAATGCTATGTCGTCACAGGTTTTTAATCATATTTGACTTACAAGTAGATACGTACCTATATGTTTTATCATGCAATGATATGAGGAAGAATATTGAAGGATAGATAATGAACAGATAAGCGTCTAAAGCGGTGCTCTTTTGCACTCATCGTATTTTACTATTTCTATCTTTATCGCACCTGTCAAGTGCTTTATCGAAGAAATTCCTTATTAAAACAAATCGGAACCAGCGATTTTAAATCTACGCAACCAGGATCTATTTCGATGACTAACTGTAATTATACTATTATAATTGTAATCATTTACGTGATTTTTTAAATACCTAAGCATTCGGCCTTACGAAACGATAATAAAAATGTCATGATTAAATTAGATAAAGTCGGCACACCACTTGTCGCAAATAGGTACCTATACGAGTATATTCGTACATAATACAATGCAATACAAAAACTCTTTATTGTTACCAAGAAAAAAAGAAATTTACAATAAATGACTTAACATTAAATAATACTAAGATAATAACTACATAGAACTATATAAATATAACAATTTGGTCTTCAATGGGCGGCCTTATCGCTTAAAGCGTTCTCTTCCAGGCAACTGGCTTTGTATGGAGAGGTTGAGGTAAAGCGTGGGGTGGGATATGGTACAGGAGATACATAATTATTCAATAACTATTTTAACTGTGTGTAATACATAAGACTTTAAAATTATAAAAATGAACATGCATGGATCGGATGATACATTTATTTATTTGAGAATTTTAGTGCAATAGCATGCTGAGTACTGAAGATCTAATAGCTTATTAGTTGTAGCTTATGTTCTCTCTTGGTTACCTACTTCACAAAGAGGTTGTCAATTTGATATGCATGTATAATGTAGGGTATTATTATGTAACCGAGTGATATGTCCATTGGGCCAGTCCTATAAAGTTTTCAAACAAATCTGCAATATTTCAGAAGTTGATGAATGTATGTTTAATGTATAATAACTGTTTTTTACAAGCTTTTATTTAGATTTACTGGTCTGTTGTCTGTCTCTGTAATTAAATCTTGCAAGTTTAATTTGATCAGCTTCCCGGTTTTTAACTAAGCTGAAATTTTTATGCATATCTAAATCGGATAACAATATAGCAATATTATTATGACATATAGCGGATCTGATGATGGAGCTGGAAAGTGGTCATGGGAACTCCGTAATTAAACGACGCAATCCTATTGAGTTTGGGCTCATTTGATTCGTCTTCACGAGTGATGTTAGATGGAAATAGTAATAAAAGCCTGTTTTAAAAAAGTTTTTTTTATTCCACTTGTTTACAAATAAAAATTAGCACTGTTTAACAATGTTGTGTTTCTGTTGTTCCAGTGGAATTAATATGAACATTAACAACAACAACACGAGCATAAACAACAACAACAATGAGGAGAAGCCTGAGATGCCCGACCCTGACTACATCAAGGTAAAATACATATATAATATTATAATACATATTTATTTACCTGCTTTAAGGAAGTAATGTAGGTAATCACAATAGTGTTGACTGTCAAAGGCTATTGTTGCACGCCACCGCTATACTTTTCCTCAAATTTCCTTCCAACCAGGTTGTCTGTAAGAAACGGCTTTATGCAATAAGACCGCCGATTACCTCTAATTTTAAGTTTGTCAAATTATGTTCATATCTATTTCTCGTATTTTGGTATGCAATAAAGAATCATTCTATTCTATATACATACGTAGATATGTCCGTATATACCTACATTATTTCTTTAAAGTACTTCCGCACTATATCCGATCCGAGTCTGAATCCATCAAGACATCGGAACCGTAGTTGTCATTGTTACGAAAACCGTCGATTGTGTGAAAAACAATGTGCGAATTTAGTCGGATTTGAATCGGGCTGCCGTGCAGAGACTAAACCGCAGTATTCGACATTTTGTCGATTTTTAGTTATATATGCCACCTTATTGCGCACAAAATAAGGAATACATCAATCTAACCCATTTGTCAATTAATAAATTTTACATTGATTGAAAATAGTTACTGCGGGTCACATTTGAGCACTATTTATCAAAACACTATTTAAAATACAGTAAGAGCATTTACGTCTTTTGTGACCTATAGAGTCCCTAGTTAAAATGCAGTAAACGTAGTCAATATAACGCATACTACTGTTTTATTTACAAAAACCAAAAATGATTCATTAAACGAAAATGCAGTAACACGATAATGTACTGAAAATAATTATACTGCATTTTGGTTTTCGAATAACATTACTGACGAAATTGCAGTAAAATATTTTTTTACTGCAGTATGGTTGGTTTTCTAGCAAATTTTAAAATTATAGTTACTACTGAATTTGCAGTTTAAGTTCATTTTGGCTGCATTCTAATCGGCATTTTAGATAGTCATTTTGGAATTCACTTCATTCGTTATAGATCATACTGCGATTTAGTATGCATCTACCCTTGATTCGTCGAGTAGTGAAAGCGTCAGTCGGATTAGATTTGATTTAATTTACATTATGTACAATAGTTTCATTGAATAAACAGGTTGGCCCGCCAAATCTAATGGCGTATAGCAATTCACTCAAATAGCACACAATTGTTATATTATATTGCTACTCTTATCAGACTTCAAAGATAAAGAATAATAATCCTACATTTTTGACTCCTTAGTTCGATTCAATTTTTATAAAAATGAGTAACGGTGTTGCATAAATGTAAAAACGTTCCGTTTGGTTCATTTTAATCTAGTAAAATAAAATGCAAAACAAACACCAGTGTTTAAAGCAAAAGGTTTTGTTAAGTCAAAATCAAACTAAAGAATAAATAACCACACAAGCCAGCGAAAGCAGAGAACTATCTACAAATACATGGATGGGTAGAAGAAACTTTAAAATACTAATAGAATCGCCTCCTACTCAAGCTGCAAACATTACTGTGCTTCGGTAGGAGGGCACTGTACCTAGTGAAATTACTGGGCTAAAGACTTTTAACATCTTATGACACTTGAGTAAGAAGCGTTGGTGCAGTGCACCTAAAATTGCACATCATTGTGAAATTCTGGGTAGCACTGTACTGATTATAGACAGCTTTATCTCTTAACATCAGGAGAGCGTCTTGCTCGTCTTCTTACTTCTCCACATAAAAAAAAGGTAGACACACCTAAGCCTTTTAACACCAAACTACTCATAACTTAAAAATATATTATGATAATCTTTTTATCGATACATCTGTAAGCAATCCAGATTTTCATTTTATGAACTGTCAGAATATTCTTAACATAGACAATATCAATATCTAGAAATCATTCTGATTATTACGCATAACGAAGAAAACGAAAATCGTTTTCTGTGAATGGAATTAATTGTAATTGATCAGGGAAATGCAAGTTTAATCCAAATTTCATAGTGTTGCTTAATCTGATATTGAGAAGAGAGAAACGAGTTAATTATTATTAACAGAAGAGAGACAAAAGAGTAAATTATTATTACGATCCAGAGTTATTTTTACCATAGCACATTGTTTGTGAAAAAAAAACCAAATAATGTATTTGGCTACACAATTCTCACAGCAATTTTGCCATCTCTTCCAATTTTGGTGTAAGAAAGACTCTGCAGATATTAAAAGAAGATAAGATATGTGCCAGATGTGTTTAAATAAATAAATTGAATAGAAGATTAATAAATAAGGTTGCCTAATAGTACCAAAGTCATTTCACATGATAACGAATATAACTTAGGACATAAAATTTAAATGACAATTGTTTAAAGAAAGATTTGTAAAGCTACAGACACAATATCAATACTAGCTTATGCTCGCGGCTTTGCCCGCATGGCGAAATCCTTTCTTAGCGGTTGTCTACGTTATAAAACCTATCTGTGTTCCAAATTTAAACTCAATCCGTCCAGTGGTTTAGGTTGTGCGTTGATAGATCTATATATTTAAAAGAAGAACATATATAGAAACTTATTTATTTTACATATTTTTACATATACTTGAAACATTTCATATAAATAGTATTTGAGTTATTAATATACTGCTGAAAAATTTATTCAAGACATAAAATTAAAATGCAGTAAGTTCAGCTGGATACTGCAAATTAGTTGTTAATGTTATACAAAAATTAGAAATTTTGCAGTAATGTGTATTATTGCTGCATTAGTTAATATATACTAATTTGCCTGTAGTAACTGACACCATTTTCAAAAAATATTATTTTCTATATTATAAAACAAATATTTTCATTATTTTTTCTGCTTAAATTATACTGCTGTGGTATCTTGTTCCGATAGAAAAAAAATATTTATTGTTTTTTATACATAACATATAAAAAAACGGCTTCAAAACGTTTTTCGCGATTTTCTCGAAACCGCGATTTTGCACTTACTGCGGTTTAGTCTCTGCACGGCAGCGGGTGTAGTGCGGAACCGCTCTTATTATAAAACTAAGTCTCTGTCTTTAAGTTTTTAAATGTAACAGATATATCAGATCTGCACATTTTTTAAACGTCCGGGACAGTCTCACATAAATAATAATAATAATAATAAAATTTATTCAATAAAGGCATTACAGAAATACAGATATATTGAAGAAATCTGCTACCCAAACATGTTCAAATACTGGAACTTGTATTAAATATATATTTTTAATATTATTTTGCTTATAAATTAATGTTACCTAAATGCTTAATACAATTATATCAAAGTTACTCGGAATATTATCAAATCATTAGGCTAACATTGGTGTAACTTGTAACCCAAATAATATGTATCACAGTTAAGCAAGCAAAGGCGGCCGAGGCTTCGCTAGTCAACCTTAGTCATTGACCGACAATTTTACAACAAAATACTACTCTGTGTCAATGACCACACCATCGTGTATAGCCAAAACACTGTAAAATGTGCAAAAAAGTTTTAATGTTACATTAAGCACCTTAAGTATTATGAAATAGGTTTTGAAAAAAACACTGTGTGTGTATACAGTGTTTTGGATTTACACGATATCACACCAAAAACCTAGCATTGTGCTGAATAATAAAATAAAAAAAAATAGTAATTCCCTAAAAATCTGATAATACATTTTTTATAAATCTTGAATTGATTAAGATTTAGGTACAAAATAGGATATTTCCAATATATTTTATTATCCTTAATAATGTTAAAAAAGCGTGACTGATTGACCGACTGATCTTGCAACGCACAGCTCGCATCGCTAGCTCGACAAATTGCTGTTCGAAATTTGGCACAAATAAAAAAAGCAAAAGCTTTTTTATTTATTTTGTAAAAAGCTTTCTTCTTGAAAACATCACACATTGTTACAGCTTTTTTATGGTAAGCATTTTTGCAAACGTATGAAGGTACGAAAACGAAGACAATGAAGATTTAAATTGGCAAATGAAGTGATATAGTGGCGTAATTAAAAAGGTTGTACGTGGACGCAACCCTAGCGCGGCGGCGACCGCCCAATTACGACTCATGATTGCTTTTACACTCGCCGCGTTTGTCAACCCTGACTTATTACGCACTGGACTTAATGAAAACTTAATTTTACGACAAATAACATGAATTATTTTAATAGTTACCACCCCAAGCGTTTTACAACTTTTAAATTAATGCGCTGAAAAAACTGTACATTCCTAACATTTTCACTCAGTAGTTATGACGTGAAGATGTAACAAACATCTGAGTTTGTGCATTTTATAATACTTAGTGCGTAACATCCAGCATTAATGTATAAATATCAAGTTCGTTAGCCAAAAACAGCCAGTATTCACTTTCCTGTCTCCGAAAATATTACATATACTCGTATGTAATAATCTGAATTATTCATTTAAGTCATTCAGTAACTGATTTAAACAAATATTCAGTCATCTACACTACCATATTCGCTGGCATAATATTATTAGTTAATCACCAACTTTAAATATGCTGAACCAAAATGAATGTTTGCCCCTTCCACTGCAACAGTGGTAATTAATTAATTTCGGTGCAGCATTCTGGTGATTCCGGTGGGGATTCGAATTAAAGTTTCCGTTTCGTATCGAAATATGTGGCCATTGGCAATATTTGACGGCTTTTTAATTCTCAAAGTGACTACAGGATAGTTAATTTGTGTGAATGAAAATATTATTAATGTTTTTTGCATGCTCTTTGTACCTCTAAAATGTATGCAGAAATGTTTTGCTTTTTATTAAATTTTTGCCTTTTGCTACATACCTGATGTTAAGAAATAATGCAGTTGAGATACAAGATGACATATACATATGTAGATGAAAATACGAGTTTTATAATCTCCATACGGTCATAATTACGGTGATACTACAGAATTTTGTTTCCAACACATTCACTGCCAAGCTAAATCCATTCTGCAGAGATTTTGTAAAATAAAATAACCACCTTGATTTCTTTATTCTCCTGTGACCTCTAGTCTCTCAGGATGCAATCATATAAATGATAGAGGCTATCTGGATGTGTTTTGCGATTTTTAAAGTCTCGTGCACTGGAAGAGGTTACGAGATATTTCGAGGTCTATTTCCTTTTAGCACGTCTAAACTTTAAGTAAACGAAGTGACGACTTACCAGATTTTATATGTTTTGGGATTCCAGATGTTTGTCGGTCAAGTGCCTCGGAGTATGGACGAGAACGACCTGCGGCTGATGTTCGAGGAGTTTGGGAGGGTTCATCAGATCAACGTGCTTCGGGACAAGATCACCGGCGCGAGTAAAGGTACATTTACTGCTTATACTCGTATTGCATAATAGCTTAGAGTTTACTAAGAAACAAACGTGGCTATTGAAGCTGGTCCATGAAATACGTTGACACAGTTTAATATTGGGCTCGTGGAAGAATATGAAGACAAAGCAGTGGAATATACCTAGATGTGATATAAGAAACTATATTTGCGACAAATTAGTACCACAATAGTTGTATAAAAACGACTAATTAAATGCCAAACTAAAGCAAAAAAACTACATAGTTAACAGCTAAGTCATTGTATTGCTGCAAAATGGTACAGCTCAGTATTCTGCGCTGGTCTTCAGGTGGTACCATCGGCAATGACATCACGGTCAGGCTTTTATATGCAACGTCAAGTTACGTACACACTGCGGTTGACCGAACTGCGAGAAATTGTGTTTCCCAACACAATACGATGTAGTGCCACACATCTGGACGATCAGCTAGGACAGATTTCAAAATTCTATTGTTTTAATTAGTAAGTTTAAGAACAGAGCATATTAAAAAGATTCAACTTGAAAAGAAGAAAAGTAATGTTATTAGTTCGTATTGTTATTGTATGTTATTAAGGTAATAAAATTAAGTTCTTTATTATATATATAGATCCACATGAAATTTTAACAAACTTTTTTGCCTTCTCAGCAGTAATTGAACATAAACAAAACTAAGCAAAGGTTTATAGCAGCTAAGGTAGGGGGAAAATAACTACAAAGATGTGAAACAATACAGAAATTACTACATATTTAACCGAGCAAAACTATGTTAACTTGAGATACTGTTATTAACACATACATATTAAACACTTTAAGGAAACATTAGGAAACTGACCCTTTTCTTTTTCATTTAATATAAAATGCATTTTGTCAAATAACGACATCAAAGAACTAGAATATTGTTCATTCAATAACATTATAAGTGAAACAACATCTAATAATTGGATTTTAAAATTCATTACCAAGAAAACAAGTTAAAAAATACATCGCACAAACCCACACTAATTATCATGCATGTTGTTTTCTTTGTAAAAACACACACAAACCCTCTCGTATCATTGTTAAATTTTACAAAAACAAATAACAAAAGGTTGGTCCCGTATGTTACAATGTGTGTTGACATTTTTGTTTGTACCGTTTTGTGACCGTCTTTTGTTCGGGAAAAGCTCCTTTTGTCAGTTTTGATGCAAACGTACGTTTTATATGTGTGTAGTTTATGATTGTGTGAGTAGCGTGTACAAAATGGTGGCCCACTCTTTAGACTTTTCTGCAGAGTAACTTCAGTATTTCAATTAAAACTTTTTCAGAATATTTTTTACCTTAATTAATCGTTGGACATTTTAGAGATTCGTTTTTTAATAATTTAGGTACTCGTATATTAAAATTGCGTTAAATTAGGTAGGTACTGTAATTAATCAAATCTTAATTATTATTTGTAAAATTTATATGTTTTAGACTTTTAAACTTTTTACCGAAGTAAAGATTTTAATGAAAGAAAAAGAAGTACGTTTACCATAATAATATTATTATCATACATAATAGGTACACAATTAAGACGCCAAGCAAGATCACAATCTAGCCTGATTTTAAGAGGTATTATTCCAGAGTCTAAATTCAAAATTGCAGCTCAATCGGTTCAGTCATTTAGGTTTGGCGAGATTACAAACACACACATACACACTTATCCAGATTGGATGTGTATGCATGTGAGAGTATGAATGTCTACTAGGTACTACTTTCTCATTTATAATATTAGTAGCATATAGAGGTATATTATATAATAATTAAGTTTTCAGTCATTTTTTTTAAACGATAACCTTAATAGCACATGATTATTGTTTGAAACTTAGAAGTAGGTTTATAGTACTTAGCACGAACTACTTGAAACAGCTATAATTAAGCGATGGCGTGACTCAAACGCCTTAGGCTTTGGCCTTATAACTAGGTCTCAAATGAAGCCGTCAGTTAGCAATTATGGAATCAATATGACAAGGCTTTCAAATAAATAATTGTCTTTATCAAACTAACCATAGAATAGAATAGATATAATTCTTTAATGAAACACCACAAATATACAGAAAACCCTAAGACTAAACAACAATATTAAATTGTGGACTTAAGTGTGACAACAGGTGGTGTTATCGCTATAAAGAATTTCTTCCAGACAACCCAGCAGGGAGAGGAACGTTTCTATTTATAAATATACATATTATTATGTATTACTAAGTTATTCCTGCATAATCAAGCTTTTGATATCTTCTGTTAAGCGAGGTGAGGCCTTTCCTCAGCAGTGGGACCATCATCATCATCATCATGGGACCAAAACTACTATAAATAAAACACTAACTAAAGCTCGAGTTGAAAACTCCTATATTCTCTCTATATTCTACTAATTTATGCGTAGGTAATTTTTTTATTTAATTTTCTTATTAGTCTTAAATTAAAAATGTAGTTCTCAGTTCTGCCTAACTTCTTGCCAAAACAACTTGGACCATAATTCGGGTGCACATCGATATTTCCATAGGAAAACGATAAAAATTCAAAGCCCGGTCAGCCACTAACTAGGTTTGCCTTCAGAATCTGCACTGGCGTGTTTCACTGCCTTATTCCCAACCACAACGCAATCAGAATAAAAGTTTTAGGTCGGCACGAAAGAATACGAGAATTACTGGAAGTAGGCTAATTAAAACAAAAATGTAGTAATCATCGTTAGACGAGGCGCTGGAGTTAATCCTAGAAACGAATTCATATAGATACACGCCTGTACATTGCACTTTATACACAACTTTTTTTATATAAAGAACTGCAAATAGACAAGTAGTGTAGGTATATTTATGCTTGGTTTCGCCAAACTTATACTGTTGTAATATAGTGCAAGCCACTGCTGCAGCACTAATTATTTAGGTATGGGACAAAAGAATGTGTTTCCTGATGTGAATGTGCTGTCGCGTATTAAATTCAGTAATTATATAATTGCAAATATACACCAAAATTTTGAAAATAAAAAATAAAATAGAGAGAGAATAAATTATTTCGCAAAAAAAATCCAATTATAGCCAACGCGCTTCTTTACTTATTTGAACAAGCTCAATCCAGTGATATTTTCGATCATGAATGGTACGAAAGTTGCGCGTTTTTCTACACTTTTTTCACATCGTTCTCCGTGTGCAATGCGGTGGTGTGTGTGAGTTTAATAGGATTATTGGGCGTGTATGGTGTGCGCTCGGTCGGCTCCCGGATATTGTAGTTTGCTTTAAATATGTAAACGCCTTTGCGGCCCTCGTTTTGTAGCTTTCTTACTGCGTGTAAACTCTGTTTAAGCAATTTTGATAAAGTAATAAATATCACGTGAATTATTGGTTACTCTGATGACTTGTATTACTCCCTTGTGTTACTAAGAGAGAACTTACGACAGGCTTTCGTTTTTGTTTTCCATCGGATGCTAAAACTATGCGTATTATTTTATTATTTAGTACAAAACTAAAACTAGGTAATTAATGCTAAATCAGCATTATCATCCAGTTGTTCTGAAACTAAAAATGTACTAGAGATTAGGGGTTCTGAGAAAAAAGGGCAATGGTAACTTAGGCGTGTAAAAAGTAGAATAGAATTGACGGTCTAATCGCTAAAAGCGATCTCTTCCAGACAACCAAAAAGTTAAAAGTAGGAGTACCTTTTAAACATTAAAATAGTTATTAAAATACAATTTACAGTTCTAAATTAATTCAAAGTTAATATTCAAGGCGATAGTAGTAAATAATAAGTAAATTGTAGGCTCAATAGTTTCCACAACTGAGAATTTAAAACCGTTTGGTGTGCAATATGTAAACGAGTACAAATTCAGCTAAATAAGTTAAAATGTAAATATTCATAGCAACGGGCGAACTTGGCAGCAATCTGGGGATGAAAATTAAATTAGACATTTGGCAAAGTGGCTTAGAACAAATCTCGCAACTACTGGGACTTAAACGCGAAGAATAAAATTAATTGAATTTTCTAGCAAAATAGTCCTTCGGTGCGGTTTTAAAAGTTCCAAATAAGGGTTTTAATGCCGTTCACTGAAGTCTAGATGTAAAATTAGTCAGCATTTAAGCATTAATATTATAAGATAACATAACTCTTTATAATGGTGATACACCACAATTTAATTAAAACAATTTTTCATTGTAATAAAAGTGATTGATACAATTAGCGGTCTTTTCGGTCATATTATTGTGGTTATTCCCAATTAAGGCCATTTTTTTATTGTTGAAATACATTACTTGTCGAACTTCTTGGAAACACGATCACTACTTACCATCGGGTGAAATAACAGCTAAACCTCTATTTAGTACACAAAAGCCTATTTCAAAAATATGAATTAGACAAGTAGGTATAAAGCTAGTTTGGTACAGCTAGCAGAGGAAAGAGTGTGTTAATTAGGGATGGGTTTACCCCAACTGCCTAATCTTCACCTACTTCTTCTTCGGCAATAACCAACACGGTAGAACTAGCTCAATACTGGCTCAAACAACTCTAAGTCCTAAATTAAAAAAAAAAAAAAAAAAAAAAAAGCCATACGACTCGAATAGAAGAAGAAGACCACCATGGTGTCGGCAATACAATATAACTACTACTAACTAATAATGTCTATAGTCGTCGAATCGATGCCGTCAATATACATACATACATTCGTATATACATACGTACACATACATACGTTTACCATCAGGCATAAGATAATATTAAAAAATGTGAAGAATTGGCCTCTGCCCAGCATGGGGCAGTATTGCATAATATGGTTCCTTAAAATGTAGTCACTGAAGGCCAAAACGGTTAAGAAAGACAGCAATTGTAAGGCAGAAATTATAAGATACATAATTATTATATGAAACCAAATTATTGTTAGGTTACTTTGGGTATATTTTCGTGCATAAGTTTGTAGTTTGCTCGTTAGTTAGTATCCGTTTAGTGTGTGTTTGTTTGTGTGTCCGTTCGCTATGTGACGTATGTGTACGCTTCTGTTGCAGGATGCTGTTTTGTGACGTTTTTCACGCGCAAAGCGGCGTTGAAAGCCCAAGACGCTTTGCACAATATCAAAACATTGAGCGGGGTAAGTGCGTTCAGTATTGTACTAATTTTTATATGTATCGCGGCCTTTTTGACAGGATCATTATGATAATTAATTATTGAAGGTAGGCGTTTCTTTACAGAAACCCATTATTATAATTAAATATTAAATTCATAATTTGAAATTATTTATTATGATGGCAAAATAACACTAAATGTATTCTATTTTTTAATTACTAAGGAAAGTTATGCCTAAAAACTAAAGGCTCACTATGCAACTTATTTTAGTTCACTTTTTTTCGAGTCCTAATACTATGAAAACTATATTATTATTAAATAACGAACATGTCATTATGATCCTGCCAAAATGGCTGTTAACTTTGATTGTCTTTAAAAGTGAAACATACCTACCCTCCTAATATTTTTTGTCTGCGTGTTTCCTTAAATAAATTTAAACCAGCGATATTATTTAAAGCTAATGTATTATCATACAAAAATAGCCTTATGACAGTGTTTTGGGCTGTCTATTCTATTATTATCGCATTATCGTATTCATCATCGCATTAAAAGTAACTATTTAACGTTCACTTATTTGTAAAAAGATCCTTTAATGTATCTAATTAAAATAAATACGACTTAGTCGCATTAGCATCTATCACAATTTTCTTAATCTATACAGACACAATCATCTACCTAAATACTTCAACAGAATTCAAAGAAAACAGAAAGGTTCGCAAAAATTCATAAAACTCAATATCCAAATGACTAACATTGTAATAAACACTAACTTCTTTATCACATTACGAAGCAAAAGTAGAAAAGGAAACAAACATCGATTGGATACTCGATTGTTATCGAACACAATCGAATTATTCGAGTTCGGAACGTTGCCCTCTCTCGTCTTCATCCCGGTGATAATTCAATTCTATCATATTATCGGGGGTTTTTCTCTCTCGATTGATTTCGGCTACGCTCTTTTGACGGCGCCGCCAGGTGGGCGTATTCAATATCGATTTCTAACTCGATAAAAATGTTTATCGAATCCACAGATATGTAATGAGGTAGATGTCGTGTGTAAAATCGTATGGAAAAGTCTTTCCTATTCTTTATTTTTTTCCATAACTTTCAAATCAAGTAAATAAATCTTAGTTTTTGGTGATTTCTCTATTTTCGCAAATAAGGATAGACTTGGTTTATATCTGTGGATACTTGTACTAATAGACACTCGATAATGATGAAACTTATTAAACAACTTTGCAATTTGAACTCGATTTGTCATATAGTAGAGTGTAGGTATAAACCGGGTACAAATAATTTTCTTGGGTTGCTAATTTCGTCTTAATCAACCATTATTAAAGAGACAAGCGACCACGTCTTACTTGCCACTATTTTTCTTGGCCGTTATATATGTCTGTTAAGGTACCTAGCTAATTTTTGAGCTGAAGTACTAAATATTGATATTAATGTCGGGTTCCCAAACTGAGTCCTGTCATCTTAACGCTCACCTGTAAAGACAGCAAGTTGATATCGAATATGTATATCGACTACTTTAAGACACTCAAAACTGATGGAAAATAAACTCGCGGGCTGTACCCAGATATAATATCTACGATCGAACCGATGGAACTCTATTGACGTATCATTATGTCGCCTCTTTGTTTGACGAATTGCGTTCGTAATTGTAATGCGATATTTGTAAGAAAAAAACGTTTTAGCGTCGCGTCGGCGGCGCGGTGTTGTGTTTCATTTCGCTTTCCTAAGAAAAAGCTTTTAAGTATCTGTTTGTGGAGTATTTCATTTCGTAACCCGTAATTTGTGTTTTTCGAGAATAATGCTGAATTGATGATCGTTTTTTTTAAGAGGTAAAAGTTGAATAAGGGCTAGAATTCGAACTTTATTGTACATTGTATCATTACACAGTTAGTAGTTATATCGTAAAGTTTGTATGTTTGTATTTTACGTCTAAACGGGAGAAGTTGTTGTATCCGGGTAACAATTGCACCAAAAACTCGTCTAACATTCGGCAATACACCTCAGCAGTAACCGTCTCTTCTTGGTTAAAAAAAGTTACAAGTGAGTTTATGCCGTTTATTTACAAAGGTGATTGAAAAACCACCCAGACCAGAAACAAACACCTATGGTACACACAAATATTTGTCCCATGCGAGAATCGAACCCGCAACCTTCTGCGTTGCAAGAGGGTATTAGCCCACCGCGCCATAGAGGTCGTCAAATGTTATATAAGATAGACACACTCGTAAGTTTATCTTATTAATAATAGAAAACTCTTTCAATCTCTTTAATGGTATTACTGAATAAGTGTCAGTCGGATTCAAAAAGTTCCATTCACGGAAGCGGGGGAGTTGATCGGAGTTCAGACTGCTAAATAAATAATAAACTAGAGACGAACTTCAAGCTTTGAATGATTGATGGCCACTACACTTGATGGAGCTATTACACTAATGAACCGGACTCATTGTGGATATATTATGTTATAGATAGATAGATAGATAATCCTTTATTGAAACACAAAAATGTACAATAACAACTTAAAACTATAATATAAAACTAAGTATTACAATTACACCAATTTAATACCAACAGAAATTAAGGCTGCATGTATTTTTGGCTATTCACATTTTTGAGTCGCTGAGGCAATTAAATAGCAGAGATTATTCAGCATTTTTTGCAGTCTTAGTGGTACAGTGAAATGAAAAGATTTTGGAAAGATTTGGGAAAGACTTTGCTCAGCAGTGAAATAGTACAGATTAAAACATATTACTGAGGTTCTTAGATTTTTACTTTACCACCACACGTATTTTATTTAAAATTATTAAGAGCAACCCAAATTGTGCCTTGACCACCGTGATAAGACCACGGTCATTATTCCCAGGTCTCGACCAGTTCTTGCCACAATTCAGCTTGGAGCGGCTTCTTGTCTTCCAGATTTTATAAAAAGATATAAAGCCGAGGATACCTCAAGGGTTGGAAAGTTTAATATTTCGCAAGCCCTATAAAGTGTTGTGGTAAAGTAATTATGTGTAAACTCAAGAAGTAAGCCCAAACTAGCTCGTCCGTCTCTCGCGCGAATAGTTACCAAGTTATTCTACTTTACGGAACAAGTTTGCGATGTGGTCCGACCCGAGTGGCCTCACTCGTGTGGTGAGGAATTTTTGACGTAATTTCACTTTCACTTACGAGAAAATTATGGATTAGATTAGGTAAAAAAGAAGAATATTTGTAGTTTTTATCTAAATATATAAAAGGAAATAGTGACTGATTGACTGACTGATCTATCAACGCAGAGCCTAAACCGCTGGACGGATTGGGTTGAAATTTGGAACACAGATAGGTTTTATGACGTAGACCTCCGCTAAGCAAGGATTTTGCCATGCGGGAAAAGCCACGAGCATAAGCTAGTTCATAACTAAATCGGTGACCTGTACATTTTTCTGTTGAAAAGTTGCCTATTATATAGTGTATTCCAGGTTCAGAGCTATACATTATAGTATCAAATTCTAAGCCATATACCTATTAAATAAAAAGCTCAACCGGCGCATTCAAGAGAAAACATTAGTAAAAAACACACACATCCATACTTTTGCATTGCTATAATATACAATTTTATTATTAACATGTTAGGCGGGTGACTTATAAACTATATCCAAAAATCTATAGAAACGACATTATTGCTACAAATTACGTGTAGCACTGCTACGTCGTAGCAAAGTCGTAGCCATGAAAGTGTTCGTGCGGTGACTTTTAAAAGGATTATTTTACGTAACTCTTAATAAATTGTTATCTAAATATATACAAGGAAAGAGTTACTGATTGACTGACTGACTGACTGATCTATTAACGCATAGCCCAAACCGCTTAATAGATTAGGTTCAATTTGAAACACAAATAGTTCTTATAATGTAGACTTCCGCCAAAAATTACACGCGGGTAAAACCGCCAGCATAAGCTAGTTAACATTAATAAAAACATATAAAATATGATACATAATTTTCTATAAAAAAATCTTAACCTTTATTGCTAACTAGCTCCGTTAAACGTTTTCTTGCTGAAAAATATATATAAAATAAAAAACCTATACCTGACTACTTTATTTGAGCTATAGATTTACTCTCATATTTATTTTGATATAATTACATAAACGTTTTTGTCTATAGTTTTTTTTTTTCCTTTACTTTATAATATTAGAAATATATCATTGTAATGAATATTTTGTAGCTAACTTATTAATATGCCTATATTATTAAATTTTCTAATTATATCATAATGCATTGTGAATACATACATACATACACACATGTACATTGGGGTACAAATTATATTTGTGAAAGCAAAATAATTAATAATACTATGAAAACTAACCTACTTTCCTCGTAAAATAAACTGTTTACAATACAAGTAAAAATAGTTTTTTTTCACTTCCCTAATAAGTTTTTTTATGAAATTTAATAATAAGTGATCGATAGTATAAGTGAATAAGCTATCGAAGTAATAAATCAACGTATGGTAGTAGTGGAGGCGAGTGTAAGTTCACAAAAGCGTACATAATATGGGTCGATTTGTGCCTATAGATGGGGGGTACTATGAA
The DNA here is from genome assembly GCA_947507615.1 of Hemithea aestivaria. Taxonomy (NCBI): domain Eukaryota; kingdom Metazoa; phylum Arthropoda; class Insecta; order Lepidoptera; family Geometridae; genus Hemithea; species Hemithea aestivaria. The sequence continues at coordinate 15,535,174 of OX382330.1, forward strand.
ATTTATCTCATTCTTAGGCGTAAATGGACGCACATTTGCTTTTATTCTCTCTCGCTTCGCTAAGAACTCCATCATACTAATTATATGATTGCGAAAATATGTATAGGTATGTATATTTTTACATCTTTATGCCTAAATGACTGAACCTATTGAGCTGAAATCTAAGATAAAGATAATTAAAGCTGTAATTTCATATAGGCTTTTCAGGAGTACAACAGCTAGTTATCATATTACACTTACCTCTTGAATTAATGTCTTGTGATGAAAATCACATTAAAATCAGCGTTGTTGGTTGGCCTCGCAGAAAATATAGACCTAGAGGGGGTAAATTTGCTGTGTAATAACGAATCATTCAAATACAAAGCACACAGACATTACACAATATACAGACATTACACATTATATTATCTGCACAAGCAATAGCGGAGTATTGAATAAAAATAAATAAAATTTCGTTCGTGTTTTCACAGTAGCCCCCCAGTTTAGGGGCCGCCCCGGACACAGCGAACTTTGATCGATAGCCCGGATTTATGATCGAGTTGGGCCGAGTCTTAAGTAATTGACTGGCTCCATTAGCGAGGGTAGACCCGGCCGCGGGGCGCGGACAAATGTTTGACTTGCTTTCTGAGTAGTTCCCCGCTATTGCTTGCACAGAGGAAGATTAAGTTGTCTATGATTTCATATCGTTCGGCAAAAGTTAAAGGATAATGAAATTACTGAGCTGAAGAGTCTTCAAATCTCATGACTCTTAAGCAAGAAGAGTTGGCGCAATACACTTACAATTTTACATCATAGTATTATCCTGGGTTGCAGTGTACTAATTATGGGCAGCGTTATATCTTACCATCAGAATAGCGTCTTGCTCGTCTTTGTACTTGTCTGTATAAAAAATTAAATAATTAAAAGACCAGATCGAGTTGGGTCAAGTCTTAAGTAATTAACCGTTCCATTAGTGAGGGTAGACTCGGCCAAATATTTGAGTTGCTTTCTGAGTAGTTCCCCGCGATAGCATAAACAGAGGAAGATTAACTTGTCCATGATTTCATATCGTGCGGTACATATTTTAATTGGAAAGCTTGATCACGTGTGACCGAAATGCTAGGGTATATTTGGCCCAACGTATAAGTATTGCCATTCAACGTGGCAATGCTGCCAGCATTCTGGGCACTCTGCCAACTGACAGTGGTTTGGAGCACTTGGATTTTCTGTAGATCGGCTTGTGGCCGATCTGTGGTTAATAAAAGTGTTCTTTACTGCCGTAGTAGCTGTAGTATTGTTAGTTTGTTTTTCTCAATAAAGGCATTTGCCACGATTAAAAAAAGAAAAAAAAATCAGATAGAATGTTACGACATTGGAAAGCTTTAAAATACTTGGATATTTTAAGCAGAATAGTGATTAGTGATTAGCCCTATGTTTGGCAGTGGGCTAAGATAAAAAAGGACCTTAATTAAATTCAACCAATACATATAATAATCCTACTAATATTATAAACTCGAAAGTTTATTAGAATATATGGATGTCTGGATGTATGTTCGTTACTCCTTCATGCCTAAACAGGTAGACCGATTGAGTTGAAATTTGGTATAGAGATACAGCGGGTTAAACCCCTGGGCCGTAGTAAAACTTAACTGTTTGCTAAACATAGAAGATATATGAGAAAAACTATTATAATGGGGCTTAATTAACGCAATTATAAATATACATAATAGGATATATTATGTAGGTCCTATGGTGACACTATGAGGAAGACTATTTCTAGATATTGTGGGACTTAATTTCCTCCATATCCTATCAAATTTACATTAAGTATAACAGTGCAGATTATTCCAAAAGATAAAAGACAAAATATTCCAAAGAGAAAACATTATTTATCTCAATAAATCCTGCGAGTAATTCGTTTGGAGCCGTCAACCGGAGCGCGGATAGAATTTGACGTCTCGGTCGGACGCCGGTCAAGTTTGTTTAATGGATCGTCACGCGCTGTTGCTTCGGTTATTACGATTTTACGTACGATTTGACGTTATTCAAGCTTTTAGCTACCCATCGCTTTATTATGTATTTTAATATGTACCGATTACACTATTTTTAACCTTTTTTAAAACTATTTTTACACTAAACGGTTCGTGAGTATTTAGATTCATCTTTGTAAATAAACGGTATAAACTCACTTGTATTTACTTCGGCTCCGTGCCGTTTCTTAAAACTTTTTTTAATGAAAGTGCTTAACTAGTACAATACAACGCATTATGATAAATTTAAAATCCAAGATGGCCGTTACCACAAAAGGCTAATTACATATTGCGTTGGGTTTTTTTTTTAATTTTAATTCACTTGTTAATTTTTGGTTTGATATTTTACTAGCTTTTGCTCGTGGCTTTGCCCGCGTGGATAAATCATTTCTTAGCGAAGGTCTACGTTATAAAACCTATCTGTATTTTATCTTTCCATCATCTGTGATTGTTTTTATTTTGTGTTCAAACTCAAAATTTATTTATTCAAATAGGCAACAATGGAGCATGTTTGCAAGTAAATTTTACAAATTTAATACTCTACTGCTTGTTCGCAAAGCGCCCCTATGAGAAGAACGAGCAAGATTGTTAGTATTTCCTGATTCCCTAATTCGCGGTCAAGGCCGAAGCCTATTTATATAGGCTTCGGCCTTGACCGCGAATTAAGCTAAAACTCTCATACAAGATGATTATCAGAGGACAAACAGCAAGCATAGTCTCAATTAACACGGCCGACGTATAACTCCCGCGGGCCTCCGGTTTTTCCCGTGTAATTATACTATACGTGTACGTGTACGTGTGTTATATTTGTAATCACACTACAAGGATATGTATGGGTTAGATGCCGGGACTCCGTATAAAATACATCGTACTACGTTTATTTTATATCGTAAAGTCGAGTTACCTGGCTCTAAAAACACATTACCTACGAGTAGCCAGCGTCGCGACCGAGAGGCGTGATCTCCTGATGAAGGACATCGTAATTGTCCGAAACCCAGGGTCGAGCCTAGTTTCGACCATTATTTCCGTGAGTTTTTAGTCGTTTGTTTACATAATAATACAAACAATTACACAGTCACTCGAATTATTTAAAAAACTACAATAAACATGATTTGCAACAAAATCAAATCAATTATTATTTTCATGACTGCGGAGATACGGGAAAGTTGTTTGAGTTTAATTTTCAGCTAAGTATAATCCCTTTGGAGCCAAAGTAGCCCATTCTAACCGTAATAATGGGCCATCGCTACATATTCCATATCGGTACATACTTTACACACGCAAAGCTTGCGGCATCATTTCTAACATGCTATCTATGCTTGTAATCGTGCATTGTAGGCGTTATGTTACCCAATTAGTCAATTAGTGGGCGTCTCACGTGCGCGGTCGTACCTCGCCGCTCTCTATGGTCAACTGACCGAGGATTTGCTAGCTTTAGGGATGTGCTTGTTATCGCTGTAAAGGCTAGAAAAAAGTGCGAGCCGCACCATAATGCATCGCATAACAGAAATTTGTCTACGTAAATTTATAATATAAACTCATCATCATCAGCCCACGTTCGTCCAACTGCTGGACATAGACCTCCCCATAGCACGCTACTCAACTTGGTTCTCCGTCTTCCTCCTCCACTCGCCCCCAGCGACCTTCCGTATATCATCACCCCATCTTGCCCAAGGACGCCCTACACTACGTTTGACGAAACACGGTCTCCAACACACGATCTACTGAATACCAAAAGTGGATAATGCGGCCCGCTCTAGTGTGCGCTGGTTCACATGATATTATGATGTAAACATCAATAAGTTATTATAAAATAATACGAATTACTTTTGAAAATGTGGGTAACTTAGCGGTATAAGGTATTAAAGTATTAAAAATACTAACCGGGATGTACAAAACTTTTATATGGGGTCAGTTAACGTGTTAGCTACTAAAAATAAAATATTCTTTCGGTTTAATACTAGTAGATATCTTGAAATCTTAATGCTACATTTGATGCCAATTTCGCTTTAAACCCAAAACAATCGATAAAAGGTAATCGAAATCGAAGACGCTATAAAAACGAAAAGAATTAAAGCTATAAAGACGAAGACTGTAAAGTTTTACGATACGACTCACCTCTAGAGACATCGATCCTTCACTGTCCTATATTACAATACAATACTTTTAAACATATACAAATAGTTTATTTTTTGTTACAAATACCTTATTGAGAAAATAAAATAAAACTACAAGAGTGTTTTCCATAATGTAAAACAACAAAAACGGCACAACTCACGTCTAATATTGTCGTATCTCAACCACGGTTTCGGACAATTACAATTTCCTTCATCAGGAGTTCACGCCAGCAGAACTCAACAAAAACTAATAATAATGATGCAGCAGCAAATAACACTTGTATATTTACAGAGCTTTTAGGTTTAGTCTGCTATTATATTCGAATGCATCGCGCTTAAAATCAGGCGCGATCATGTTTAGAGGTTAACCTAGTATGAATTAAAAAAAACTCTTAACTACCGTCAGGCAGACCAGATATACACCTGGTGTGTAATTTATTTTAGTCACATGTTGCCTCAATCAAGCTCTATTGTCGACATACCTATTTACCTTTAAAATAATGCAAGATTTTATATCGAAATATAACGAGGGCTATGTAAAGCCGGTATTGTCGGTACAAAATCCTTTAACTGTTTGTTACAAATATTATTGTCAGACTAGCCGACTGTGGTCCGTGGTTTCACCCTGGTTCCCCATGGCTCCCTCTATAGGAAAACCGGAATAAAAATGGCCTACGTTTTCTTTTAGACTTCCAGATATCTATTTAGTTTCATTGCGATTGTGAAATAATAATTAGTGATGAAAAAGCAATATACATACGCGTACACACACGAGTTGTTACATATAAATATCATTAGGAAGCTTTTCTAGTACTTATTAACAGATAAAATAAAACATTTTGTGTATGAAATTGTTCAGTAAGGTTAATTGATATTGATAAATATAACTAAACATTCCTATGGTTTTTGTATTCAGGATTGTCGATATTATTTGTTTTATGCATTTTCCCATTCCAAAATTAATTATTCCATAGCCAAATAGTATTATGATATTTCCTCCCTCTTTACCGACCTTGTTATTTTCGGAAAATTCAACGTAAAATATATTATTGCCAGACAGCGCATTAATAATTCCTGCACTCCACTTACTGCGACAGAAATATTATTCGTGACCAAGAACAATACTCAAGTTACATTTTCCTTTTCGTGTAATGGTGCGATTAGTTTTTCAATTTTCGCGCCCATTCTAAAAGTTTTATCAGCTGTATAAACTTCAACTGATTTTTTTATTCTCTAGGCCAAGGACAAGAAAACTATTTGCTTTATACTCCTTTTATTGCCAAGTTGTGTCTCTATTATAAGTATCTACGCGTTTTTTATAGCCTTAGCAATATATTTTGCATTATGAAGTTTTTATTTGTTATAGTGTACTCCATTATGTAAATACGGTACTCCATTATGGAAATATTGTCTCAATAAATAAAATCAAATTCATTTTACCGTCTAACTTTCTAAGACGGATCGATCTCATCTACATAATAACTTCGCAAATAAGAAAACAGACTTCAAAGTTTCTGTTAGGTATCGAACGTGGAATAAACCCTGTGAGTGAATCTACGATATAAATTCAAATTTTCTCGCAGACAACCTCGATTATCTCGGTGAAACGTATTCGACACCTAACTCCGCCTAAAAATATGGGTCAATTCTCACCCAGGCAATTTTGAATATCTTTGTAACGGGTCTTACGACACGGAATCTGTGGATTTATTAAAATAACCGCAAGCGTGGGGTTGGTTGGTGCCCTTGTACCCGATGTCGGGTTATTGGTTATCGGCAGCGATCGAGCGGAGCCGGCTAAAATGATGCATGGCCGGATAAGACAATGTAGCGGAAGGGAAAGGCACCCGACCACCCGGCTCGAAGGCTCGCTCGACCTTTCAATTTCCTTGATTGTTCTGTACGACGGTCGGCGGCTTTATTTCTTTATCTACACGACCGCGATGATTTCTTATGGTCAGTACACAATCCTGTTGGAATTGCTCGGAGTGCTTTTGTTTGACCCGGATAAGGGTAAATGAAAATTGCCGCGGTAACTGATACGGCTTTGTTAGTCTGCCCCGTTGTGAACACGCACCTTCTTCTCTTTTGTTGGCTGTAAATTACCGCTTTTGTAGATAATAACTTACAAATTACACGAGTCTACATGTATACCTACCTATGTACATATAATACCTATGTACATATTATTATAATAACGTGTAAGATTCTATTATAGTGCACTGTATGGACAATGTATTGTAGTACTAAGAGTCTATGAGAGAGGTCGTATGGGAAAGTATTCATCCATTAATTTTTGCCAGTTATTCATCCATTAAGCGGTAATGTGTAGGTATTACTGTGTTTAGGACTGAAGGGCATTATAACCAACAAAATTACTGGGCATGACGAATTAAAACAGCTTATATAAAAAAAGTCTTAGTAAGGTATAACCATTTTTAAAATGCTGCTTTCAGTCCCTACAATATGCTCTTGTTATTTAGGAAACAAAAAATATTTTAACTCAACTTAGATAGGTTTCTGTAGAAATTTTACCTAGTTGAAAGGTTCTTTAACACTTAGTGTTAATTCAGAGTTACCTAGTGCTCTACTAACACATAACACTCCATTTACTCCGAACCAACAGGCTGAGGGTAGTAAGTCTGTAACCTAAACTTTGTTCAAAAAGAGAAGACTCGTAGAAAATTAGGACATTTGCGGGCAAATATACTTTTACGACCTTCTAAATTTGACTACATCTAGTTTGACTGCAGCTGAATTTTCTGGTAAATGACTGTGTATCAGTGCAAGCTGTAAAGTAAAAACCAATTTATTCTTAAGCTTTATAAGAGCTTCACTTTTTACTCTTGTGCAAAAGTTCTTCCTTTACTTAAAAAATTGTAATTATAATTGTGGATTTTTCAGCTTTTATTGATAGACAAGTCTTCTAGTATAAGAATAGCATTTATTGTGATCAGTAAAATAAATATTTAATTTAAGTGAATGCATGATACTTCTTATTGACACAAATTTTTACAAAAAAATAAAATAATTTACAGATTTAGATTTTTTTACAAGCTTTTATTTACTTTCACCTGTCTGTTGTCTGTCTGTCTGTCTGTAATCAAATCTTGAAAGTTTAATTTGACCCACTTCCCGGTGTCCGATTGAACTGAAATTTTGCATACATGTATAAATCGGATGACAATGCAATAAAAGCTTGTTTTAAAAAAAAAAACATTTTTTTAATTTTACTTGTTATAGGTTAACTCTTTGACCACTATACATACATATAAGTGAAGATGCGGCCGTAGATGGCAGCAGACTAAAACTAGAAGGCGAGAGAAATGTCTGCCTTACTTCAGTTGATTATAATGCCAGGGCTCTTCTATTTCTGCGCGTTCTAATTCGACTTTTGTTAGTCACATTGGAGGTGCACTATCGAATCGATTGGAACAATTTCCCCGCGCACGTACCAAATTGAAGTGATTGCATCTTTGTTCCAATTCCATGGAAAGCATTCACTATTCCTTTTATCAGATAGGGTTTATGTTATTAGTGGAACGAGGTCTAAGGGTCTAATCGAGGTTGTAGTTTATTTATTTATGAAGCAGAAAGCTTTACAGAAACCTCCAAACCGCTCTCTGCCTTAACAAAATTTAACCAGGTGGTAAAATTATTATGATTTAAAAATAATTTTAACTAAATGTTTCGGAGTTATTGAACAAATCAATGTAATGAAAATCTTGTTAGATAAATTAAATATACAGTTATAGTATTTAGGGGTACATTGGGTTTAGAATGTCTCCACTAGGAGTCTATTATTGCCACAATATTTAAGCTGACTCCACTGACAGATGGCTGTCACAGTGAATCTCGAGTACATTTTTATTTCTAAAATATAACTAGGTGAGCAAACTCGCTGAAAAGTAGCCTTTCCGCATTATTACAAAACGTGGACTAACAATTGTACCAGGATTAAACCAGGTACTAAGCGAACAAATGACATTAGTTAATCCCAGAACTATCGTAAGTCCGCGTTTTGTAATAAGGCAGTTTGTGTCTTACCAGAGTCTAAGCTATACCAAATTTCAGCTCAATCACAGCAGCCGTTTTTTTTAAATGTAAACGTGAAGAGTCAACAAACAAGTATGTGTATGACACAAACCATACTGTCGCATTTATAATATTAGTAGAAAATATTAGTGGAAGGGTTTTCGTCAAACACCCACTGTATTTTCACTCCATCAGCTCAGGAATTGAAGACAAACACGAGCATACAAAGTGCGATAACATTTGGGGGCCGGAACACTCGACCGGGTATGATTGATGCCCGCCCCGACCCGGATAAGACAATGTACCGGAAGGAATGACCGATATCGAGGTATCACCCGACTGCCGACAGGGTACAGAGGTACATTCGGTCTAACCATTTCGTTTTTACAAGTAATATTCTTTTTTTTTTATTCATTATAATAGGTTAGCCTTTGACCACGGTCTCGCATTATGGATAGTAATGATGCGGCCGTAGATGCTAGTAGACTAAACCAAGAAGGCGGGATAAATCGCTAATGAATGACCGATACCGAGGTATTACCCGGCTGGGTACTGGGAGCCTTTGATCACGATCTCGCGTGATGTTAAGCAACGATGCGGCCGTAGATGGCAGCTGACTATACCTAGAAGGCAGGATAAATCCATCCCTGGCTTCACTGAACATAATGCTGAAACACGGTCACAATGACCGCTTGGCGGACTCTGTTTTGTCCAGTGGGTGATCAATTCAAAGATCACGATACAAATCGTGATCAAATTTAAGCAGCCTTATTGTATAAAGTGAATCACATCCTGACCATACAAGTCTAACAAAAGGCGAAGCATCGATACTCCAATACGTAGTGGGAAGGAAACTCGTTGTAAATCGATAGAATACGATTTCAATCCGCCAGTACGTGAACCGAATACGATTCCACGATATGTCGGTGTCTTAGAACATTAAGGGGGTAGAAGCCAGTACCTACTTATTTTTGTGCGAAAATTTCTGCCAGTTTCTGCGGGGAGAGGCTACGCTCACCAATAATGATGCCACATTAACAAATTTTCGATTTTTTTTTACGTCACTATACACGCTTCACCCGAATTTTTTTTCTATGCGAAGAAGTAAGAAGATGAGCAGGACGCTCTCCTGATGTTAAGAGATAAAGCTGCCCATAATCATTACAATGCCACCTAGGATTTCACAATGATGTAAAATTCTGAACGGACATCACCAACGCTACTTACTAAGAGTCGTAAGATGTTAAGACTCTTTAGCTCAGCAATTTCACTAGCTTCAGTTCCCTTCTACCGAAGCACAGTAATGTTTGCACATCACTGCTCAGACGGTAGATTAACTGGCACCGGTACCTAGTCGACCTCCTGCAAAGTCTAGCCCTGGTAAAACGCAAAACGATGTGAAAAGGCGGCGGTCTATTTTTGGCAACGGGGGTCGCCTGACGGTGACGTATCCAGTTTGTTGTCTAATCGAGGATCGATATGTATTTCGTAGTATTACGTAGAGCATTATATTCTCGGCGTAACCTGATTCAGTACTGCATCTTTGGCAATCAATATTGTTGGTATAATTGAATGGAAACTGGAGATTTATGTGGAAATTAATATAGACGGTAATAGTGTTGTTTAGTAATTTGAGTTAATCTACTTTGGTTCAAGTCAATCTATTTAGTATAATATTAATACGTACATCATACGTTCCTTTATCTTATATTATATATCCTTTATCTTATATTATATATATTATTATATGAATACTCCAGTATCTTTAAATACACAGCGGCACCTGTACTTATTAAAATGGGCAGCGTTATCTCTTACAATCAGGAAAGCGTCTTGCTCGTCTTTTTACTTATATGCACACTTTAGGTATATAAAAAAAAATATTTTAATGCTCACATAATTAATTATACAGTTTCCTTTAAGATGCGGAGATTGCAGGCCTCGGCGACCTGAAACATATAGGTTAGGCACACAATCTATAATTTATGATTTGACTCTGACAGTGTAAGTAGGGTAAGCTGTTTGAGAATAAACTCTTATTACTAATACTTACTTACTAATATACAATATACATACTCGTATAAAACTAGTTTAAAATAACAAATCCAATGTAGAGAAACCAGTGTATCTACAGATAGGTAGATTATAATAGAGCCTACAAAGTTACGTCTAAGTTTCCAAGGCTGTATCATCAACTATAGTTTCGGGATCGCGGTCCCATTCGAGGATCTGCACCAGGACTGTATTAAGGGTTCTGTTTTTTTAAACATTTATAACGTCAACTGTAGGCCTAATTTGCTGCTTTTGAACAACTTATATACATATATAGCACAACATTTCCTTAAAATCTTGCTGAAAGATTTTATTAGGAGGCCTCTGTCCCAACAGTGGCATAGCGCAGGCTAAATTTAATAATTATTATTAAACAATAATACAATTAATCGATATTTGTTCGTTCTAAGATACCAGACACCTGAACGGAAATGGGAAAATCCCTCTCTGTATCAAAAGCAGACAACGTTACATTATGTCAATAGTCTCATCTCCCAAAATTTATCGAAATCTGTCAAACGGGTTTCATTTAAATTTTGAATATTCGTGAACCAAAACTGCGTTGCGCTATAGTGTACTTTATTTTAAAAATGTACAGGATGTTCCAGGGTTTAAGTTATCTCTATACAAAATTTCAGCTCAATCGGTCTATCCGTTTAGGCGTAAAGAAGTAAAAAACCTACGAGTACTCACTCACAAACTTTCGCCTTTATTAGTGTGATTAATAAAATATTCCCCCGTCCTAAATTCGAGCCTGATCTTTAGTAGCAAACTTGTACCAAAGTAATCTATGCATACCTAGTTTGTAAGTTTATTATAGATAGGTTTATATCGTGACCTCTGAGAGAATGTAACTGATAACATAATATCACGGGAACTGTTTCATTTGCAATTATTATTAGATTACTTGTGATTTCGTATTGTTGGAATTATAGGTATAAGATCCCGCCTTCTAGGTTTAATTTGCTACCATCTATGCATCATCGATTAACATCACGCGAGGTCGTAGTCAAAAGCTAACCTATAATGAATTAACTATTAATTACTAATTAATTTCGTATTATTTGAATTACGCGTATATTTCTCTCTACAATTACCGGTTTTACCCGCGAGCGGGTTCACAAGTGAGATTTTGCCGTTAATTTACAAAGATGATACTAAATACTCACGAATCGTTGTTTAAAAATAGTGGCTTTACCCGCTGAAAATTTACTGTGTTTTTCTTGGATCTAAAATATTTACGTACCAAATTTCAGGTTTAGACGTAAAGAGATATAATAAACACGCTTACGCACATTCAAACTTTCCCATGTGTGAGTAATATTCCCACTCATATGATTTAATAATATGTGAATTGTTTGTGTATTTTATATGTAGTTAGATTATGTAAAATTATAATATATGCACTTGGCCATATATTGAATTAAAATAATAGGTACCAATAATTGCAATAATATCTCAGATATTATATCAACGGATCATAATAAACGATTTGTTATACTGGGGCAGAACCCTTGCGGTAAAACTGGGGCCCTTAATACCGTGCCTTAGTACTGGACTCTGTCTCAATTGCAGAATTAAAACATTACAACAATCACATTACAGAGATCCAAAAGCAGCAAAACATTCCCCACTGACCTCCAACACAGCTTTCCTTAAATTAAAATATTAATAAAAGAAAAGCGACGCCTAAATTACAACCAACACTGATAAAAGTGTTCGCAACAAAACATTTTTCTTCATTAAAAACTCGCTATCCTAGTGGCCCTTTTGTTGCAAGCCCTCTATATAAAATAATATCTTTGTTCCTAACAGACAGATGACTGTTATTATACACCGTTGTATGAAAAAAGATTTCTTTCTGAAATAAAAAGGCGTTTTGAAAGAACAGTAAAAATATATTTAAAGAAGCGAAACTCATTATTTTAAGGATCTCGTTCGAGCGTTCGAGTCAAGAGAAATTGCAGGCGCTCTTTAACAGAAAGCACTAGACAAAAGTAAGGTAGGAGAGATAACGGCCGGGGATGTTGTTATTTGTTTTTGCCGGATAACGAACCGGCCGGAAAAAATGTGTCCTTTACTTTTTTTTGCTTGCTTGTTCCTTTGATAAAAAGTCGCTATGTCTGACATATTATGACACAAGATACAAAAATATAAACGTACATATAACGTATGTAAAAATGTTCTCAACTGCTGTAGTACCTGTAGTATTGTTATTTTGTTTTTCTCAATAAAGGCATTTGCCATTGTAAAAATACAAACTGTTAAACAAGGTTAGACAGCAGTATTATACTGTTTGTACTTTTTAAAATGTCATGTATTCTTAATCCATATTTATATGCAAAATTACAAGAGCGTTTGAAAAAAAATAGTGTTTTATGTTTTACGGCAATTTAGTAATTGTCTACCTTCAAAGTTACGATTTGGATACTACCTCTTAATTGCCGGATGACATAATGTCATCTCTAACCAAATACATCAATTTTGACCTGCAGGGCTATTCACTTATCGGTTAGGGAACCGAACCGAATACCGAATTGTCAAAAATGTATGAAATGACGTGACATGACATGTCAAGTTGTATCTACATAATACGCCATTTCATACATTTTTGACAATTCGGTATTCGGTTCGGTTCTTTCACGGATAAGAGAATAACCCTGCTGATTTCATATTATGGTATAAGTCAACTCTTCCGTTTTTAAATTCCCTTGGTAAAGAAAACATGCTGCACAAATTATTTTACTCTTGCAGATCGAATGTCTTTAAATAGAATTAGGTATGTAACATCAAATTTTAATGTGTATAAAAATAAATAGAACAGTTAATGTCTTGACATTCAGATCCATAATATTGTTTTGTGCAAATGATATTCGGAAAATTTCATTCAGCCATTTTAAAAGATCTATTATGGCCGGATAACATCTCATCTCTAAGCAAAGACATCATTTTTGATAGAAGGACCTGTATTCAGATGGCACGCATCAACTTCCATTTTTAACAAGGCTGTAACAAGGCGCCTTTCAGGAAATAAAACATGCGGCACGGATGAGGGACTCGTTACTCTACTCTACTCCGCGAATGGTGCCTTTGAAAGGGGAGTATAATTGTACCCTTACTTCCGCAGGGATGTCTTTGTATGGAGATTTTTAATATTACAATGATATTTTGTTATGATACACGTGGATAATGCGCAATATTAACGAAGAGCGAGTAGAAATTCTGAATCCTTATCTTTCCTTAATTGTTATTTCAAGCTACCAAAAGGAATGTTTTTTTTTGGTATTGGGGTAAAATGAATGGCACCGTATAAATGAAAACATTTTCTTAAAATTACTAAGATTCTTAGATATTGTGTTTTATATATTTTTCTTAATTTTGAAATTAATAAAGCAAATAAAACTCCAGTAAAGATATCTTAAGACATCGCTATACTCCTATATAAAGCCACATGCTATGTTATGTTATGATAGGCCACTGTCGTCTTATGTTGTTCTAATGTCTAAGTCAATGATTCAATAGCCAAATTAAACATTTTAAGTGTCGTTTAGTACCTACCGCAATAAATGGCACAATCAATTTAAATTAATACATTTTCTTATATCAAATAGTTATTTATCTTACCATCTTAACTGGGGAAAACAATCGTATTTATTTACAAAAAACATTCTGGGCAGCGCAGCGTCGTGCCTTTATCCTCCATATATTCGACGTCACTTATTGAAACAGAATTCACATATTATGTACGAAAATAGCACCAAATAACTGTCCACATCATGCAGACCCAACAGTGAGTATAATTCCATTTCAATATGAAAAGCCGGCCCCTGTCCGGGAGTCGGTGTATCAAATAATACGTATTGAACGTACGGCAGACGTATCTGGGCCGACCTGTCAACCCGCCTTGAATACATTTCTTGAATAGCGGCGCGGGGAGGAAACGTTTCTTGCGTCGAGTTGCGGACTGGACGCGTTTGTTGGAGTTTTTCTTTTGTTTGCTTTATAGCTGCGACGGGTGGTTTTACACTACACGTTGAAAGGTGTGTGTTTATTTAGTTTCTGCACTCATTTAGAGCCTAAGAATTTTCTTAACGTCTCAGGTGTTATCAAAAGTCTAGTAGGCGATACCAACCCAGAATAGAAAAGAAATATAAGAATTTTCCTTTCTATTTTTAAATGGATGGGTACTGTATTCGTTGATAGTTATTGAATTCGTTTTTTTTATTAGTAATACATTATACAGATACGGATATAAATCGTACTTATTATTTAAATATTTTATACAGCACAATCTCATGTCATAGGAGTAAGGGTTATGAATGCCTACAAACATAAAGCAAAAATGTATAACAGACGCGGAATGGCAGAGCTTAGCCAACACGAAGCCTTTTGTGCTGACTGGACGTCGCCGTAGAAATACCTCAAGGCTCTATTGCAAACATTTTTGCACTACGCAAACAGACGTTCCTCGAACATGGATATTAGAAAATGTATTGGAGCGGAGATGTTATGAGGATGGGGGCTCGTGAATTGCACTCCTTCAGGCTTTGTGCGGGTCTGTATTGAGCTCGATAAGACGCTAAGCTGCCTTATCTGGCCGCCGACGGACGGCTATCAAAGGGCTCTCGGTATGATATGACTGTTAATCTGTTTAATACTGCTTTCAATGCTCTCTTGGAGGTAGGTTTTGGCCTTATCCGTGTTTGTATGTCTTTGCGAAAATTTTACAATACGAGTATAGCGACATGACTGACATTTACAATAGATAGGTACTGATATTATATTTTTTTAAATATTATTTTGTTATCCTGAGGCCCTTGTTATTATTTTCTGACTATATTTTTTAAATGAAACGTAGATATTATTTTTACGAAAGAAGATTTGAATTAAATTAAAATGTCAAACAGAAACTGTGGTGAACCAGAGTGTAGATGAGATTATGTATCACTGATTTCGAATTCCTATAAGTTAGATACGGGTTTTCCACTTGCTTATACTGATATTAGGCTTCGGCTGTGGCTAGTTACTTGAGAAAACCGTCGATAAGTGTTCACTATGTCCTTGCGCCAGCACAATGTCCAGTAAAGCCAAGTAAAGAGGAGTTAAAGACGTCTGTCTATGCGACGACGGTAGTCACCGTTTTTCTACTATTCACTGCGGCTTTCTAGTGTGTCTACCCCTACCAAAAGAAAAATGTCGCTAATATTTATACAAATACAAAACAATTTGTTTCAAAATTCAAAGATTTCAGATACAAATAGGTCTTAATTTAAACCATTGTCCAACCTAAACCTGTCTTTTGCAGACATATGAATACAGTCTTATAATAATTATTGTTACATAAAATAAAAATTATAGATAATAAAAATTATCAGCTATTACTAAAAATAATCTTTTTCATTAACCTAGAGGGCAAGCCTAGAAATTTATTATATTTTATATTTAAAAAAAAATCATTTATACTGAATAACATTTAGGAGAACGTTGAGCAATTTGCAAGCGGAACTCAATATTATATCATCTCCTAAAGTCACAACACAAAGATGTCGTATCACCCGCTCGTACGAAAAGGTAGGGGTCATGTAAGTAGGATAGATCACTTTCGAGTGAGATGTTTCAATTGGTCGCCCCCGGGAGGTGGGTCATTTTGATTGATTGGAGGTCAACCGGCTCGCGTAATATGATTCTATTTTGTTGGACGTTGATTGTGCCTTTGAAGAATTAAATTGTTTGCCGTGTTCTTTATTGTTGCTATGTTTTAATGGTAGGCGCTCGCCCAGTTTATTTTTTACATCTCCAGTCTGTCAGATATATTTTTTAAATAATTTATTAAAACATGTACCTATGATTTAAGTAAAAAAAATTACATAAGATTAGGATTGCAATATTATTTCTTTTCGGTTATTTCGTTTAAGGTTTTAGAGCACTTTAAGATCATGACCTCTGGCAAACTAAAAACTTGTGGCTATCGCTTAACATGTACTGGGATGATCGCTATCGTTTGCCTTTTCAAAACGATAAAATATGCTAAATAAGCTTCTAAAATAATCCTATATTTCACTTTGCCTTGTAATATAGATATTGCAGCGGCATGAAACGACGCGAAAGGCAATATTGCAACGAAAGGATTGTTATATTCTCTTCAACAACTATAAAAATCAAGTTGGATCATTTCAGCGGTCGTAAACCATAAAATATAGTGAGAATTGTTATTTTTACCGGGTATTTGTCGTTGAAAAGCTTTGCACGTGAAGCGCTATAATGCGGTACATTCACACTGCGACGGAATCGTTGCACTTTGCGGCGCTTGCCTCAAATCGTCTGGAAAATTATTACTCGGGAAATTTCGCTTTGAATGCCTAACTGCACAGCTGTATTGTAGACGTTTGATTTTATACTTTAATAATATTATTATGAGTGTTTCAATCTGATTTCAGTGTGAAGATTGTTAATTAATTAATTTGTTATCTAAATACATAGCATGAAGACTTATTGAGTCACTGATTTATATAGCAACGCACAGCTCAAATCACTGAATAGATTGAGTTGAGCATTGTTACATATTATTTTGCAAGTATATAATATTCTCGCCTATTCGATCTGCGTCGATGACAAGCTAGTCAATTATAAACATAAAAAATTAAAAAGTGTTTTTATTAAAAATGACTTTTATGACCACATTTTATGTCAATACCAAGTAAAGTCGTCAGTTTCGAAGCGTGAAATTGCCATCGAGTGGCGAGCCTTACGCAAAAAGGTTACGTTAGCAACTTTTAAAAGTTCATTCAGACCGTCCGGCCCATTAGTTTGAGACGATTTTTTCCAGCCCTCTAACTTTTGGGGGTCGGTTCGTTGGTCCGCTCTTACTCGACGAAAATAAACAGGGATCACAGGAGTTTTTTCGATGGATTCTTTCGCGTGAACACTCCTTTGTCGGTGGGGACATTGGACATTGTTGTCAGTGGCCTTGTTTTTAGGTCACGTTAACATTATGTTTAGTGTTTATCGTGTGTGTAAACATGCTCGTGAATAAGTGTAGGCTTCGGTAAACATGACCAGTTGATGTGTGAAGTGTGCGGTTACATAATTTTGTCTTATTAATAAATATCGGTGACTGTTCCCTGTACATAATGATGCTGATTTTTGGGGTTATTTAATATAAGGCGGATAATGTTACAGTAGTTATTTTTAATATTAAAATATTAGACTCTGCTTGGAGATATCTTACGCTATAATTCACCTAACATCTAAAGGGCATCCGCTACGTTACGCGTACGCAACGGGTGTCTACCTCGTGCTTGTATTTTGTATTGCAAAATAGTATGAGAGACCCTATGTTGCACCCGCATGGCAATCGGCGAATGACAGCACTCTCTCCGTCTGGGTCTGGCCGCCGCCTAACGTTCCGAACTCCCTGAGTAGAATCGCTCTATTAAGGCTCTTAGGCTCAACAATATTCCTGGTCTTTATATTTAACTGACTAATTATTTTGAAGGAGGTATTATTAGTTACATTATATCAAGGTACGTTAAGCGTTATGAAGAATCTGTCAATACAGACCCTACTAAAGTAAGAAGTCTCTCTTAAGGCTTTAGGCACTTAAAGCAACATTTCTTAACAAAATCACAATCGAAGGGTAACTCAGACGTAATCTATTATTCAAAAGCTCAAACAACATTAAACATTTCAACAACAATATTAATATTTCAAACGTTAGTTAATTGTAAAGTTTATTTTGTCCGAGAAATAATTGTGAAGTCGCTCGGTTGAAGTTTTAATCAGAGGAGTTTCCTTTTCTCAACAATAGAATAACTTGCATTAGAGCGTTTATTCTACAACAATATTGTTGTATTTCACGGTGAAATTATTTCGCTTTGGTTTCTACTTGAAAATTAATAGTTGTAAATCAAATGGTTTTGTTTATTACTATGTAAACAAACGACTAAAACTCACGGATATAATATAATGGTCGAAGCTAGGCTCGACCCTGGGTTTCGGACAATTACGATGTGCTTGGTTTTGTTTAGCTGTAAAGATTTTATTTGAAACTGTGTTAAATAAATTTCTATTATCACTTTCCAATATAAAGTGCATATATTAATGTTAAAAAATTTTAAGCTTTACTATAAGTATTTAATAAAGAGATAATCTACAAATGATATTTTTTATACATTCACTCAAACAAGAGACAAGTGAAATTTAAAAAAAAACAAGCTTTTATTATCATGACCATCTAGCACCATAAAGTACTCGTCAAGACGAATCAAATGAGCCCAAACTCGATGGGGTTACGTCGCTTAATTACGGAGTTCCTATGGCCACCTTCCAGCTCCATCATCAGATCAGCCCCATAAAAATATTGCATTGTCATCCGATTTATACATGCATGCAAAATTTCAGCTCAATCAGAAACCGGGAAGTGGGTCAAATTTTACTTGCAAGATTTGATTACAGACACACAGACAGACAAGTGAAAGTAACAAGTGAAATTTTAAAAATACTTTTTAAAAACAAGCTTTAATTATCATTACCATCTTGCATCATATAGTACTCGTCAAGACGAATCAAATGAGCCCAAACTCGATGGGGTTGCGTTGTTTAATGACTGAGTTCCTATAGCCACCTTCCAGCTCCATCATCAGATCAGCTCCATGTCAAAATAATATTGCATTGTCATCCGATTTACACACGCATGCAAATTTTCAGCTCAATTGGAAACCGGAAAGTGGGTCAAATCAAACTTGCAAGATTTGATTACAGACAGACAGACAGACAGACAGACAACAGACAGGTGAAAGTAATATAAAGCTTGTAAAAAGAGGCATATCCTCAGCTGTGGGCAGGTAGAGATTAAAATTGATGATCATTACAAAACCAAGTGTAAACCAAGTTTTTTACTGTTATTCAGGGTTATTTACTGAACTTTTATTGTTTACATAAATATAATTATATTTTTTGTAAATGCAACTTATAAATTGCTTAATAATATATTATTTGTATTAAAAACTTCCTGCAATCACAGTCTTAATTCAGTACTTTAATATTCACATTCTCCTTACATATTCCCGTAGAAATTCCCCACCACAGCTTCACTCCATGGAGCAAAGTTTTACCTTGTTTGGTTGTTAAGTAAATTGTGCCGTGTTACGTGGGCCACCTACAGCCTACTGTGAACGCAACGGAGGTAGCGATTGTGGCTCGGCTAATTTCCCTTGGCGAAAAATTCTTTGGGCATGCCACAAGTTGAAAGCTGTACGCGTGTGACATATCTAGGTATTTGTTAAAATTGCATATGTTTGGAAAGAATTGCGTATGTATGGAAAGAAAGAGAGAAACATATTAATTATATTGTAGACTGAGCAACTTGGGCTGGCAATCTTCACGCAACTTTCTAGCAACTAGCTCCTTTACAGATTTTGTATGACCGCCGCCGAACTTAAATTGAAGTTACCAATTTGAGGCCTGTTCGATGTAGCTATTGCCAGTAGTATTTCTCTTGTGGATTTGTGGAAACCCCGATCATTGCTCTTTCCATAGCTTGTTGTGTTACTAATGCAGTATTTCTGAACAAAATTTCCCCGCAGTTCCCACTAATTGTAATTAAACATCAGCCTGTACATAATTAGCACGGAAAGCCCTCGTTCAACACATTAATCCGTCGTTAATCGGGGCTATTGTGACACCGCACCATAATCGCTGCATTACCCCCACTCGGTAAGATAAAAGACTTTTTTCGAGACCGTGTAATAAGCCTAAAAGGGTCTCTTGATTCCCTTTTAAATGTGGTCCTCCACTCACCTTTGTGAGGACTAACGATCTACAAACCACAGACTGGGTTGTAAAGATAGACACCGCGCGACAAGAAAAGTGACGCATGAAAAGTGTAACCAAGTTTTTTTCTGGTTTTAGTTATTAATTTAACTAAATTTAGATGTAAGGAATGTGAAATGCAATAAACAAAGTTAATAGACAGTTTAATAAATAAAGTTTAGAAAAAGACACTTTTCGAAAATAAAGAACAAAAAGTTATTGGTTTTTGTGTCCACTTGGTACACAAAATATTGTTAAAAGCTTATAACATTTGCCCACATGAGAACGTGTCTTTTTTTACTTTATCATAGGTTAGCCTTTGACCACAATCCCGCGTAATGGTAAGTGACGATACGGCCGAAGATGGCGGCAGACAACCTAAAAGGTGGGATAAATCCCCTCCCTGGCTTCACTGAACATTATGCCGGAATACGGTCGGAATGAAGTTCAAACTCTGATAAAGTGTATTAGAATTTAAACTTACTCGCTAAAAACTGCTAAGCAATTTTAGTATGAATTGCGCCAAGTCAGTTTTATTTTAAGAACGTGATATCTGTATTTGTTACTATAGTCTGTGTGTAAAAACGTCAAATCTCGGATACCACTTTGACCGCTCATGAAGATATTCACAAAGGTAAAGGTAGGTATTAGGTTTTTGTTTTTCGCATTCTTTTTTTTCCCCAAAGGTTTATCCTTTGAAGTGGAAAATAGTTTGTGTCACTCGATAACGGAGGGAGATTTGGTTAAAAGGAGCTTATTTGCTGAAATTTTCTATTAAGTATGCTTTGATAGTTTCTCTTTTCAACTCGCAAACAGAATTTTCAAAGCAAATATTATAAGCTTGTGACCTTTCATGTTGTATTAAATTACACGAGTTTATTCTCTTTTAAGGTAAAAAGTTTGTGAATATTGAAGCTTATTGCTTATATTTGTAACGTTTCTGTAATGTTTTCTTACATTCGGGGCAATTTGGGATAATGCTCAATTTTGTTACTTAATGAATTTTACTTTGTCAGCAATATTATCTGAAGCCTCTGAAGTCTAGCATATAGCTAAAGGCCGCGTCCACTATGTCAAAATATATACTCAAAATGACAATATTTAATAATGCTTTTGATAGTTTGTTCGAAAATTATACACTTCGCAAAACGCAAAATCAGCAAAACGTCTTAAGATAATTTAAATATTTTAATGTATTTTAAACTTACTAAAACTCGAGCCTCCACGAACGTCATTTCATGTTTAATTCGCGAGTTCCACAAAGGTTTCCGTTTAAGGTGCTATAAAAAGTAATTTGGCTTCACTAATACGTAGTATATACACATATATTATGTACCTATAACACATAGGCGGATTTAGGGGGGGGCAGAGGGCCAAAGCCCCCCCCCCCCCCCCCAGAAGTATTAAAGAGTTACGAATTTTGCACATATTTCATGGTCAAGATTATAATTTTTTTCTCGGCGCTCGCAGGGAGCTGCTCGCGCACTTATTATTAAGGATATTTGAACTTTCTAAGTGCTCAGAGCGAGCTAAACACACACTTTTCGTAGTGAAAATTATAATATTTTTGCCTTTCTGCACCTTGGGGGGTCCAGAACAAAATCCTGGATACGCCCTTGCTAAAACATGTTACATGCTTTTACAAGCGATAAATTAATCTGATGTCAGTAATGATCGCGGCGCGGCGCGTCTTGGCGCGAATTGTCACGACTCATTTATTTTTAAACTGCCCATCCGTCTGATGGTACTGGTTGGGAGAAAAGTGCATTGGGGCAGGTACGATGCTGAGGGATTTAATTTAATTGTTCACCTCACTTGTTTAAATGAAGTCTGCAATTTTTTAGTGAAATCTTGGTCACAAATTTGCGATTAAAAATGGGAACATTTAGAAATACCTAAATGACAATAGAGATAACAATATAAAGCCTTCCTTAATTGTGATTGTGAGATTACTAAAATATACCTACCTAAAAAATATTTTTTGAAATTTCCTCATGAAGTTATATTACTACTATAATAGTTTTTTTTTTTTTTTTTTTATGTGATGAAGTAGAAGACGAGCTAGACGCTCTCCTGATGTTTAGAGATAACGGGTGCCCATAATCGGTACAGTGTTACCTAGGATTTCACAATTATGTGAAATTCTAGGAGCACTGCACCAACGCTTCTTACTCAAGAGTCATGAGATGTTAAGACTCTTTAGCCCAGTAATTACACTAGCTACAGTGCCCTCCTACCGGAGCACAGTGATATTTGCACATCACTGCTCAGGCGGTAGAATAACTGGCACTGTTGGGGTACCCACCTAGACGACCTCCTCCTCCCCTCCTCCTCGAGAGTGTTTATTTTATATTTTTTGTTTAGTAATGCGTCCTACTACTTTAATCACCATGAAAACTTTATAGTTTTATAGGAGTGTGTTTCACACATTTAGAAGGTTATCTAAATACATTAAGCGAAAATCGTAGTTATGATTGACTGACTCACTGACCAAACCAACCAACTCAACTTATGGCCAAAACCGCTGAATTGACACCGACTAAGAAACGATTTTTTGCACGGCCAAATTCGCCAGCACAAGTTAGTCCACTACTATTGTAAATAATCCTTCAAGTAATTTAATAAAAGATTATCAACTGAAATCACTTTTTCACACGACAGTACAACAATACACTAAACTCTAGCGAGTGCGGGTACAGTCGCAGAGAAATGCCTCTCGCGCCGATCAGGAATTTATATTGAAGCGGTGAAATTGAGCCGAGGAGTCTACGGTTCCGACTGAACTGAGCTAGTGATGAACTTTGCTCTCCTTTGTCGGTGATGTTTGATGTGGGTGACGATAGTTCATCTAGTTACTTTTATTAACATTGCTGACTTGATTAAATGTGTCATAGAAATTAAATGGAATATATTACGAGTTACGAGTACGTTGGTGGCTATAAAAGTCCAAAGACGTGTGTTTGGCGAGATCGTTTCGTGTTTGAGACTTATTTATGCCCAATGAGGGGTCAGCTTAATGGGCGAGGGATTAGTTTACCTGTAGTTTTACCTCTGATTTACATATATTTTTCTTTAAATGAACAAAAGAACAATATCAGAATGAGTTTACATCATTAGTAAATAAAGAATAAATGAATGAAGATACCTCAGCAAATCTGAATTATATAAAAGGGAAAGAGTGAAAGAGAAGATCTATCAACGCACATCCAAACATCTAACTAAAATTGGTGGAAATTTGGAATAAACATTTTATAACACAGAATTCCGCTAAGAAAGGATTGCCGCATAAGAGCACAGCCGCGAACTTAAGCCAGTGTTGAATAAAAGCCTAAAAATGAGAGTTCTCAATCTTTCAATCACTAGAAACCTTGTATCAACATCGAAGACAGATTGCATCACTCAATGCCTATTATTCTCGTGGATCTAACAACATTGTGACACTGCAGTGTATTGTATGACAAATTGTCTCCCGTGTAGTATGTTTGCATGTTCATAGTTTGATGGATGATCACTTAGTGCTAATTAGATAAGGGATGTGATTCATTGCACCGCGCCGCGCCGCCTTCGCGACGTCTCTGGGGTAGGCTCGCTTGTTAAGTGCGCGTACTTGATGGTAATTTATGCATGCGGTGTGAATTGTACCTGGGGATCGAGGATTCTTTGTGTTGCTTGTTTATGAGGAAATGGATTGAAGATTTATTGGTGTTGACTGTTGTGCTTAGATATAGGAAGGGTATTAGGTAAGGTTACGAGCTAGCGGTTTCACCAGCTTAAAAGATGCCTATGTGTTTTTCCAAGGCTACCTGTATAACAAATTTAACCAATTTTTGAAGTGAAAACTTCTTTAGCGGCGCTGAGCACTTTTTTGTATGGGTAAAAACTTTCAAACTCGCGTCAGGGTCACGTGATGCTGATCGAAAAAGCGTAAGATCGAGGGGAAGGGAGAGGAACTAGTATCTCTCACTCTTTCTACCGTGCTTGAGTGTGCTGCTCTGTGAATTTGGTTTAACTATGTCAAATGATCGCAATTTTAGCACAACGAAATACAAAACTACTATTGATGCGGTCTTTATTAGACACTTAAATAGGTTCGAATCAAAACTGTTTGTTTCTTACTTCAGTTATCATAAACCAATTGTATCAGTTGTAAAAATTTGGGATGATGATTCTGATAATAACGATGGTGTAAAAGTCGTCGAAATTATGGATGGAAGTTGATTTTTCTGAGAGATAAAATTTAATGTAATATATAAATAACGATATAATATTATAAATAACAAAATATAAATTGTCATATTTGTGTACGATAGCGCAATAAATAAACATTGTATTCTACCTCATAAATGATAGTATTTTTATACTTATAATTAAACACAACGTTAATATTGAAGTTTTCACTTCTGCCGGCACTCCCGGAGTGCTACCTTTTTTTTTTATTTAGAGGTGATAGAGTAACAAAAATTTCAACAACCATACAAACCTCTGCATTTATGATGTTAGTAGGATGGAGACGATTATTATTTTAGTATAGTATTATTTCCATCATCACCATCATTGACAAGCCATATTATCCAACTACTAGGCAAATTACTCCTCTGTCCTGATCAAATCGCATCCAGATCTTTCCTGGGATCGCTAAAGTGTCATCAACCTATCTGGTTAACACACTGATAAGTCAAAAAGTAATACAGTAGATCCTAATTATAAAAGTCGTGATTTCACAGGCTTTAAATTCCCAGGCTGCACCAAAGTTCTTCAGTGGTCATAGATTTATGAAACAAGTAGTTGTTGGAAAGTTGCCAGTCCCAGTTGCTACAATAGTCCCTCAATCTGTAAAGCGCGTTATACTTATATTTTGTTTTGAAAATGCTAAACAACATACATTTTACCTACTAGTCTAGTATCAGAGAATGCTACACATTTTGCCGAAGTCAGTAGTCCCACCCGCAGCCAACCTGCCAATATCTCTCGGCCATTACTCAATAACGATGCGAGTGTGAAGCCGACGTGCGTCCCTGTAAAAATAAACTGACTGTTGATTGACGACTGACGAGGAATCCGCGTTACGTGACGCCGCACCTCGGTACTATGCGACTGGGTTCTTTGGGCTGGTGGCTTTAATTGGAATTGTGTGAGCCACTAGTCATAATGACAGATATTTAGATGTAGGTACAGTTTGTGAAATTTCCCGCGTTTACTAATGTTTCCCCAAGTTGATCACTCTGGGGTTTTTAATCGTGCATTGTCATCAACACCACTAATATGACACAGGCATTTTGTAATGTCCCTACATATATTTTCCATGAGATCTGAAAAAGACTCTCTGCAATATGCCTCTAGCAAATTTTGGAATATTTTGAACAGATTGCTAGGAAAGACGGAGACAATCTTGAGAAATTGGTGGTTACCGGCAAAGTGAAAGGTTAAAGACCACGTGACCGCATCCCGATATGGTGGTCCGACCAGATCCCCACCACTCTCGACTCTACCGTCTACAATGCTCTCCGGGTAGCCGAAGATAAGAGCAGATGGCGATCTTTTGTTCGGACGAAAGTCATAGATGGAGGGAGACACGACCCTCAGATATGAGTACTACGCCTGATGGAGGACATATTATATTTTACCAGAATTCTGTCACCTTGTTCTTCCTAATATTTTCATACGCTAGTGAAAGTTGCAGTGTATAGTATATAATCACATGACTCTATTTTGCTCTTTTCTTCGATTATTGCTTGGGTTTATATTATATTACTCGTATGTCGTGGATTTGAAGTTGAAAGTACCCAATCAGTTTTTTGGATATTCCAATTCAAGGTCCAAAATATTAGACAAGCTAATAAACAATTAATTAGGTAGTGTCGTAATATGATTAGACATTAGGTATGGTACGAGTAGGTGTCATTGTTTAAATGATCGTTCGATTTGAGGTTAATGATAATATATCGTGGTTGCGCAATTGAGATGCAATGGTTCTTGTTTATCCAACAACTATTATAAAGCTGAAAGTTTTGATTCGTAAATCTATGGTCAGAAGAAAGGCAGGAAGTAAAGGTAGGGCCGCCAGTATATGGGGTCTGGAGTATCGTGGTGTGCCAGAAGCATATTGATATGTTCCCACAATAATTATAGAGTATTGTGGTAATATTTATAGAGGAGAGTATTGTGTACCTTTTCTTTCTCTTCAATCATACTTCTTCTTCTTCCTGCCCTTATCCCACACTAGGTAGGGTCGGCACAACACGTTTTTCTCCTCCATTCTGCTCTATCATCCGTCATATCTTCATCCACTCCCCTAGCACGCATATCCTCTTTCACACAGTTCATCCAAACCTTTTTCGGGCGTCCCCTTCCCGGATTGCCACTTATTACAATATTCATGGACTTTTTGGTCACATGATTTTCATCCCTCTCTTTTCTCTTCAATCATACTAAATGTATTAAACCAATAACCAACAATTCTGACGCACGACGGCTCACCACTCTACAGTTGGTAGTGTACGTTAGTTGCTAAAGTGATGCAGGCGGATTTTTGTTATGCGATGCGTTTCAGTCCGTATTCTATCACAAGCCTTTAGAATCAAAAAGTGACGAGTGACGGATCCTATTTCGAATTCATATTTCGAATATCAACGTTCAATATGACCTAACACCTAAAGCGATCGCGTCGCAATCCGACGGGCGGCTCCTCTCTGTTTGTTTGTCATACAAACCGTATCGATCACGTATGACTGCGTTAGTGCCATACCGGTCGTGTTTACCGATACACACGTGTTTTACAAATAATATCATACCATACATGCACGGTTTCATATGTGAGTCGACGAACAAAACTCGCTAAGTTATTATTTTACATTTTTGTTACGTACCTACTAACTTATGCTTGCCGATTAGCTTGCGTGGAGTCACTGTTTCTGAGTGGATGTCAACGTCATAGTATCTGCCTCTGTGCCAAATGTTTATATAATAATATCAGATTTAGAGTAACCAACATCCTTCATTCCTCCGTTACCTTTATACAAACTCCATACCAACAATCAATCAAGAGAGACAAGTAAGATACATTTCACAATGTCTGGTTTTTTCTCTTCAAGCAACTGTTTAAAATTAATTCATCAAAACAACATTGTTATTGGTACCACTTTTGTTTAGCCTCATGACACAATTGGTGTCTTAAAACATTGATGACTCACATTAAAAATGTTACATAAATTGTTACATACAAATATTATAATATAAACTTTTCATGATGCAACATAAAATTATTAAGAATCTCTCATAAGTCATAACTTAAGTTGGACAATTTTTTTTTGAAATTCCACAAATAGTATATTAGAAACAAAAACAATAAAGTACAAAGAGTTATGTATGTCAGATAATACAAAACGCACAGCCAACGCAAGGGGTTAGAGACATGATTCAGTAATTTACTACAACGGTGTTTTAGTTTTTACTCACTACATCAACATTTTCAGTCTGATGGATCTGTCAAACGTAAGCGTTTTTGTCTGTACTGTCCCACAGCTGAGCAGAGACAAAATCCTCCTGTGTATACCTTTTCTGCTTTCACCCACTACTTTAAAACCTTCAACAACAACAAAACTAGACTTACCTAGTTTTGTTCCAAAGCTCATGAATTGTTTGCATTTTCCGCTCGGAACGATAGAGCCGTGTAAATAATGCATATGGATCGGGATGAACCGCGTCGATGCGCCTATATTTTAATGTCGAATTACCGTCTAATGGGGTTAATATGTTTGCAGGCTTATTAATTAGCTTGTGTTGTTGGCTTTGTTTGCGACACGTTGGGTTCATTCGACAAATTATGTGTATTTTGTACATACTGATTTCATATTATTATACCTCTGAACTCTGCATACTACATGCATGGTATTGTGTATGTGATCGTTTAATATAAAACAAGTAAATTATTATAGGTTTTTGAAATAGTGTCTGTTGCAAATTAGCAACGATTCTAGAATAAAATTTAGACATAATTTGCTATGCTGTGCTGTGGCACAAAATCATTAAATCTTGTAATCGGTGCTCTCTTTTTTGAAGTCAGACTTATTTAGGAATTATAACTTTTCTCTTATGTAAATAGTTTCATCGAGGTCTATTAAAACTTAGAATTAAATCATTACGTTACAGTCCTAATAAACGCCTATAAAGTTACTGTCGTACGCGCTCTGTTTTTTGTTAATTTTTCTTTTTACATTCCCTCTAGGACTTCTGGGTCTGCTTTGCTGCTATTATTTCCATACTTTGTCAGAATTGTCTACATTATATTATTAATCTTCTTCATCATATCAGGTCACGACAATTCCGCCTCAAAAAATACTATTTAAATTTAACATACGAGTAGAATAGTTGGCTAGAAAATAACATGACAATAACAATATGTTTCTGTTCTTTGCAGATGCACCACCCTATTCAGATGAAGCCGGCTGACAGTGAAAATAGAAATGGTAAGTTTTTTAAATAATACTTTCAGAACATGAATGTTGTTTCAGAACATGTTGCATGAATTTATTTTTGAAATACGCAAGTTATTTCAACTTATTTCTACTTTTGAAATTGAATATCTAATAACTTTTATAATAAAAAAAATAATTAGGGTTTAGGTACTCCAACAGAACAGATTACCCTACTTACACTGTCAGAGTCAAATCACAATTTATAGGTTGTGTGGCCAACCTAAATTATGTATATATTGCAGTTTCAGGTCGCCGAGATAGATTTGATAGCAATGACAAGCGGTTTAACCCCCTGTAAGCCTATGTACCAATGTGGTGTGTGTGTGTGTGTGGTAATTTTAATACCTGTATTAAACTCATATTTTTATCTGAACAATTTTAAATTTAGGTCATTTTACTCTTATAATCAAGAATAAGCCAAGTACATTCAGAGGACTAATAGGCCGCGTGACAAATCAATTTCAAAGCCTTATTACATTAACACGTTCACAATACGCACCTGCAATCATTATAAAACTCTTTGACGACTATACAGCTACTGTATAATATTGATCCATGTGAGCAAAATTGGAACTACTTCTACTAATATATTAAACAATGTGATAAAAACAGTCAATAATAAATTTATACTATTTTGTGTTGTAATGGTGTTAAGTATTTTTGAGCGTAAAAGTTTGTATGTAAAAGTGTATGCTTATATTGCTCTTAAA
The DNA here is from genome assembly GCA_947507615.1 of Hemithea aestivaria. Lineage (NCBI taxonomy): Eukaryota > Metazoa > Arthropoda > Insecta > Lepidoptera > Geometridae > Hemithea > Hemithea aestivaria. Next base: position 15,564,381 of record OX382330.1, read on the forward strand.
CGACAAAAAACACTGAATCGGCTGTGATATAATCTGTCGGTATCAGTATGTACCTACAAGTTGATAGCTGAAAACCCAGAAGAATTACTACTTTTTGTCACGATTCCTACGTTATCGGGATTTAGTACTAGCACAATACTTAAATGGATTATTTTATTAATTTTAATTATTAACAGGAGTTTATTTTGCTAGTATAAATAAGTACATAAGTAATATATTTCTAATTTGGTATTAGAAATGTTAGAACCGTTCCCGGTGGATAGGTGCCCATAACACTAGCTGCGTTTCCGCGTTGTATAGCTATGGACACATAAATGGATTAGTCCGATCCATCTGAGACCGATCAGTGCAATCAGATACATAATAATGTATGGAAGATTAAGATGTAGTGATGACGCAATGGATTTGATAATAGAATCTCTATTATGACTAAGTGTGGTACAAGATTTGCTTAGATCATCGATATTGGACCTACATATACGTGGGGCGTCAATGAGGTGAATTTGTGTGATGATTAACCGAAAATAACTTATTAAAATTAGATCAGATAGGAATTAATTTAAAAAAAAAACAAGAATTACAATAGATTTCACAATTGTCAGTACTTAACTTAAGCGACAATTTGACTGAAAATGGTACATGACTATAACCGACTGAGTCATGATCGTGCATTATCTAAGAAAATATTAAATAAATAGTAAAGTCAGCAGAAAACTACAATTAATATGGCCTTAAATATAAGTACGTCAGTTATTGTAAATTGTTCGTCTTTGTTCGAGCTTATTATCGAATGAATAGTTTAGTAACTGAAGTTATGCATTTCTCCTATAGCTTTGTAAATTACAGCTTCTAAAGTATCAAATTCTTTCCTAATGTGCAATTAAATTTCTACTTTACAACACAGTCGTATAAAGTTGCACTGTTGAAACAATATTTATTACTTTACATCAGTGCAATGCGCATTAGCTATTCAGACGGAGTTTGCACGCCTATTTTGGTGGTCCGCTGGTTGCCGGAACCAATCGCCGAGCCATGCCAGCTTCAAGAACGATGTGATTGTATTCCAAGCACGTAGTACTCATACGAATCTCGGACTTGTGCACGCGTGACTATTTTTGAGTTCATGCCCATTAGCTCTATCGATTACGTATCATTTTTATCGGTGGATTGAGACTTTAATATTCGTCTATTTTACGCTACGTTGATGTAAACGTCATCATGAGACGTCTAACTCGAAATACTATTACCATTTTTATGCCAAACTTATCTCACTCGCATGTAAAACTCGCGTTTAAGACAGCCACATAAAGTATAGAGTATAGATTATTTATTTTTTGAGACCAAAACGATACAATTTGACTTAGAACTAGACCCCTGTATTATAGAGGTATACACATGAAAAACCACATGAACCATGTGATGAAATCTTATAAAATGTTGAATAGGTAACCGTCTTTCTAAGAAAATTTCATCTAGATGAAGAAGAGGCTTAAGGATTTTATTAATATTTAAAATCCTGTTGTGTAATTTAGACCGTGTTTTACGAACAATACGATAACGCTTGTATAATACATTGTATTACTTGGTAGACCTATTACAAAGCCCTTTCAACGTGATTTCCTAATGCTGTGTGAGCAGATTCTAATCAATTGAGGTACAGCATCACAATGTTCCTACAATATCAGATCGCTAATATTCCCTAAACGTATATGCCATGGAATAAATTAGAAAGAGGAACGGTAATTTTAAGCTAGAAAAATACTATATAGCAAACCACAGACTAATCGCGACTCGACTAAATAACTCTTGAACGCTGCCTTGGCCTCTCGTTTCTTATATTCTCTGCATGCAATTGAAAAATGTGTTTAAGTTCTGTTACAAAAATCTCATCCGGACCGATTAAATCTTCAGCAAGAAGTTTATATTCAATGGAGTTTTAAACGTTAACACTTCAGTTTGGTGTTCAGTTTGGCAAGAAAAATGACGCTATCTCACTTAACACATAAAAAAAAAACAAAATACCATAGTCAACCTACGTATTCAGTATGAGTAAGTAAGACGGCAAACAACCGTGACGTAATTTTTCTTGCTTCAGTTTGGTGTTCACGTTGTAGCCTCCATTGGTTCCTTCTTCAAAGACTCAACTTAACATTTCTTAAGCGCTGCTTTCTTAGTCGCTCGGTCGTCTTTTATTCAAAGAGATTATATAATATTTTTATGCACGGGTAATTAAGTTCTGATACACAAATCCCATGAGGGCTGATGTATTTCTTAAGTAATCTTTGGTTATTACTGTATCACCACTAACATTAATTAATCTAATACACAATCAGAATCGCAGGTGTTTGATTAATTGGACAGGCGAGTCAAATGTGAAGGCAATACGCCAAATTGATGTACCAATAGTGGCCTGTAATGACAAGGTCATTTGACATCTTGGACCAATCAGGCGGACTATCAAACATATTAGGTGTAGCTATGTATAAAGTTTAATATTTGACATTATATATACGAGTGTAATGTATTTATTATTGTAAATTTTAGAGGAAAATATAAATACGTATGTGCGTATTGTGTATGTGATTCGGTGAACACGGTTAAGCTTATTTTTAGGGTTCCGTACCTCAAAAGGAAAAAACGGAACCCTTATAGGATCACTTTGTTGTCCGTCTGTCTGTCTGTCTGTCTGTCTGTCAAGACCATTTTTCTCAGGAACGCGTGGAGGCAACAAGCTGAAATTTATAGGAAATACTAAGGTCTATTGCCTCTTAGAACTGTGAAAATTTCACACTTCTAGGCCAACGCAATCAAAAGATATAGTCGAATATGTCGTAAATTTCAGCAAATTTTCGACATTACCAAATAAATCAAAACCTACGGGGCATTTCCCGTGAACTCAGAATATTGAAATTTGGCACAAAGTAACTCCTTAGAGCACAGATAAAGGAAAAATTGCGAAAATTATAAATTTTTATTTTCATCATATGAAAAAAATATTTTGAATAATTTTATACCTACTACCCTTTTTCTCATGAACTCGTAAACGTATTAAATTGAAATTCATATCAAATACTAAGGTCTGTAATACCTTTAAACTTAAATAAAATCAAACCTCTGTCTCAACGCATTCAAAAGAAACAGCAATTTTAGTCGTAATTTTAAACCCGCGACTACTCTCAAAAAATCAAAACCTACAGGGTACTTCCCGTGATCATACAATCTTGAAATTTGGCACGAAGCAACTCCTTAGAGCACAGATAAAGGAAAAATTGCGAAAATTGTACATTTTTAGTTACATCATAAAAAAAAATATTTTTAATAATTTCATACTTACTACTTTATTTCTCATGAACGCGTGCAGGTATTAAACTGAAATTAATATCAAATACTAAGGTCTATTATACCTTTAAACTGTAATAAAATCAAACCTCTATCTTTACGCATTCAAAAGAAACAGCAATTTTAGCCGTATTTTTTAACTCGCGACTACTCTCAAGGAAATCAAAACCTACAGGGTACTTGCCGTTAACTCAGAATCTTGAAATTTGGTACACAGCAACGTCTTAAATCACAGGCACAGGAAAAATTGCAAAAACTGTACATTTTTAGTTTCATCATATAAAAAAATATTTTTAATAATTTTGTATTTACTATACCTTTCCTCAAGAACGCGTACAGTTATTGAATTGAAATTCATACAAAATACTCAGTTTTATAATAACTTTAAGCTGTGAAAAAATCAAACATCTATGTCAACGCAATCAAAAGAAACAGCAATTTCAGCCGATTATTTTCAAGCTCGCAAGGGAATCAAAACCCACAGTATATAATAATATACCCACTTTTCTTTAGGGTGCGGGAGAAACCTGTAGGTTTGTACGGAACCCTCGGTGCTCGAGTCCCACTCGTACTTGACCGGTTTTTTTTTATCTACAAAATTAATTGTAGTCTGGTCGGAATTATGTTAAAAATACGGATCCCTAAAAATATTAACTTTACATGTCTGAGATTTTCCTCTATGTATAACCTTTTTTTCTTTAAACATAAAATGATATAAAGAAATGTAGAGCTTTAAATTACTCGATCTTTATTTTATTTAAGTTACAACCACATCAAACCTCATTTTACTACTTACGAACTTCTTAGAATCTTGACAGTGAAAGAATAAAGTTAACGTCCCATAAATTGTTCAGCTGAAAAAAAACTCTGTCGCAAGTGAGAGCTAAGAGCATCATAACGCTCTAAGTTTCCAAGGCGACATAATTGGGCAACTTAAGCAAACTCCGCGAGACTCGGTATCGCTTAGTCTCCGTGTACTAATTTGTCAACGCTAATTCCCCGTGAAGGCTTTCAGCGGCCGCCCGCGATATTGTGTAACCTTAAATGGTGTTATAAAGAAAAAATGTTGGTAAAATCGTCTGCTAAATTGGTTTTCAGGCCTTTACAAGTTTTTAGTACGCACTAAGCTGACAGTTTCTCTTGCTCTTTTTTAGTAATGTTACGATAGGATCGAAGTTTGGGCTTATTAGGTTAGTAACCTTTTTTATGCTTTGAATGAATTCGGGATGAAATTTTTGGATGAACTTATATCCTTCGACGATTGTAGAGGTGTTGTGAGGCAACTTGGGAGGCCTATGGTTTAAGACATTTTGTCCATTAATATAGTTATGGATAGTTAGAAGTTGTCTGTGTGGAACACATTGTCATAGCGATTTTCTTTATTTAGTAAGTTATAATTAATAACAGAAACAAATAACATTGTACCTATCCATTGTCCAGTGTCCTTCATGAAAATGACCCGTCCAATAGTAACAAATGGCGCCACATTAAATCATTGCCATTCATATTTCTTTGAAAATATGTTCGACCGTGAGAAACGATTATATCTTTGAAATAACAAGTAGGCAAGTGTAGTCGCTGAATGCAACCGCGAGCGCGTGGTGAGGAGTGAGGACGGACGCGGATCATTAGCAAGGGGGGAGTGGAAGTCACCAGCAGTCGGTGAGGGCACGAGGAGTGACTGATCGGTCGTGTGTCACCGGCGGCGCGCGCGCACCTTGCTGCCTCGCTCTACAGTCAGTAGTGTCGCGGCCGCGTCGGGAAGCAGACGCGTCATGTGATGTGTGAAGTGAGGTGAAGTGCAAAGGATGCGCGGCGAGACGGGCGGCGCGCGAGGCAAGACCGGCCCGGCCAGGAACGGGACCAACTACCCGCCCATCAGTGCCGCCTATTGGCTCCCACCGTCCAACCCCACGCCCTACCATGTGCCAGGTTCGACCCAACACGGAGACACATGCAGCATGCATCGCTGCAACATTACGACCTTAAGATCTTATCGCGCTACCTTCGAGCATGCTGGATGAGCCTTCGCTTATTAGTTACTACCTGAACACATGAGGTGTTACATTATCTCGAACGTGTTATAACACAGTTTATTATGCACGTGTGCGTTGGGAATGTTTGGATTATGATAACGGAGCGTACCTGGACGTGACTCACGTCGCGCCGGTCCCACCAGATGACTTGGAGAAGGAAAACGGCGGAAAGATTATGAAACAACCTTATCTCAAGGATTTAGTGAAACTTATTGCCTAGTAAAGAGCGATGAAGTCATTGTATCGCCCGCATAATGGGTGCTGAATTTTAAATGGTTTCAAAATACACGTGAATTTTGGGGCGCGAGTAACGAGTCGCGCCTCTTCAGTAGAGAAACTGAAATTTAACATTATTACTTTGATACTGTATTAAGTATTTAAAAACTTTGTCCGTGACCAACATTAGGCGTGATTATCCTCATAATTACCGCATCGCGTTCATTTATTGTTTCTGAATGACGTTCGTTAAACCTTCCATCTTTTTTATTCGTTCGATTTTTTACCGATTCGAAATGGAAAGCGCCTCTGACATTGACCGATATGCGAGATGAAAAACAATATTTCTAGCATCTCGTTTCAGTGGAAATTGAGCGAGAAATATTTAAAATTTAGTGTCGTCAGCGATGATTGTAATGGGACGTTTATTAGTCGGATTAATTATAACAGGTCTTTACTCATACTCGTTTAAATTTTATGGCGTTTTTCCTTAATAATGTCGTTATCTTTTTGGGTTAATTTTGTTGGTAATGTAACTCTTATCACCTCGCAAATTAGTGTCGTTTTTAACTAATTTACAGTCACGATAGTTTAAATAAGCAGGTGACATAATAATCTTATCTCTAAATAAATGAGCTATGTGTTGACTTAGCTCAAATATACCTTGAGTGAATCTCTTTCCCGATTAACCTTTTATGTTATGGCGTTTTTATCCCGTGTATCTTTAACTTGTGACGTTCCAAAAAACGAACATTTATGCAAACTAACTTAACTTCGCATCTTTACATTCTCGACCCTACCATCCATAATATACAAATAAACATAAAAAGTTCGATAACAAACACTGACGTCAAATTTTATATTATAATAATTACATAATTTTAATTAACTAGCTGCGCCAGCGGTTTTACCCGCGCCGCGGTTTTACTTATGAAGCCTATGTGTTATTTTAGGCTCTAAGCTATATCTATAACAAATTTCAGCTCAATCGGTCCACCCGTTTAGGCCTGAAAGAGTAACAAACATCCATCCAGACATCCAGACATCCATTCTTATAAACTTTCACGTTTATAATATTAGTAAGATTAAAGACCATCCATACGAGGGGCATGCCAAAAGTAATTAGATACTCTTTACTCGTGATTTTGATATTGTCAAGTTATACACCATCGTAAACCCTGTTTTTTTAGTAATTAATTTGAATGTAGAACATATTTGAATTCATCTGTTTTTTTATTCAATATACTTTTTCTGTGATAAAGTGGGGTGCATTTTCTTAGTGAAATAGAACTTGAGCGCTGTGATTTTCGCGCTATGATTTATATGATCATAAAAAGGTTTAAAAGCTCAATATTTTTGATCTTTTGATAACTACTTCTGGTAAGTCTGCTTGTTCATGAGCAGTACTTTTTAATTGGATTGCTGAATTTAAAAGAGGATGAGGAAGCTTTGAATACGAAGCGTAAACAGGCCGTCTGCCAACCACTGTCACCTAAGAAAAAAATAATTATTTTTGGGAGGAAACCGACGAATTTCATACGTAGGGCTAGAGCGTGAATTGGGTAACGAATCAGCAGCAATTCAAACCATTATTGATTATCACGCTTCTTTCCATAAGCGTTGTTCGAGGTGGGTGCCGCATGTACTGACCGATGAGTAGCGAGACCGTCGGGTAGATCGGTGCCCATTTATCATAGCCAAATTCGACGGAGGTAAAAATAAAAACATATACGATATTACTTAATAGCATTAAAGCATAACTCTATAACTACGTTCTCGAAACAAAGCGAAAATCAACCACCTGGCGCTTTGGAAATTAACAAATACCAACAAAATGTCGCCGTGAGCAATGCACATAGAAACAAATCGTCGCTATGTTTTCTTTATAAAACCTGCCATATTGCTACTCCGGTGCTAGAAAATCATAGAACAGTACATTTTGAATGGTTGGTAATAGTTTGAGGTCCAGCAGTATTATTGGCTTGATGTGACAACCGACCAAAGTCTAGACTCCGGCATATTCTTGGACGTCGCGACAACGCCGCGCCGCACACCTACCTCCGCGAGAACATTTAATTTTTTTAAGTAAAAAAATGTGTTATTTCTATCTCTCTCTACATATTCCTCTAACGTCTTGCAAAGTTTACCTGATTGACAAAATCAAATTAAATTTAAGAGGCAAGACATTAGAGAGCAAGGAACATGCGCTAACAGCCCAAAATTATGTCATTTTTAAGGTATCTGAAAAATAGTAGACTAAAGTATTTTTAAAATGGTTTAAATGCATGAAAAAGTGTATACATGCTCAGATTGAATGCCTTTAAATGATACATAATAATAAAACATGATTAACATAATAATATTTGAGTATCTAATTACTTTTGGCATGACCCTCATACATAAAAAAATGCAATGTACACACATATTTATTTTTTGACGTGTTTTAAAGTGTACGTCATCAAAATCATGTTGTACATAGCAACGATTAGCATACAATGCTACCTGTGAGCTAAACATTATAATATTTGAATGCGTAAGCTTTCTGAGTAACGGTAGTCATGCAACCTATACGGGTTTCCCACTTGAACTGGATAGGGAGTTAATGATTCGATTTGAATAAACAATTGAATTTCGAAAATTACCCATAATTTATAAATAAGTGAAATAAAACGACCAATTTGTAAAATAAAGTCATAATATGAAAAATTACTAATTTAAGGAAGAGAAATTTAAATTATGACTTCCACATATTTTGCCATAACTGGAATAAGCCATAATATGTTTTAACTCCAGGGTCAAAAAAGTGTAGGCTAAATGTATGCAAGTCATATTTTAAATTGCTCCTCTTTAAAGTAGTAAATATTTCAGATGTATAGGTAGGAGGGCACTGTAGCTAGTGAAATTACTGGGCTGAAGAGTCTTAACATCCTATGACTCTCAAGTAAGAAGCGTTGTCACAGTGCACCCAGAATTTTACCTTTATGAAATACTGGGTAGCACTGTACTAATTATGGGCAGCGTTATCTCTTACCATCAGGAGAGCGTCTTGCTCGTCTTCTTACTTCGTTGTATAAATATATGCTTAGATCTTTATAACTACGCAACGGATTTTGATGCGATTTTTTAGTAGATAGAGTGATTCAAGAAAGGTATAATTTATGCACAATATAGTACAGAAATTTTCCGTTAGTTACCAGTCAGCATCAGTGTTTCCTGTAAATTACAACTTAGGAGTCATTAAATCGAGGGTTAATAGGTATTTACTAGGTCTGTGTGCTACATCTTCGACCACGTCATCCCTTACCAACAGGTGAGACTGTGGTCAAACGCAGCCCTATTCTCTATAAAAAAAGTCACAACAAAGTGCTCGCGGGTCTACTAGTACATTATATAATAATAGTCATAAGATATCGTTTCTTCCCAGTCGATTTACAACAACAGTAATACAAAGTAAGCAATACTTCAATCTCGACAGCTCTACAGACAGCAGGACGCAAATAAATGTCCATAGGTAATTCCAATCAAGAGTTACATAAACTAACATCGGTCTATTGTCGACTGTCTCGCTTGGCGACGAAAATAAATCCGTTTGTTTCCTCGTTTTGCTTATCCTTGTTTGAAGCGATGTCATTTTGTACCACAAAGACAAGAACTGTGAAAAATCAAACACCGCGCACCGAGGACAAGGAATAGAAGCTATTAACTACGTACCGACGATAAGAAAAACCAAGGTGTGATCTTGACAACATAAACTTGAAGCTACATAATACAAAAGATGAGTAATATACAAGAACAGAACCCTACAAAAATTGAAAACTATAATTTGTTGATCAATTTTAATGGTGTCTTAGATATTTTAAATAATATTGTTAAATTCCTTGTGGTACTTGTAATTTATTTAGTCGTGATTATGATGAATACGTAAATATGTCAAAAAGCAATTTATATGATTTCAAAATTACCTCAAAAACAGAAATTGTATATTATGATACACAACAATGTCAAACATTAAGTGAGGTACAGTGAAAAAAGTGACAAGATATATAACAAAAGCTCTACAATAATAAGAATTATTATTATAATGATCGCACTCATCCAGAAAGTAAAATTAATTTTGATCGTTAACACAGTCTCACTTTTGTCTTTGACGTGCGATATCTCCTTTTATTGTCATAGTTTGTGACGGTACCTACTTGCGGTACGGTGGTGATGTATTTATTGCCTGGTTAATTGGTATTTTATGGGCTTTAGTTTATGCTTCGTTTTTTGATGTTGCATGAAGGGTCACTCGGGAACCTTTACAGTACAAATAAGGTGTACTTAATCGAATTAATGTATCGGTTAAACTGAACGGATGAATTTTCTTTAGAAACGTTAAGGACGTTTCTACATATTAAATGTTATACCTTTGCCTAGTAAAAATCATGAATAACTCGTACAATAAACTAAGTATATATTTAAATACATAACCTACATTAAAAAATAGTGCCAAAACAAATGTCTGGATCACACCTTGACGAAACATAGAGGGTTAAATGAAACACCCAACCCTTGATCTTGGATTTTATCTCAATTAATCTAATAAAAAAATATATATAAAAACGCTTTTTAGCATTATTTTTTTTACGAGTATATTTAAGAAGTTAAATATGTTTTTCATCTTTTGTACTACACGTATTGGAAAGGTATTTCACATTACATAGATATACATCAGGAACAAGTAAGTTAGCTAAGTAGGCGCAATTTTAAAATGGTTGACTTTTTCTGCAAGATAAGACAATAACAGTTCGTTAAAATAATTTATTGCGTTATTCAATCCAATTGTTTGTACGCATGACAGCAATTAAAAATAATATAGAAAGTGAGCATAAAAATATTTCTTCACTTTTCAGCCTTCGAGTCTAAGATTTTATGGATTAAGTCAATTATTGGTGGAGCAATTGTAATAATTAATTTGTTTTATTTTAATTGATTGTTATTAAAAAAATATTTATATAGCTACTTATTTAGACCTTGTCCAGACAGGGCAAAAGTGCTGTAAAATAAATAGAAAATTCTGGAACAAATGTATCCATGCCAAGCACTAAATATACACTATTTTTAAAAAATATCCCTATGAGGTTTCTTGCACGTTCTTCTCATATAGGTAATATCCGAAGAAAGTATGAAGTAAGTTTAGGTTAGAGTCCTAAAATAGAATCAATTACTTTGTAAAATTCACAAGCATTAAAATGCTTCATAGCTTATTTGAATAAATAATGTTTTTTGACAAAGAGAAGACTGATACGTTTCCCTGAACAGTTCAAATCCAAGCATCGACTCGGGGTTACTTTTTTACATTACTAGGTACCTATGTATGTGTAATAAAGCTGTCTGTTCATTTAAAGAAACATACTCATAATTTTGGTTAACCTTGCAATTAAACGCACCAGAACACAATGACATAATAATTTATCAAACACAATGCACTTGTACACCAAACAAAATGCTCTAAGCTCTAAGCAACTCCCGTCCCACTGTCAAGAGTAAACTGACATAATATATAATCAAGATGCTACTCTTGCTACTCGCACTGTCATTGCATACAATTTGTAGCTACTCCCAATGTCATTGAGCTCTCACAAACGTCAATTACTCTTGACAGTGGGACGGGAGTTGCTAACCTTATGTCAATGTCGAAATGTGCTACGAGGGCAGGTGTAATTTAAAACTGGACAATATCTTAATAAGTATGGGAACACACGCGTAATTTTCACACGATTTGTTATTACCACACAAACTGCTTAACAATGGATTATAATTTTATGTGAAAAGCTTACAAGAAACAGGTCTCGGTGAGAAATGGTCTCCATTTTCAGTTTTATCAAAATAATCCTAGAGGCTTAGCCTTCACGTGTAGCTGTGGGAATTATGGGAAATTTGTACCTACTTAGGAGGAATAGGGGTTTATAAATACACCCATTATCATCATTTAAACTTTAAAGCCTTGAATATATAGAAAGTTTTTTTTTAATATTAGATTTATTTTTTTAGACATACAACAGTTATTATGTACAAAGTTACAGTTATTAAACACACCTAATCAAATATGTTACATTAGTATTATTTAAATAAATTTATACTACAAAGTCTTATATGTTATCAAGTGAATCCATTTTATGATTTACATAGAAAATGTTACGATGATAAATAGTTTTTTTTTTTAAAGTCTACAAATTAATATTATATTAAAAATTAAAATTAACATTTCAATGCAAATTATAATATAGTAGCAATATGTATTTAAAATGCCAATAAAATTATTTGTTTACGAAAATGAGTTCGTTCGAATTGTTCGAGTTATTATTGTAATTGTTACCTCATTTGTACGTGAAAATATAATTATAAATAGATAGAGATAAATATGTTAATTTAAAATTTAACATTCCATATAAATAAATGGAGAATAAGTACAAAGTTGTGAACCCAAATTAATGTGATGTCGAGCTGTAATGTTACTCTAAAATTTGATATTACCATGCATTGGTATGCAGTTAATATTACACGATGATGAACCAATGAAAGCAAATCGAAATTTATCGAAATTTATTGACTGAGATTTAAGGTAATCGTAGTAGATTTAAGCAATTAATAGCTTAATGCTAACTTAAATGCACAAATCGGCTAACATAAACCTTTTTCCGGGTTATAGGCGCGCAGGTTCTACAATAATATATCAACGCTGAACACAAATAAGATAATGTGTCCAGTATTTTCCAGTTTAATTCCAGTGACCCACAATAACAAATAAGCAAATAATGAACTCATATAATTCGGTTTACAACAACACGATCCAAATAATACAATAGTTGATTGCGCGGCGATACAATATCATATTATATGATTATTGTTTGTATCTTGTGACAATCACATTCCTGCGCGTGTTTGTTTGCCATTCCCGGCTGTATGTAAACAGATTGCTGTGAAGAATTTGTGCGGTCATAATGAACAGTTTATGTTGGGAGCTTATGGGATATTTTAAACTGGAGATATGCTCTGGCTTGGTGCCGATTTCGTGCCTAAATTTGCAAATTCCTATTACTAACAATACCTACTGGAATTGCTGATGAATCACTGTTAGCAATAAGACTGCTTACAATGACACTAATAACACAAAATATTAATATAATAATCATTATCACCCGACATTCGTCCACTTCTGGGCATAAACCTACACAGCACGCCACAACTCGGTCTTCCGTCTTCGTCCTCCATCTGCTCCCAGCAACCCTCCAGATATCTTTACCGTCCATGGACGAGACGTGCCCTCCACTACGTTTTCCGAATGTTTGATATAATATCGTCTTCTAGTGTAATAAGAAAATAATATTGTGGCATTTAAATAGTTCAATGATAACTCAAAATTGAAAAACCTTAAAAACTTATAATTGTAGTCAAACTGTGTATAATTTGCGAAATTTTAAATTACTGTGATTACATTAACATGCAATAACAATTTCATTATTCTGTGCTAATTTGTTATTGTGTTTTAAAATTATTATTATTATTTTAACGTTACCTTTTTCAAAACATTGTTTACGTCAAAATATGTAGGTATTACTTTAAATCAAATATTTAATGTGTAATTTTTGATAAATGTTTAAAGTAGGTAATTAATTGTTTCTTCCATAATAAAACAAAACTAAATTACACTACTAAAATGTTTTAATTTTAGAAGCATAAATAATAGGTTCATGTTATTTTTATTCAAACCTACTTTTTATGGAATACTTTCAGAGTACGACCTACTGAAAAATGGGAAAAAAATCGGCGGTATTCTCATTATTACATTTTTAAAATTAATGTTTAAAAATACCTCTTTTGTATAAATTACCACAGTTTTGAGCGTTGTCATGACATCCAACTCTCTACAAACATAAAACATTTTTTAAAACAATAATTCTGTACGCAACACCTATATTCGTAATCCTCATTCAAACACAGGCCATGTGAGTGCTAAGCTCATTGTTGTATAATCGTCGTTCCCAGTAATATACGATATTTATCGCGGTAAGGCTGCTTCGCTCACGGCCACTGTTTGAACAAGTGCTTCTTGCGTAAGTATTGTCACCGGCGGAGACTTTTTTTGTTGAATGTCACGATACGACGTAGCGCGGTGGAACTTTGTCTTATTATAACAAAAAAATCCTATTATAAAATTAGTCAATACATGTAAGACAAAGATGCCTGGAAACCTCTACAACCAGATGTAAATAAATTATGTAACCAAGACAAACATAGTAAATACATAATGGCGATCTCTGTGGCGCGGCCTTCAACGCAGAAGGTTGCGGGTTCGATTCCCGCATGAGACAAATATTTGTGTGATTACCTATCACAATACACATGGACTTCTGTCTTATTATTTGTTCACTAACTATGTAGCGCAGCGACTCAAATTGAATCTTTACCTCTGACACAATGAGTGCTCTGTTGTCACAAGAAGTGCTCACTTGCGTCAGTTCGTAGCATTATAAAGTATTCTTTACATCGTCCTTCCAGCAGTACTTGGGTGCGTCCTATTTCTATTTAACTTAGGAAAAAACGGCACTTTGCGGTGGGGTGCAGGTATACTACTTTAAAACCTGAAAGTGTTCCTGCGGCGCCTTGATGTGGGCACGCCTTAACACTTATCTGTGTCCCAAGTCCCAAGCCTAACCGTACTTATTGCTTGCCAATTTACACGTAACTCTTTTCACTGCTTGATTATGATAATTTACTTTATTGATGATTTAATGATCTCTCCACATAATATTATGTCTCTAATATTCCTTTGCCTTGAAGGCCTAATGATAAATGTAAAGTCAAAACGTTTCGTACAATCATTTACTTGTACCAATATTAATTCTCTTTCAATTTAATTTAATTACAAGTACGATTATAATTAGTAATTAACTAATAACTAAGTGGAAAATGATTACATTCCGGTTATGTTAATGTTGATTGCATTCCTTTATGTGACTGTTACAAGTTTATATTGTTAAGTAAATTGCTTTTGCATCGATGCTTATTTTACGAGTATAGTGTTAAATGTGGTTTTATACCTGTATTTATCCGGCCTTCTGATATGACGGATGAAAGAGTAGAATGGAGAAGAAAAACGTGTTGTGCCGACCCTACCTAGTGTGGGATAAGGGCAGGAAGAAGAAGAAGATTTATCCCGCCTTCTAGGTTTAGTCTGTTTACATCTACAATTGCATCGTCGCTTAATATAACACGAGATCTTAGTCAAAATAATGTATAGTAAATAAAAATTAATCATTCTAGTCCTTACTCTCTTGCGATAGTAATATACTAGTAATAAAAGGTTTATTTTAAAAAAACAGGTTACCGTCACTTTCAGAGTCAAATCACAATTCGTCAGAGTTGTTATGAGTTATGGAATAGAATAGAAAACTCTTTTCTGATCACCATAAATGCAGAAGCGTATACTTAAACATTGAAATATCACAACAAAAAAACATTACAATAGGCGGTCTCATCGTTAATTGCTATCTCTTTCAGACAACCAAGCAGGAAAAGGAAAGAGAAATTATAGGTAGAGTCATACTTCAACTTTTTTATTTGAACTTTTTTAATATTAAACCCTTTGTATGTCATGCTATATCTTTTTTTTCGCAAATAAATTATTTTAATTCTGTGGCCCAGTTTCAACTATTTTTAAATGAAAACGGAAAATGAAAACACACATTAACACGTTAGACAAAAGTACAATAGATAAGTAGCTAATCACTCGGTAATTTGTATTGGAGTCATTGACATTTTGCTCCACTTGCTAGTAATGGAAATTAATGTTATTAATTAATTTTATTAGCATGCTAATTTTAAATTCTTAGCAGGCTACGTGCTATTGCAATGCTATTTGCTAAAATTCTTATTTTTAATTTGATTATGAATAGCTGTGATTTGTGAAATGTTTAATTTCATTGTCGCGTATGCGTTACCTCTTCTCACTCACTCGTATTAAATCGTGAACGATCGGGTCACATCGGTTCACATTATTTCGTATCGAATGAAATTAGCGTTAGCATAAGCATAGCGCGACATTCAGCACCGCGGTGCGAACCAGCACGGTCATGTATTTTTCTCATAATACGAGTAGCAGCAGGACGCGTACGCAGATGATTGCTATTAAATTTGCAATAATTTATTTTAACAACTACATCATCATCATCCACAACCTTCTATATCCCACTGCTGGGCATAGGCCTCCTTCATGTTATGCCATTTAACCCTGTCTTGTGTCAATCTCGTCCATGTGCGACCTGCTACTTTGACTATATCGTCCACCCATCTAGCTACATTCTGTTTGCCTATTCCTTGGCCACCGAGCCTATAGCCACGTGTCCTGTCCAACTCTATTTTAACAACAACTACTTATTTACGATTAATTTAATTGTTGTTAATGGGCCTTTTACAGTTAAATATTATTGCTAATGCTAATTATTCCAACACTACTATTTGCTGTGTTCGTGGAGTCCGATAAACTCACGTTTGCTTTGGAGTTTTTAGTTTTAGTGCAAATATTACCAACCTTTATTTGTACTTCGATAATGGTAATGAGTCAAGCTTATATGATTGCTAGCTTGTACACGTATGTAAAGAGATAAAAATTGACTTCCCAGCAAGTATTTCACACAAAAATACAATGAACAAGGCAGTTTTTTTGTTGTTGTTGAAACTCTAAGTATTTTACCTACTTCGTCAAAAGGAAAAATAAAAAAAATGTATACCCATATAATGTGCCCCAAAATTTTCCATTAATAGTAGTAAAAATTTACCTATGAGGGCAGACACCAAATCATCTACTATCATCCCTGAACACTATATGTATATAAACTCAAAAATCATTTATCAAAATAAGCTTCAGTGATGCACTTTCACACGTAAATTTTACTTTTTTTAAATTCTATTTTAAGACTACCACTCGTTCGCAACTACGAGTTTGCAAAAAATATATTTCATCAACCATAATATTATTATATTCTTCATCTACGTACTAATAATGAACGGAGAATAAATAATTACACAGTGACCTGATGCCTACGAGTAATCGTAAAAACTTCGCTATTCTAGAAATTTCTTATAAATCAACGCGGCATCTGACTAGAACAATAGAACGACAAATAAATAGAAACAATAAAAGTTCTATTAGTCCGTCGTTTCTCTGAAGTTGACATTTTTATGCACAATCCATTAAATCCGTCTCTAATCTACCGTCGCGATGTAATTTTCGTTGGGCCACAATTCAAACACCACGATCTAACTGAGCGTGTATCGATAAATTCAATGTACATTGCCGGCTCGCAAGCGGTTAGTTGTTATATAGGACGGGGCTAGTGAGCCGTGCAAATGGTAATGTTTAGAGAGGACAAATGTCGCGTCGGATGCGAGCCGTGATTCGCGTCACATGTTATAGTGGTAGGGTTATATTATGAATACTGGGTACTGGGTTTTAATTTAAGCATTTATTAGCAGTAGGTATAATGTGTATTGTTTATTATTTAGTTATAAATTTACTTTACATTCGAAGAAGAAGAAAAAACCTTAGATTTTAGGACATTGACTAATGACTAATTATAACCAGAAAAATATTTTATGAATATAATTCCCAATAAGATGTGGACCAATATCAATAATTATGAATTCATACTACAAAGAGGTATATTACCTATATATTTTTATTATTTATTATGTTTTTGTATGACATATCGGAGGAAAAATACATAAAAGAGTGACCCTATAAAAGGCCAGGTCACCTTGCAGCAAAGTCTGTGTTTGTATCATCAGAAATTTCCCAATGATAGCAGTCATTGGGAAATTTCTGCGTAAAAGAGCGACCCCTATAAATAAATAGCTATGAACTCACTGCAGAACAAATGTAAGTTTCAATCGTTAGGTAAATATCGTTCACTCGTTTCATTTAACAGTACATAATTTAATAGTGGTAGTTATTTTCAAGTAGTTAACGCTCATAGAAAGTCAATTTGGTCGAATGTTTATGGTGACTGCGGTCGTAAATACGCGAACATTAACGGCTCGGCTGTGGCTGCATGGGAAAACGGGGAAGGAGAAAATTAATTCTAACTTGGATGTAGATTGTAATCAAAGTATCAGGCTTAATAATCATCATCGTGGCGCTATCGTTTTTGATTGTATCTTCGAAAGTAATAAAATACACTTTGTTGTTAAAAGTTGGTATTATTGTAAGGTAGTGGCATGAACTCCTTAAACTGACGTACAAGAAATTGATCAAAATTCGTAAAATTACTTTTAATTTAACATTCCAGAAATTTTACATGCCTATATATGCGTCCTACAATATTTTTTTTATAGCAGACTAAACAAGCGTTTGACCGCAATCTCACCTGTTGATAAGTGACGATGCTGTCGAAGTTGTAGCAAGCTTGTTTTATTATGAATGCAATAGTATGAATACGTTTGTGACCTCTTCACGGGTAAACAGATTAGTATTGAATTAGTGAATTAGGTAGCTGAAACCCTGGAATATTACAAAATACTATATCATACTAGGACTAAACTAAAAAAACATGTTAATTCTAGTACTATCGTAAGTCCGTTGTAATACGGATAGAATATTTTTCAGCGAGTAAGACTGCTGGGCACTATAAATATATTAGGTAAATCTTTATTATTTATTTATTTATTTATAGGTAAACCAACAGCTTAACATAAAACTTAATAATTAACAGTTTATTTTAGGAAGAGTATATATTCATTATGTATTCGGTAGTTTTCACATGATATTTAATAAAAGTGTAAACAAGAGAAGCCCCCATGCCTCTCCACAGCCGCTGGGCGTTTCAATTAAATTTAAATTAAAACCTGCGTGTGCTTCCGTTATAGGTAGCAATTTAATTTCAATTTTGATAGGAAATGCTTTTCCAATACCCATATACATACTGCAAGCCGATATTAATTCGATTTTATGCTTGCCTCCGGAAAAGATGCGGATTAAATTATTTTTACACGAAATTCAAAATGTTTCCCTACATTTTTATGGTGGACCTAATTTTTCAATTTGTAGTACAGATTAAAGATTATGTTATATTAATTTTAGTGTAAGTAGTAGACTGAGTTCAAATATGTACTTGTAATAATAATAATGTTCAACGTCAAACCTTTTCTTTCTCTCAGTAAGAAAATATTCCGCTATTCATAATAATAGGTATATCATAAGAGTAAATCCGTTTCAGCTGGTATGAAGAAGTGTCACACTTATATTAACACATCAATTTAACTTTAATTAATAATATTAGTAGGATTAGCTGAGACTTGGTGACTTTGTCAACGAGGAACTGTTAACTGATGCCTTCCTGAAAAGAAAAATATGTTTATGTAAAAATCCGATAAGAAAGGAGTTAATAATACAAGTTTAACTAACATTAAAGTAGCTAAGCTCGACTTAGTTTAGAATTAAAATGTTACCTGTAAACTGTTACACCTCCCGGAATCCAGTTTGGCCCGGTCACGGGTGTATTCCGGAACTTGGTAACGAGGCGCGCCCGGCGCGACCGTGCAAGCTGGCAACTTTTAATTGAGTTTGGAACAAAAGACGGACGGCTACCGGTCGAACGCTACTCGAGCGCAATCTGAGACGGTACGGAATAGGGATGTTTCTTGCTTGATTGGTGCTAAGTTGTGTTGGTAGAGATGATCGAAAGAAAATGAGATTAGAATAGAATAGAATACTCTTTATTGCAACCAAAGAAAATTACAGTTTTACTTAATATTAGCATTGAAATACAATTTGGTTCACAATGGGCGGCCTTATCGCTGTGAGCGATCTCTTCCCGGTTATTTTTGTTTCAATTTGTAGTGTGATAACAAAACGTAGGATTTGACAACGCTACGCCGCGACACTATTATGAATGTGTGTATAACATTCACTTCAACTCTATAAATCTTGAGTTTAGCTCATAATATGGCTACTTTTTTGTAAAGAACTAAAAATCATAACAGTGCGAAGAATCAGAGAAAATTATTATTTATTATAAAATATGTCGACTATTATTCTACGATGAGGAATCGAGTAAATAAATTATGATGTTAATAGTTAGTTTGTGAGGAGAAAACTTTTATAAGATAATAGATCTTATAAAAATTTTCTCCTCAGATTTTTAACTAAAATTCATATCTTAAATTGCTTCATACAGAATGCATGCTCCATACCTTAGGATGCACTCACATCACTCACGGCAAGTCGTACGTACAGTCGCAAGCCGCAGTGGAGTGGTCGCGACACCACCGTTGCGAGATCGTTATCGGAACGCGACTGGATCGCGAGGATATAGGCGGCTTACATTTTCATCCACCTACTGGCTTATAGTAGATGCAAGTCGTGTTTTATACGGGGTGGGATATGTAAGATGGATACATTTTAAAATTAAAAATCATGTAGCAATTGGCAATACTGGTCAAAACCATGTCGCCAAGCGGTCATTATGATCGTCCTGGCATGATTTTCAGCGAAACCAGCAGTGTTATTCACTTATCCGCGAAAGAACCGAACCGAATACCGATTTGTCAAAAATGTATGAATTGACGTATTATGTAGATACAACTTGACATGACATGTGACGTCATTTCATACATTTTTGACAATTCGGTATTTGATTCGGTTCCCTAACCGATAAGTGAATAGCCCTGCAGGAAGGGATTTATCCCGCCTTCCAGATTTATTCTGCTACCATCTGCGGCCACATCGTCGCTTAGTCGCTAGCATAACGCGAGATCGTAGTGTGAAGCTATTCCTTACATGTTGGGTCAAAGGCACAATTGAAGACCTTCGTCGATTACAATTTTTCTGACAGTAGAGCGCTTTTCAGAAATTTCTTGGTAAACGGTTAACCAATAGTGATTAAGACAATATTACGATATTAGATTTTATTTTAATCCGCTAAATCAGCGGACTTCTCCATACATGGTTGGAAGTCGGATAATTAATTGCAACTAATGTTTCTAACAAAACAAGCCACTGAAATCAAATGTTCACGTTGAATAATACGATTCAGTTTAAACCGAAGCCGTCAACGAAACGCGGCGCGTCGCGAGCTGATCTATGGCTCTGTAACCGGATATGTTATGCGCATACCTTGTCATAATATCTCTGTTGGGGTGCGTTCACACGAGCTGCTGTGTCGCGACGAAGTTTTAATATCACTACCGAGTATAAAATAAAGTTGCTTCCCGCGTCTGTCTGTCAATATGTATCCTTATATCTTTAAAACTACGCAACAAATTTTGATGCGCTTTTCATTAATAGATAAAGTAATTCAAGAGAAAGGTTTATATTATAAACTTTTTTTTAATGTGATGTAGTAGAAGACGAGCAAGACGCTCTCCTGAATTTAAGAGATAACGCTGCCCATAATCAGTACAGTGCTACCTGTATATTATGTATAATACATGCACAATATAGTAGAATAACTCTGATATATTTCTATTAAGCGCGACAAAGTGCGCGCGGGTCCACTAGTAAACATAATTAACTCCTTACTGATATCACATTAAAAAGGAAACTAGTAAGGGTACTGCTAATCTATTTATTTGCTAGAAATATTGTGAAGATTTTAACGTTATTGTATCGAGCGTTTGATGAATAGATTAAACTGTAAATTATATCACATATATATCTGTACATTATGTTTATCTGTATATTATAAAAGTAAAAAAAAACACTCGATGAAATAAAGTATCTGTTAAATTGAGATCCTAATAGAGGCGGCATAAAGTTATAGATTTTTCTACGCAGACGATACAAAGGTTTTTAAATGCAATAGTTCTCTAGGACTTTTTATACATAAGACGATTCCATCATCGTTATAATAATTTATGTACCTACCTCTAAAGGTTCGTCACCATACTCCTCAGTGTAAACGACCCCTAAACTAAACAAAGTTACTACCACTCACTGTTATCACTTGAGATATAATTTTCATCTTCTTACGTGGCACTTACCATAAAGCTTTTATCAGTGGCTTAAAAAAGCAAATATTTTTAAAAAATAATTTCTTCTCCATAATATAAAAGATTCAGTCATATCATGACTGGATTTCTTTTCGTTTATCTCACATTATATTGTTCCACCGGAATCAAATAAACATCCTAATCTGACTCGTAAAATTTCTCTCAAAAGGTACGAACCTCAGGATAATTCACAGAAGTCTGTGAGAAATGTTTATAGCTACTCTAGACCTAGAATAAGTTAGTACAGACGGACTTTGCTAAGTAATTATGTAACTGGGGGTACCTACAAATTTTCTGCCTAGTCTAATCTACTAATTTCCTTTTTTAACCCCCGACGCAAAAACGACGGGGTGTTATAAGTTTGACGTGTCTGTCTGTCTGTCTGTCTGTCTGTCTGTCTGTCTGTCTGTCTGTCTGTCTGTGTGTGTGTGTGTGTGTGTGTGTGTGTGTGTGTGTGTGTGTGTGTGTGTGTGTGTGTGTGTGTGTGTGTATGTGTCTGTCTGTGGCATCGTAGCGCCCAAAATGAACGGATTTTGATTTAGTTTTTTTTGTTTGAAAGTAGAGTTAGTCGAGAGTGTTCTTAGCCATGTTTGGTGAAAATCGGTCCAAGATGGCCGCCGCTACAAAATGGCGGATTACTTTTTTCTTCCACGACCCCCTCAATATGGGTATCAAATGAAAGGGCTTAACGAGTAGATTACAGCCCACTATATAAAATTTAAAATCCAAGATGGCCGCATTCAAAAAATGGTGAATTACGTATTGCGTTGGGGGTTTTTTTAATTTTTAATTTAATTCACTTGTTTTTGTCTTTGTTCAATGTGCGATTAAAAAAATATATCTTACTAGTTTTTGTAAGGTATTCTTATCTAAACTCGCTTATTTTTATGAGCTCACTTAATCCCAACTATGGTCAATTATAATTCTTGGCTGTATTTCAAACACGACCCTTTCGTAGCTTTTCTACATACCAGAATCAATTATCTACTGAATATGAGCTCAGAGCTTAACACATTTACCGAGATAAGTTTTCCGTTTTACTTTTCAATATGTGTCCATTTTACAGCCAAATACTTTTATACAAAGGCGAAGGAATTCGTCAAGTGGAGTTAAAAGTCTGCTATTTTCCCAGGTCCCAGGGATTATCTTCTAGTACATTGTGTATAAAGTACTTAGTAAATATAGATAGAGTCCTCACCTTAAGTCTACGCGTGCGGTCTCCTTGGCCACTCGATGTGCCTTATCTGCCGGGAGTACTCGCACGGTATTGGCACAAGTCGAGCTTGCGGGTATGAAATGACGTATTAAATCAATATGACGTAATACGCCATTTCATACATTTTTGACAATTTGGTCTTCTGTTCGGTTCCCTGACAAATAAGTGAAAGCCCTGCTGAGCTTAACACATTTACCGAGATAATTTTTACTTACCTAGATCTTTACTTTTCTATAGATGTCTATTTTACAGCAAAGAAATTCGTCAAATGGAGTAAAAAGTCTTCTATTTTCAAAGTCCCAGGGATTATATTCTAGTACATTGTGTTTAAGGTACTTAGTACTTAGTAAATAGAGATAGAGTCCTCAACGTAAGTCTACGCGTGCGGTCTCCTTGGCCACTCGATGCGCCTTATCTGCCGGGAGTCGGGAGTAGTCGCGCGGTGTTGGCACAAGTCGAGCTTACGGGTGGCCGCCTTTTACATTTTACGTGGATTTTCAATTAATTTTGGCGTGACGAATTGATCACGTGTAAGAAGGAATGGATGAATTTGGTGACGGCTATTGGTCCAGCAGTGGGATTTAACATAATAATAATTCAAAAAGACCACGGTTTCGGACAATTCCTTCATTAGTTCACTCGCGATAGTTTTAAAAATCAAGCTGAAACGACATATAGGCTAGTTTTAACCATTGAACAATACATAGGCTACTTTTCAGCGGGTAAAACCGTTGGTAGAAACATTTAATTTTATGGTCAATTAGGATGCCTTATACATGAAGTCCTGAAAGTGTTTGGTCGCCCTACGTCAGTGTGTCCCACCGGCGGCACAATTTAATATCGAACGATTGCGATACTGAAGTTGAACGTTTGAAGTGCTCTCCTGACTCTGGTTCAGCTCTGGCTGCTGGCTCCGGTATCTAATGCTTATTGATATTGCAATATTTTAAATGTGCAATGTGCAGTTATGTTTACCTGTTGGGATGTAACGTCTTGCTGCGGCCCCAACTTACTAATCTTACGAGATCGATATTTTTCGTATTATAACGTGGAAAGTTTGTAAGAATTTATGGATGTCTGGATGTATGTTTGTTACTCTTTCACGCCTAAACGGGTGGACCGATTGAGCTGAAATTTGGTATAGAGATAGCCTAGACCCTGAATAAATAACACATAGGCTATAGTATAGCGGGTAAAACCGCTGGGCGCAGCTAGTAATGTATAAACGTTCAGATATTTATATTTCACTAAGGATTTTACGCATAGTAATTCCAATGGCCTACCATACCAAAAGTAACCTATGTGTTATTCCAGGGTCTGAGTTACCTACCTCTGTAATACAAAAAAAAATGTTAAATCAAAGTTATAGTACTTGCACGCCTAAACGACGCATCTGATTGAGCTTAAATGTTGTATATTAGAATAAAAAAATATTATATACAAGAAGTCTTACAAATATTTCGACTAAAATTAGGAACAACATTTCCTTCTCGGTGTCGTTTAGTCTCTCTGAAAGTTTATAAAGTTTCTCATATAATAATTCCAAAAATTACTCGGGTATACCACCTATATCGTTCCCAGCACCAAAACAGCAAAGTTGGTAGACGTCGCGGGCACATTCTCAAAAACTTCCACACTCCACACATATCCCTGAAAAGTTTCCACAGAAGTCTTAAACGAAATCGGGAGCACAACTATTTGTCGACGAATCTGCATTCTTTACAAGTGACAGAAGCTTGGAACTGCTGCAGAACTACTTCTGGCAGTTAACTTATGTTATGGAAAGAACGGAAAGACAGTGCGTTTGGAAGCTCAGCGGTAAATAAAGTGCAACTAAATATATCTATTATATCGAGAGAAATAAAATTTGGAATGCGATAGGACTATATATTTTTCTAAATCTTTGGAAATATTGGCATTTTAATGATTTAATTAAATTTATAAGGATTATCCTTAAGGATTTACCTTGTTAATTTGTTTTCAATCACTGTAAAAAAACGGCTGTATTGTATGACCGCTTTAATGCATATGACTAGCGCTTTGCTCGAAGCAGATATGATCAAGCGTAAATAAAAGTGTAATTAATCAATTTGTATCATTTTTACATATTAATAATATGTTAAATACTAATAGTATGTAAAATTTGGCAATAAATGTACTTTTTTAGGGTTCCGTACCTCAAAAGGAAAAAACGGAACCCTTATAGGATCACTTTGTTGTCCGTCCGTCTGTCTGTCTGTCTGTCAAGGCCCTTTTTCTCAGGAACGCGTAGAGGTAACATGCTGAAATTTATAGGAAATACTAAGATCCATTGCCTCTTAGAGCTGTGAAAATTTCAAACTTCTAGGCTAACACAATCAAAAGATATAGTCGAATATGTCGCAAATTTCAGCAAATTTTCGACATTACCAAATAAATCAAAACCTACGGGGCACTTCCCGTGAACTCAGAATCTTAAAATTTGGCACAAAGTAACTCCTTAGAGCACAAATAAAGGAAAAATTGCGAAAACTATAAATTTTTATTTGCATCATATGAAAAAAATATTTTGAATAATTTTATACCTACTACCCCTTTTCTCATGAACGCGTAAACGTATTAAATTAAAATTCATATCAAATACTCAAGTCTATAATACCTTTAAACTGTAATAAAATCAAACCTCTATGTCAACGCATTCAAAAGAAACAGCAATTTTAGTCGCAATTTTAAACTCGCAAATACTCTCAAAAAATCAAAACCTACAGGGTACTTCCCGTGATCTTAGAATCTTGAAATTTGGCACCAAGCAACTCCTTAAAGCACAGATAAAGGAAAAATTGCGAAAATTGTACATATTTAGTTACATCATAAAAAAAAATATTTTTAAAAATTTCATACTTACTACCTTATTTCTCATGAACGCGTGCAGGTATTAAACTGAAATTCATATCAAATACTAAGGTCTACTATACCCTTAAACTGTAATAAAATCAAACTTCTATCTCAACGCATTCAAAAGAAACAGCAATTTTAGCCGTATTTTTTAACTCGCGACTACTCTCAAGGGAATCAAAACCTACAGGGTTCTTGCCGTTAACTCAGAATCTTGATATTTGGTTCGCAGCAACGTCTTAAATCACTGGCACAGGAAAAATTGCGAAAACTGTAAATTTTTAGTTAGATCATATAAAAAAATATTTTTAATAATTTTGATTCCTGAAGATATTTATTTTTAATTCCTGAAGAACGCGTACAGGTATTAAATTCAAACTCATATCAAATACTCAGCTTTATAATAACTTTAAGCTGTAAAAAAAATCAAACCTCTATGTCAACGCAATCAAAAGAAACAGCAATTTTAGCCGCATATTTTCAAACCGCAAGTACTCGCAAGGGAATCAAAACCCACAGTATATAATATTCTACCCACTTTTTCTTAGGGTTCCGTAGAAACCCGTAGGTTTGTACGGAACCCTCGGTGCTCGAGTCCTACTCGTACTTGACCGGTTTTATTTTTTAATAAATGTACTTTTTTATTTGTATTTCAGTGCTAATATCAAGTGAAACTGTAATTTTCTTTGGTTGCAATAAAGAGCGCTCTATTCTATTCTACATTTTCTTTCTTTTGTAAATACGAGTATAATTACGTCTTTTCTGATACTAATAAGATCAGCATAATACTTAACCCTTTAAGCAACACGATGGCACGAAACATATGACTTCCACCGAGGCGGTTGGGCCATTTCGCAGCAGCCACGGTGCCCCTGTGCCGCGGGCCTTTTTCAAATATTTACGCTTTTTCGATACAATTTGGCCGAGCTGAGCCGGTTCGAGCGTGAAAAGTTGATGCTACACTCATTGCTGTGTCAGTCGAACGTTGAATCGCTTTTTATACAACTGATCACTGAAAATATATTTTTATTTATTTATAACCATGTTATTTCTGTTGACATGTCAATGTTGTTTATTTTTAAACCTTTTTTTATTTACGCTTCTCGAATCTTACTGTATCTACAGTCTACAATAGCGGCATGCATGTATTGGAAACCGAAAGAGGAAATGTCATACATTCTCAACAGTAAGCTAATTATTTTTTTTTAATCCTTTTAATTTGAGAATTCTTCTATTAGTTTTTTTTTTTTTGAAATGAATGAATGAAATATTTATTCATGTATAAACATCTTTGACAAAACAAAACAACCAACTATAAAATGGTAATTTTTGGTGCGGGAACACATTTGTTTACAAAAAGGGATAGGTACTCGTTGTTCAATCTAAGTATATCTACATATGTAATATCCATCGTCTTATGACACTGTCATGTAATTTCATCTAGAACCATTTTACTTGCTCATCAAACTCAGTAGCGATCGTCAATTCAAACAAATGACAAAACACCTCAATGACAGCCGACAGCCACGTTTGACCATGGCACAGTCTGAGCCAACAGCTACGGTTTGCGCAAAACATTAACAATGCCCCGCTAAGGTAATTCATCGCGGAAAATATAATCTTTACTAGGAATGGATAATACCTAGTACTAATACATAGGTTGTTATAGCACTGTTGGTTTGATAGAAGTGGGTTTATGTACACTTATAATGTATGTATGTTGTAGTCTAAGTTAAATCAATAACGTTTGTTGTTTACATTTTTAGGACAATATGGAACATAATATTAGACACTTATCAAAGTAAACCCACTTAATAGGAATATCCGAATTTTATTAAAAAGGATATATTTAAATATATTGTTTTAGCGCTTTTTTACTCTCTAAGCATTTGATGTAAGAGTGCGACGCGATATTTTGGCGCCTTGTGTTTCGTGTGTCGGAACTCGTAATTTTATTGCTGAGACTAAATCTGTCTTTCAGCCATCTCTTTGAAATTGTAAATGGTATGTTAATGTGGCCAGTCTAAAAATACTATATAATAAACTAAATTACACCTATATTTTTGTATTTTGTTTATGGAAGGTCACAAATACATTGTGTAAAGGCCCCTTATTCATAATTAATACGAAACCTCAAAAGCATTTCTTGAGAATTGGACAATACGTGTCCATGAGTAATAATTGTAACACACACTTAAAAAAAAATCTAAAAACAAAAAAAATCTAATCATTTCTATAAAAAACATAATATTATTATTACATTTCTGGGTTTCGTACCTTTAAAGGTAAAAACGAAAACCTTACCTATAGGGTCACTTGGTTTTCCGTCTACCTATCTGTCAAGACCCATTTACTCCTGAACCCGTAGAGTTATCGAATTGAATGTTTTATTTGTTTATGTCATAACGACAGTATTTCCAATAAAAGTGCTAGAATAATCACGATTTTCCATCAACATAACAAGCATAAAACCGTACCCCCAGTTACCCGCGCCGCGCCGAGCTAACTAGCCCAGTAGGTAAGTCCGTCGGATGCTAATTGTGCCGCGTTAGTATGGCAGTGCCATCGGTACACCCATACTCGCTAATGGGTGCTGCACGTAACTAGGTATGTGTGTCGTATGGTGGCTCTATCGATTGTTGTATTGGGAACAAGTATTTTAACTCGCTGTCACTAAAAAGAAGCCCTGTCACCAGCCATATTTTAGTTGTAATTAGACTTTTTTGCAATCGTATCAAAGTCGATAACATTCAATACCAAGACAAGGTATGTCCTGAAATATAAGTTATTGCTACAAAGGCTGCATAACTGCACCATAAATTTGTTATGGGAAATGCGAAAATCGAATTGGAGATTCAGTTTAACATGTGAGATAGTGAACGCCTACTTAGGTCTCTACTCTTCTCTTCTTAAACACAAAAAACAGTACCTATTTACCGGTTTCAATAAGCAATTTCTGTTAAGAAATACCTGTGCGATCTATGAATTTGTTTGTAATACACCTAGTCATATTTAAATAACTAATAGATATAGCATAATCAAAGTACCGGGGGTAGACTTCCTTTGCAGGAGGTCGTCTAGGTGGGTACCCCAACAGTGCCAGTTATTCTACCGCCTGAGCAGTGATATGCTAACATTACTGTGCTCCTATAGGAGAGCACTGTAGCTAGTGAAATTACTGGGCTAAAAAGTCTTAACATCTTATGACTCTTGAGTAAGAAGCGTTAGTGCATACATCATTGTGCAATCTTAGGTGGCACTGTGCTAATTATGGGCAGCGTTATCCTTTACCATCAGGAGAGCGTTTTGCTCGTCTTCTTACTTCGTTGAATAAAAAAAAAAAAGTAAATATGGGTCATAGGTACAAAATACCTAGCCGTATTAGATACATAGCACATATTAAGTAAATGAAGTATATATCCTCCTTGGCACACTTGCTTACTGCAAATACCCACGCCTCGTGATGAACATAAAATACATACGAGTATTATAATATATTAACACAAAATATTAATACTTAATACCTACATGAAGGTAATAATGTAAGTTAACTAGATTTCAATATTGACGATAATGATTTCGCAAGTTTTCCTTGCCAAGTAACTCCATGCTCGTATATTAGACACTAGCTTATGCTCGCGGTTTTGCCCGCGTGGATAAATCCTTTCGTAGCGGAGGGGTACGTCATAAATTCTATCTACGTTTCAAATTTCAACTCAATCCGTTCAGCTGTTTGGGCTGTGTTTTGATAGATCAGTCAGTCAGTCACACTTTCCTTTTATATATTTAGATAATGTTAGTTGTACGTCCAGCTTATATCTTGAAATCTTAGAGGGTTACCGAATGTGTGCTTCGACCACATATTATGGTAAAAGGCTTATTACGCTGAAAATTATTGTTTATTGGTAATTAAAACGTTACACTAACACTTACATTAATTAACAGAAAGGAATCTAGAATTATAAACGAAATTTTAGCTTTATTAGAAAAGTATGTACTTGACATCTGACTCTTGAGTAAGAAAGTAAGAAGCTTAGGTGCAGTGCTCCTAGAATTTTACATCATTGTGAAATCCTGGGTGACACTGTATTAATTATGGGCAGCGTTATCTCTTACCATCAGGAGAGCGTCTTTTTACTTCTTTGCATAAAACAAATTGAGACCAGAAAACGCAGCTCTTGCTCGTCTTCTTATACCCCATTTACATTCAGCCGAAACGGGTAGGGCAGTGAGCAGGGCATGTATTTACACAAATGCCCTGCCATGGAAAAAATCATTAACACACATGCCTTGCTTGCTATCCTCCCATTTTGGCTGAATGTAAATGAGCCTTTACTTCTAAACATTAAAAAAAATCAGACCACGAAGGAAATCCACAAATTCAAACTCGCATTTAATATTAGTGGCATCTTTTACAGTATATTAGGTTTTCGTATTACAGCAAGCTGCTTGTAAAATTGTCGAACTGGCAATAAGCCGGGAACGTTTCCAATAAACGTTATACAGCCTTCTATGAGTAAACGACTCAATCGGTTCGGGTAATAGACTCTATCAATAAAACGAATGTCGGATAATCGCGTGCATCGTTGCAACCATTCAGCACTCAAAGGCGAGTTGTTGAACTCAATTTCGCGATCAGGCTTGAGAATTGTTCGATCTGATATAATAGGCTGTGAGGGTACTCCTTTGTTGTATGGGCAACGTTTTACTACTTTGTCAATTTTGAAAAAAAAAATTAGATGATTTATTCTATTTTGATGATTTGCTACACTATATACATATATTATGCTTTGCTATTTAGACGTGTGGATAAAAATAGGGATGCTATATATATTTTATCTGACGGAGGTTTTGGATAACTGGATACAATTATTACTTATAATAACGAAAATCGTCCAAAAATAACGCGTCACAATTACTAGCTTGTATGAGGGTATACAAAATACGTATTGTTCGTGTACTTCAGCACATAGCATTGTTCGCGTATGACACCTCTATTTATGTTTTCTCTTTGGTTGCAACGTAACATAATCGATTTCCATTATAATAGCGTGTACGGAAATAGGACAGTTTGAATTGAAAGAAGTTTTATGTAACTTCTTGAAGATAACTTATAAAATATCTTGTAGAACACAGTAAGGTTCTTTGTTATTCTAGCATCATAAATACTAAATAAAACTGTAGTTCAGGAGACGTCACAATGTTCGACGCAACACTTAGCCACTGGAACCATTATGAAAACATAATTAAAAAAAAACAAAGCTAAATATTTTAAAGTATTTGATGATGAAAAAAAATCCAAAAAGAGTTTCTAGGATACGTTTCGTTCTGTGGCCAGGGTAAATGTTTATAATAAATAAGTTTTTGATAGTTTTCTTTCATTATATCTAATATGTTAATAAGAAATGTTGCCGCAGTATGTATCTTATGTTGAAAACTTTAAAAATATGTGAACCAAACTATTAATAGCCGCAATAGAATAAATCTGCATAGTCTGCGGATATGCGGCGAGCGTAACTCTGTAATATCTACAACATATGGATTAAAGACACGAAAGGCATAGACAACACGAGCGAGTGACGTAAGCAAATGCATGGAGCTCTTCTAATTTTAAAGCAAAAGTTTAGTAATACATATATATTATGTTGTTATGAAATATTTCGCACACGGAGACAAATCCTTTTGAGCTTTTAATTTAAATGTGACATTTATCGGAGTCTGCGAGTCCATCTATGGAAAATTAGATATTTTATTACGAATGATCTTTAGTATCAATAGTTATTGATTAATATTTTGGACTGTCCTAATATTGCTTCTATATTCTTCTAATAGAAATTATTATCTATTGAGTATCATAGGTACATAATAAATGTGAAATTACTCTTAAAAATAGCACTGAACAATAAAATTAAAAGAAACCTTTTATGATATCAAACCTTTTATTCAAGAAATTTTAATAAATATATTTTGACGAAGAAAAAACTATATACTTTGTGAAAGTTTGTGTTTGGTATGACTATAATTTAATAAGGGTATTAATAGAAAATCCTTAGAAACCACTTTGATGATTTCTTTACGTTTAATAACGATTACATTTAGTATGAACTATGAACTAAAAGCAGCAGTTTGAACTTAACGCGGTGTCATCACAGTCAAAGCATTATAAAGAAGGTTTAATGGCGGCGCAACACGCGAACTATGTATTACAGGGATGTGTGGTGTATCATACACATAATATCCATTTGTGGTTCGAGAAATTGATGATTTTTGTCCTGTCTAACGTGTTTAGGAAACGATAGAATTATTAAAGGTAGTTGCAAACATCGTGTTGGGTTCTGTTAGGTTTTTGAGTTCAAATCAAAAAACCAGCTAATTTTTTCCTATGTTTGTCAGCTCCCCTATAATTCTATGTAGTACATTTTCTCCAGGGCTTTAGGGCAACTGATAGAAAATGCTATTGTAGAGCAGGCTTTGTGCTGAATAATAAAATCGCAACGAGATACGTGGCTGGTGGCTTACAAAAAGTAAAAGAGTGATTTGAAAATGTTTTATCTATTGATATGAAATTTGTTATTTTGGTGGTTTATCCCCTGCAATACGGAGGGCAATTTCAGCAGGTAAAGCCTGCAATTAGGTAAATGAGCTCTTTTTTTGTTGAGACATTATTTTTTAAATAAATTATGAAAATATTGTAATAAAATGAAAAATATAACAATACTTTTAAATTACTTTAACAAATTTAAACGTTATATTGCTATTGATAAAGTTTATTATCGCGTCTCCGTGGCCGGTCAGTTTGCAAGGCTACGCTAATAGGTACGGAAGGCTTACTTCACTCGTGACCAAGGTACATACATACTGACATAGCACGTACTTAGGTACAAGTTTTATTGCTATATGTTTACCAAGTTAATGTAGAAATATGTATGAAGGTATAGTAAGACTAATGGTTTCGAATAGGAGAACTTCCGCACTACGTACATGTACGCTACGCTACGTAACGAATCGAACTTTTCGCCTCCTCTTCTTTGCGAACCCTTCTTGTTTTGTCTTCTCGTGAGACATTCTGTGTTCTACAAGCTCCACAGAAAGTAGCTGTGGTGTGGATGCATCTTAAGTCTTTCGATAATAATAATTGGGGTTTATACTTCAACAGAATAGCCTGTTTTATTGGAGTATAAACCCCTGTTCTAAGCAGGTTACCCTACTTAGACTGTCAGAATCAAATCTCGATCTATAGTATCTTACGTGGGACTCTATCGATCGCACGATATGACATATTTTGAAATATAATATATGTAAAACAGTACTTGTAGATATAATTTTAAAAGTATTTCCAGTTTCTAAGAAAACAGGTGACTGCAGTACTTACGTTAGTTACCTAGGCTTCTATATAAATATAAATATTATACGGCTTTATTACGTATGTAGATATGTATATAGTAGTTATGTATGTAGGTATACATTGCAAAGTGTAGTGTGTAGTAATGTTGATATCATTATTAGCATACAGTACTGACCTTCAATTTCCAGTGAGTAGGTTTGTGTGCAATAAGGTTAGGTTAGCGAGTCATTAACAATATACACAAATAGATTAACGATCGACACGTATGTGTACAATACCTCAACATCTTATTGATTTTATAAGAATATTTAAAATAGATTTAAAGACATAATTGTGTTTTATTAGATACTAGTTAATGGTTGTCAGTAAAATTTTAATTCTCCTAATGTCCAGTAGATTTTCTCCAGTTCCAGGACAACTGGTAGAAAATGCTATTTTAGCATTAAGTTAGCCCTAGCGTTGTGCTGAATAATAAAATAAAATAATTTTCTATTGGTCCCAATAAAGAGTACACCTGTCTTATAACATATCGTCGAGTAGAAAGAGATAATATTATATCGTTGCTCTTATTGCTAAAAACCGATGTTCCACATTGCACAAATAATTGCACTATAATGTGTCAAATTCTTATTCAAAGAAGTGCTTTTTAACACAACATTTTCAATGTAATTTTCAATGCAATTTTTCAATGCGTATAAATTTGAAATAGCACTTCTCCAGTGGATAAAATCGCTACACGCAGCTAGTTAATTAATATATCTTTAAAATACGCAAACCATGAAAAAACTTTGGTAGCAATTAGGCGCTAAAAGGTTGATTAGTTATAAACTTTAGAAACCAACACGCTATACTCCATGGAACAAGTAGGTACTAAATGTAGAGTCCGTTTTAATATTGCATTTGTTAGCATATCAAAACGTTGCTGACGTAAATAAAACGAGCTGCAATTTAATATTAATCGAAGTCTGTTGTAGTGTCGTAATAATTTTATTGTTTAGTTTCCTTTTGTTATTAATCTTAAACCAATGACAATTATTGTCTTGCTATAGAAGTTAATAGTTATAACTATGATTTATTAAGGACGAATGAGTGTAGAGGGTATTATTATTCTAATGGTGAAATAGACATAAATATATACTAACCTCTATATAAATAGTTCTTAATTAATTGTTCTTATCGTAAAGTTTATGTATATATTTTTATTAATTCAGTAGGAGAGCACTGTATGGATGTTTATGACTCTTGAGTAACAAATGTTGGTGCAGTGCACCTATAATTTTACATCATTATGAATTTCTGGGTGGCTTTTTATTAATTATGGACATTGTTATCTCTTACCATAAGGAGAACGTGTTTTCGCTCCTCTTTGTATAAAGAAAGCTTTGAATCTTGAATAACACATTGGGTACTTTTTAGCGGGTAAAACCGCTGGGCGCAACTTGTACGTAATAAAATAATAATTTAAAATGTCGAACCCGACACACCGCGCCAGACTCATTAACGATCATTAATCTCACTAATTATTGTCTACAACTATACGATTTTCATTCGAAATCAGTTTACAATATAATTACTATTCATACGGGAGCTCAATGTGCCAAATAAATGATGCTAATAGATTAATGCATGCGCGTGCTGCACCAGATTCGAATAAAAAAAAACTAAAATTATTTTATGTTATTGCAATTACGTCATTAAAGAGTCAAGAATTTGGCTTCAACCCTTGATAATCACTTTTTCTGTTCTTGTTGTGAAACACTTCTAAACCTAGTATATCAATGTTTTTGATAAGGGACACATTCTTTACATAATATAAGATATCAATTAGTTCTACTTCATTAATAAGAGCTCTTATGATTTTATTATAAAAAAAATTGGATTACTTTCCTTTATCTTCTCAGATTAGCTAAAAATGTTTAGCTAATATTTTCTACAAACTTTTTTTTATACGATACTCGATAAGCGAATATCATATTTTTTGCGCCATAGGCATCGAAGAACTTAAGAACCCATATTCAAACTCTTTTTATACATTTATGAGAGACTCTATCAGATTAAAAAGCTTTACGTTCCTTTGATACGTTCTTGTTATCTAACAGTCTATAGTCTATAATCCACCCCTAAAATCATGGAATCAAACGAAGCGATCTTATCGCTGCGATATTATGCGCATATTTACAGTAATGTCGTTAAATCTATTCAGGAAACGAGGGCTCTTCGTACCGTTTTTTATTCTGTTCGCGTCGGAATTCGGCGGATGTGCGCCGCAGTCATTAGGACTTTAACGCACCACGATCTATCGAAAACAGAATTTTTTCATCAAGTTTAGCACCGCAATAAAAGCGCGATCGGGACTGTAAAAGTGTGGTGTGTTAACAGCCTTTAGGTCTGGTCCTGTGCCGAACGAAATACGCTCAAAAATAATGTTACATTTTGTTTTATCGCGAGATTACCGATGCGATTTAATACGACGTCGTTAACATTTTTTTGGGGGAAATTGAAATCATGAAATTATTCTGTTCTTTAATGTAACATTTTGTGTAAAAGATTAAGAATACAACAGTAAGAGTAAAATAAAACCTTATTACTGGTTAAAGATTAAAGATGTATCCCGCCGTAAGATATCCAGCTCTCATCTATGGATGTTCTATGTATAATATATAGTACATATATTTAATATCCACAAAAGGTTTGGATGAACTGTGTGAAAGAGGATATGCGTGCTAGGGGAGTGGATGCAGATATGACGGATGATAGAGCAGAATGGAGGAGAAAAACGTGTTGTGCCGACTGCCGACCCTACCTAGTGGGATAAGGGCAGGAAGAAGAAGAAGATTTAATATTCACATTTGCCAGCTTTCAGTAGTGGATTCCAATCTCAAAAGCTTCGATATTTGAATACGTTGAGTTCTTTTAACTCGTTTGTCTCTTGTGAAGTTGTTGTGGCCTTACAACATTTGATGACCACATACTATCAATTATTATAAACTCTTGCCAAAAAAATTTTCATTGTTGAAAATGTGAACTCAAAACTAATCAATAACTCTATTTTAACACCCTCTCAAATTCCGTTCACTATCTCTCTCCGCCTCTTTCTTTTTCCTTTAGTACTCTTCAATATAATTCAAACGTCATACCGACTTCCAGTAAAACATCTTTATCTATTTCATTCACTTAGTCGTAGATAGTGCTCAATAACTAGTGAACCCCGAACACTTTCAATTATCCAATAACACGTTGGCTGCCGGCGGTCCTAGTGACATAATTCACTACATCCGCACACAAACTCTCTCGGCTTAATATTGGCAATATCGCCACTTCTATCCTCACCCCGGCCCTCTAGGCCCCTGGTGTGACCACGGGACAAATAAAAAATGGAATAGCTTTGATCAAATCCAAAATGCATCAAAAATTTACCCAGTTTAAGTTGACCCACTGTATTAGCCACTCGTTTTATTATATTCTTTATCTGGATCCTCGATATATTAAGTTTTGCTTTGTTTCGAAATTTATGAGCACTCATTTTCGTTTTTGAGTAATTTACTACCGCACACAAAAACTCTCTAGGCTTAATATTGGCAATATCGCCACTTCTATCCGCACCCCGACCTCTTAGCCCCCTGGTGTGACCACGGGACAAATAAAAGAGAAACGGTTTTGATCAAATCCAAAAGAAAAAAAGAAAAATACTTAAAGCAAATATTTAAGCAAAGAGACATAGGCAAAGAGTAAAACAAGAATTATTATTTATTTATTTATTTATTTATCATATCACATTGTAGGTGTGTTACAGGTCTTATATAAATAAAGCTTAGTTCAACTACAACCCCGTAGGGGCATTGTGATTACATTATTATAAATTTTATAATAGTCATATTTTTATACATTATGTCATAAATGCAATATCCAATAATAATGGCATAATATAATTGTACATTGAAAATTGAAAAAAAAAAATGAAAAATTATGTTTTGATTCATACAATTATTTTAGTCAGGAATGTCAATTAATTTTAGGATATATTGTAGATAGATTAGAACCAGATATTTTAACAATGCTATTTCATTATTTCCTTATCACATAATGGCCACAACAGTTAATTTGGAAGACCTATTTATTTAGAGCAGAAACAACCCGACCGAAATTAAAGTTTTTTATGTTATTATCGTTCATGTATTCATTTACTGAATAATAGGATTTATTTAATAAAAGCATTTTTAGACGGTTTGCAAAGGTTTTAAATTTGGTTTCAGCTTTAAGCTGCTCAGGTAGCCGATTAAATACCTACTTTAGCAACTCGAAAATAAGGGCTATTTCCTACTATTTTTAATTTTGTATTTGGTAGTACTAATTTATTTTTATTTCGTCTATTATAGTTCTCATTTAGATCACAATTTGATTTAAAGTATTCGCGATTTTTCTTTATTCATTATTTCATTATTGAGTCGCTATGATAGTCTTGGATGCATTCAACATTGAGAATTAGAATAGTTGAAATTACCGGGATACTTTATGGGGACAGGAAATGTGTTATGGCATTTATTCTTAAGCTAACGTTATGGCGAACAATGAAATATCTCTGCCTGAGGAAGTAACACCTGTGGCTGATCTAAAAATAAGTATTCTGTGGCTGTGACCCCAAATCCCCTGAATTATAACGTCATGAATCATTACAGCTTCGTATTTTTACGCGAAATGCGAAACTTATTTATTGGCAATAACGTAGTTGTAACTTTTGTACTTTTGCGTTATTTTTTGTATTTTGGTCTCAAAAGTATTCAGATTTATGCATTAATCAAAATTAAATAATGTTATGAAGCTGGATCGATATGCAAGGAGAAGAAATAAGTGCCTATGAGCCAACGTTGGCACTAACCAAGCCCATTTGGCATTGTAAGACAATGACATAAGACTAGCAACTCCCGTCCCACTGTCAAGAGTAAACTGACATATTATATCAAGACGCTACTTTTGCTACTCGCGCTGTCACATTGCATACAATTTATAGCTACTCCCAATGTCATTGTGCTCTGACAAACGTCAATTACTCTTAACAGTGGAACGAGAGTTGCTAGTCTTATGTCAATCTTGAAATGTGCTATGGGGGCAGCAGGTGAGTTTGCAACCCCTGTTTTATAATAATTTTGGAGGTATACTTTTCATTCCCATACAAAATATCGAATATGTACAATAAAGTTTAAAATAAAATACAATAATATGTAAATTAAATTCCATTACTGTCGGCTGGCGTCCAATCAAAAAGATCTTTTTAATTTTAGTCTCTTGTTTAGACCAACGTTGAAATATAATGTTTCTAGGTAACATAATCGGTTGCTTATTTATTTTATTAAAAAATTTGTCTCAACCGCCGGTGCATTCTAATTTTCTAAAGATAACAATTTTATTTTCGACAGCACGACTAAATCAAAATGCGATGATAAATATTTTATTATGAAACAGGCAAAAATATTTAAAGAGATAATAAATCAGTCGTTTTGTAAACTCATATTTTTGAACTATATTAGAAGGTGAATAGAGAAATAAGTGAGGATATAAGTGAGTTAAATATTTAATATTAAAATGAAATTATTTTAAATGGCCAATTTATTTCAGACGATTATGATATAATAGTGTATCCATCAATTAATAGCTACATAACTTTTAAAAGTACATAACTTTTGATATTATAGTTTTGACTTTGTGTTTTTCTTTGAGAGAATGGGAAAGATTGCAATAATAATAATTGGGGTTTATACTCCAACAGAACAGGTTACCCTACTTACACTGTCAGAGTCAAATCACAATTTATAGGTTGTGTGGCTAACCTATATGTAGCAGTTTCAGGTCGCCGAGATTACTACAGGGCCTGTAACATGACCTAACAATGGAATGTAAAGAGTTACTGTTTACTTCAGCTAAATAGAGAGTAGGAGATAGTTCAGGACAGGGCCAAAAGCCGCATTGGCTTGAATTGATAGGCGAAAAATATATTGTTTTTAGATACATAGAAGGTTAAAGCTTTTCTCAACTTTATTATGTGTAAGGTAAAGATAAAAAACACGTTTTTAGAATTCTCTAAGTACATTTATTTTATCGACTTTTAGTGATGGTTTTCAACCTTACCTATGACCCAATATGGATTCAGGTGGAGTATCTTATAGTGAGAGGTTAATCCTCATTTTGGGTTTACTCACCAACCTAGTCAGTCATGTTACACATTTTCCCTCATTATAGAGTTAAGGGACTTTAAAAAATGTTGGCAATCAAAAGCTTCTTGAAACTACGAAGCGTAAAGCGGTTTATGGGCTATCAAAATGTCGTAAACTCGTGCTGAGAGTAAAAATACACGATCTTAATGAACTGAACCCATTATTTTGATTTTATGAATCAGTTTGCTATGGGATCGATCGCAATAATTTAATTTTAAACGCACGTAGTGTAATACTTTGCATCAAAATCTTAATTATTGTAGAAATGCTTGACGAAAGCACCTACCTGCTCCTATCTCCTATCTCTTTCATCATATTATTTATTTTAGTCGCAAACAAAAAAATTACGTGTCGAATATTTTTTTATTATTTAAATTACGGACTAATTATATATTAAAAAGTTTGACCTTGTTAACTACCCTTTTCTAGGTTAGGATGCGTTCTCATTTTCTCATACTCATAGGCGAGATGAGAATGCACCCTATCCGCCTTCGTCATAGATTGTCACAAACATTCCCCACGTATCACTCCCGAACTATAAGTGTATTATGTACCTACCTATAGTATGTATATTGTATATATCTACAGTTTCCTCACGCAGATGTAATCCGTCATGACGTGCTCTTACGTCACGTGTCGTCGCCGTGTCGGATCGAATTATCCTCCGAAACATCTTACACACAACAATCATACTTAAATACATATATATAGAGAGTTAAATCGCGTGTGAAGTGTATGTTTGTACAACGGTCAACTTTCATTGAGAATTTCGTGTTTGTTTTTACAGTTTAAATGCTTTAGTTTTGGGGAGAGACATGCAGAGGTTAAGTTTTTTGATTTGATAAAATTAAAGAAATAATATTAGTTGAAAGGCGCAACTTTGTCACTCCGTTCGCGTTCTCAAGCCTAACAAATGAGAGATAAAAATACGATGAAGACGTTTTGGAGGAGTTTGATAACGAACACTGTGATACGAAATTTAAATAAATATT
The DNA here is from genome assembly GCA_947507615.1 of Hemithea aestivaria. NCBI lineage: Eukaryota > Metazoa > Arthropoda > Insecta > Lepidoptera > Geometridae > Hemithea > Hemithea aestivaria. The sequence goes on from OX382330.1 coordinate 15,604,637, forward strand.
ACGTAGATACATTTAAGCCTTTTATACTGAGGTCAGACTTCCGTTATTCTCATCCTGAATCTGTCAGCCCTTAAGATAAAAATACCGTATTTTTATTGACTAAGGTCGTCGATTCCAATCTCATGCTCTACAAGTTTTTTACACTCTTTTTTCCAAAAACAAAGAAAATATCAACCATTTTATCTGCAACCAAGGATCATTCTAACATACGAAAGTGGGTAAAAACTTTGATTTTATTTATTCAGTAAGGTGTCAAACCGACTATTAAATAGGTACGAGTAGGTATATCGTTGTATTTAGAGATCACACATCATCACAAGTCCCAAAGAAGACCTTTCCGTTCCAAGTTCCAAGTGGCGAACTGAATTCGTCACAGATTAGCCAGCAGTTAGTACATTCGCGAGTCTCGGCCAGATTGCCAAGGTGGGCGTGCCGACCAGACGTTGATTGATACGGTACAATGCTCGTATACTGTTGATATCATTATCTATTTGATGAACTAGACACCGCCGGATGCGACTACGCTTCAAATTGTTGACTGTATACTACGTCACAGTGTGCTATTAATCATAGCGTTATTGAATACGTAAGGGAAGGGAATAGACCTGATGAGCGTACAACGAGCCTAAAAGGTTGTCCAAATTACAGTTTAAATGTTCGTTTTAACTTACAAGTAAGACGCGTTTGTTAACAACATTTTATTAAACACTATGCAAAGGAAAAAACATCAGTACGAGTACTAGATGGACTTATGAACTTCTAAATGTGTGACCTTCTCTAGAAAGAGTGCATTTGCCGCAGTTATTCGAGCGCATTCACTAGCGCGTAGGTCGAAAAACAAGATGCTCATACATATGTACATTGTGTCTTCAAGCATCGCGCGATATTGACTCGGGTGCTAACTTTCAATTTGACATAGAAAAATAAATTACATTGAGTTAAAAAAAAAAATAAAACGACCGATCTATACTTATCAAGTAGTCTATGGTAGAAAGTATTCAAAATTCAAGGATGTAAAGTGCCACTCGTATGTCTTACTCGTGTTATCCCGTACCTCTCAAGGTGTTTTGTTACTCTAACAAATTATAGTCTCTCATTTGGGGAAATTCTTCTTAGAATAAGATTAAGCAGTCAAAGAATACGATCTTGATTTAGTATTTTGATGTCACTACAGTTACATAATTAACTAGCTAAAGAAGGTTACTGAAGAAATCCTTTCTTAATGAAAGTTTACATCTTGATTTCTTGATTCGTCAATCACTATCTAGAAGTGAAATTTCGACGCAATACGTTAAAGCTGAATTGAGCTGTGCGTCAAAATATTAGGCAATTAACAATTCCTTTTTCCTTTTATACACTTAGATCGTTATTAAATCAATTAAAGTTTTTTTTGTTCGTGTGTGTTGAGCCATTTAGGCGTGAAAAGGTACATTATTATAATTAAATCCAGGTAGGTAGTAGATAGTCTTATTCTACCTGATCCATAGAGAAAGTTGGTAATTGTATAAAAAGCGCAAGCTTTTTTCACTATGTTGCAATAACATTTTGTCCTCTATTGTCAGTGCGATGAGATTCTATCGAAATAGATCTATCACTCGTCAGTTTTGCGCGGTGTGTGGCAAAGCATCTAGTCCATCTGTTGTAATTTTTACAATGTCTTCATCTATCTACTATTAGCCCGCTATCGTGCTAGGCTATCAAAAGATTCACGCAAGTAAGTACCGATCCCGTTAAAAAAATATGGAATACAAAGTAGGCTATGTGTTTCACTACCGTAGAGTTTCCAACCTGTATAGGCCTACCTATACAGGTTGGAAACTCTACGGTACAGTACCTATACTGTATCTATATTCGCAATCAGTTTAATGTTTTTTTTTTCATAAAATGTTAATAAATACACATAATACAGTTCACATAGTTTCAGTTTCTCATACAAATTAAGCGCTTAGCAAAATAACCACTGTATTTGTAATATTTGTACGTGTAGCGTCTACTCTCCTCAAATTTTCATCAATGCAATAGATGTCATTTTAGTAATAAACAACATTCAAGCCACCCTTAAAATAACCAATCAGCCGTGTCTAAAGTCTGCCCACCGCTCGAAGATTGACATCCGACGTCCCACATTACTCCTGCATCGGCATTCGGGAACACCACATCTCTAGCACGTTAACTGACATCACTATTTATAACAACCACCAGTTTACCAAGACCCCCCGACACCTGAACAATACCCACACATTGTCCAACAAAACAAAAGCTTCCGAGACCACGGTAAGCTGGACGTGCGAAAGCCCCGACTACTAATGACCTATGCGTCATGTTATGTTATTTTTTAAGTATTTAAAGACAATGGCACGAGAAACAATACATGTGGTTGTTTTTAATGGACTGAGGCGTTGAAACAATATTTATTGTTGGTACAGAGAAATGTGCCACATTTCACTAATTATGTAACTCTAGTTAAACTTGCACTGCCATCTATCCATCGTTACCTAAATTCTAATGAAATAAATCAAATTGTATTTAGTATAATTTTGACATGTATTAGTATTATTGCCGCTGTCATTAATATAATTCTTGTCACGACTCTTGGCCTCAGTAAAGTATTTGTCACCTACCAGATTTATAATGCCAAGTTCATTTTCAGGTTTAATCTTTTATTGCTATTACTCTCAGAACTAAGTGATGTACCTACATGTAAGTTAGCCACACTATCTGTAACTGTAATTCATCATCAGCCTTCAATAGCGTACTGGTGTGTATAGGCGTCCCCCATTTTTGGCTTCAGCCTTCAGGTTATGCCATTCTCCCCTGTCTCTTACTGCTCTCGTCCGCCCATTTCCAGCCACTCTTCTGATGTTTTCTGTCCATTTGGGTATCGGTCGACCTGGATTTCCACATCCTAATCTAGGCCACCATTACACTAGTAAACCATTCTGTGTGACTTGATAAAAAGATATTGTAATTATCTGTCTTTAAACTTTAAATATAATCATAATTATTAAAATAGGTAACCTTTTATTTCTTAATAATATTCATATCTACGTATGTATCTAAAAATGGCCTCTTAACTGTGAAATGCCCAAATAATATTAAGTATAAAACGTTTGTGCCACAAAAAAACAATCTCCTCTACAGAAACTCTATCAGGGTTACCAGACGTAGAATCATTATAATCGTTTATATGAAAAGACTAGAATATTGGAAAAAAATCACGTCGATTATAATGTATGTAACATGACAACTTGAAAGCGTAGCAATAGGTCTTACGATAATATTTCATCGTACGATAGATATCGACAATTCACTCTCACTCATCTGGCAACCCTGCTCTCCACAAACATGCGATTTCTGTCTCCGCGTTTATCTTGAATCTTGATACCGTTTATCAGTGAGTAACGTCACAAGCAGCAACACTGTACATGACGAGTGTGGAATAATGAAATGGTTGGTATTTGCCTAGGTCAAGTGCTGAATGATACGCTACTCGTAGTGCAGTAAGGCGTATTCAACGGTCGGTCAAGGCCTCGACCACAATCGGTGCGAAACGCAACGTAATCACATGTTGCAAGTAGATCTTGAACTATGCTCATTACTATTACAGTTATTTGACTAACAACTGATTTTATAATAATATATTTTTTTATGGCTCCTAAAATCAATGATAATTTTCATATTTTAAACCCCTCTTTATTTAAGGTAGCTCTTAAGGTAGGCAGACTTTTTGTAATGCGTTGTCCCGCTGTCCCGCTCGCGTTTGGCACCTATTAGCTATTCAGACGATGCGATGTTCATCGGCTGACCAGGAGAGGGTGTCGCTAATTCTAATAAGGCATTCGTTTTAAAAATTACGAACGTTGATATTTTTTTTAAACCGTGTTCACCGCTATCACATGAATACGCGCTAGGTCATCATCGCAATGCGTCGCATCGTCAAGCGATGACGCTGCGTCCAGTTTTTCAAAATGTTTGTCCACTATTATACCTGCTGAAAAGCCTTTTTTTATTTAAGGGTTTAAGCTACCAAGAATCAGTCCAATCGGTCCAGAAATAGCAACAAACACATATTCACACATGCATTCTCACATCTATTCTTAAAACTTTCGAGTTTATAATATTAGTAGGATTCAGATTGCCCTGCATCATTGAAATTCGTACATTGTGCTCCCTCGTCGTTAGCACAACGCGTAAACTTCAATAGGCTTTCAAAGCTGAACGCGTTTCCATTCTAATTACAATGCAATGTAAGCTCTTAAACTATGAAACAAAGTAGTTTCTGATCGATCGAAATAGGTTGTGCAAACGACTGTGACGACCTTTGGTAATTTAGATCTTCAATAGGAAGACCTACGTAACATTTAACAAACTAGGTTCACTCAAATAGGTTACCATATATCTAGAGCACTGTTCCGTGCCATCTTCACGTACAATCGACAACACAATATTGTGTTACGAAAACGTGTTTTGAATTATTAACAAACTAATTCAGTAAAGCGATGATGGATACAGTCTTTCATTATTCAATTTCACACAGTCGTCTTTGATCTTTCAACTATCTTAAAATAAACCACGGAAATGTATTAGAAAACCACAAAAATACAATATAGTTTTGTATAGAGAAAGCTATTTTTACAGTTTTAGCAGAAATGTGATATATTTGTGGAAGTGGTCAAAGTAGGGACCAAACTTGATTGGTAAAAATGTGGCCATGAAGTCGGCGACGTGTCGTCAATTTTATTTAAAGGTTAATATATTACTAAGATTAATAATAATACTTTAAACTCAAAAATAGTAATTTATACCTAGTCAGGTCATAAATTCTGTCACATGTTTTATATAAAATTATTGGAACAAGTTTATTTATTATGTAACCATTTATATACCAAAATGAACTTAACAAAACATAGATTCTTATGACAATAAAGTTTATTCAAAATGACCTCCGTGATTTTGAATACAGGCCTTCAATCTGCGCGGCCAGTCGTCTATCGCAGCACGAACGAGGTCCATGTCAATATCGGCTGCTGCCTTAATCAAGGATGTCTTGAGTGACTCCAAATTGGGATGAGGCTTTGAGCACGCCTTTTCCTTCAAGTGTTGCCATATCTTGTAATCTAACGGACTCAAATCTGGACTGGAGGAGGGCCAGTCTTCGTGCCGGATGAAGTCGATTTCACGCGCCGCCAGCCAGTCTTGTGTGCTCTTCGCTCTATGAGCTGGCGCCGAATCTTGTTGGAATACCCAGTGCCTGTTATTGAACATGGTATGAGAAACAGGTTCCACAAGGTTCGTCAGGACTGTATTTTGATACACAACTGCATTCTTTTTTACACCTTTCTCACAAAAATGTACCTCTGTTAAGCCCCAATAAGAAACTCCCAACCATACCATGAGCGAGGATGGAAAATGACCTCGTTGGACACGCGGAATACGGTTGCTCGCTTCTTCACTACTGTGTGCGTACACCTTATCATTTTGTTTGTTGTAGTTCTCTTCTACGGTAAAAATTTTTTCATCCGAAAAAAGAATTTCTCGATATTTTTTTCTCGCGTACCGCTTCAAGAAAGCGCGGCATCTCTTCAGTCTCAGGTCCATTAGACGAGCATTTAAACGATGTCCTGTTTTTCTTCGATATGTCCGAAGCCCTAAGTCTTCATTTAACACCCTTTTCACCGTGGTTCTGCTTAACCCCATCTGAAGGGCCAACAGTTTCTGCTTACGTTTGGGATTTCTTTGAATTCGCGCCTTCACAGCTTTTATCACTGCTGGAGTCCTAACAGACCGAGGGCGACCACTTCTTGACCTGTCATCTACACTAGAGTCTTCATTGTATCGTTTGATGGTACGATAAAGGAATCTTTTGGTTATATTCAAATTTTTCAGTATGTCAAAAATTTGAATTGGCGCGTAACCGCAACGATGCAACGCAATAACTGCAACACGGTCTTCTTTAAGCGTCCACTCCATATTTAAAAATGAGTAAAATTCTAAAAAGTATACATTTTTATTTTCATGAACAATGCGAAATTCGAATTCAATAAACTTTTTTGTGGCCAGCATTCTAAAAGAAAAGTTTTTACTGTGTGACAATACTTATGACCTGACTAGGTATAATGCCATATTAATATAATCAATACCTAATAAGTAACACAACATGCATATACATAAAATCAGGCAATATTTATATAATGAACCCATAATATTAAACATATAACATAATATTATATGCGATTGCCAACTGCCATCATGAATATCCATAATTATGATAAAAACATAAACTAAAAAAATATGATTCATGATATTTAATAAACAAGCATCAAGAGCTTATATTTAGTAATAAACGTCTCGCTAAAGAATGCTAAAACTGTCAACTATTTTAATCGCTTTATTTGCGAGGATCGGTATAAATAAAAATATGTATGATGTAATAAAGTGGCATTTACACTGGGGCAATTGCACTGTCACGTTTCGGAAGGCTTATAGAATAATAATATACTGCAGTACATAATTATGTAGTTGTCCTAACACTCAATATCGTATAAGCTATTAAAGAAATAACGTTACCATTACTTTGGTAACTTTATTCAGCTTCATGCTCTGAGTTCTGAATCCAAATTTTCTGGTTTGAGCAGGATATCTGTCGTTTACTCGTATGTACCATATTGACATCTAAATGGTACTTTTCTAGACATCTTACGTGATTCATCGTCGACCGCATCTGCATTTTCCATCAGCTGGCATCGTTTACCTTAAGATAAGAAACTCTTTATTGATCTTCTTATATATCTTCTAAATATATAAAAGGAAAGAGTGACTCATTGACTGGTCTATCAACGCACAGCCCAAACTACTGAACGGAATCGGTTGAAATTTGGAATACAGATAGGTTTCATGACGTAGACCTCCGCTATGAAAGAGTTTTGCCACGCGGGAAAGCCTGCGAGCATAAGCTACATACAAAGTAAAATTTACAAACACAAAAATTAAAACCAAAGTACTTGAATTGTAAAAACGCTCCTATCTTACGAATATGATAAACGTGATAGTTTGTAAGAACGGATGTCTGGATGTATGTTTGTTACTCTTTCACACCTAAACGGGTGGACCGATTGAGTTGAAGTTTGGTATAGAGATAGCTTCTGGAATAACACATAGGCTATAGTAGTACAGTGGGTAAAACTGCTGGGCGCTGCGAGTATTATTATAAATTAGTAATTTTAAACTTGTATGTTTAGTGGCCGCACACGGTCGTCGAGGTGCGACTCAATTCACGAGTCGCGTCACCCGGCTAATGGACACTTCCTGAGCCGCGATTAGTTCTAATTCTAATGTTCGGTGAAATTGTTTACCAACACTTTAGAACTGCTTTTTGAATGTACTGATTTCAAAAGTGAAATTATCTGTTTTTTAGTTACCTCTAGTATTATATTGTTATAAATAGGTAGATATTATAGTATATTGTTTCTATTCTTGTAATTTGGTAAACCTACATTCAAAAGTAATTATATTCTATCCTATTCTATCTTTTAATATAAAAAACATCTCGTGGCGTACCTACTACATGATATACCTACTCGTAATAGGCAATTTTATTAGTAAAAGCAAAATTTTGAATAACCCGACGCGACTATTATCGCACAAAAGTTTTGAGTTAATTTTTAACCCCCGACGCAAAAACGACGGGGTGTTATAAGTTTTACGTGTCTGTCTGTCTGTGTGTGTGTGTGTGTGTATGTGTCTCTGTGGCATCGTAGCTCCCAAACGGATGAACGGATTTTGATTTAGTTTTTTTTGTTTGAAAGTAGAGTTAGTCGAGAGTGTTCTTAGCTATGTTTGGTGAAAATCGGTCCAAGATGGCCGCCGCTACAAAATGGCGGATTACTTTTTTCTTCCACGACTCAATATGGGTATCAAATGAAAGGGCTTAACGAGTAGAATACAGCCCACTATATAAAATTTAAAATCCAAGATGGCCGCCATCAAAAAATGGTGAATTACGTATTGCGCTGGGGGTTTTTTAAAATTTTTAATTTAATTCACTTGTAATCAAATTTGTTAATACGTACCTACCTAATGTTTATACCTCTACACATAAGATGCAATCACAGAACTCGGGCAAAATGCTACTCCCACGATATAATACAAAGTGACTTTCTTTTTCAACAAAAATTACGTGTCTATTTAATCATAAAACACACAGAAAAAGTGGTAATAACTAATGTTTTATTAACGACAATAAATTAACTTAATTGTCTAATCTAGACGTCTAGTGTTAGCCCATTGACAAAACTGAGCTGGCAACAAAACATTTCAAGGTTTTATAAAAAGTTGCCAAAAATACGAGCTTGGTCTCGCACTAGTGATCTAGTTTCTTGTAACCTAGTATGTTTAAAAATATTTTCTATAATTAAGTAGGTAACTAATTAGGGACAATTTTGCAAATATCTAAGTGGGCATATTAAACCTAGCTTACGTATTCAGTAAGTACCTACATAATTATAATATGTTGATTTTAAGTAACATTCTAAACTACAAATATATTATTAAAAATACCGTAGTTTTTTTTGTAACGGATGGATGTTTATTACATAGAGGTATATAAAATTAAAGCTTTGACTGATTGAATGATCTATCACCTCAAAACGCTAAACAGCCCCTCAAGCACAGACGGTGCGTAGACTTATCTTGCTGTCAAGTCAACTGTCATCCAAGCATCCCATACATTCACAAAAGTACAATGTATGGGATGACAATTCTGCTCTTGAAGTTTCGTCGGGATCCCATGTGTCATGCTACGGCCACTGATTTGTTGAAATTTACCACAGAGACAGATATAATATAGTTACGTTGTCATCTGCTTAGTAAGGATTTTTCTACGCGAGCATAAGTTGTCTCCTATAGAATAACTATTGTAAAATAACAAAAGAGAATTGCATCGAATAGTGACCGAAAATGCGTCGGTTGGTCACAGTGGCGCGTTGTTTTCGTGATTTATTATTAGTTTACGTTTATTTTAGTTATAGTCGACGTATGCACACTTCGCTGCAATAATAACATCAGCTGTTTTGCTGTTTTATGAGAGTGGACACGTCTTATAGCCACTATTGTTGTTTATATTCGCACAAAAAGTTATGGTTTTTGTGATTTTAATTGGATAGGTTTACAGTTTACATCCATACAATTTTACGATTTTTAAATCAGATTCTTGTCGCAGTTTAATCTTCAACATCATTGTTCATCAAAAATAAAAAGGATATAGTAAATTCATGAAACAATTCAAAATGCCCATAAATGGCATTATCTCCTGATGATAAGCTTAATTTAATTTATTCTTTTATTTATTGTATTTCGTAACTTATTGCTAGGACCGATTTAATAGTATAAAGTAAGTGCAGAATTTAATATTTAACTTTGCAGCATAGCAATGTGAAGAGATAAAATATTATAAAAATGCAACAAGTCAGAAACATTCCAACCCTTAACATTAGCAATATAAAAATGGTTAGATTCTTTATTTTTTTAATAATTTTTGCAGTCGACAGTAAATTGTTAACCAAATCATTTCGACATACAACAACAGCGTTGTTTAAAATAGTTATAGCATTATAATGGTACAAGTGTGGCCCACACTCGGTTATGGGCCATAAAACATGGCCTAGGTCGGACGGGAAATCGTTACTTCTCCACCAAATTAAACTATTTCAAGCTTAATCACTAATACACATAAATTATTTTAATTTGGCTTAGGGTTTTCGCTTTTCGCTAATCTTTTGTTAAGCTACTGAACGCGTGCCTACTCTATGAACGAATATCTCATTATTTAGTTTTTTAATATTGTCGAATAACTAATCTATTTCACATTGACTTACTATGACTATTTGCTAATATGGGAACCTGCATTTCTTAATGTCAATTTGAGAAAGTGAAAGTACCTGATCCAATGTTTTAATTTTTAATAATGTGTCATTAATTTTTATTTTCTTCTTACAGGTAAGTTCCGCAACCTTCTAGCAGCTATGATTGTTGAGGCTTTGGTGAGATTAGATATTATAAGTCAATCAATAGATTTAAATATTGCTGACAACGAAATACTGCTGTTGGAGTAGACGAGTTCTCGAGTGGATACCACGTCTCGGTAAACGTAGTGTGCCCATGGGCGAGATGGGGCGATGATATCCGGAGGGTCGCTGGGGGTGGGTGGAGAAGAAAGACGGAGGACCGAGTTGAGTGGCTTGCAATGGGGGTGGCCTATGTCCAGCAGTGGACTGACATAGGCTGATGATGATGATGTTGATGATGATTGCTAACGTTGGCAATACCTCTAGTGGACACGTTGGCAATACCTCTAGTGGACATCTATAGGTGACGGTAACCACTTAACTTTAAAAAGACCGTTTGCTTGTACGAGTATGTCTGTCGCTGATATACAAAAAATATGCATAAGTGCATAATATTTTCGTATTTTTGTTTAAGAACGATGAATACAAATCTCTAAACTCTACACTAAATCTATTCCCGTAACATAAATCGTAAAACGTAATGTAAAACGGTAAAAATCATAAATATAATGCGTTTTAAAAATATTACAGTTCATCACTATTTTTACGATTCGGCGGTAAAAGCTGTCAAACAAACTGACAAGTAGGCAGTTAGCAGTTAGTAGATATTTGAAAATAACAGTTCACTTGCCATCCATTAACTGGACAGATAAAATAAATAAATATTAGTATTATGTATGTTTACGCCACTTTGCTTTGGTGTGTAATAATATAGGTAAAAGAAATGATGATGTACGAGGATGTTTTATTAATTGTAATATACCTATTATATAAAAAGTTACTTTTTTACAATTAAATAATGCTGAGTTATAAAGAAATGTGTGACATAAAGCAAAGTAAGTGCATAGAATTAAATGCTATCATAATATATATTTTTGCAGTCGCTTATGTGTGTGTTATCTACATACATATATACAATTTCCGAATAGACCATCTTAGTTCCTAAAATTACTAGTTTAAAGCTGTTAACACTACTATAGAAAAACTAATAAAAATTATAATTTTGAACATAACTGTAAAGCCGAACGAATAATACTCTCCGACAACTTACATTTGCTTCCATTTTTTTTTAAGTAAAAATACTAGCAAGAATTAACGCAGGCCATAATCAGTACAGTGCCAAACCAGCATTTTACATGAAAAAATTCTTGGTGCATTACACACTAACGCTTCCTACTCAAGATTCATAAGATGCTAAAGATTCTTCAGCTAAGTAATTTTACTGACTCATATTGCAACCTTATGAAAATTAGGTACACTTAGGTGTATTAATTTGAAACCCAATGATATTTTATACTCGAGTAAAATATCATTGTTGAAACCTAAGTATACACTACACACCTACATTAGACCATACCTATAATATGGTGTGTAGTTTATTGTCTCCGTTGGTCGACACGAATTCCCATCGCCATAGTGTCCGCAGGTTATTGATCCTTGCGCCCTTAGTTAATATTCTGTGCGTACGCGCACGAAGCGACGACGAATACGTATCCGTTCGTACTGTGTACACGTAGCTTTATAATGTGAATGAAGATTTATTTATACGAACACTTTTGACGGATCAAGATTGATTTGTAAGGTTTGTTTTACATGTAGTTTAATGGAGAACGTTCAAAGTTGGTACCTGTAGCGAAATAGTTTATATTTTTTTAAGTTTTTGTTATTATTACAATATATTATTATGCTTCCGAAATGTTGCCTTTATAACTAAGCTTAAATTTAATACAAAAGATCTTAATTTACAATATCAACTAAACTTAAATCTAATCGTAAACAAGTAACCCTCCTCCCAATGTACTCGAGGCAAAGGTGCCCATTACGCTGGCTGCGTGTAGTTCAAGTGCAATAAATATTATATCTACTTGTGCATTTTGAAGTTTCAAGGTCCATATAAAGTCATGTAGGTAGTTTGCTAAAGCTCTATTTAATAGGTGAGCCCACTTAGTGCAAAAAGTGTAAATAATTTTAAATTCCTAAGATACTTTGACTCTTGAACGGAAAACAACAAGCATGAGGCAATAAATTCAAACGATGTTGAGGGACAAGTGACAGTCCATAATAATTGCTCGAAAACAAGACGCCGCCTTCGAAATAACGCTTAACAACTCTAAAGACCTTTAGTTAAATTAATTATTTAGTTAAATCATTCATTAATTCAATCACCGTTGCCTTTCAAAACACAACGTGGGAGTATTTTGGCCCTCGACTTCTCTATAGGTGCCTACTTGGTGCGTACTCTGTTTATTCAATTCTAAGGAGCGCGAAACTTGGAAATCCCTCTCGATCCGTCAAAAGTGTTCGTATTACGTAATTATTAACATAAAGGAATCGTTTCCATTCATTTCATTTATTCAGTTACGAATTGAAAACATCTAGATGAAAAGGGGCCGAATGTCGAATGACAAATGAAGGAAATCCTTGGTTTACAAGGCGCTGCGATAGAGGAGCTGTGTTTAATATGAAATGAGGTTACGCGAGCGCTCGGTTTTACATATTCCTAAAGGATAACGGTTGGTCAATGACCTTCGAATTTTTTATTGTGGTCTTAAAACGTGACATATTATAATACACACTACATACTACTACTTACTACATATTAAAACGACTGATATTATAATTATCAGTCATTTTCTCAGAAAACATTTGGCGCTTAAAATATATCATATTTATATATTAATTAATTAGTTACTACTAGCTAGTGAGCTAGTAGTAAGTGAGCTTAGAGTTTTATCCGCAGAAAAGTAGGCAAGCTTTACACCGCGGTAAGCTACCTTTATTTCGAATTTCAGCTCAATCGGAGCAGCCATTTATTCTTGAAAATGTAACACACATTTACACATACATAATTTCGCGTATAATAGCTATCAGTAGGATTTATTTAGGACTAACTGCGCCTAGCGGTTATATCCGCTTTACTGTAGCCAATGTGTTATTCCAGGGTCTAAACTCTATACCAAATTTCAACTCAATCGGTCCACCCGTTTATGCGTGAAAGAGTAACAAACATACATCCAGACATCCATACAGTCTTACAAACTTTCACGTTTATAATACATATTAGTAAGATTTATTGCGTAAAGTTAGGATATTATTTTTCGAAGCAGCATTATAGGTATTTTTGGGACAATCATATCTCGACATTCGAACCATAAGGTCGGATGTATGATTATAATAAAACTATCGCATCGGCCCTTATAGGTCTTAAACTTCAGGTCAAATGTCAATTCAATGACAAAGGCTTAGTACATCTTTGTAAATAAACGGCATAAACTCACTTGTATTTACTTCGGTTTCGTGCCGACCGTTTCGATCCTGTACGAGGATCTTCAGGGAGTAGCTGCGGTAATAAAGGCTAAAAGGCCACCTTATTACACCTGGCTAAATTTAGAAACCTAAATTTAGTCGCCACTGAATTAAGTCAAGTGTAATCACATTTAGCATCCTAAATTTAGAAGAAAGTATCGTTCATCCTAATTTAGATTCTGAATTTAGTGACTAAATTCAGCCAAGTGTAATAAGGCTTTAAGCTGGGTAAAGGCTAAGTATTTAGCTAATATAGTCTTATATCAAAGTTGTTACCTATCAATTGGTACTGTTAAATCGGTTCTCAGTTTCTCAAGGCAACGTATTTTGCATAGCGAAACTCGGGCTAATGTCGAGACGTGATTCCCGATCCATTGTGTTTGATGTCGACTGAGGCGCAAATTTAATTATCTGGAAGGCACTAATCAACTGCTAATGAAACCTAGCTTAGGAGAACTGTGGTTTCTTAGTCTATTCATAGGTACTGGTTTGATGACATTGATTTCGCCGAAATTTTTAACTGAGTTAACATTATGAGTTGGAGTTTGCGTTGGTGCAGTGCACCTAGAATTTCACATTATTGTGAAATCCTAGATAGCATTATTATACAAATTATGGGCAGCGTTATCTCTTAACATCAGGAGAGCGTCTTGCTCGTCTTCTTACTTTTTCACGTAAAAAAGTGAGGATTGTAAATTCTATTTGTGTGATAAGTAATATTGTTGGAACTGCAAGAAGTTACATTGGCATACGCTAAAATATACCAATTTTCAGAAAAGTCCTAGCATTTGTCTCAAACCATTATTCTGACTAAGCATTCTTTTTTATTGGCTTACATTTAGTCCAAATTTGGGTGCATATTTCATAAAAATTGGTTAAGAAGTTTTTAAGATATACACCCAGTGACAAAAGGAATTCAAGGAAAAAATAGTCAATAAAAACAAGTTGTCATCTCTGCATACTAAAATCGTAATCAAAAAAGTTTCCTAAAACAATCACTCTTGAAGCATTATATCCCAATAACGTCTCGTAGTGGAATAAAAACGGATGAAATCGTGAATAAGTGAGTTTTTTCCTCCGACTTCATCAGTATTCAGTAGGTATAGGCGTTACCGACTGAAATGAACAATAGGCTCCTTTATGACTGGGAACATGGGTTGTATGCATCGATGATTTTCTCCTAGACACCTTGAATAATGTGAAAATTTCAGATATCACATTAGGTAAATACATCTTATACATTACTATGCCCAATGCCCACTATTCGACCAACCGCATACATTACGTACCGCACCGCACCGCACCGCATTAACGGGCCAATCAACAATTAGAATTCGTCTCACCGAACCAATCAACGCAGCGCGGCGTTCTGTCTCCGCTATCGCACTTCAGTGTCTTGTCAGGTTCAGCATAGGGAATGCTGTAGTATTTTACAAGCCGTATTTAAGAAATATTTAATATTTAGAACTGATTGTAACAAACAAAAAAAAACGTCAAATATTTGCCAGAATAACTATTGAAATTTTCACATGTTATACTCAAACTCAAACTCAAACTCAAAATTCATTTATTCAAATAGGCTACAATGGAGCACTTTTGCAAGTCAATTTTACATTTTATTTTAATATTCTACCGCTCATTCGCAAGGCACCTCTATGAGAAGAATGAGCAAGAAACTCATAGGGATTGCTTTTTTTTAAATATGTGTTTACAATTATTATCTTGGTTACATAATTTATTTACAGGTGGTTGCAGAGGTTTCCAGGCATCTTTGTCTTCTATGTATTGGCTAATTTTATAATAGGCTTTCTTTTGTAATATGTTTTTAACACGGCTTTTGAATTTACCTTCTGTGAGCCCCGTTATTTCATCAGGGATTTTATTATAAAAACGTACACAATTCCCTAAAAATGATTTATGGCTCGTTTTGGACAATCTGAATCGAGGTACAGCTAACTTATTCTTATTTCTAGTATTAAAGCTATGAGTGTCACTATTTAACTTGAATTTATCTAAATTTTTTCTGACATACATAATATTTTCGTAAATGTACAAAGATGGTAGGGTCAGTATATTTATCTCTTTAAAGAGCTCCTTTAAAGAGTCTCTTGGGCGCATCTCATAGATGGCACGAATTGCACGCTTTTGCAGTATGAAAATAGTCTCAATATCTGCTGCTGACCCCCACAGTAAGATACCGTATGACATTAAACTATGGAAATATGCAAAGTAAACTAATCTCGCTGTAGCTACATCTGATAGTTGCCTGATTTTATACACCGCATATGCTGCAGAGCTCAATTTCCCTGACAATACATTAATATGATTACCCCATTGTAGCTTAGAATCTATATTCATGCCAAGGAACAAAGTTGCATTGTCAAGCTTTAGTATTTCACCGTCAAGAACTATATTAGATTCTATGTACCTAACGTTAGGTAATGAAAATTTCAGACATTTAGTCTTTTTCGCATTCAATAACAGATTGTTAGCTGCAAACCATTTAGATATTACTATTAACGCGTTATTTACATGTATAAGCTCACTATCTTTCCTATCCACTTTAAATATTAGCGAGGTATCATCGGCAAATAAAACGATGTCTGCTAGGTCTTTAACCATGTAAGGGAGATCATTTATATATACCAGAAACAAGAATGGACCAAGGATTGACCCCTGTGGCACTCCTATTCTAACAGGATAGCTTGATGAAATGACACCGCCAATATCCACTTTCTGCTGTCTGTCTGACAAGTAAGATTCCACCAAGTTCAAGGCATTTCCCTGAATTCCGTATACCTCCAACTTCCTCAGCAGTGTGCTATGATCCACACAATCAAAAGCTTTGGAAAGGTCACAGAATACGCCAATAGCATCCTGTGAACTCTCCCAAGCCTGAAGGATCAGAGTCATAAGGTGACTACCTGCATCTGTCGTAGATCTACTCTTGGTGAAACCATACTGACTTTTATGTAATATTTTGTATTGATTGAAGTGAGACAGCAGTTGGTGCAGCATCATTTTTTCAAAGACTTTGCTCAAGACAGGAAGTACCGAGATCGGCCTATAGTTAGAGGGATCAGTTTTGCATCCCGATTTAAAGATTGGGGTGACTTTGCTAACTTTCATCAGGTCCGGAAATGTGCCTTTATCTATACACAAATTAAACAATTCCGATAAGTAAGGAGCAAGGGTGTCTATAAGCGACTCTACCAATTTAACCGATAGGCCCCAGAGGTCTTCAGTGGCTTTTACATTTAGGCTTTTATACGTTTTTCTAACATAATTTGCCGATACATGTGTAAAGGAAAAGTCAGGTATATCATGTTTAAAATTTTCCTTTAGATAAGTTACTGCTAAGTCGGGAGAAGAGTCAAGTGACTTAGTTGAATTTAACGCGATGTTAGAAAAGAAGTCCGCAAAGATATTTGCAATTTCTTCAGAACTTGATATTGATTGATTATTTTGTAATAATTTATATTCTGTATCCTTAGTTTTACTTTTACCCGTCTCTCTATTAATGGTATTCCAAACTGCCTTAACTTTATTGGTTGATTTGCTTATTCTATCTCTAATCATCAAGGCTTTAGCTTGGATGCAGACGGCTTTGAAAGTCTTTGAGTAACATCTAACATATTCTACAAAGGACTCTGAATTATTATGGGCTTTATCGCTGTACAATTGGTACATATTATCTCGGCTTTTTCTTATTCCCTTTGTGGCCCAGTCGGCAAACTCTAGTTTACCATTACCCTGTAATTTCCTCTTAGGACATATCTCCTTGAATTCTTTACTTATTACTGAGAACATGGTTTCGTAATTAATATTAGGGTCCTCCGCGGTGAGGTTAGTATTTGCTAGGTTTACCTCTACGCTGGTATTTAGTTTTTCTAATCTATACTTAGTGAGCGGCCTATGCTCAATAACAGTCTTACTTTTAGTATGATTGGTTTCAAATCCTAATGAGAGTGCTCTATGATCGGACCTAATACCTGATGTTAACGTTGAGTTATTACATTCACAGTTAGTAAAAATATTATCGATACAGGTCGAGGAATTGCCGGCTACTCTTGTAGGCTCACAGAATAAGTATTTCATACCAAAGGAATTGAAGAGGCTAATTAAATTCATTTTATCTGAGGATTCTACCAATATATCAGTGTTAAAGTCACCGCAGACAATTATCGATTTATTGCTCCTTGATATTTTATTAAGTATAGTTTCCATTGCAGATAAAAATGCCGAGAAATTTGAGCTTGGCGGTCTGTACACACATAGTAGTATGTGCCTTCCAACCTCAACACAAGCCACCTCGCAAGTGCGTTCGACAGAACAGCCGACAATGTCAGTTCGTTCTTTATATTTAATACATTTTTTTAACAGTATAATGGAACCACCTCCCTCGGCGGATGTTCTGTTGAACGTACTAGCTACTTGAAAATTATTTACATTAAATGCCATTTTGTCGCTTTTCAACCAAGTTTCACAAAAACATAATATGTCATAATTAAATTTATCTAATAACAGCTCAATATCATTTATTTTGCCAGAGAAGCGATTTATATTTTGATAAAATAGATTTAATGTATTATTGCCGCCCTCTGTTGTCTCATGATTTAGTTTAAATTTTGTTCCACAGTGAATTCATTAGTACATATACTAACCACTGTGGAGTCATTATAAAACTTAGTTATACTACTTATAACTATGTGTATATTATATGCCAACAATTTGGCAATAGTTAACATAGATTTTTTCGAACAATACATATTATTCGAAGTCAAATAAAAATTAGTAATAAACTTATTACTATCAAAATATAAAAGTTTGTCACTATGACGACATGTCAAATTATGAAACAGATTGTTAAGGACATGTATGTGCTTATTTTGATCTGACGTTAATGATGAAGAATAAGGGAGAGCACACAAAATGATCCTAGAACAATCAATTTCAAGAAGAGAGGTTATGTTATTAATAATCTCCCTTTTGTCAATACTTAAACTATGTCCTATCATTATTATTACAATTGTGTTTTTGTTTATACAGGAATTTGTTTTTATTTTACTACATATTTGTGAATATGACGCACCAGGGAAGCATAAATTGGTGACATCACAACTAGACTCATTACCTAATAATGGACCTAAACCTACACTGATTTCATCAGAATACACAAATACCTTATGTTTACTACTATTATTTGTACAATCATCTACCCTCTGAGCCGCCGCAGGAGTAGTGCATGGCGGTGACTGTGAGTCAGGCACCGGTGACATATGCGGTTGTGACTGGATGTGGGTGTCACATATAGATGACATACACTCTGTATTAGTTGTTGCCAACTGCACTAGGTCTATGACAGTATTGTAGTGTTCTGCTAGCTGAGTCTGAGTGGTAGCGTAGCTTTTGAAGATATCTTGGAGTGAGTGTTCCCTTTGCAACAGCTCGGAGCGTAGTGCCAGTATGTCCTTATCATATATTTGTTTTAATATTTCTAACTCCTCTATACAATTTTGGAGTTGTTCTTCTAAGCTAAATTTGTTTTTAATTAGTCTTACATTTTTTGTAAAATATTTTTTACATTTTAATTTTTGTGTATACCTCCGGACCAGTTTCTTAACTCTTATATATCTTTTAATTTTCTTATGACTTTTAAATATAGGAGCTGAGCAAACACAAGATGTTTCACTAGTGAGGTCGATAATGTCTAAAGATTGAGGGCACTGAGTTTCACCACCTACTATCTCATTGTACATGCATTGTGTGTGGGCAACCTGTTGAACATCAATTTTTGACTGTAGTTCTAATATTGTCAACTGAGCAGTGTCTAGTTCGCGTTCAAGGTCTTTTACACGGCTTAGAGTCTTCACATAGGTAAGTCCACACTCATCAAAGGAAAGCACAATGGTCTGTAGTTGGTCACATTTGTTTAATGATTCTGTGTATTTAATGTCCAGCTCGGCCAACTCATCCTTTAGGTCAGCATTTTTTGAAACAATCCGCTGAACCTCAATCTCACTATCTTCTCTCTCTCTGAGTAGTTGCTCATTGAGGTCCTTGCAGGTTTTGAGTTCCAGTAATGCAGCCCTGAGTTGCTGCTCCATGTCTCTGACAGTAGCTCTGCGGGTCTGCATCATGGTGCAGCTTCTGAAAGTTATTAATAATTTCTTTAAGTACTTTGAAAAGGTAAAGATTTGGTCACCTTCCTGTATGTCTCATGTAATAGCGCAGTCATACAACATTAGGGTTCACTTTGACCATTTATATCAATAATGATTTATAGTATTTTCAGCATTATATGGTTATGTTAACAAACAATAAGTATTCAAGTTAATAGCTAGATCCGTGGTATAACTAAAGAAAATAAAACTAGGTATATAAATAATTTTATGACAGCAGAGAACAATTTGGCCCAGACCAGCCCCCGCTTGCGGCACCCGTTCACGAGTTGACACACCTGCCAGCGCCGTCCTCCTCAACCATATTTGAGGGAAGAGGGCGGCCCACCAGATGATGCCACCACAAGCTTGAGCACTTTAGTGAGAATGACTGTGCCAAATGTTCTGTGCTAACAATATTATTTTACAATGCACTATTTTAATGTACATAAAGTAAGCAGTATAAATTAATGGTTAAGGTGCACCCTCTTTAAGCCAACCTCAATTTATAAAGTTATTTAAAGCATAAACTGGATACTGGAACAATGGAAATATTAGGTATGATGATATTTAATATTTACAGAGCTTAAAATTAAGTTATTAAAATGGGCTGGATTTCATCTACAGATAACACAATGCAATCTGTTTCTGTAACAATATTATTTTTAGGTATTCATAATAGGATGTTATCACAAAATATTAATGAATAAATATTTAAAAAAATTATTAATTTTATTAGTGTCAATGTAGGTAGGTACTTTACTCACACTTGATAGTATAAAATAATGTAATTAAAAGATTTATTTGTAAAGGAATCTGTCTGTAGTGCAGTTTTATGGTTAATTTCCAGCTGATTGTAGCAGTTTTACCATTCCATTTAGTAGTTATTCTGTTTATTTATGCAAAAATTGAGTGCTAGAAACCGGCGACAAAATTTTCAATTGTCAATAATCGTAAGGCGATTTTTTATGTATATGAGTAAAGTTCCTAGGAAACATTAATTTTGATGTGTTAATTTTCACAAAATACTCCCCGGGTTTCATGTATTTTCCTCCAGAATCCAGGTTTCGGCGTCGTTTCGGGCCTCTGTTTGGTGATGAGGTTATGTTGTCATAAAGTCAACTCTTTTCACTTTACACACAGATTTACTTATATTAAGTTGAAACACAATTGATTTAGGTAAATTTACTGTTAAAAACTAATAATTAATTAATTAAAAATATTAAAAATTTATTCTAAGATTTTTTTTCTAAGATATATGTTTAGGGTATATTCATTCAACTCGGGGCCGCTCTTTAAAAAACTTGCCGTCTATAAGTTATATAGTTGCCGATTGTATGCGTCTTAATTGATTCACGAAGCCGTAGCATTTTGGTACCGAGCACCGAAGCCTTCTGTATAGAATACCGTATGCTGAGAACTATAGGCCTATAATCATTTACGGGGGTAACGCTAAGTGAACCAATATCGCCTCTAATATTTCTCGTGTTTATATGAAAGGTCTCGTACCGATGGAATGGTTGCGTTTATTTTTGGCATTTCTTTATTGGAATACGGAGATTTGGTGCCTATTTATGTACGTTTTCACTTAACATGATAAAAATAACATTCTGATTATGTATTAGACGTGAATAATTCCAAACAAATAAGTATTTAGATATAAACATCACACACACACCTTATGACACAACACATCTTATGACTCTTGAGTAAGAAGCGTTGGTGCAGTGCTCCTAGAATTTCACATAATTGTGAAATCCTAGTTTACACTGTACTAATCATGGGCAGCCGTTATCTCTTAACATCAGGAGAGCGTCTTGCTCGTCTTCTACTTCATCACATAAAAAAATATATATATATATATAATTTTTTGGCATGTTTTAACTTGAAATTCTACGAATATTATAAACGTGAATGCTTGTAACAATGTATGGATTTCTGGATGTATGTACAAGATTAACAATACTCTTTCACGCCTGAACGGGTGGATCGATTGAGCGGTAATTTTGTATAGAGATAGCCCTGGAATAACACATTGGCTACAGTGCAGCACGTAAAACCGCTGGGCCCAGCTAGTTAATATTATAAATGCGAACTATATTTCTTCACCTATTGATTAGTCATGAATAAATCGTATTACAGGATATTCTCATTCACATTATTGACTGTTTCCTGATAAAAAAAAGTTTGTTTGTTATTTTCAGAAAGCAATTAATTCCATTATTAGTTTCTTGGCAGCCGATTCAGCTGATCGGATTCACCCTGTCCAATAAATTTAATCAATACGAGCGGTGCAATAGCGTTTAGCTTTATTTATTTGATTAGGTACACGTTTAATTAGATACCTACATTTTATATATGTACAGTCAACTACAAAGAGATGTATCCATTTTAGTCTTACAAAATGAAGGAACTTTTAGTATGCAAAAATTATTTACTTTTACTTCGTGACATTTTCAGTATCCACCAAATCTTATACTATATTCGATTCATTTTAAATGCTATTATTATGTATCACTTAAGGAAATGTAGTGGGATACATCATTGTTGCATATTAAACAAGTCGATGATAATATAAAGTTTGATTGCTACTAGAAATGTCACGAACCAAGGGTAGTTCATTGTGGCAAATGAAAATTTACTTCATTTTGTAAGCCTAACATGGATACATCTCTTTGTAATTGACTGTACAACCAGCAAAGTAAAGCAGTTTTAGACAGATAGCCTATGTATTATTCTCTAGGATCTAGACTATCTAAATGCCATTTTAACTTAATCGGTTTAGCTATGAAGAAGTAACTGACACATAAAAACTTCAGTAATTAAAATATTATTAGGATTATATAGATCTTACTAATATTATAAACGTGAATGTTTGTAAGAATGTATGGATGTCTGTATGTCTGGATATATGTTTGTTACTCTTTCACGCCTAATCGAGTAGACCTATTTAGCTGAAATTTGGTATAGAGATAGCTTATACCCTGGAATAACACATAGGCTACAGGACAGCGGGTAAAACCGTTGGGCGCAGCTAGTAAACCACACAGTGATAGTAGTGTAGTATCGCCTTTCTTTTTCTTTACATTATATATTGCGGTGAACATTTCTTCTAATTATCTGAAAGGTGCGATGAAAAGGTTTAGGCAACGTGATTACTACAGGAACATGTGAATGTTTATTCCTACTTCAATGCAGGTCATACCTAAAGCCGGCACTTCACATCGCGCTAATGTTTCCGCGAAACATTAAATCTTCATGCCAATACTGCTTTTGTTTGTTTGTGAATTAAATTGCGCTAACAATTGCACAACGTGGGCCTGGCCTATAGTATGAAAAATCGCTGTTGAAATCGATTGGTTTTTAATTAATTGTAGCAGAACTTGATAATATAGCTAAAAGAATAACATCACTAAATATATATAAATAGATAGATAGGTACTGCGAGATTTAAGCGAGCAGCAGAAAGAAATTTATCAGTGTTTTTCTACTATATTACGCATGTTTTATAGATATAAACCTTCCTCTTGAATCACTCTATCTATTAATGAAAACCGCATCAAAATCCGTTGCGAAGATTTAAAGATAAAAGAAAGCATACATAAGGACATACAGTCGTGGGAAGCAACTTTATTTTATACTATGTGAATGTTAAGTTCATGACAAGCGACAGAGTACGTATCCACTTTTTAGATTACTTAAAGATCATGACCAACACACTTAAGCTTTTAAGTTAGAAGTGTTTTCATTAGATAGTAGGCAACTCAAGTATACTTCTACTTTCGACCCCTCAAGTCACTTGAAGTGGATTAAGTAATTCGTCAGAGTGCGGTGTCGATGGATACAAATCTAAACAAAGATTATGTGAAGTACTGATTAGACGAGAATTTGATAATTATGAGAGATTTTGATTTGATTTTTTTTATATATTCACAGGTTTTTTAATAAAAATCTATAGTTCTGTTCATTCAAGTTCATTCAATGCCTGTATACTAAAAGAAAAGCTTGCCAATATAATAAACGTGAAAGTTTGTAAGAATGAATGTCTGGATGTTTGTTACTCTTTCACGCCTAAACGCGTGGACCGATTGAGATGAAATTTGATATAGGGATTGCTTAGACCCTGGAATAACACATAGACTATATAAGTACTGCGGGTAAAACCGCTGGGCGCAGCTAGTGTTATAGCTAGTATTAGTAGCATTTGTTGTTAGTATTATTTTCTTACGAGTAGCATGGTTTTCCTATGGGATCGGGATCTTTTCGCTTAAATCATTAAAACTACTCAACATACTTTAAAGCAGTTTTCAGCCATATATCGTGATTCAAGAGGTGCATAGGATGTATAGCGCGTGTGAAGCCGTGGCGGGTCGCTAGTTATACAGTATACAATAAACTCAGGTACAAAGTTTTAATGGAGTGGCACAGGCCGTCAACAACTGTATTATCTTTGGCCCGAACATGTCAACGATAAAGTTTACGCCTCTATTGTTATGTTTTGACACATTATAAATGGTTCTTGTTTTGTTACCGAAATAGATCAACTCCCGCTATTAGTTTCAAAGCAATATTTCGAATGTCAATATTTTACCCCCACCGACCAAAATCCAATGGGGTGGGGTAAGTTTTTGTAGCGTCATACCTTCGCCAATTTCAGAGCGATCGGGCGCGATCATGGTCAAAGGCTAACCTATGCCGAATTAAAAAAAATGTTACATTGGTTTAGAGCAACTTCAAAAAAAGGAGGATATATTAACAATTAATCAAATATTTTTGTATGTTTAACGATTATTCGAAGATTGCTGAAGCATTAAATTTGGAAACTTATTTTTGTTATAATAGTACCTACATACATATATATACCTACTTTCCAGGAGGTCTATTTCATTTTTGTTGAAATTAGGCGGAATTTTCTATGTTGCTGGCCCAGTCAGCCTAGATATAGGTCAATTCAAATTTAAAGCTATTCTAAGTATCACTCTACTTTGTAATCTAGTTATAACATTAAAAAGTCTATTTCAGTATCAATTTAAACCTAGTTTCTAGTATAAGCATAGTTCTGTATAATTACGTCTGGAATTTAACACCTACACATATACCTTCCGACGCGACGGCCTATTGTTGTATTTGAGAAATTAATGAGTAGGTATTACTGCTCATGTGGGTTTGTTGACATTTTCAAATATGACTATAACTCTTATTATTTTGAATAATAAATGAATAAAATAAATTCAAGAATTATGTCAGTTTGTGGACTAAAATTAAATTTTATAATGTGAACGAATATAATAATTAGAATTATTCTGAAAGAAGGCCAAACCGAGTGGACTCATGGCAAGAATAACATCTTTACAGCTTCCCAAATAGTCGTAAATTTAAAAATATTATTCTATCTATCTTCTCAGCCCAAATCCTCCCACAGCTTGGTACAGACCTCCGAATAATTATAAATAACTAGCTGCGCCCAGCGGTTTTACCCGCGACCCGCAGTACTTATGTAGCCTATGTGTTATTCCAGGCTCTAAGCTATATCTATACCAAATTTCAGCTCAATCGGTCCACCCGTTTAGGCGTGAAAGAGTAACAAACATCCATCCAGACATCCATTCTTACAAACTTTCACGTTTATATTAGTAAGAATAATTTTATTTTATATAATACTACTGCTTGCGGCTTTGCCCGCATGGCAAAATCCTTTCTTAGCGGAGGTCTACGTCATAAAACCTATCTGTGTTCCAAATTTTAACCGAATCCGTCTAGTGGTTTAAACTGTGCTTTGATAGATCAGTCAGTCACTCTTTCCTTTTATATATTTAGATTATATAACAGGTTTAGCAGACAATATTATTTTCAAAGTAAACTAAAGTACAAAGAAATAGGCACGGTCTCAGTGATTAATTACCATTTTTTTTTTAAGTGGCAAATGCCTTTATTGAGAAAAACAAACTAACAATATAGTCCAGTCAATTTAGACATTCGAAGTTACATAAAGTCCCAACAAGCTGAATTTCTGTGAAGTTGTTCAAAACATAATTATAAACAATGTCTAGAAGTTCCCCATCATTCCCCTGTAAGGAAAAAATTTAATTCAAGATCAAAGGTCAAAACAATGAGTTTTTCGCGATTTTCAGCAAAACGGTAAGTTTTATCATAAAAACATCTTAGACAAAATTGTAGATCATAAAATTGTCTACAAAAAATTAGGCTCAAACTATGTCTAAACCAAATTGTAGCTTAATGGGGTCATTAGTTACTGATTTCGTATTCAAACATTGACCTCCTTTATCCCGCCTTAGAGGTTGATTTTTGGAATAAAAAGTATCCCATATCATTTTTTAGGACTTGGTCTACCTTTGTACTAAATTTCAGCTCAATAGGGCCAGCGGTTCTAAATTTACCATACAAACTTTGACCCCCCCTTACCCCCTCTTTAAAGTTAAATTGTGTCATAAAAACTATTCAATGTTCCTCAACACAATCCCAACAATCGTTTTACAAAATTTCAGCTCAATCGGGTAAACGGTTACGGATTTGCATACAAACGTTTTTCGGGAATAATTCCTTTTCCTGAGGGAATTTCAAAAAATCGCTTCTTATTGCACGATGAAATCTTCCAAGGAATACGCTGTCCAAATTTCAGCTCAATCCGTCCGGCCGTTTGGGCTGTGCGTTGATAGCACGAAAGTGTACGAACGATTTTATATAAGAGATTACAACTTTTTGAATCGTTATATCTCAAAAACGGTGGCTCGTAGAAAAAAAAGTATTAAATATTTTTTTATAGACAATTTTATGATCTTACAATTTTGTCTAAGATATTTTTATGATAAAACTTACCGTTTTGCTGACAATCGCGAAAAACTCATTTTTTTACCTTTGACCTTGAATTAATTTTTTTCCTTACAGGGGAATGATAGGGAACTTCTAGACATTGTTTATAATTATGTTTTGAACAACTTTACAAAAATTCAGCTTGTTGGGACTTTATGTAACTTCACTCTCATTTTTTGGTCTAAATTGACCGGACTAATACTACAGCTACTACAGCAGTAAAGAACACTTTTATTAACCACAGATCGGCCACAAGCCGATCTACAGAAAATCCAAGTGCTCCAAACCACTGTCAGTTGGCAGAGTGCCCAGAATGCTGGCAGCATTGCCACGTTGAATGGCAATACTTATACGTTGGGCCAAATATACCCCAGCATTTTGATCACACGTCGCCTCGACCAAGCGCTCAGATAAATTTTGGAAAATGCGGTGAGCTCCCGGACCCCAAGGACCCAAAGTCTCTACCCCAAACGGCTCAAAAATGTAACCGCTATCGAGGTTAGCATATTTACGCCGCTTGAGCCGCTCAGCAGAAACTGCCGCCGCACCAGCCGCAATTTGAGTCTCTGGAAGATGTGAGGGCGCCAGTGTATCAACGCAAGTCGCGTCCCACACTAACGGCCGACCTAACTTCCAGGGAATCAAAGTCATACCGTCAGGTCTTTTACCATCGTCACGCATCAGACCATTCGGTTCGAGAATGGCTGCTACATTGGCGCTGGTAAAAGCCCGGCGAATGATGTCGTTGAGACTGGAGTGGCGGGAGATTCGGCCAGCGCTCCGAGAACATGAGAGACCATGGTGACCGAGTTCGTCGACTGCATTACCACACTAAGTTAATTTAATTTAATTTTACTCAGTTAATTTTTCAATTACTTTCAAAAAACAAAACGTAACATTGTCACGAACTAAGATTAAAATAAAAGAAAGGATACGATACACGCTATGGTTTCTATAGCCAACTTAGGGCCTGCTTGGTTGAAAAGTATCATTGTGTACATGGACCTAATAGGAGTAGTCCGTTTGCATGACGCCTGTACCTTTGCCTGTACCGTATCTTCTTTTTTATTTTAATTTATGGTAACCAATTATATAAATGCACTTATTTGTTTCACTTTAATAAATGTAACGTCTTAAAGAAGGTCCCATTGCAAATTAAAAGCGTCGGCACAATCTCATTGCTCCGGTAAAGTTGCCCATTCTAATTAGGCTAATTGGAAAACAACTTGAATTAGTGGAAGTGCGTGACGTCATGCCCATTGCATTGCCCATTGCCCAGCGCTCATTAGTGAAACAATATTTCCAAGCGCTTCTTCGTTTGATATTTTCCGTTCTGTTGTACGCCCTTTAATTGTAATTTTTGTTTTTCTTTAACTGTTTTTCTTTTTAAGGTTTAATTTGGGCAACAACAAATTTTTGTTTCGAGACAATGTGGTGTTGTAATTAAAATAATGAAACTTTTAAACTAATTAACAGAAACCCTATGACCTAATAAACGTACTTTCCTACTGAGAGAGTTCCTAGAGTCATGGCATACAGAATCAGAGTCTATATATCTCACTTTGGAATTGTACACGAAGTGTTGTTTTATTCTTATTTTTAACCCCCGACGCAAAAACGACGGGGTGTTATAAGTTTGACGTGTCTGTCTGTCTGTCTGTGTGTGTGTCTGTCTGTGGCATCGTAGCTCCCGAACGGATGAACGGATTTTGATTAATTTTTTTTTTTGTTTGAAAGTAGAGTTAGTCAAAAGTGTTCTTAGCCATGTTTGCTGGAAATCGGTCCAAGATGGCCGCCATCACAAAATGGCGAATTACATATTGCGTTGGGGGTTTTTAAAATTTTTAATTTAATTCACTTGTTTATTCCTTACTTAATTTTCAACTATCACAGCAAATAATTGCAAAGAAACTTACTGAGCTATATACATATATGCTATGTAGACAATTGGCTGTTTATAAATATATAATTATTCTTAAGAAATGCTCGTATTGCTAATTTTAAAATGACATCACGAGTTTACTTCATACTTTAACTTTGACCTTTGAATGACGTTTAACCTATTATAATTTTTATAAGTTTTTTTTATGATCTTGAATTGTTTATAAGTACCAAATTCATAAAAATATAGTAGCATACCTAATGTTTATATCAACGCAAACGTTTGCGGTCTCAAATGCATTAGTGTTGTGATAAATACATTCTATAGTGTACGTGTGTGTATATATTATATGAGTGTGTGCGTCACAGCGTATGTGACATTGTTTGTGTTATCTGGAGTGACGTGAGATATGTGAAGCAGTAGGTCAACTTGGTATTGAGTGACTTTTTACTAATGATATTATTTGAGTACATTTTTAACCAGACAGCTGTTTTAGTTTATGAAATATTGTTTATTTGATAATTATATTCATTAATAAAGTACATTATGATTTCTCATCAGGCATGAGCTTTTAAAATGCTGGCTAAAATAGAATAGTTCACATTTTATTAGTCACACATATAATTACTCGTAACTCGTAATTATCCACTAGTACCCGGCATATAGCACTAGTACCCGTTTATAAATCTGTAAGTATATTTCTTTATTATTATTATAACTAGCCGCACTGCAGGATAAAGGCCTAATTTATTTACACCAGTTATAAATTGTCACCACTTCTTGAAATGTAATTACCATTATTAAATTTATTTTTACAAAACTCTGAAAATCCCCTCCCACAAGGATTTTGTTGTTGGAGATAATTAGACTAACTCTACTTATACCTTATAATTGCCCAGTGTTCCAAATTTGATATTCGCTAAAGTTAACCTACTGTCTCGATTTTTCCACTGTCGCCGTAAAATATGTACGTGTGTTGACAGGTAAACCGCGGATGTGTGCCGTGTGTGTTTGTAATTCGAAGGTAGAATGTATGCGCTTCCATCATTGAGCGAGCCAGTTTTAAACTGCACCTGGCCGTGGAACTAAATGTTCCTAATGTTTAGGACAATGAAGTGTGTTTATATACTGGGTGGACTTTACTGAAGTGAAATTATCAATTACTCGCTTTCTCCTGTCTCGAAAGCTTTCGCTCTATTTGCCTTTTATGGTTGTGTCATTAGAATAATTTGCCATATTTTATGCACGGACAATATTTAATTATTATGAATGTCACAATTTTGCACTATTTTCTTATAGGCTTCAAAAGAATCCTTGGTAGTCCACGATATTGCAAATTATGCAAATTTATTGGAGCAAAGTGCACTGACGCACGGTTATAGAAAATAATATAATAATCTTTACTAAAGTGGGTTCATTAGTTTCTATTTCCATAGAAGAAGGAAAAGCAAAGAAAAATGACACTTTTGGTTTTTACACAAATGTGACGTACTTGTAATTTGCATAATCTGAGATGCCCTTGAAGTTAGATAGATAAATAAAATAATTACAATCGATCAGTAATGTAGACTCAAAGAGGACCCAATAGAGTGCACAGTACCGGAGGTATACTGTCGCCTACGATACGCATTGACGCTGCATAACACACGTTAAATGTCTTTGAACCAAAGAGTTTCCACTTTGAATGAGTCATTTTTTTTGGTATGCGGGCTGGTTTCCGCAATTAGGCCACTCGGCCCATTTTGCGTATGCTTTTGAATGAGTCAATAAAACTTTACTTTGAACGCCAAATGGACCCCCATTCCCCGCACCCCTCCAGATTTTGCCGATTTTGTTTTGTCATACAGAAAATCTCGAAAGCGAGGTCTATTTTGGTTCTCTTTATTATGTACTGTCTTCACACTTCCAATTCCAATGATATGACGTCCACGACATTGTACAAGATTACTTGTATGTGTGCGTGTTAATTTATGCATGTGTTGGTGTGAAACAATGCGATTGTCACTTGTCAATGTTGGAGAGGTGACTGATGTTTCGGTTAAGGTGGCTTTAATGTCACAAATTCAATGCAGCTGTTTCAATATTGTTATTATGCTATTCTTAGGTAGTTGTCAATTGTATTAAAATTATTGTTTTAATTAGCAATAATGCCTGTAAATTGTTTATATTCTCACTTTTCAAATGAAGTTTTGACAATGCGTAGGTACGCATCATACTCTTATTATACACGAAATAGAATGTAGGGTAGAAATGGAGTGTAGGAGTAGAAGCAAGAAATGTTAACAATGAGTTTTGTTTGGTAGACAGCTCTTCACAAACTTAACACAAGGTTGTCAAGGGGCTCGTACTGATAAGTCGTGGTTAATTGTAGTTGTTGATGCGATTATTTTGAGCGTAGGGTATCGTGTACCCGCCACAATCGTCACCGTCCGCGTCCCTTGACGGCAATGTCTTATGACATGTATTATTGTTATACATATCATGGCATGGGGAGAGATGGGAAAAATATTACTTATAGGTATTATAGAGCTTAATTCTTAATCGAATGTTATAAACGTGAAAGTTTGTTATATTTTCGAAATGATGCAATACATTAAATACAATGTACAATACAATTATTTAAAATAATACAATATACCTATTATAATTATCTTTGTTGAAATCATCAATAGAAATGTTTAGTTTAATATATGGCTTAAAACTATTCGTAATTACGGCTACCATAATAACTTATTTACCTAAAACATACATGAAATTACTCTTACTAGAAAATTATGTAAAAGTGAAAGTAAGTGTATATTAATGTTAATCATCATTCACATAATATCATTACGCCTAAACTGCTGCTGATTATGATAGCATCATTACGCTAAAAAA
The DNA here is from genome assembly GCA_947507615.1 of Hemithea aestivaria. NCBI lineage: Eukaryota > Metazoa > Arthropoda > Insecta > Lepidoptera > Geometridae > Hemithea > Hemithea aestivaria. Next base: position 15,635,755 of record OX382330.1, read on the forward strand.
GTATGTACTTAGATATGTAGCTTAAACTATGAAAAAATAAAGGCTCTATGAATAATTATTATATTACCCTCTCAATAAATTTTTTGTACAATGTACATAGATAGCACCATATAACTATACTAATCTCCCAAAGGCTGTCATTCCTTTTTACCTTTTTTGTGTTCATACACTTGATTACTTTGACATCGTCTCAACTGCTTATAAAAATACCCTCCAATAAAATTTAACTCGAACAAATTCAACATGATATCAAGTCTATTTATATGTTTTCCATGGTTCAGTTGAGCTGTTAACTTTGTGATATTGTATACTGAGCCCTGATAATCATCTGGGGACTTTTGTTCGGGGGACGTTGACAATTTCAGAAATGACTGCTATGGCCGACAGTCGGCAGTATTGAAGTAGCTTAATATCTATAAAGATAACATTAAATTGAATCTGTTTAGATGTTGATAAAAAGGGTACCTTATTTTGCTGTTTGTTTTGTCGATTGATGCTCATTTGTTTTTTAATAATCATTATTGCACGATTGTGTTTTTGTTTTCTTGTTCGATGCTCATTTGTTTTTAATGATAATTAAATTATTTATATTGCTGAATATAATAATATTCAAATATGTATGCACTTATATTCTAATATGCTAGTAATAGAGAACTTTAGAAAGTCATTTCTTACAGAGTAATTTTCTAAGACTTTACCGCTCAATTGGAAACCTACCTCGACGAGAAATTTATTAAGGAACTTATTGGATTGTTTAAATGTAGATATGTGTTTATATTATTGTTTTTATAATAACCCTTTAACTGATTTAGCGGGAATTTGGTATAAAGGTGACTTAATGACATAGGGAAATTTTGATATTTTGTTATGCATGTAGAAAAGTAAGGTTAGATATATTATACAAGGAGATACAGTGCCCTGCTACCATAGTACCTATACTTATGATAATTCTAATCCCATAGGTTCAATGCATAACTACAATTGCAATATTCTCTATACCTATTCACACAATAGACATTCCCATCCCGAAGTTCGATATCCATTTCCAATATCTTCGATCCCTTAGTATATAATAAACCGCATCAGTCGGCCGCAACGTAATATCGACTACACAATTAACCCTAAAATACCTCCATTGGACGGTTGCTAACAATGCGGCCCGACTCGGGGTATTCCGTCTCTCTGACCCGTGTATCTCAATCCTACCGCAATATCTCATTATATAAGATTTACGATTATATCATTATTTTATAGTTGGTTCACACCTAAATCAGACGTACGTTACGTGCACAAAATAAGAGAAGTAAAACACTTATGAGAGCCCATAAAAACTATACTCTACTCTTTTATATCTGCACATACCTACTCCTCTGTCGTCATGCTATACGAGTATATATTTTCAATATATCTTTGTAACTTTCAAATCATGATATATGTACTTCGATTTAAATAATACTATATTAATTCCTTATATACGAGTACCTAAAAAAATACATATACGTTCTTGTTCGATAACAATGTTAAGCCTTAATTGTTTTTATTTTGACTTCAAAGTTTTAGTCTAATTTAATTTGGACAGCAAAATATGGTGTTGCTTAAAATCGGGCGTGAGGGTTAATCTGGTATCAAATCATGATGGTTCTAGCAACATCTAAATAATTACGATATCTAACATAAAAAACATAATATGAAATGGAGGTGATTCTAGGAAACTCACACAATACATCTAAGTACATCAGCAATACCTCTATCCGTGGCCTCCATTCTACCTGAGAATATAAACGTGTCAGCCGACAAGAAGGGCCGCCGTGAAATATTCAAAGGGCCTGCGGTCGCGGCCCGAGGCGTACTCTAATTAATATTAAACTCCGATTTTACGCTATATTACCTCTTGCCTACCGCCCGCCGCGACGGATTTCATTTTACGGCGACATTTTTATATATTTTCACTCATTTTATCACTACCCTCGTTTCACCTGTATATGAATATTTTTGAATTTGTTAACGGTGTCACCGCTTGCGATAACATACATACGTGTTATGTGTATTGTAATAAGTGTAATGTGTTAGATTAGCCAGAAATTTTAGTATATTTTAGCTTTTTATGTTACGAAATTCAGGTTTATAGTATAAACCAATAAACTTTATAGGTAGGTACGTATTGCTGGCTACGCCGAGTGGTTCTTCCCGCTGAAAAGTAACCTGTACCTTTTTCTAGGGTCTCGGCTATCTTCCTACTCTACCTCTATATTATTCAATGTCAAAAACCGTGAAATGAAAGAATAAGCTTTCTTGTCTGCCTGCCTAATTATGATTTGACTTTGACAGTATAAATAGGCTAATCTTTTCTGTTTTATAAACCGCAAAGAATATTTAAATTAAATTATGGTCGTAATAAAAGAATTGGCGTATTATCGCAGATACATGAAAATGATCAGCAATCAAAACAACACGCTCCAAGTCTAGAATGTACTCGTACTAATTCTCGCTAAGTCCCATTGGCAAGTGGGTTCCCTTTCAATCGGTAAACAGTCGATTTCTTTCCCTCCGCCGCTCCCAATTCACCCCTTCGACAAACACACTAATTGGACCCTCGTTTCTAAGAGCGATTTATATCCGAACGGATAATATCTACTAATAACTGATAATACCGTTTAAGGGTCATCGCACACATAACTACTTTGAAAATTGATAGTCTTGTTTTTTAGTAATACCACGAAATGACATTCACTCATTTTTCAAGTTATTTGAATCACTGTGTTATAATAATTGTACCTACAGGATATTAAATAATTTATTCTAATAATTATAATTTGAATTTTACACAACAAATGTTATCGATATCGCTTACAGATTTTTTTGTTTCCCAAGATGGATCTGCATTGACACAGTAATGTAAAAGCGATCCCATCAAAAACATTAATATGAAATTAGAGCCAAATTCAAAATTACGATATACGTACCTATGCGTTGGTTGTATGTTGACTTCAACGACAAATGAAGTGAGATCTAAATGGGTGCCAAGTTCAATGGTAAGTCCTGAAATATATTTATAACATAAAATATTCTATTACAACTTAAAATATAATTTCTTCATATAACTAAAAATAAATATTTGTTATAGCCTGAGATCTGATTTGGCTTGTTCTCATATTATTTATAGGAATTATTATAATTAACTTGCCTACTAATAAAAACAAATTGGAACACTCTTAAATCAAATGTATTTCATGTTGAATGTCTTGTTTGTAATTATAGTGTGCAGTAAAGAGTTATCTATCTATTCGCGCGATATTTCCAATGTGACATGTGTGTTATAACCCTAAGACGTCGATATGATCCTATTACCGAGCGACATTCGGACGGGACGGATTAACCCCACATTGTACGTAACGAACACCTGGGATCAGCGGGGATTGTGGGGTTATCCGAGATGTGTCCGATGTTATAAGTATAGGTGATTGTGCGATTAACGGGATCACGTGTATTTGTTGGGTGTAATTAAATATTTTTCTATTTATATTGTATGGTTTGGACTGAAAGATACTTAATTACTTTTTATATAGATAGATAGATAACTGTCTATTGAGCACAACCACACCTAACTCCATTTATAATATGAAAGACTTAAAATTAAATACATTTTCAAAAATGAAGCGTTTTATCTTTGTGTGCTACCACTCGCTAACACTATATTACAAACTTCTTCTTCTTCTTCTTTTCGAGTCGAAAATGGCTATATTTTATTAATTTTCGTTTTAAAATAAAGGTATAATGTCACAGCTGTTTAGCCCAGTATCTCGCAAGCTCCACTGCTTTATCGTTAGCCTCCAAAAGGTCTTCAAATGTGCAAGTTATGGGGCAGCTAGGGCACATGAGGGGGGATATTACAAACTTAAAATCATATATTTATAGTTTTTAGTTTTTGAATGTTTCCCGGTAAAGCTCTACATAATATTTTAAAAATAATCTTATAATAATCTTATATAAAGTTTTTAGTATTATAAAGACAAAATTATTTAAACCACAAAATAAAATAGTATGTGGTGGAGCGTAAAAGTAAACCAACCGCATAAGTGCCGCGATGCAACACTCATACTTTCATACATCTCTTACATAAATACATACATATATTATTCATTCAACGTTTTGCAGTCATCTGAGAGCTCGCATCACGAACTTTATTTCAATGTAGGGGAGACCGGGGATAGTTGACTATAAAGATAGTTAGACGAAAATTCGTTAGAAATAGGTACGAGTGTTGCGTTATCCGATTACAGCCAAGTATTAATTTCGTCTCCTAGGTGTCTGAAGTTATGGATTCTAATACTTGGTGATCGGATAACGCAAAACTCGTATTGCTACCGAGTTTTTTTTTCAGTTACAGTTAGTTTACCTATTCTTATGTGGAGGGAAAAAAATCATGTGACCAAAAAGTTCATGAATACGGTGTTAGGTGGTAAGCCGCGAAAATATTTTTCATGAACAGTGTGAAAGAGGATATGCGTGCTAGGGGAGTGAATGTAGATATGACGGATGACAGAGTAGAATGGAGGAGTAAGACCTATTGTGCTACCCTACATAATCTTTTAAATATATAAAAGGACAGAGTGACTGACTGACTGATCTCTGACTCACAGCCCAAACCGCTGGACGGATTGAGATAAAATTTGGTATACAGGTAGGTTTTAAAGCGTAGATATCCTAGCTAGCTAAGAAAGGATGTTGCCGCGAGCGTAAGCTAGTGTGGGATAAAGGCAGAAAGATGATGAGTCTACCTTTCCTCATAGTCAACTCTCCCCAGTCTCCCCTACCTACTCGCACTGGCGGTTTACAAATGTGTCTGTAGTTGTTTTAACTGCAACTTAAAAAAAACTATTCTAGTATTTGTTCCTTTGTTGTTGTCACTGTTTGTGGGATTATGGGCTGTTGTAGGTGTAAATAGTAGTAGGGTAACTTTAAATATAGATAATATGTAACCTTTGAACGGCTGGACCGATTTTAATGATTTTGTTTTGAGTTTTATATGTAAGTCTGAAAATAGGTCATAACGCAAGCAAAATTGTCAATAACTTTAAACTAATAAAAAGTATCCTAAAAACAAACTTCCCTATAACTATAAATAAAATTTTATTTTTTTCACCCTTGCGCCGAAATTTAAACCAATCTGTTTAGATGGTAGACCAGTGAGTCAGTTGGTCACGCTTTTTTTTACATTTTTCTGTGAGAATACTGATTTTGGCCGAATGTGTCTAACTGTTAAGGAAATACCTAGACCACTCTTAAATGTCTGCTCCCTTCCTATAGTCAACTTAATTGTTAACACAACAAAAAAATCGAAATTGGACATCGAGTTGCGCCGAGCCGCCCAATGGCTGCTACGCCGTAGCACTCATATGACTCGCTGACCATTTCGTAGCTGACGCTACGGATTGCTACGAAATGTTTTTTTCGTACGAATTTTTATAACCTAGTCTTCTATAGAGTTTTATGCATAGTAGATGACTACGCGCAGTGGTTTAACCCACAGATTTTTTTATTTATTTTACTATTTATCCCGCCTTTTAGGTTTAGCTTGCAAACATCTACGACTGCATCGTCACTTAACATTACGCGAGAGCGAACCTGTAACGAATGAAAAAATGGTATATAAGCGTGGAGAAGTAATAAACATAACCTACAAGGTTACTGTAGGTAACCGTAGCTACTCGTACTCCCTAAAGAAAATCCTCGTACAGGATCGAAACGGTCGGCACGAAGCCAAAGTAAATACAAGTGAGTTTATGCCGTTTATTTACAAAGATGAATCTAAATACTCACGAATCGTTTAGTGTAAAACCTACAAGGTACCTATATTCTTAAGAAAAAAATATACTGTACATATAAAATACAATTAGATAATTCAAAAGCGTACACAGTTTTAGTTTTCCTAAGAGAGCACTAAGAAAGTGTATCCACGCTGCGCTGTAGTAGCCGAAGTGAGAGCTGTTAATAAATCGAAGCGAACCGACCGTAGTTTTTCCGCTGTGGCATGTTTATTTATTCGCGAGCCACGTGCAAGTGCCTACTCGAGTTAATTCAACACGGAACTAGGAGTATTTGAACTAGAATTAGTTTATTTAATAGAGAAATGAAGCACCTATAGTATGCACATCCGATTGTATAAGTGCAAATAGATCCGAATCATCATTAATTGAGTAGCTATAGATAATGCATAGAGGATAATGCATGTGGTGTCTACCAATGAAATTTTGCATTTAGCTTTAATACCTCTATCACAAAAATGTATTTTAATTAATTAGCATTAATTTAATGTAAAAATTGTGGTAGACCTTATAAATACCTAATTAAATTATAAAGGTAGTAAGTATGTAGGTGGGTAGGTAGTAGTAGTGTAGTTAGGTAAAGCTTGTGTTTGATTTTAGTTATTTCTTCATGCGCAGCCGAAGCGATGGGACTGAATTTACCTACGTATCAAGTTGTAAGTTAGACCCAAAAATAACACATTCACATGATACTTTAAATCACTGCGTGCAACTAGTTTTATTTATGAAGAATTATGAATTATAAAATGTACTTATTGATGCACAAAAATATTTACCATAGTAATAATGTAATGTGCGAGCAATAAGAGTTTGTATACGTGCGTGTACAGTGTAGATTATACAAGCGAGTGGGCTTACTATGGGTGCATCATTTATTTCACAGCAAACTAAGTCCAGTAGACAATTTCGTGTACACATGGAACTAAAACAAAATGAATTAATCTCGTGTAGTGTTTGTCTGTAGTCCCTCCGCACACGAGGTTTAATTAAATGGATATGTCTCGCGACGTTAAACTAAAAGTTAACTAATAAATGTCACGTGCTAACGCGAAATACGATATGCGAATGGGTTTTTTGTGTCGGTTTTTGTGAACGGAAACTTCGACTGAATATTTTGTATTTTCTGAAAGTTTTAGTTTAGTTTCTTTGTGGGCTAATTTGTTGTGAAAATGTTTTTAAAGGTATGTATGGATAGCTTAAACTAGATATCTGCGTCACAATATCTAACATTATGCCTAATTTCAACTCAATCTGTCCCGCAGTCTGAGCTGTGCGTTTATAGATCAATCACTTTTACGCTATTCAATGTATTCGTAAATAAAATACGTATTGCACTAGCTAACCCATGACATCGTAATCCTACATCAGAAGAAGTTATGGTCAAATGCTGGTGGTAGGCTTCGGTCATGGCTATTTACCAACTACATAACCGTGTCGCCGAGCGGTAATTGTGACCGTGTTCCGGCATTATGTTCAGTGCAGCCAGGGAAGGATTTATCCCGCCATCTAGGTTTTGTCTGCTATAACCTACGGCTGCAACGTCACTCAACGTCACGCGAGAACGTTGTCCTATATGGAATAAAGACCTATATTATATTTTTAAAGAGATGGGAAAAGGAGTAGAGGACGTCAACTGTCAACACCTCAGATGGGAGGACGACCTGAGACAGACAGCAGGGCCATTTAGGAGGAGAGCCACCGGCGATAGACTACAATGGAGACGGCTAGAGGAGGCCTATGCCAAAAGGCACACTGAGCAGCTCGATTTAATCTAAAATAGAACATCTACAGAAGACACAGCTCAGTTTAGTGGCTCGAAAAAAAATATATTTTTAAAGCGAATAAAAAACATTACATTTGCTTAAAGTCATGAATTAAACCTTTTCCTTTAGACGCGTTCCTCAAGAGTCAAAGAGTGTAAATACGGGAATAATTTGTGTCAAATTGTGCTCGCTTTAATTGTGAACATTCAAATGTGTCTTAAAGAGCGTCTTGAATCGCTGTAATGAGACGTCGCGTCGGCATTATTAATGCGATGTCCGTGCAACCATTGAGGTTATATTTAACTGTTTGTATTATTTATGTTTTTAGAATTTAAAACAATTATTAGGTATTATTCAATATTTAGTGTTAATTCAACACTAAATATTAAATAATAGCTAATAATTGTTGTGATGGATTTCCGCAAAGTAACGCCTAGTTCCATTAATTTTTTTAGAATTTTTTGAAACTGGGTCATTTATATTATGGGTCTAAACAATATCGGTGCAATATGCCCGTTTGTCATAATGTATTAATGTTTAGATTCCTTGAGAAATCACTTGTGCACGTCAAATTGTTTTAGATTAGACTATGAAAATATGCGCATGTTTTGTTGCTCTCTGACTCAAAAACACTAAGCGCATAGCCTTTTTAGTAACTTTTATTCCCATAGTTTGTAAGCATAGCTTTACCAAGTCTTAGGTAACTAAGTAGACATGGATATCTTTAGTCAGTTGGCGCGTCGCGTCATCCCGATATCAAGTGTCAATATTTGGAATCACCGGCGATCTGAGAGACTATCGAATCGATTCGATAATTCCGGGTATCGAGAGCGGCTTAATTGGGATCGAGTCGTAATCGAGTCGCGGAGGCTGCGCTTGGGGCGATGTGATTGTCAAAAGCGGAGCGGGAAACCTCTTCTAATAACAAAAAATGTAAAAGATAACAAGACAAAAAAGTGGGGGAAAATGGATGAATGTAAAACAAGTTGATGTATACTAAAAAAAAAACAAAGTGTTGACTTTGTTTTTTTTTTAAAGAAGCATTATAGTTTCGCTTTGTCCGTCTGTCCGTCTGTGTGTGTGTCCGTCCGTGCGGCTTTACGGAGAAATTGTAAGTCCTAAAAGCTGTAATTTTACACAGATAAGAGCAAGCGATAAGTATAAGTAAATAGTAAGAGTAAGCGAACGGTACAAAATTATAATTCAAAATAAAATAAATTTAGTCAAATTGGTTTAATCGTAAGATACATTTTTACAGAATAGGTACGAACTTTTAAGATTTATTATATCTATAATCATTTAAGATTACATAATATTAAGGATTCTTGCCCATTATTTATATTGTTAGCAAGCCATTTTACAAGTCACACTTACATTACCGGTGAGTCTCTTACTAAGCTCACAGGCCTCCGATCCTCAGAGGACGATTGTTTGTCACATAGAGCAGCTCGACAGTTTTTGATAGAATTACCGGCAATTTGTCGAGCGTACGGCCCGACTCGACTCTCACTTAGCTGTTGTTTACATGGCACTTGTATTCTTTGATTTAGCTGATGTATGGACAACAGTCTTTTATTATAATGTTCCTACGTATTTTGGTGTAAAAAGCATTGTGTTATTTCCTTGTAATCCTACATTACATTCTTTACAGAATGTCACATTTAATTCGCTGAATTGAAAACTAAGGGCTCTACATCGGTGTCTTATTGGTTTAAAACGTTTTCCAAAGTGCTTTTTGAAATGACTGCTTAATTATAATTTACTTCCTGCCCTCGCGGTGGTAAGTCCTTAATGTGATGGAGATTCGAAATGATTAAGTAGCCTATTTAGTATTTTAAGTTTCCAGCTATCAATATACCGAAATTTAAGAAAGACAGATTTAAACGCAACCGTTATGGCTATATGCTATTCTTAATTATTGTCGAATGCTTTACAATTATGTAAACTTACTAAAACTACTATTGCGGGTTTCTGTTACTTTCTATAAATATCTAAATAATGATAAAGATTGTTCTAATCAACAAAACTTGCTATTGGTAAACACGCATTATACCTATATATTTAACCAGCTATGTTAATAAATTTGCTACAATAGGTCGCTATTTTCTTATAATAACCGTAACTAACCGAGTTATAATTGGTAATTTCGATCAAATCAATTATACTGAAAAAGCAATGTAAAAATGACGATAATGTCGTACAAAATTCACAAATTATACTAAAACGTTTAACAGAATGACAGCAGCCGTAAGTAGACAGTAGGTAGGTACGCTCTGGGTACGCGGTGTCATAATGTCAAGTGAAATGGAAAGCTACGCTCTTGCATCGGGACGTTGTTTAATTTTCTCACGCGTTTTACACGCTATTGTTACAGTGTGTCGTTCGCAGTATCACTGTTTGGGACTTTGAATTTCCCTGATTTAAGTTAGATAAATAATGCGTAGTTATGACGATAGGAACGAGATTTGACGTGTGATATAAAAATGGACCTGCTAATATTATAGGCGAATGTTTGTGTCTCTACTCGTTTGTAATATATAAAGACATTTTGAAGAAAGCTTGTATTTTAAAATAATTGAAAACCGTGTCTCAAATGTGACATAGTACTTTATGAAAACTCATCTTCATCTTCCTGCCCTTATCCACACTAGGTAGGGTCGGCACAACACGTTTTTCTTTTCCATTCTGCTCTATCATCCGTCATAGCTTCATCTAGCTTAATGAAAACTCATATTATCTGAAATGAGTGTATGCACATTTAAGTTTACTGTGAATTTGTTGAGTCTGTTTCAATTTGCTTCACTGCTGTTAAATTCTCTGTATGCAGACAGATCTCGCGGGACGGCGCAGTTCCGCGCTCGAATTTAATTAATTCCCGTCATACATTGCGGTTTGACAGACGCCCGTCGAGAGTTCCACGCGTCTTGAAACAACAATGGTTATTGCTTTCGTACGTGATTCATTATCGTCTAATGACTGATAGGCTGTTTCGAATGCTGTCAAACACTTGGAATCTCGCGAATTCCTCGGTTTTGCACGCTTCGGCTCGTTGTTGATTGTTTCTGTTAATGAATGTTTGACTAATACGAGTTAGTGTGTTTGTTTATTGTTTTGTGTTTATCCTTAAAGCCTCAGCTTACCAACTACTTAACCTACCTCTTCAAGGAAAATAATAACTTTGTGGTACAGATATAGGTTTTTTACCATACGTCATACGAGCTCTTAAAGAACAAAAGGCACAAAATTGAACATAATAAAATACTAGATTGAAAGAAAAGCCTTCCCTGCGAGCAATCATCTAAATTGCACGTGACACGTGTAAATAAAATTACATTACATCTCCACTTGCTTTGTTGACATGAAAAGGCTTATTTCTCTTTTCGCTGAACATAATTCGCTCCCCGGGGCGTTCAAGTGTCACGGTGTAATATTGTCGTTTATTGTATTATACGCAAATTCGTTTCTTTTCACGTCAAAGAACGACAAAGGGGCCGTGCGTTCCGTTTCACGCACTCACTTAGACACCTGGATAGAGATATTCCAATTTACAATGAAATTGCTACATCGATTCACTACGCCGCGCCGGCAAGAGCGGATCGAGCGATATTTATTATTTGCGCGAAAAATAAAAATATGAAACTGTTTTCCATTTGTAGCTCGCGTACGGAGATGATAGATGGATTACATCGCCATGTATTAAGCGGGAAATATAGCCAAAATTGTTTTTGTCTTGTTTCATTTCCGAATATAAACGCGAACGATATCCACCCATGATAAAGAACATTGACATTTTGATAAATTGAACAAACAAATTTTAGTACAAATAAAAAGGAGAACGTATAACAGTTTAGCAAGCGAATCCACTTGTGCCTCGTATTTGGTAAGCTGCAGTAAAAGCTCAGCACTATTTTTTAAATAATTCGATAGTATAACTCACAGAGACTGTAACTCCCTTCACCAACGGTCGCAGAATTCAAATTTATTCAATTTGATGAAACGATCTGAGTGAAATGAAACGTCTAGGCGTGTGGCGAACACTTCCTACTCTATTAACATTCGGCATTCGACTCTGACTCGTTTTCCTATAGTACCTACTGTACCTACGCTACGTTGGATGCGCCGGCTCGGATTTCAAGTGGCTGCCTTTTTTCTCGAGATTGTCTGTCTGTGAAATGTACCTGAAAGGGGAGCGGCATTCGAACTGCTGAGGGCGACGTGGAATATTTTCTGCGCACGTAAACGTTTTTGTATAGACCCGTAAAGGGGTCCCGTGTTTGTCTTCCTACGTAAGATTGAATTCTTAAATGCAACTGAGGGAACGTAAAATGACATTATTAGGTGATCTTGGGGAAATCATTTTTTATGCAATTTATAGGAAGGATAGAGCATTCCTTATTCGTAGAAAAATAGCGAGACTTTTTGTTTACATTTAAAGCCAGCCTTACAATCGTGGTACTTGGGTACGAAAGTCTCTGTTAACAATTCCACAGAGTTTGAGAGACAAATTAAGAAAAAGTTTGCAAGATTGCCTTGCCGCATGTAGGTATAATGTACCACCAAATTTTTTACATGATTTTAATATAATTTTATTTAAAGATACATTATAGCATACGTTTACTTATAATATTACATTCAGACATATTTCTTTGATCGTATCTCAATAAATGTATGCCATTGTCAGCAAAACTTACGTCACAGAGAGCGTGTTCATCAAAAAACAAATCCTTACACTTGAGAGAATTTTGACAAAATGATCGACGTCGAATTTCCTGCACGTCGGCAGTCGACGCGTTTGAACAATTTCGATTTCTTGTCACGATTCCTGCTCGAGAATCTCTGTTGTTCGCTTTGAAACATCAATATTATATTAAAACGAAAAGAGGTTTGGGGTTTTTCTCGTAACTGACTTTTTGATAGCAGCGGTCGGCGGATGCATAGAAATGAATATAAATACCTATTTGATTCTTTAGTAATGGGTTGTCTGGTGGGCGTATATTATAAAATAACCATCGGATATTGTGGTTTAAAAATTAAAACTACCTAAACGTAATGATTAAATACAGCCAATTGATTAAATACAGTGTAACTTATTCGCGTGGATAAAAAGCTCTGGTTACTTTTAAATAAAAAAACCGGTCAAGTACGAGTAGGACTCGAGCACCGAGGGTTCCGTACAAACCTACGGGTTTCTACGGGACCCTAAGGAAAAGTGGGTATAATATTATATACTGTAGGTTTTGATTCCCTTGCGAGTACTTGCGAGTTTGAAAATATGCGGCTAAAATTGCTGTTTCTTTTGATTGCGTTGACATAGATGTTTGATTTTTTTACAGCTTAAAGTTATTATAAAGCTGATTATTTTGTATGAATTTCAATTTAATACCTGTACGCGTTCTTGAGGAAAGGGGTAGTAAATACAAAATTATTAAAAATATTTTTTTATATGATGTAACAAAAATTTACAGTTTTCGTAATTTTTCCTGTGCCTATGATTTAAGACGTTGCTGCGTACCAAATTTCAAGTTTCTGAGTTAACGGCAAGTACCCTGTAGGTTTTGGTTTTTTGAGAGTAGTTGCGAGTTTAAAATTGCGGCTAAAATTGCTGTTTCTTTTGAATGCGTTGACATAGAGGTTTGATTTTATTACAGTTTAAAGGTATTATAAACTTGAGTATTTTATATGAATTTCAATTTAATACAATTACGCGTTCATGATAAAAGGGGTAGTAGGTATAAAATTATTCAAAATATTTTTTTCATATGATGCAAATAAAAATTTATGATTTTCGCAATTTTTCCTTTATCTGTGCTCTAAGGAGTTACTTCGTGCCAAATTTCAAGATTCTGAGTTTACGGGAAGTGCCCCGTAGGTTTTGATTTATTTGGTAATGTCGAAAATTTGCTGAAATTTGCGACATATTCGACTATATCTTTTGATTGCGTTGGCCTAGAAGTTTGAAATTTTCACAGCTCTAAGAGGCAATAGACCTTAGTATTTCCTATAAATTTCAGCTTGTTACCTCCACGCGTTCCTGAGAAAAAGGGTCTTGACAGACAGACAGACAGACAGACAGACGGACGGACAACAAAGTGATCCTATAAGGGTTCCGTTTTTTCCTTTTGAGGTACGGAACCCTAAAAAGGCGAAGGTTTTTTATGGTAGAGCTCGCGATCTTGATAACAAGTAGGATACATGTACAGATAGCAGGTACTATAATATGAAGACGCTTTCAAAAATAAACAATCCCTAAACTCTAAACAGATAATAAAACTAATTCTGACGCTAATCCCCAAAGTTACGTCGCAGGAAATTGGGGTAATGCAATTTAAAATTAATCGTACATTCCGATTCGGTACGGGCGTTTGTTGTTTCTCCGCCGAGCCGGGATGAGTACAGTTGGGACGTATTTTCGTTCCCCTTCCGCTGAAAAGCTAGCGTACATAATAAAGTCTCGTCAAATAAGTACCTACGGCACAGATAAATACGGCACCGAGCTCTTCCGTCTGCGAAACAATGCACAGCCATTGTGCACTGTTTGCGCGGTAATTTCGAAAGGCTCCCAGTTCCGTGCCGGAGTTTGAAAACTCGCAGGAATCTGTTGGGAACGAAATTTAAAAAATTCAAAAAGCGTTTGCGCCGCTTTATTTTGCTCATAAAGCGCGGTGCGTTTCGATATCGAGTTCGAATCGCTTAGCGGAAAGTTTTTGTAGTTGTGCAAATAGGCACAAAATATCTCGTATTTGCACTGGTTTTGAATTTCTGTTGTGAGAGGCCTACGCACCTGACAGTGGTTGGATGTGGCTTAACAAATTATGTAATATGCAAGACTGTGATTTTTTGTTGTAGTAGCAGCCTGCCACGTCTCTGTAAACGCAGTGTAGGGCGCCCATGGGCGAGATGAGATGGGGCGATGATATCCGGAGGGTCGCTGGGGGTGGGTGGAGAAGAAAGACGGAGGACCAAGTTGAGTGGCGTGCTATGGGGGAGGCCTATGTCCAGCAGTGGACGAATGTAGGCTGATGATGATGAGCAGCCTGACATTAAACGTAACTTCGCCTTATAACCTACACCAGGAGGTTATTCAGAACTCATGTCATAGCGACTCATTGCTTTCGAGTCGCTGTCTGTCAAATTTCATAGTAGAAATTATTTTAAAAAATCTCAGAGCTACACGACAGCGACGCCAGATTTGAATACAAAATCAACGCTGGATTATTAAAAAATATAAGAGGAAATTATAAACGCGATTCCTACCCACTTACGCTACAAGAGATGTTATGTGAATTATATCTGTAGTTAATTTCGCTGTAATTTATTGCTAGAAAGCAACGAATGACGTTAACGACACAATAAAACTAATCTTATAAACTGTAACTAGATGACTGTTTAATTAAAGACGAGTAAATTAGTTTCGTGTCTGAAGTTGTAGTTAATGTCTAAGTCGCAACTGTGGATTGGAGATGAAAATGCCTTCTTAAATAAGTATCTAACTTCTAGGTATTGAATAATTGCAATTAAAAGTTTTGTTATGAACTAAAAGCGTAAAAAAAAATAAAAGTTAGATTCCTACTAATACTTCTTGCGCTCATACCTAACGCATCAGTGGCCCAGTAATCATTTGACGTCCGGCTTATAATCCGGCAGTCCTGGGTTCTAGTATCAGTATCTCTGCATGGCAAAATTTTCGCCTAACCGCCATGCCACCGTATTTCGGAAGGCACGTAAAACGATGGGTCCCGGCTGATTCCCGTACTTTAAATATTTTTTAACATCACCTCTACATTTTATTTCTTAGGACAATCTTTGCTCGTAACAGAATTTAAGGACCGACCACACATTGCATAAAATACCAAGTTCAACCTAAAATACTTGTTTATCTATAAGCTACTTACTTAATTCAATTTAGCACTAAATCCTTAGATAGTAGATAGGTAAGGTAATGCCACATTACTCTGCGTTAACGATTCGAGACGCGAACAAGCATACGCACTTCGTAGCGGGATGAGATAAGTGGCTGAATTGCTATACTGAATACCTAGGTTTATATTATACTGAAATCAAATTGTACTTAATTTACATTAAAAGAACACTTTCTTTCCTTTGTTTTTGTGAAAATATTGGGTTTAGATTTTCATAAGAAATATTAAAATATTATGTTGATGCAATATTTCGTACTAGGACTTTGGAACAGTTAAAATTGTTATTCTAACAGTAGTTATACTAAAAAAAACATAGCTTATACTTAATACATACATTATGCCTACGTCACTGCCAAACACTCCCAATGCATCTTTATAATGCCTTATTATTTTTAAAACAAATACTGTAAGAAAGCAATGTCTTTAAGTTTCAAAATACGGGTTTCTACACGTAGTTTTTGAGCAAATAAAACAGGCTGATCAAACATAATGTGTGTTCTAAAGAAAGTTCTTATACTCAAAATATCGACCGTGGATGTCTCTAAGCAACGAACAAAGCAACTCTTACACTATTTTACCTTGTCTCTTTTAATCGCATACGAGACGCGACATCAATTTAATTTTAAAAAATAAAATACAATATGAGAGATTGCTATTAGCCAATTGTAACACTTTTTTTTCTAATGTGTTCTTTTAAAGATTATTTTACTGTATCTATGGTGTGCAATAAAGTGTTTTCTATTCTATTCTCATATGCTAAAAAAATACGAAAGATAGTCACCATATTGAGTATAATGTTACTGTAATAAGTAGAAAGGTCACAGTGTTTCATTCGTCACATCCAGTCTGTCTAGTTTCTGGCAACGAAGCAATTCAAAAATAGGTTCTTTACATCGATTTATAAGTATTTTAGCCCCACTTTACTAAACTCGGTATTGTTAAGACTAACTCCACCTATAAATTTAACTTCTCTACTTTAGTAATTGGGAATCCAATTCTGCCAAGTGCAGCCTTTTAGCCAACTCTCATAAAATCTAGAAAACAAATGCGAAACTTGAAAAAGCTCGTCTACTTAATTGTTCATTGGCACATTGTGTGAACTAATATTTATTTTTCTTATAAAGCTTTAGCTAGATTTTGAAATAAAAACGTTTACGCTTTTCATCCAGTTTCGGTTTGTATATTGGCCATGAAGCTTTACATTATGGCATCTTGTTAAACATCTTTAGGGGAGTAAAGCAAACCTATTTGCCGGGAGTTGTATAAAAATAAACAGGGCCATTGTGAGGGCAGGTTTAGCCCGACCTCCCCTCCATGAGGTTATGTAAATTGTTTAACGAACGGTGCCGTTACCGCCCACCTAGATGGCGCACTTAACGCATTAACATTTTAAAGCCTTTATTTGTACAAAGCACACAAGTAATCTTGCATCCTTTTATAATGCTTACATCCCGGCTCAAGATTCACTTTGAAATATTCTAATTAGACATTAGAGCACGCCTTCACTCCCTGCGCTTCGCTGTTTCAATAGAACCTTCGAGCGGGTTGAACTCGTGACTCGTGACAGGTTTGTAAATTACTCACCTCGAATGCAAGTTTGCCGATTGGTCGAATGCACTAATTAGATTCTCAGCGAGAATGTCGCGTCGTGTCGCGAACTGAGATGTGCTTCACGGGCCAGGCGTTGATCTCGAGCTTAAACATTCATGGAGTGTGCAAAGCGCGCCGACGGAAATTAGGGTGCCTACAAGCTTTTCGCCGGCTCGTTCTCTCGCACCATTTTCATGCTAATCTCCGCGTGAGCGCGAGAGTGCTGATTTTGCGGGCATGAAATATTTGCAACCATACGACGTGAGCTACGCCGGTACCTTTTCAATTTCACCGCGGCGCGCCCCGCGGGGGATTCAAACCGTCGAATGTTGAATTTTACGCGTTCGTAATACGCGAAATTGCGTTTTGTTTTGCACCTTTGACGTCGGAATATCTGCAAATATTTTGCCAGTTTTCTCCCTTTTAATGACCCACATACGATTTTTTGTGAGATTAAAAAGGCATCAAATATTCGTATGCACGGAAGCGAGAATGTTTTATGGCGATGTGGCGATTCGAGGGTCATAAATTCGCAGTTAGCGCCGCGTCGAGTCGGAGCTACGGACTCCATATTTCAGGATCATGTATGGAAGATTTCTGTCGGGCGATGTTATGTTCGATGCAGTGGCGACTCGGCGGTAATGCCGGTCGCGGGCACGTGACGTGACTCTATGAATATGTGCCCTCTCTTTGACATAAATGTTCAATGCCGCACTCGCGTGCGATATAAAATATAAAGGAAGCCAGCTTCCTCTGTTACGCCTTGCGCGTATTTTGCTAATGTTCTTTGGTGTGTAATAAAGATACACTCGCTATGTGTAATTACGCGTCAATATTTGTGACATCAAGTATCACCTTAAACCGCGAACGCGTTACTGATAGCTGTGACCTAAATTATAAAGCGTTCCATAACGATTACCATTTATTGTTCGTCATTTAAGGTCGATGACATCGCAGCGATCGCAGGAGATACCTGGAAGCGAACTGCTAAACACGGAGATGCATGGCACAAAGAGGTCTTTGTCTAGCAGTGGTACGATAGGGGTTGACAATGATGATGATTTTGGATTAAATTACACTTGGATCAAAATAATACGTAACAAAATAATTAGTTGTGCATGCTGTGGCACATTGTAATTGCAGGAGCACACATGCTGTTATCTCATAGTTTTAAGAATGCCAATTTAAGTTTCAATAATGTCAATGTATTCTGCGTTGGGTATCTTAAATAAATAAATTCCTAATTAAATGTTTATTTTTATTTGCAGAACGCAAGTTATTCGTGGGCATGCTAAACAAGAAGCTGTCAGAGAACGACGTGCGCGCATTATTCGCCGGCCACGGAGCGATCGAGGAGTGCACGGTGCTGCGCGACGCTCAGGGCCAGAGCAAAGGATGTGCCTTTGTCACCTTCGTGTCTAAGCAGGCCGCTATTGCTGCCATCAAGGTATGCACACTTTTTCATTAACCAGAAATTATAATGAATTTGATCGACACTTGACATCTTGATGTTTGCTTAGTCTGCGAGAGGCTCTCCGGTAATAAAGTTTAGATATTCGTGCTGCATTTCAATATTCTTTAGATGGCATCGGTCTGTGTGTGTGTAAAAAGCGCGGATTCTCCAAATCTAGGTCACCCTTCTGTAGAGGTAATATGCCTTCTTACCTTAGTTCTATTTCACAGATTCGAACATGCGAATTCAGTCATTAAAATTTTGTTAGAAACATAATGCAGAAACAATCATAAACTTACGCCAATTCGGATGTTTGATTTCGGTGTCTTGAAGAATTGTCGTCATTGTCGTGCCATGTTTTTAAATTCGTAAACTTACTATCTCCAATGGAAACTTCCAGTCGCTGCACCACAGTCAAACGATGGAGGGTTGCTCCGCGCCTCTGGTGGTCAAATTCGCCGACACACAGAAGGAGAAGGAGCAGAAGAAGTTGCAAGCGATGCAGGCGAGCCTGTGGGGGCTGACCACGCCGGTGACGCCGGCCGCGTACCTCGCGTCCGAGGCCGCTCTGTCGCCCGCCACGCAGTTGCAATTGCTACAGCAGTTGCAAGCTGTCGGGCTTCAGCATCAGTTGTTGCAAGGGCAGGGATCTACGCTACTGCAAGGTAGGACACGGTTTTATTTATTACCAGCGCTCGTCTCTTTGGGCATTAACCATATTAGGTCCAAAAGTGATCGCTTATTAAAACCGCAATTGACCACTATTTCGCGTGGTCTTAAGCGATGATGCGGACGAAGATGGTAGCGGACCAAACCTAGAAGACGGAATGTAGCTCTGATCATCGTGGAACACAGTCATAATGATAGCTTAGCGATACGATTTTTTCAGTGGGTTGTTACTAAGATTATTATTAGTCTGAAATGTTTTTGGTGTTTCATAACAAACAGTAATGTTAAGAAGCATACAGAGTAATAGACCAATTTAAAGTGTGCCCAGAGTAGACCATTGTACACATTAGTGTGGAAACTTGTTAGAATTGAGACTGCGATGTACGAGTATAACAATACGACAGCAGAATTATTTTACAGATAATATAAATTTTATGCGAAGTAAAAACACTTAAATAATACTATTTATACATACGTATATAATTAGATTATTTAAAGAAAGAAAGAAAGATAAATATTTATTGAGCACAGGCACAAGAATATTTTTCGTATACATAGGTACTGTAGTATCACAATTCACAATTCACCATAAAATAAAAACATTCTATTGTACGACCTATTGCGTGTGGAGACGCATCCCGTGCCATCGTGCAGCTCTGCCCAATTGGGAGAGAGCTCAGCTAATGTTGTAGACAAAGTTAATTGTTTACAACGCTGATTTTCAGCTCTCCCTATTTAAATGAGGTATCTGTCTTGTAACAAATGACGTGTATCATTGCACCAAGTTACAATTCCTCTTGAAACGTGTTTATTATTTGCATAGTTCCAACCATGAAGAATGTCACAAAATGCATAACAATGGCGTGATCTCATCGCGACTGACGTTAATGATCCATTTACTATTTATCATTGCATTTAAAATTTAATGTCCTTGTTTAATTTTATTATTTTTTAACGGTAATTAGTGATTTTAGTGTTTTGTTATTATCCTGCATTGTGTAGATCTAACATGGCATGGATAACTTTACCTGTATATAACTTTTATTTTATCCTCCTATTCATGTAAAGGACACATGTAATTTTCCCGATGAATATACGAGTATATAACATCGTAATATTCCTTCTACATTTATGTAATACAGCCGAGAAAGAGGATTCTCTGTCCATGCCATGATAGTGATCTGAACGGAACTCTGTAGGCACCTATTCTGTTTGAGATTTATCATTTGAGTTGCACATTTAACCCTAAACCCGATCCTGTTTTGTTTTCCACCCGTTTTTCTTAGTTGACACGCTTGTTACTGCCGATACAGGTGTAAACTACCAGGATATCGGTTTCAACGGTGCAGGGTTGAGCGGGGGTGCGGTGAGCGGAGTGGGAGGGGAGCAGCTTGGGGGACTGTTGGCTCCGGTGTCCGTGCAGAACTTAGCTGCTCTGGCCGCTATAGCCCAGCCCCCGGTGGTGACGCAGCCGGCCGCTGTGCCTCAGCCTGCTGCACCGCAACCAGCTGCGCCGCAGTTGTGTAAGTACACTATTACGTCATCTATAGATCTAAGAAATGTAAGAACTTGATGTACTGGCTACTTAATATGACGTATAAATATGATAAGGAACTTCGTACCCTTGCTTAGATTTTTAGTGTCATTCTCCAACGATGTCCGTGAGAGGACATTAGAATTGGAATCTGCTAGTGCAAGTTTTGTGTCATAGTGCTCAGTTATGGTAGCCAATGTGCGCTCAAGTAAAGTAAGAATGTTAAGTCGTAGCGCCGAGGACGTTTAACAGCGTATAAAAGCTAAAAGTATCCAATATTGAGTCCTCGGGAGCTCGTAAACTAAGTAAATCGCTCTTCAGTTTATAGTGCTCTCTTCATAGGGCGAGAATTTTACATTTGCAGCTGAAACTAAAGCAATATCACATGTGCCCACAAAGCGGATATTACAATAATTTTCGGCACGATTAAAACGGGAAACCCTTGGACGGTCCGTTTTTTAAAGGCCATTAGCGATAATTGTCATTTTCTCCGAGCGGCAGCGCGGTCAGCGCAATCCAGCCGGCAATATATTCTCCACAAATTGCTCCAACTAAATCCTTAATTGGAATGTAGAACAAAAATGTCTAACGAACCATTTAGTCCGCAACCTTTCCTATTTCAGGGTTAAAAAAACGTTATTAACGATGAACATTTTTCATACTTCAGGTCTTCTCGGGAAGACTAACATCACAGGTAAAAACAGTTGTTGAAACGCGTCGACGTTTTTGTGTTTATTTTTTTAATGGAATGACTGATCTTTTGGCTTTGTCGACGCCGCTTCTGCCTGGCGATGTGACGAGGGAATATTTCAAAAATAAAATTACATTCGATTTGCAAATCGTCGAATATTATTTTTCTTAATGAAATATGCTCAAAGTAACACGTTTAGGTCAGATTTGGCGTCTAGATTGATGTGATAAATGAAGATGTGCCACTGCGGTTTATTTTTAAATGCATGACGCTTTAGTTTGCATAACATTTTCCTCTTTCAAAATGACAAATTGTTTTGCTGTCGTGTAAATAATAAATATTTATTAGTTATTAGTGTTGAACGCATTTGTAATTTGCATATAATTTGTATATAAAAATTGGAAAATACTCGTAGTAGTTGCACGTATTATTCTGAGTAGCATAAACGGTTTGTTCACTAAAGAGAAAACAATAAAATAATAATTATGATGCATAGAACCGTCTGGCATAGAAGGTAGTGGTAATAATGTCACCCATTGTATAGAGATATGGTCGCGTTTCTAAAAGGACATCCTACGTGACTTTAAATAGGCACTCATTACGAAGAAGGAAAACAGTGTAGGTACCTACGTCTGAAGGTGCTAACACCGGCATAATAAATATTTAATACCTTTGTAATGTAGGCAACTTGAAGCGGGTACCTATGTAGGTTTATTCGTCTTATGTGCAAGGTTTTCTATTTTCTACACCTTAAGCAGGTGTGAAAACACTTCAAGTTCTATATATATTTCAGTTATTATTATAGAACAAGTTTTTTTTTTTTAAATCAGTTCTTTTTACCTGATGTTCTGAAATATTTATAAAAAAAAGTAATCGATGATCATAGTTGCAAAATGTTCCAGCTAATTGGTGCCTTACCATCTTTTTTGTTTGTAAGTTTGTAAACAATATTTACAGGATGTTTGGCTTTCTTGAACATGATATTTTAAAAACCATTATAGGTCGCGTCACATAAAAAGAACGCTGGAAGAAAGTGGCGGGGGTGAGCTTGCGCATGGATACACTCACGCATAAAACTACTAGGCCTATTTAATTTTAACTAGCTTTTTGATCGTGGTTTTTTATATAAGATATTTATTGGTAATCACATCGGTCCACTCATACCACTAAATAGATCGATAAATCGTTTACTGCGCAGCTTCGCGCCAGCGTTCTTTTTATGTGACGCGACCTATACCTACATAACGAAGTTTTAAATTGGTACCTACATTGCATTAGTTTTACACATAAGGTTACGTTCTTTCGCGAAAGAATAACTTAGCTATTAAATGATGTTAAAATTGTAACTTTATTGAATACTTACACAAAGTAGGCGGCCGACATTGAAAATCGTGTTTTAGCACTTAATAACACGATTCGTGCTATGGAAATTAGCACATCCTATTATTGATATCTTAGAGTACTCTTCGTATTTGAATACTGTTGATTATTAAAAATGTTAACATACTTCCAAGATACTTGCGTAACATAGCATCTATTACCAAACTGATTCTTATAGGTACTAATAATAAACAGTATATAATATATAGATATTACTTATAGTATATTACTGCTAAATATTTTACGGTTTTCAATTTGGTCAAAGAGATTATAAAACTCCAACAAAAGGGTAATCTACCCTACTTCTACAGTCCGAGTCAAATCACAATTAATAAATCATGTGTGATGTGCAAAAATCTTCATTTATCACATTTCTAAAGATCTCAGCTTGGTTGATTTCATGTTGGCGATTTTGGTAGTTTGCCTGACGATGCTTGGCTTTGCATAGCCCGTGTTTAAAAAATATAAAACCCGTCCTGGCAGCCGGAGACTTTGTATTGTAAATACACTATTCTTTATTGTTTGTTTTATGAACGAAAAATAACAGCTCGATTTGTTTTTTTGAACGTATTGTTTGTGAATTGGAATCTTAAATATAATTTAAGGCGACAATATTGGTCAATAATATTTGTTTTTGTTTGTTGTTTGGTTGTCGTAACTTTGTTGTTTCCTCATTTTGTTTGGTAAAACAAAACGTTATTTTTAGTAATGGCAACTTTTTGCGTTCGAACTTGAAATGAAAAAAACAGTTGAACGGTCATTATGACGTTTAAAATTTTGTCCATAATAAAATTATCCTGTTTTCAAAATTTCCTAATACAGTCACTTTTCTGTATTTCAGTAGATAACGTTATTATGTTATTTCTATACGAAATTGGAATTTTGTTTCAAACGGATAAAATTAAATATCAAATTTAAGGAAAATCGGTTTTATACTACTGACGCTACGGGAATATCCCTAAGGATATTCCCGTAGCGATTAAAAAGGATATTCTGTATTTTTTCCTTACACATTAATTTTGAATTAAATATAATATTATAATATCAAATGTTTTATTTCTAATTCTATTTAAATTGACTGGGTAAAAATTACTGATAACGTTGTTTTAATTTGTAAAAATATCTACACATTTCTAAGTAGGTACGTAAAGTGTAAGTATATTTAAATGTTGCCATGTCATTGTAGAACATTATTAACATTTTGATTGTGTTTGCATGAAAGTGCTAAAATACTCGTACTTTTACTAATTTGTAACAAATGTCGTGAGTTTACAAGGTTTCTCTCTTTTTACTTACACAATAATAATATGACAATGTGTTACAAAAAGGTGTAAGGTAAGAAGAACAAAAACTATGTATATAATTAAAATAGAAAAAAATAGTTTTGTACAAAATACCAATCCAAAAGGGTGTAAAATTATGCATTTTTAAGGTAATTTAACCTTTTTATAACGCATTGTATGAATTTCCAAACTAGGAATAGGTCATGCCTAGATTATAAATAAGGTGTACTTTACTAAAATTTGGATTACATTTCGAAAATATGAAAAATATATTATGAAATTCTTTTTATCACTTAATCTTTTATTCAACGTGAAATTCTGAATATAATTTGACTTTTATACCATCCCAATAAGATGTTAAACGATCATTTTTATTTTAGTTTTTTTCGCGGGGCCAATGTAAAAAAGATACTTTACTTTTACACCACAAATTAAAATATTTTACTTTTACCACTATAGATAAAAATATTTTCTTTAATTTTACTCCCATTGAACTTAATATGAATAAAACTGTACTCATAAGATGTATGGTGCCGTTTCAGGGTCGACAGCCGAGCCGCTGAGCTCTGCGTACGCGGCGCAGTTTGGCAGTGCCTTTGCGGCCGCCCCGCTTGGTTCTGTGCTCGGATCAGCGGCCGCTGCTGCCGCGGGCAAACAGGTTGAAGGTATGGTGGCTTTCTTTCAATAATAATTATTTTATACCCTAGTAATATGAAATGATGAATCGCTAGATGGTTATAATATAAAGGCCACCGGAAAGACTTGGAGCGAAATAAAACGAGAAGCTCAAGACAGAACGGGATGGAGATGCACTGTGGACGCCCTCTGCCCCAGCTAGGGGACATAGGACTATACTTCCTAGAGGCCACGGGTTTAGGCAGTGAATTGTAACTCAACTGGACTGCCACAAAAGATCAGTAATGGTCGAAGCGGCTTAAAGTCCTTTTGAGGTTCCCCCAATAATAATAGGACTATAAGTAAAAAAAAAGTAAGTCAATATGAAATAGAATAGAGTACACTTTATTGCATACCAAATTACAGGAAATACATAGTTATAAATAACTACAATACAAACTTAAAATTATTAAGGAAGGTAAATTAATTTATATATCGCACTTTGAATCGAGCAGGACAAATCTAACCAAATTTGGAACGAAATAAAAGGATTTTTAAAATGTTTCAATTCCTTAAAATAATAGCTCTTATGTAAAGTTGCAAAAACGTAAACGCGTGCTCCTATTCCACCTTATGTGCGATATACAAGACACGTGCCTACGACCCTACTTCCGAAACGAGAAGTCATGCAACTGGAATGGAGGTCGACCTGAAAATTTTGATTTCGCCGACCACTCTATTCGATAAGAGCCTTTGATAAGAACTTCTATTGTCTTTTTACTATTTTCGGAGCCACTATTAAAGTAAGACGTTTGTTGTCAGGTCCGGAAGGCGGCAACCTGTTCATCTACCACCTGCCGCAGGAGTTCACGGACACGGACCTGGCGTCCACGTTCCTGCCCTTCGGTCACGTGATATCGGCCAAAGTGTTCATAGACAAACAGACGAACCTCTCCAAGTGTTTCGGCTTCGTCTCGTACGACAACGCGGCCTCCGCCCAGGCCGCCATTCAAGCCATGAACGGCTTCCAAATAGGCACCAAGAGACTCAAAGTTCAATTGAAACGTTCCAAAGAACTCTCTAGACCCTACTAGAATTTCGAGAACGTTCCTAGTGAATAAAAAAAAATTGAAACCACAGAGGTCGTGAGGAGGTTTGTTGTGATGTATATTCGGTGCACACGAACCGAACGCGCGGTTCGTTCGTAAACGCGAGTCCACGTGCACAGTTGTTATCTAATAAGTATAAGGTTAAGGTTTGTGTCGAAGGATTTATCGTTTCCAAAGTATTCCCCAAATTGTTTTATTTCTTTATAGATAAATGTTTCGTTAATTAAGTTTTAGTCACATTTATTAAGGTTAAGTTGTATTCGTTCGGAAACCGATATACAGTTATGTAGTCGCCAAAGAGCCGATACTTATGAATATTTAGTCTGTGGAAGAGTGGATTTAAAAAAGCAAATGTAACTGAAGCAAAACATCTAGAAATTTCACGCTGATGTTGCTTTATTTAAAAACGTTCTGTTTAAAATATATTATTTTGTTACGAGTTCTTTATTTTATGTTACCACTTTGATAGTTAATTTAAAAAGGATAATTTATAATTCTTGATGTGGCCATTGTCTGAACAGTCAACCTGTTAGTTTTTGTTTAAAATTTTTAAGGTTAGAATAAAGATGATGATCTCAAAGTGATCAGTGTATTTATTGTTTACATTAATTGTTGTCAATAGTGTACTTAACAGATTGTGACACGTTAACTTTATAACTATGGACGTTACGCATAGATATTGCACGAGATTTTTATGACAATTGTTCTAGTTACCTACCAAAGCGCTGCATTCATTTATATTATATTTTACGAGGGAAGTTTGAATTTTAAAATGATTCTAAATTCAAATTAAATCGTTGAGCTTAAGTCAAATATTATTTATCAAAAGCTATTCATTGACTTCAGACGTCTTGTGATTTGCGAATTTGTCTAAATGATCCTGCTAATTCTTTTCCTACTAATGTAATGAAATCATTGAAATATCTATGCGTATTTCGTCAAAACTTCCTACTTATTGTGCTTGTTTGTGATTTAATAATTATTTTAATAAATGTACCCATATTTTTCCACAAGTCATCTTACAATTTTCACATCGAACACTGGCCCCTGTAGTCAAAATGTTTTTTTTTTCTTTAGAAAATAAGTATTTAATTATTATTATAGTAGAATATTTTTGTGTGTAAGTTTGGTATTCTTTACCATTTAAAAACTTAAACACATTTTTTCGTCTGTCTTTTAAGTCATAATTTGGCACATTTTTTCCTAATTTACTTTAAACATGGCGAGTTGCAGAAATGTTTATAAAAAAATTAAACAATTATAAACTATTAATCTAAAATTTATAGTTTAAAAATGTATTTTTAATGAGCATTTGTGCAACACGTCTATAACATATTCTTTAATATTTTAAGGTTATTTATGATACGGAAAAAAGCTAATATATAACAATCTAAACCAAATTTTAAAACTATTTATTAAAATATAAATGTTGTAACACAAACATATCAAAATTCACACTAATATTATAACGAGGAAAATACCTATATTATTTATGATTATTTTCCGTAACATAACTGCCATGTACAAGAATAATTTTAACTTTATTCTTCAAAGAAAAGCTCAATGATAAAAGTTAAGACAACCTTTATTTGGGATAGGTACATCTAAAGTTTTCTTAAAAGTGTTTTCTTGTTATTTAACTTGAAGTTGAAAGGCTTATTATGATGGCACAGTGGCTGACCTAGCAGATTGAAAACTATTAAATTAGCAAATATTTTAGAGATGACAAAATGTCATCGATTGTTTTCTGTTTTATCGATATTTATTATCGATGATATCGGTCATTATTATGGATCTAGATACCTACCTACAAACATATTTCAAAAATTTTGTAGTTGCTCAAAAAATTTTTTTTTCTATTGCAGTGCTAAGATTTTTTCAATAGCATGTGGCAATGACTTTAATTTGTTCTATAATATTGCTAGGAATATTGCCATTTATTGTGCTGTGCAATCGTTATCTTCTCTCTAAAGTAATAACAGTTCCCTTATAGATTTGTGCCAATACATAATTCGTCTTGAAGAAACAAATATGACCAATAGAAATTAAAATTACCTACTTTGTGTAAAAAGAACTGATGTAGAGAGAGCATCAATATTATATTTAAAAAATTAGTTGGAGTATTATAATGTATTAACGAAGACGGTGGTTTATAATAGTTATAATTTATAGTCAATGTTTTTTGATTGTCTAATGAAAGACAATATGTAGACTGAATAAGTTTCCTTTAGTTTTACAGGATTTTGAGACCCGTTTGTGATTCCTTTAGTAAGCTCATGTAGTGAAACTTGTGTACATCTACTTTCGTCTTTTTCCTTTGTTATTTAAGATAATAAATTATGGATATGTACGTATTGTTAAAAAGGACATTGGGAATATTATGTAAATAAAACTGATAAATAAAACTAAGATCCTAGACACAGGAACGCAAAACGCCTCTTGACAATGTGTGATTTTAGATAAAGATCAAAATGTGAATAGATTTTTTTACCTACAATTTACTAGGTATATTAGAATGAAACCTCATTGTTGTCGCTGATGTGTATCTTATTTTTGATGACATAAGGCTGGTTTTTGAACATCACTTATTTATTATTAGATTATTCCAGCCGATTTAAATCGAGACGTTTATTTAATGCAGGCAAAGCTTTTTTGCCGATATTGTCGATGTTGTTAAAAAATCGAATTAACATAAATTCGATGAATGACATCCTAAACTACTTTGCTTTCCTAATTTTTGTATCAGAATTCTATCGTTGGAGTCGATACTCTGGCTTGGTGACATTTATATCGAGTCAAATAATTTGCGCCATATCTATTTTGTTGTTACCATTAATTAAATATTAGAGTTTAAAGATGCGTGAAATTATCGCCAGAAAATAAAAAATCGGTGTAAAAGATAATGTATCCTAAAGATGCTCCCACACAGCAATTATATAACGTTATGAAACATTGTATACTTATCACAATAACATTTTACAACAATAAAAAACGTATGTAGGTACCTAATACAACATTCTCTAACGTTATATAAATGCTTGTGACACCTTACCATAAAACGAAAAAGATTTTGTTTAAAAAGTTTCTTGAGATGCTTTTACAGTATTTTTTTTTTCAAAAACCAAGCTTTATACAATTTGAAGTCACGGTAAACATAAAATCAGCATATCCATGTAATACAAACGCAAAAAAAAAAAAAAATATTTTTACTTAAAATCGAGGCACACGTTTAGTAGTTATTTAAATACAAATTGGTGGAGAATAATAATTATAAAGAACTGTTTTATACAACTCCCGTTTTGTTGATATGAATGTAAATAAATGTCAAGTTTAAAAAATATTTTGTATTGTTTTATTCATTACTACCCACTACGTTTAAATTATCTATACTCTATATCTACTATTAAGAGGTAATCTGACTGGCTCATCATCGTAGAGACAAAACCGCTGGGCCGATTAATCTGAAATTTGGGCAGCGTGTGTGGTGACGTAGACGACCGATAAGAAGGGATTTTGCGAAATTCCCTCGGGAACGGGAATTATTCCCAAAAAACGTTTGTATGCAAATCCGTAACCACAGCTGATTGAGCTCAAATTTTATAAGTTACGATAATATACGAAATATTCGCCCCCCTTCATAATTGGGGTTTATACTCCAACAGAACAGGTTACCTACGCTACTTATACTGTCAGAGTTATAGGTTGTGTGGCGAACCTATATGATGCAGTTTCAGGTCGCCGAGATTACTACAGGGCCTGCAACATGACCTAACGATTGCCTCCTACATATCTTATAGGAAACAGCCGGGGCCCACAGTTTTGCGTGCCTTCCGAAACACGGTAGCGTCCAGGCGAACTTTTTGCCACACACTGAGATTTGAACCCAGGGTCTCCGGATTAAAAGCCGGACATATGACCACTGGGCCACGGACGCTACATGCAACCCCGTCTCCGGAAACCCCTCCGGAACCAACTTCCAAAGTTTCAACCCCCTACCCTTAAAAATATATCATCGACCAGTCTAGCCTGAATAGCCTGATTTGACTGTCAGTGTAGACAAACTGATACAAAGTTTTTTTCAAAAACCTCAACTCAGAAACGGTGCGTCCTAAGCGAAAAATAACGAAATTTTCGCCCCCCTTCATGCAACCCCGTCACGGAAAACCCTCCGGAAACAACTCCCAAAGTTTCAACTCCCTACCCCTAAAAATATATCATTGATCAGTCTAGCCCGAATAGCCTGTTCAGATTCGACTATAAAGTGTTACTACCTAAAATAAGGGTTAGATCAAACTGATACAAAATTTTTCAAAAAAACGTCAAATAACTCAGAAACGGTGAGTCCTAGGCGAAAAATAACGAAATTTTCGCCCCCCTCCATACTACCCCCTCACGGAAAACCCTCCGGAACCAACTCCCAAAGTTTCAACCCCCTACCCCTAATAATATATCATAGATCAGTCTGTAGGATCTTAAGATTCCAAAACCAATTTCGGCGAGAGATCCGGCAGGAACAACAAAAGTGGCACATCTCATGTCTAATATTGTCGAGAATATCTCAACCACGGTTTCGGACAATTACGATGTCCTTCATTCTTCATCAGGAGTTCACGCCTGCAACAGAACCCGACGCTCCCGACGCTCGCGTGAGTGAATTGTCTGATACCGTGGTACCACACATAAGTTCAAAGTTGCTCAGAGAGCTATGAAGCGGGCTATGCTCGGTGTCTCTCTGAAGGATCGCATCAGAAATGAGGTGATCCGGCAGAGAACCAGAGTTACCGATATAGCAGAAAGGATTAGGCAATGCGGTGGTCACATTTGCCGTAGAACCGCTAACCGTTGGGGTAGACAAGTTCTCGAATGGAGACCGCGTCTCGGTAAACGTAGTGTAGGGCGCCCATGGGCGAGATGGGGCGATGATATCCGGAGGGTCGCTGGGGGTGGGTGGAGAAGAAAGACGGAGGACCGAGTTGAGTGGCGTGCCATGGGGGAGGCCTATTTCCAGCAGTGGACGAACATAGGCTGATGATGATGATGATGATGATGTGGTACCACAACTCCTTAATTAAAGTGGCAAACTGTATTTATCAATAATTAAAGTTCGGCAGCGGTTATAGATTTATGATACAGCTGGTAATATAGGTATAGCAGGTATAATAATAAATAACAAACACAGTCAACAAAATACTAAAGTTTACTTGACACTGGATTATTTAAAAACTTAGATCTCGTTTTTGACATTCGACAACCAGCCCTGCCAATGGAATAGTGAATAGTGCAGTTGGCCTATCAGGCTATACCTATATGTCCGAAAACTACCACTGAGCATATAAAAAACTACCTTCTAGGAGTCCAGAAACCATAAAGAAGATCGATTTTAAAGTCAAATTTATGTTGCGCTTTTTCCCCAAGTATCTTGGTTGTTTTGCTTTACCTCCTCCCAGTTTCGGAGTCCCTGGTACTACGATGTAGATATAAGCTTTGGTATATAATATCAGACAACCAATACCACCAGGAGTAAAACTACTAGGAACCCAGAAACCAAGGGGGCGCGGCGGTTCGATTTTTAAAGGTTTTGGTTTACCTCCTTCTAGTTTCTAGGCTCCTGTTATTCCTATGGGTACGATGAAAACATACATTTTGAATTCACATAACAATCAGGAATAAAAACTACTAGGAGCCCAGAAAACATGAAGAGATACAATAATTATTTAAAGTCAAATTGATTACGTCTCGCTCTTTTTGTTCTTTAGTTATTTACCTCCTTGTAGTTTTTATGCTAATACAGTGTAAAAGAGATATTATAATATAATATTTTATCCATGCTGGTATAGACCTATTGAATTTCTTATACACCTAGTTCTTATGATGACCTAGTACTTTTCATCTAAATGTATGATAACCTAGTACTTTTCATCTATGTGTGCTTTAGGATACAATACAAAACCTTGAGAACTACCTTAGTAGTTCTGCTCTCCTGGTACTACAACACAAAAATTAAGAACATTTTAAGCAGTACTTTTCGGAAGATTTTTATATCACTACTAGCGTCATTATGATATCATCAATCCATCGTATAGAGGAAATGGGGATTTAAAAAAATTGTCGAGAAGATTAATAATATACGAAGGTAATACCTAGTCAGGTCATAAGTATTGTCACACAGTAAAAACTTTTCTTTTAGAATGCTGGCCACAAAAAAGTTTATTGAATTCGAATTTCGAATTGTTCATGAAAATAAAAACGTATACTTTTTAGAATTTTACTCATTTTTAAATATGGAGTGGACGCTTAAAGAAGACCGTGTTGCAGTTATTGCGTTGCATCGTTGCGGTTACGCGCAAATTCAAATTTTTGACATACTGAAAAATTTGAATATAACCAAAAGATTCGTTTATTGTACCATCAAACGATACAATGAAGACTCTAGTGTAGATGACAGGTCAAGAAGTGGTCGCCCTCGGTCTGTTAGGACTCCAGCAGTGATAAAAGCTGTGAAGGCGCGAATTCAAAGAAATCCCAAACGTAAGCAGAAACTGTTGGCCCTTCAGATGGGGTTAAGCAGAACCACGGTGAAAAGGGTGTTAAATGAAGACTTAGGGCTTCGGGCATATCGAAGAAAAACAGGACATCGTTTAAATGCTCG
This sequence comes from Hemithea aestivaria, assembly GCA_947507615.1. Taxonomy (NCBI): domain Eukaryota; kingdom Metazoa; phylum Arthropoda; class Insecta; order Lepidoptera; family Geometridae; genus Hemithea; species Hemithea aestivaria. The sequence continues at coordinate 15,668,235 of OX382330.1, forward strand.
TCTAATAGATCTGAGACTGAAAAGATGCCGCGCTTTGTTGAAGCGGTACGCGAGAAAAAAAAATTTTTTTTTTTTTTTTTTTTTTTCTTCATGGTTATCTGCGATCAGTCTTGCGACTATAAGCGGATGTATTGCAGTAAATTATGGCTTTTTAAGTGCCCCTCTATGGGACTACTTCAATGTTTCAGCAATCTAGACTAGCTAGTAGCATTGACTATGTGTTTTCTCTTGAGGCGTCGGGTGTAAGTTTTGCTGATAAGATCAATGGCTAATTGGTTAGGATGGTGGCTTAGACGCTTGAAGTAGGTTGCTGACATTTCTTGTATTTCTTCCTTTATAGTAACAAGACCGAAATGTTTGTGCAGTTCAACATTGGTGACGAAGCATTGTGCTTTGCATATGGTCCTCAGGATAATGTTCTGGAGCCTTTGTATTTTATTTATGTTTGAGTCAGAAGCACTCCCCCAGAGCTGAAGGCCATAGGTCCATATGGGCTTAAGGATGACTTTGTATATTAAGAGCTTGTTGTCAATTGATAGCTTGGAATTTTTTCCAAGTAGCCAATAGAGTGATTTGTATCTAATGTTTATTTCATCTCTTTTTGCTTTCACATGGTCTTTCCATGTTAATCTTCGGTCCAAGGTTAATCCTAGGTATTTTACCTTATTGCTGTGTGGTAAGGTAGTATCACCAAGTTTAACTGGTGGGCAATCTTGTCTTCTCAGGGTGAAAGTAACTTGCACCGATTTTGTAGCGCTGGCTTTTATCTTCCACCTTTGGAGCCATGAGTTTATCTCATTTAACCCTTTCTGCAGTGTCTCTGATGCCTTTTTCGGATCACTATTGCTAGCCAGTATAGCTGTGTCATCAGCATATGTAGCTATAGTTGTACCCTGTGTCCCAGGTAGGTCTGCTGTAAATAGGAGGTAGAGCACTGGACCAAGGATCGAGCCCTGAGGAACTCCTGCTTGAATGTCATAACACTTAGAATTTGCTTGGGATTCATTAACGTAAAAAAATCTGTCTTCTAGGTATGATTTTAATAATAAGTAGTATGTGTGTGGCAGGTGTCTTTTAACTTTACTTAGTAGCCCATTGTGCCAAACTTTGTCGAAGGCCTGTTGGATGTCGAGAAATGCTGAAGCACAGTATTCTTTATCCTCTAGTGATTTTCTGATGGTGTAGCAAACTCGATGGACCTGCTCTACCGTAGAATGCTCTTGTCTAAACCCAAACTGGTGGTCAGGTATTGTTCCGTTTGTGGTCAATATGTTGCGCATCCTAAACAAGAGCGCCTTTTCAAACATCTTTGAGAGCAATGGCAATAAGCTAATCGGTCGATAGGAAGTTACCAGATTTGGGGCCTTTCCAGGTTTAGGTATCATGATGATGTGTGATATCTTCCAGATGCTGGGATAGTGCTGTACTCTTAAAATTCCATTGAACAAGATAGTTATGAACACAATGGCTTTTCTTGGGATTTCTTTTAGGATGGTTTTTGTAATTAAATCAAATCCTGGTGCTTTGTGTTCGTGGAGGTTTTGAATAATTTTTGCAACTTCTTGTGGGGTAACAGATTTGATAGGTAGGTCCAGCTGAAGATCTTCATTTAGTATGGACTTAACTTCGTCATCAATAGTATCATCTTCAGTTTCATTTGGTGTAAATACTGAAGCTAAATGTTTAGCTAGAAGTTCTGCTTTTTCTAGGTCAGTTCGTGCCCATTGGCCAGAACAGTTTTTTAGTGGTGGTTTATGTTTAACAGGACGATCTTTTGATTTAGTCATTTTCCATAATGAATAGTTGGTGGTTCTAGTGGCTGTCAAAGTTTGGAGTTTATCCTGTAGTGTAGTGTTTTCTGTTTCTACTAGAAGAACTCTCAGTTCTTTAATAGCTTTATTTAGAGCAGTTTTATCTGAAGTACTTCTGCTTTGGTGCCAGATTCTTCTTAGTTTTCTTTTTTCAAGGACTTTTGATTTGATGTTTGCAGGTATGTTGATAGTAAATTCCTGTGCTTCTATATCTGGGGTGTTTTTCCAGCAGGCTTCTTGGAGAGTTTTTGTTAAATGTGTCGCTGCAGAATCTATGTCCTCAGGTGATTTTAGAGGTATATTCAGTGTCAGGTTACTCTCTAAGTATTCTCTAAAGCCATCCCAGTCAGTGAGTTTACTACATAGCATATCTTTTCTTACACATCTTGTTACTGTAGAGCTCACCGTGAGGAGCACAGGGGTATGATCAGATGAGCTGTCAATACAGCTTTCAGGCATGAAGTAATTATGAGACAGTCCCTTAGTTATAAAGAAGTCTAATAAGTCTGGGATCTTATTTGGGTCCGTTGGCCAATATGTAGGTTCTCCAGTTGAATGTGTGTGTAGTTTGTGAGAATCTATGCAGGTTTTTAGTTGTCTGCCTCTTGGGGTGGTAAGCCTGGAGCCCCAGTGTAGGTGCTTGGCGTTCCAGTCTCCACCAGCAATGAAACGACTACCTAGAGTGTCAAAGAACTGTGCAAAACTTTCATTTGATATTCGATGTTTTGGTGGGCAGTATGCAGCTGTTACGTTAAAGTGTCCTGCTTTATCTTCGATGGCTACTGTTGTTGCCTGTATATGAGGTGTTTTGTACTGACTGTGTAGGTGATGCTGAATTTTGTTCTGAATGATGATAGCCGAGCCGCCATGAGCAGTACCATCAGGGTGGTTCGTTGTGTAGATACTACATCCACGAATTTGTATGTAACTAGCAGTAGTGCAATGACTCTCTGATATGAGAACAATGTCTAACTTGTGTGTGTTTATTAGTACTTCTAATTCTCGGCTATTTGGGGCCAAGCCATTAATATTCCAAGTAGCTATTTTTAATGAAGTCATTTTACTAATTTATTAATTAGTGTTGTAATGAGGTTCAATAATGACCCCATTTGTTGTAGGATAAGATCAAATTTTTCAGCTTGTTTTATAAATATTTCCTCCAATGTTGGTGTAGGTGGCTTTTGTGGGTCATTATGTATTTCGTGTGGGGTAGGATTTTCATTTGACAGGCCTTCAACACATTTCGAGGCATAGGAAGGTGTGACAGAGCTTCTGGGATACAAATAAGGGAATGATGCTTCAGTCTTTTCTATCTCTGTGTTCAGAGTAGACACTTTATTTGTTGTTTCCTTAACGGCTTGCGGTCTTTTAGCTTGTTTGCGGGCCAAGATTTCCTTATAAATTTGGCAGCCTTTGTAGTTGGCCGGGTGATCTCCACCGCACAGCGCACACTTGGCTGGCTGGACTCTGTCCCTTTTTGGGCATTCTGATGTTTTATGTGGTTCTGTACATTTAACACACCTGTAGGGGCGCGTACAATTGTTTTTTGTGTGGCCATATTGTTGGCACCTTTGGCACTGTACGATGCTTTTTTTGGGCCTTGGATCTTCAATGGTTATCGACTGATGATATATATATTTAATGTCTTTGGCTTTTTTGTTATTTATGGGATCTGGTTTCAAATTAACGAAAAATGTAGAGCTTGGTTTCCTATCAGCTCCATACTTCACATTTATAATTTGACCTACAACTATATTGCCAGTGTTTTCAATTTCCTCTTTAATAATTTCAATTGGAGTTGTATGATGTAACTTCTTAATTACCAGTCGATAACTCTTTTCACTTTTACTAGTCAATGTGTGCCCAATTAGTCCCTTGCAGCGTACCAAAGCGACAAGTTTCTTGTGGACATCGAGACTACTGCAATTTATTCTAAGCTGGGTTTTATTAATATTTCTCAGGGAAAATTCATGGTTACTTACCACTGTCTTCAGTAGTTCAGTGAGTTTATTAACATCCTCAATGCCATATAGAATAATGGGGGGTGGCTTACTTGAAATGTTATTCTTAACTACTTGCTCTCTATCCTGTTGGTCGGTAGGCAGGTTCTTAAAACGATTTTGCGTCTGGAGTGACTCAGGTGAGTTTGACATACAAAGTCGTTTTCTTTTATTTGCATGTTTTGATGGTGGTTTCTGCCAAGGTGGAGGCGGGGGAGTGCTGATTTCGGTGCTTGGCATATCGCGGCTCGTTTCTTCGTAGTCACGATCCGAGATATTTTGATTTTGTTCATTTTCGGTTTGTTCTACATTTTCGGTTGACAACACAGATTTAGGTTGGAACATGGATGGATGAAAGACCTGTTGTACGGGCATATCGAAGAAAAACAGGACATCGTTTAAATGCTCGTCTAATAGATCTGAGACTGAAGAGATGCCGCGCTTTGTTGAAGCGGTACGCGAGAAAAAAATATATAGAAATTCTTTTTTCGGATGAAAAAATTTTTACCGTAGAAGAGAGCTACAACAAACAAAATGATAAGGTGTACGCACACAGTAGTGAAGAAGCGAGCAACCGTATTCCGCGTGTCCAACGAGGTCATTTTCCATCCTCGCTCATGGTATGGTTGGGAGTTTCTTATTGGGGCTTAACAGAGGTACATTTTTGTGAGAAAGGTGTAAAAACGAATGCAGTTGTGTATCAAAATACAGTCCTGACGAACCTTGTGGAACCTGTTTCTCATACCATGTTCAATAACAGGCACTGGGTATTCCAACAAGATTCGGCGCCAGCTCATAGAGCGAAGAGCACACAAGACTGGCTGGCGGCGCGTGAAATCGACTTCATCCGGCACGAAGACTGGCCCTCCTCCAGTCCAGATTTGAGTCCGTTAGATTACAAGATATGGCAACACTTGGAGGAAAAGGCGTGCTCAAAGCCTCATCCCAATTTGGAGTCACTCAAGACATCCTTGATTAAGGCAGCAGCCGATATTGACATGGACCTCGTTCGTGCTGCGATAGACGACTGGCCGCGCAGATTGAAGGCCTGTATTCAAAATCACGGAGGTCATTTTGAATAAACTTTATTGTCATAAGAATCTATGTTTTGTTAAGTTCATTTTGGTATATAAATGGTTACATAATAAATAAACTTGTGCCAATAATTTTATATTAAACATGTGACAGAATTTATGACCTGACTAGGTAAACTCTACTTTTTAAATGGTAGGAGTTAATTACAAATAAAACAACAAAGTAATAAATAAACAACATTTATTCACGTCTAATCATTCCCAAACTTAACATACACATGTTTATCAACGAGATCCTCCTCTTTGGTCTTCACGTCATCATCATTCTTCAAAATCGGTTTCACTGATTTGATGAGTCCATTTTCATCTGCCAGAGGTAAAATGTCGCAGATCAAAGGTGACTCTACTCCTAAGATGTAGTGGCAAGTCTTCGGTTCTAAAAGATAAAGGGAGACTTGTGCAGGACTGGAGGAGTTCTCTAAGCATTTAAGTTTGACTTCCGTTTGCCGCTGTTTCCCCGTTTTGTCGCACATGTCGCCGCCGGAGTAGAAGTGCGAGATTGATTTGCGTTGATCTGGAATGGGAGGTTTTAGTGTTAATAATTGAAGTTGTCACTTGGTATTAAACAAGGGATTACCACTGGAACTTCTTCTACCACTGGAAATTCTTTTAAAAATAAGAAATATTATTCTTAGATACGTTACAGACATCATACTAATGGACCGCTCCAATTAGGTTCATACACACAATTTTACTTCGACGTGAGATCTCGAGCAGCAGCGTGCTGCGCTCTCCGTCGATCACTAGCTGTATGATATACATTAACAGATGCCTCACCTATGGGTTTGGGCGCCTTGCCCTTGTTCTCGCGGATCCAGTTGAGATGGGCTGCCTCCACGAACTCTCCTAGCAGCAGAGTGCTGCGTTCTCCGTCGATCACTAGCTGTATGCTAGCGTACATTAACAGATGCCTCACCTATGGGTTTGGGCGCCTTGCCCTTATTCTCGCGGATCCAGTTGAGATGGGCTGCCTCCACGAACTCTCCTAGCAGCAGAGTGCTGCGTTCTCCGTCGATCACTAGCTGTATGCTAGCGTACATTAACAGATGCCTCACCTATGGGTTTGGGCGCCTTGCCCTTATTCTCGCGGATCCAGTTGAGATGGGCTGCCTCCACGAACTCTCCTAGCAGCAGAGTGCTGCGTTCTCCGTCGATCACTAGCTGTATGCTAGCGTACATTAACAGATGCCTCACCTATGGGTTTGGGCGCCTTGCCCTTGTTCTCGCGGATCCAGTTGAGATGGGCTGCCTCCACGAACTCTCCTAGCAGCAGAGTGCTGCGTTCTCCGTCGATCACTAGCTGTATGCTAGCGTACATTAACAGATGCCTCACCTATGGGTTTGGGCGCCTTGCCCTTGTTCTCGCGGATCCAGTTGAGATGGGCTGCCTCCACGAACTCTCCTAGCAGCAGAGTGCTGCGTTCTCCGTCGCGGTCTACGTGGTACTGCATCACGTGCTTGCCGTAGCAGAACTCGTACTTCCACCAACCAGTTCCCTGGACGTATCATACAAATGATTTAATGATGAGATGTAGATATAATGTCAAAAAGCGGTTTAAAATGTGTGGCATATAAAAAACTGGACACTTTACGATGTAAGAATATTTTTAATAGTATTTTGATGTCAGCTATCGATTTTTAGTATAACTTCAGTCGTCAGCCGCGAATTTGAAAAAATCAAAATGAAGAATTTGAACAAAAACAAATATCTTCACAAATCCCTTAAAATCTATATAAAAAAATCAAGTATTTTTTGGGTAAGTGATAATGATGAAGATGATGTCGTCCTGACCGTTTTCGGCCTCGGCGACTGTAATATCTGGACAGGCATTTTTAACTCAGATGACTATTGTTAGGGTGTAGGTGTCGTACCCTCAGGTGCGCTGTGAAGGCTAGCGAAACCAACCTTATTGTTGAAAGGTCGCGCACACATTGAGCATGTTAAAACCCCATCGACATAATGATAGGGGATAGCCGCTGGTGGTCGGGCCTTGAGCTCGTCACGTTTACGATCAAGCTCTTCAAGACGACCGCCTTCAAAGAAGTTAATGTTGTCATGAATAAGACGTCGCCATTCCGGCCGCTATGCTACTTGCACTTCCCATTGTGAGGGCTCTACTCTGCATCGTTTCTTATGTCTTTTCAGAACGTCCTTGTACCTTAAGTACTGGCCACCGCGTTTCCGCTTACCGTACTGGAGTTCTGAAAAGAAGATGCGCTTCGCCACTCTACTCTCCGACATACGAGAAACATGGCCACACCACCGCAGCTGCCGCCTCATTAGATACATCTCAATGCCTCCGACATTAGCACGCTTCAGGACGCTAGTGTTCCTGACGCGGTCAGACCATCTGATGTTCATGATATCTCGGAGGCATTTGAGATGAAATCTATCGAGTGTACGTATATGTTTGCGATATAAGACCCAGGTCTCCGAAGAGTACAAGAGATTTGGCAGCACAACAGCCATATATACACTTATTTTTGTAGAGAGTTTGAGATCATGTGATCTAAAAACCTTGGGACGCAGCTTGCCGAATGCTGCGGCTGCAGCACCAATTCGACTATTGATTTCAGACTCTAAATCACATTTGGATGTATGTATAGGTAAGTACTTATGTAATAAAATAAAAAAAATATTGCGAGACCTCAAACCGAGCACCTGAAATTGCAACATATAGGTTGACACATCCTGTTTGTGATGTGATTAACTCCTCAGCTACTAGTGCTTCAATTGTTTTTTAGCGCGTATAGATTGAATTAGTTTCTAGCATTCTTAAATTAAAGCCTAAATTTAAAAGGGGTGGTTGCGGCCCGATCGAGCCGCTTCAGAGTTTAAGGGCTAATCACATTAATTTGATTTGACAAAAAAACTATCATTACTTACCCCGTTCAAACAGTTCTCCCCATTAAGAAAGGCACGGACGGGTGAGTCGTCAGTGATGGTCGGTGCCTTCTCTATCAGGTTGGGTTGCTTCACGGCGCCTGCGAGCTCCTCCTCTTCATTCAGCGGGTGGATCTCGAACTTTAGATGCGTTTCACCGTCCTATAATGTGTGTAAACAAACAATACGGATGTTGACTAATTTTTGGAATTGCTTTTATATGATAGATAGACCCATTTTATACACGAATATCATATTTTCATGCAAAAATATATGAAATTTCAATTCAAAAATACGTAAATAAAAATATTTTTTTGAACTCTAGCTAAAACGTTCCGAACTGTCATCTGACAGCGCGTGACGTCACACCACTGGCTGGACTTACGTTTCCTAAGCAATGTTCCTGATTTCGACACATTTTAATTATTCACAACTTAAAAACAACTGAACCGATTTTGATGCAACTTATACTGTGTCCTTAGTTGGTCCATACTTAAACCAAAAATAAAGTCAATAACTAAAATGTCTCTCTGAAAATATAAGATCCATTTTGGTTATGGACTTTTTTTTGCTTAAATTCGGACCAACCGGCACAGTATAAGTTGCATCAAAATCGGTTCAGTGGTTTTTAAGTTATGAATAATTAAAATGTGTCGAAATCAGGAACATTTCATAGGAAGCGTAAGTCAGCAGTGCGGTGCGGTGCGGTGCGTGCCAGTGGTGTGACGTCACGCGCTCTGATTGGCGTTCGCATTCGCGTAACAATAAGTAAAAAATATTGAAATTAAAATAGATTTTATTCAATTTTGGCTTGTAAATAGATCCTTAAAATGTGATTATAGGTTTTTAAATACTGTCTTTTATGTAAAAAACATAAGTTTATATGAATTCGTAACATGTGTCAACATCCCTATTAAATACATATTAAAATCACGGTAAAGAGATATACAGTAGTTTGACTCCCTAGAAGCGGTTGAACTCAAGGTCGCGCGAGTTTGCAACGATGTGGGTAGTGTTCGGTAAGCAGCGAGGTGTCGAATTGACGTTTTTATGCAGTAAGCTCCCGAAAGTAATTCATAATAATAACGCCTATTCGGTACCTCGCTGCCTACCGAACCCTACCCAAATTGTTGCCAACTCGCGCGACCTTGATTTTAACCGCTTCTAGGGAGTCAAACTACTCTCTTTACCGTGTTAAAATCTACCGACGAGTTTAACTAAGTATTACGGTAAAGAAATATACAGTAGTTTGATTCCCTAGAAGCGGTTGAACTTAAGGTCGCGCGAGTTTGCAACGCGGTCGACAGGGATCGGCAAGAAGCGAGGTGCCGAATAGACGTTATTATGCAGTAAACTTCCGAATAATGGTTGTAAATTAGTAAAAATGTCATAAAGTATTAAATTATTTTTGATATTTTGAGTAGTACTAATATAATAAACGTGAAAGTTTTTATGAATGGATGTCTGGATGTCAGGATGTCTGAATGTTTGTTACTCTTTCACGCCTAAACGGGTGGACCGATTGAGCTGAAATTTTGTATAGGGATAGCTTAGACCCTGGAACAACACATAGGCTACATAAGTACTGCGGGTAAAACCGCTGGGCACTGCTAGTAATTTTATAAACGTGAAAGTTTGTAAGAATGTCTGGATGTATGTTTGTTACTCTTTCACGCCTAAACGGGTGGACCGATTGAGCTCAAATTTGGTATAGAGATAGCTTAGACCCTGAAATAACACACACGGGTAAAACCGCTGGGCGCAGCTAGTAGCTTATAATCGGTGAACATAAAAAAAGAGATTCCGACGGATTGTACCTCCTTCCTCCTCCTTTAATTTATTTATTTATTAAGGGCCGCCGACAAAAAAACACTCTAGTGACAATAACATTGTTTGTACAAAACACCTAGGTGTTTCCTCAATTAGGGGAGGCCTCAGCGTTTACGATTGGAAAACATGTTAACCTTAAAATTAAATTTAAAAAAAAGACAATTTAATGAAATGAAAAAGGTGCGTACACAAATCTAGATGCTATGTGTAGCAAATTATAGCCAGTGTCTAATAAGTACTAATTAGGTCTAACGTGCAAACAAAACTAAACTTTATATTACAAGCAATAAGCATCAAAATCACTAACCTTGACGATTTTCTCAACTTTCAACACACGAAGAACATCCTTCAGATCTTGATCCTGAAGCCAATGTAATGTTAACTAATGCAGGTGCATTTTAATAAATGCCTAATAATTTAAAAATGCAAAATAAATAAGCTCATAGAATGGCACAAACTAAAACTAATTGAAAATGAGTTAAATATTAAGTGTCGAAACAATACATGCCAAAAATATAACAAAAAATAAATAGCAAAGTCTAAATTACTGGCAACTTAAAACTTATTAGCTATGGAGGGCCTTTTGACTAAATATTACTTTTAACCAACAAAAATAAAATGATCTTAACAGTCTGGCTAAAATTGTTTCTTATGTATGTATTTGTTGACTAATGACAAAGTTGAAAATGCATTTTTAATAGTGTCCGACCGAAATTTCGGTTTCGGTTTCGGTTTCGGCCGAGTTTCGGCCAAAAATCGAGTTTCGGCGAAAGTTTCGGTTTCGGCCAAAATTGGCCGAAACTTTTGCCGAAACCGAAACTCCCTTCGGAAGTTATCGTGCACGCTCGCCTAGCTTCGTTTCTCGTGACAACGCTTTGGCGGACGACTAATATATGTATAATTGTAATATAGGTTTGTTAATTTTATATGTGTGATTTGATAATATTATCTTTGTTGAGACTGGAACTAAGCGTGTAATAGCAATTTTAGTAATTATTATTTTTATATAGAGGTACCTAAAAGTGATTGATGATTCTTCTAAGTACTAATAGGTACAAACCAAAGTATTAAATAGTAAGATTTCAAAATACTAATACTTAGTAGCTATTTTACTGTATGTCCCCGACCGGCACAATCGAGCCGCACCTGCGCATGCAAATTTAAACCTCATTTTAAAGAAGCTAGAAATAATAGATGTCAATTTTTATTTGAACTGGAAGTTTTTTCTGGATCAAGGGGTTAAATTAATGAAACAGTAACAATAAGTGTATTGATTATAATTGATAACTGATAAAAATTTTGCTATAAGAACTTAATGTAGGCTTCCGTAGAACTGGCAAATACTGTCTTAATTTTCATCAACAATATCTTTAAAACTAATAAAACTATCTTATCTGCTATGGTTTTCCTGGAAAGTTCATGGTTGAAACTATATTCGTGATTTTTAACAGTGTTTGAATGCAAGTACTTTAGATTTTAGAGGGCAGGAGGACGCCTAAAAACAAAAAACTTGAATATCTTTCAAATAGATCATTAAATCGAAAAATTTCCTTAGATAAATGTCCTTCATTAAAATACCTATTCAACAATATCCCAAATGATAGGATCAGCCAGAAAAAATATCATCCCCATTTTACAAATTTGGGAGGTACCTACCCTAAATTAATTGATTTAAATTTATTTTTGTAACCGTTCTCTTACCCTAATCATTGCCCTCCTCTGTGCAAAATTACCGTTTTCTAGGACTTATATTTTCTCCGTAAAGGCGCGGACAGATGGACGGACAGACAAAGCGAAACTATAAGGCTTCCTTGTTGACCACGGAAGCCTAAATTTTTAAAAAAATATTATTGTTAAATTTTTTATATTACAACTAATACAACAAACTTAATATTATGCTGTACTTCTATTTTATGTCCTAATTAATGCAGAATAATGGGTAAAATGCACCAAATTTCAGTATTTTAAAGATTTTTTACTTGACCACGTGAGTTTCGGTTTCGGTTTCGGTTTCGGCCGAAACTAAAGCCTCGGCCGAACATTCGGTTTCGGTTTCGGCCGTAAAACCAGTTTCGGTCGGACTCTAATTTTTAACTTTACCTCATTATTATTATTATTGCTGAGAAAATTTTATTTTTGTCAGTAAATAGGTGTTTTCTTTACTATTAATAATGGAGTTTGGCATAATATTGTGGTACCTATAGCTGCTAGGAACTAGAAATCAAACTACATGCCTGACAAAATTAGGTACCTAAGTAAACAATCAAAAGTGGAAACTATGTGTGTTATTAAGAAAATGAGTGTTATTTACTTACATGGTTCATAAGTCGAATCGTCTGATGATGGAATCTTAAGCTATCGACTTCCATTTTTAAAAGGTTCCTTGGTTTTTTCGGGGCATCACCAACGGGTATACAGTCAATCATGTTTTCGCCGACATCTTTTGGTTTGAAAAGTGGATGGTCACAGAGCAAAGGAGAGAGTATGATGATTTCATATTCGCAGGAGAATGTTTCTTTGAAGGAGTAGACTTCGTGTTTTCCGTGGGTGTAGCAAACGTACCGTACGCGGGTGAGACGCGGTTTGCCGTTTATGTCACATATTGTACCTTAAATTACAATAAAATAAATATTAGTTTAAACATCCTCTGTGGCACGGTGGGCTACTACCCACTTGCAACGCAGAAGGTTGCGGGTTCGATTCCCGCATAGCACAAATGCTTGCGTGATCCACAGGTATTTCTTTCTGGTCTGGGTGGTTTTCAATATCTATTATAAGGATGTATTTACAAAAGAAATGTATATAAATAATTTTTTTTTTTTTTTTTTTTTTCTTTCCTTTATCTACAATCAGTACAACTTTTAGTAGATGTGTTGTGTGAATTGTTCTCAGTTAGAGTGAGTCCCCCATTGGGAACATCTCCTCGTCTATTTCAGCATTCCCTAATCTTGGGGTAGTACATGTTTGCGTCTCAGCCTAGGTGTATAGCTCATTCTGGTAAGCTGGGTGGCCAGGGTATTAGGGTGATTTCTCAGCCGCTGCTCATATGTTGCACGTGTTGCTACAATCTCCTCGTTGACTGTCCTCGCTCCAAGGTTAGAATGCACTTCACAGTTTTTGATATACCATGGCACATTGCTTATTGTTCTTAGTATCATATTTTGCATTCTTTGCAGCATTGATATATTTGAGTTACTAGCTGTACTCCATAGCTGGATTCCATACATCCAGACCGGTTTGAGTATACTGTTGTAAATGAGTAACTTGTTGTCAATTGACAATTTGTTATTTCGTCCCAGTAGCCAGTATACGCCTTTGTACCATAGGTTGAGCTCATCTCTTTTAGATTTTATGTGGTCTTTCCATGTCAAACGGCGATCTAGGTGAAGTCCTAAGTATTTGACTTTATCTTGGTGTGGAAGAGTGGTGTGTTCAAGTTGGACTGGTGGACAGTTTTCCTTTTTTAGAGTAAACGTCACTTGAACGGATTTTGTGGCACTTGCTTTTATTCTCCACTTATTAAGCCATTTGGTGATTTCATCCAAGCCTTTTTGCAGCAGTATGGAGGCTTTAATTGGGTTTGGGTTGCTGGCTAGGATTGCTGTGTCGTCAGCGAATGTGGCCGTAACCGTGTGTTCTACTTCTGGTAGGTCAGCTGTGTAGATAGTATACAACACAGGGCCCAGTACTGATCCCTGCGGGACACCAGCTTTAATAGTGAAGAACTCTGATGTTTCCTGCAGTTCTTTTACTTGAAATAGTCTATCCGACAAGTAAGATTGCATCAGAAGGTAGTAGTTGTGCGGCAAATATGTCTTTAGTTTGCACAGTAATCCAGCATGCCACACTTTATCGAATGCTTGTTGTATGTCCAAAAATGCTGAAGAGCAGTATTCTTTACATTCTAGTGTTTTTCTTATATGGTCATATACTCGATGTACTTGTTCAATTGTGGAATGTTGTTGCCTAAAACCGAATTGATGATTAGGTACTACATTACTCTCATCTAAGATAGGTCTGATTCTATTCAGTAGTAACTTCTCAAAGAGTTTAGACATAGTTGGTAATAGACTTATAGGTCTGTAGGATCCAACTTCGTTCGCTGGCTTCCCTGGCTTATGTATCATCAATATGGATGACACCTTCCATAGTTGAGGGAAGTATTGAACTCTTAGGATGCTGTTGTACAGCATTGTGAGGAAGACTGTTGCTTTTTTCGGAAGTTCTTTTAGGACCTCCTTTGAGATAAGATCAAACCCAGGAGCTTTTTTATCCTTTAATTGTTTTAATGTTCTCCAAACCTCCTGTACGCTTACTGGTTTGATTGGTAGGCTTAGTTGCAGGTCTTGTTTTAGGACACTGTCTACTTCTGAGTCCCATTCTTGATTCAGCGAGGCATTAGGTGTGAAGACTTCAGCTAGGTGTTTCGCGAAAGTGTTGGCCTTTTCTAGTGATGACCTAGCCCATCCGTTGCTAGTTCTAAGAGGAGGTTTCATGGTCTGTGGTCTGTTGAGGTTTTTTGTGAACTTCCAAAGGGAGTAGTTAGTCGCTGATGTTGCAGTAAGAGACTCTAGTTTGGCGCTCAAAGTGTTATTCTGCCAATCGTTGAGAACCATTTTAAGATTTTCAGCGGACTGTTCATATCTAAGTTTGTCTTCCTTTAGCCGACTTTGTTGCCATAATTTGCGTAGTTTCCTTTTTTCCAGGATTGACCGTCTTATATTCAGGGGAACATTGTCGCAATTTTTAAATGGCGCAGTTTGAGGAGTTGATAGCCAACAAGCTGATTGTATCAATTGGGTAATGTATTTGGTAGCATCTTCTATGTCTTCACTGGTTTTTAATGCTACTTGGAGTTCGATATTTTCATGAATGTATTCTCGGAATGAGTTCCAATCCGTATGTTTACTGTACAGCCTTTCTGATTCCTCATATTGTATTAGCAGGTCAGAAAGGGTAAGTAGTACTGGGGTATGGTCGGAAGACCCATCATAACATGTTTCGACTTTAGTATAGTGTTTTACAATACCCTTAGTAACATAGAAATCCAGCAAGTCGGGAGTTTTTTTACTGTCTGCTGGCCAGTATGTAGGTTCTGCTGTAGTTAGAACATCTAGGTTATTATTGTCAAGGCTTGATTTTAGTTGTCTTCCTCTGGTTGTTATCAACCTCGAGCCCCAGTGGGTATGCTTTGAGTTCCAGTCACCTCCTGCAATGAATCGATTGCCCAGAGTTTTGAATAATTCTGTAAATGTATCTTCTAAGATTTTGTGTTTCGGTGGACAGTACACTGCAGCAAAGTTAATAGGACCGGTTTCATCCATTATGCATACTAGTGTTGCTTGTATTTGTTCAGTGCAATATTCTGGTAATAAATGGTGGCTAATTGTGTTTTTTATCAACAGTGCTGTACCTGCATGGCTAGTTCCATCTGGGTGATTTGTCAGATAAATCTGAAAGCCTTGAATTCTCACACAGGAAGCTCTAGTGCAATGGGCTTCAGAAATCAGAACTATATCTAATTTGTGTTCTTTTATTAGTATTTCTAATTCATTTTTATTTGGGGCCAGTCCATTTATGTTCCAGGTTGCAATTCTGAGAGAGATCATTGTGATAGTTTATCAACGAGTTTTGCTATGAGGTTCATGAGGACACTCATTTGTTGGAGTATAAGGTCAAACCTCTCCGCTTGCTTAGTGAGGATTTGTTCAATTGTTGTGGGTGTGTTATCTATCTCTTGAGATGTGTTGTTGGTTACTATTTTGTTGTATGGGATGTAATTTGTTCTACCAGCAGAAGAGGCATACAATACGTCTGGCTTCATTGCTTGGTTGTTACTTATTTCCATTGTCTCTTTTATTTTATTGGATGTTACATTACTTTTCATTGATTGCATTTGTTTGCCTTGTTCCTTTCCTCATAAATAATTATATCCGTTATCCTAACCACCATAACACAAGCATTAAGTGGCTTAGCTTGGGGTTACGTAGCTGTGTGAAATGTCCTGAAATATTTATTTATTTATTAAAAATTAATGGGAGGCTTTTAGGTTTACCCTGCTTCTCTAATCTTCTGCCGCATCATTAGGTTGTCTGGAACAGATTTTCGCTTTTAGCAATAAGACCGCCAATTGTTACACTTATGTCGTGATTTTGTGTCATAGTTTTAAGTTTTCTGTATGTTTGTAGTGTTTCAATAAAGAGTTTTCTATTCTATCATTGCTAAAGATCAGGTGCGAACTTCACAAAAAAACCTAAATCATAATCCGTTCATCCATTCGTGAGCTACGATGCCACAGACAGACACACACACACATACACAGAGACAGGCAGACAGACAGACACGTCAAACTTATAACACCCCGTCGTTTTTGCGTTGGGGGTTAAAAATAGGGTAAACTTATAATTTGTTGTAATTTTTTTCAAGTTTTTTTATGTAGGTATATGAATAAAGGTATAAAACATATCTAATGAAATTAATGAATAATTGATGCCCATAAGATTTCGACAGATTCACGGAGCCTAGACAAGCGCCAATCGTAAAAAAAGTACTGAGATTAAAGTTGTTGTTGTTTGTTTTTCGATAACAAGCCCCAAGTTCATTCAGGTTTTGAATTGTTGCACCCACTGAAAATACAAACTCACCATCATCCATAGCCATTTCAACAAAAGGCAAGTTGGCACCATCAATTTTAGTGGTCTGCAGTGCTTCCTTAGTATCTTGGGCGGCTTGTGCCTCCGACTCCAACTTGGTTTGTTTGTCTGAGCTCCAGTGACCCAGGTAATATTCTTGAGTGTTTACTTGTTTACCTGAAGTAAATAAAATTGGATTTTAGGTTAACCGTTTGTCTAAAAGAAATAGACCATCAATTATTGTTTAATAAAAAAGTACAGAGAAAAAGTACATCCAATCAAATTAAATTTGAACATCACATCAACGTTATGTATCACTGTCACAGTCAACTGATCGGGCAACTGTTCGTGCAATCAGTTGACAGTTGGTCAACTGATCAGGTAACTGGTTGGTCGAGTAATCGGGCAATTAGTTGGTCCACTAATCAGGCAACTACCAACTAGTTCAGATACCACTGATCAGGCATTTGAGAAGGCAACTAGTTGGTCAACTGATCAGGCAACTGGTTGGTCAACAAACTGGGCAACTGGTTGGTTAACCAACCAATTGCCCCATCAGTTGATGCGGCATTTGATTGATTAACTAATCCGGCAACTGATTGGTCAACTAATCAGGCAACTGGTTGCTCAACTGTCAGTGAAGATGTTTTATGAAGCCAGGGAGGAATATATCGCCTTTAAGGTTTAATCTGCTAACATCTGCGGCCACATTGTTGCTTAACATCACGCAAAATAGTTGTGGTCAAATGGTACCCTATAATAAATAAATACGGTAATCTAAAATGTACAATATATACCTTCTCTCTCCTCATGATACTGCCTGATATACCGTCCATGGCAGACCTCATAGCTCCAATAACTTTCAAGCCTGTACGAGCAGATCTTCTGAGCAAACAATGGCTTTAATAAGTTCATTGGCGATGGACCATCATACTCCTCAATGTTAGTCGTCCCTTCTTCTTTAAGCTCGGGTATGTGGCACTCGTAGGATTCCTTGTTACTTGTGGTAACTTTGAGAGTTTCATCATTCTAGATTAAGACAAAAAATAGGTTAACAAACAAGTTTGAAGACTTTATAAAGGAGAATTAACAGAGTTATTGAGGGTCAATGTACTGGCAATAGGCAATATCTTTGGTGTTGCAGGTATAGGCAGTAGGCAGTAGTAACAATCAGGGGGGCTTGTTTTGCCAATGGCATCAAAATTTATTATTATAGTCACAAGCTAGCTGGTGGGAACGATTGCAGTTCTGTATTTGACTTCAACTTTTTTTTTTTTGTTCTACTTCCATCTGCAATCAGTCTTCTAACTATAAGCAGATATGTTGTTTGTTTCATTTATCGAGCTCCATGATGTGCTGTCTTTTTAGCCTTTTGGGGTAGCTTATGTTGGTCAACTGTGAGGCCAGGTGGTTGGGGTGGTTGTTTAATCGTTGCTTATATCTGCTCGAGAACTGCTTTACTTCCTCGATGACTGTGTTGACCTTTAAAATTTGACTTCAACTAAAGTCTTGTCCTACTCACAACACTGCACTGTTAATTTTAAGGTTTAAGTACATCTGCTTAATGGTCTTAGGTTTAATGTGTACATTATTTAAAAGCGAATGCAGTAAATGTTACCTTAGGCTCAGTAGTGCCTTCCTCAATTAAATCGGCCAGCTCTTCAGGCTTTCCCGGCCAATTTAAACCGAAAAGTATTGTATCGTCGAAACCTTTGAAATCATGTTCTATGCAAATAACTAGCCCTATTGCACTTAATAATATTAATAAGGAATACTTCATTTTTGAATCTTACTAGCACATATTACGCTAATTTCACAAATCACTAATCAATTGGAAAATGATAAAATAAATAATTATTCGAAAAAGAAAACACTGACTGCACACAACTCTATTACTCTTCCAAATTCAGATAGTACTTTAATAAAAAAATGCGAAAGAAACTACCTTGGTTGATAAAATTCGCCAACAAAATTGGTTTCTTATTTAATTTGGTCGGATAGCTTTTCACATGAGTTGGAAATCTGTCATTTGTCAACCAAAATTCCGTTTACGGAGACAGTGTGAAATATTTATAAACTTTTGCCAGAATCAACTATTATTATAAAATGCGAAAGTTTGTGTATGTTTGTTACTTTTTCACGCCTAAACAGGTGGACCGATTGAGCCGAAATTTGGTATAGAGATAGCTAAAACCCAATAGACTACAGTAGTAAATAACAGATAGACTACAGTACAGCGAGTAAAACCACTAGGCGCAGCAAGTAATTTTATAAAGGTATAATTTTTAAACCATCTTTATAATAATAATAAAAAATGTGAATATGTAACAGTCAGTACCTACATACGCTCATTGAACATAATATAGCCTAGCACATAGCTTGTACATATCCTATCTTAATATATTTTTAATTTTTCCTTCAAGTTTTTTTCGCTCTTTACATAATACAAATATTAGACACTAGCTTATGCTCGCGGCTTTGCCCGCATGGCCAAATCTTTTCTTAGCGGAGGTCTGTGTCATAAAACCTATCTGTATTCCAATGTTCAACTCAATCGGTTCAGCGGTTTAGGCTGTGCCTTATAGATCAGTCAGTCATTCTTTCCTTTTATATATTTAAAAAAAAAAAACCTACAGCCTACAAAACCATCTTTGCAAACACTTTTTTGTAGCTAACTGTCATCTGTCATGCTGTCTCTAAGTCATCTGACGTCTGTCATTCCGTCGAAAAAACTTAAAAGTTGCAAAAATGGCGTTTAGCTTTCCTGCTTTTTCTTATATTATAGCTTTAATTGTAGATGCATTTCTCATATTTTTCTCTATATTCCACGTGATAGCGTTTGACGAACTCAAGACAGATTACAAAAATCCGATAGATCAATGTAACAGTTTGAATCCGGTGAGTTAATACTTCCTAACCTATATAGTTGCAACTTCTTTCGCATATGTTTATCTATCTCGTACACAGAAACATATAAAGGAGGAAGACATTAAAGAACATATTAAAACCATGAATGAAACCTGCCAAGAAATTATTAAACTAAACCAAACACGAGAAACTAATTTTAATTCATTTAAAATAACCATTTATGCGTCTAAGATAAATACTTTTCTAAGACAGGACTTCTGGCCCGAAGGTTTAGTATTTAGACGTTATAGACAACCGCGTTCCCACGAAAACAAGACCGATACAGTAACGATATCACAAAGAAACTAATTATGGATGTACAACATAATCATAATGTTACCCTGGCTTCCTTCAACTGTAAGTCGATCAAGAGATCCGCCCAGCATGTAAGAGATCTTTGTAAGACTGCAGACGTCATCGCTCTCCAAGAGACATGGCTAATGCCGCACGACTTAGGATTCATGTATGACATCGATAAGGAGTTTGGCTGTAGTGCGAAGTCTTCAGTCGATACGTCTGCAGGCGTACTACGAGGGCGACCTTATGGTGGCACCGCAGTTATGTGGCGCACTAGTTTATTTACGCGAGCCGAGATCCTACAGTGTGACAGTGATCGTATAGTGATCGTGCGCCTAACGCAGAATAATCGTAGTATTATAGTATGTAGTGTCTATATGCCGACCAACTGTGAGGACAATCTCCCCGAATTTACGCAGTGTCTTGCCGAGATCAGTGCCGTTATTGAGAGCTCGGACACAGAAAACGTGTTTGTACTCGGGGACTTTAATGCTCACCCGGGATCTTTATTTGGTAGTGAGTTATTGGAATACTGCAGTGAGCACTCGTTGACTTGTTTAGATTTGGATAGATTAGACAATAATACTTATACTTTTGTAAGTGAAGCGCACGGCACGTGCCGGTGGCTCGATCATTGTCTGGTGACCGCGGCTGCTGCCGATGTTGTTACTGATATGTCTGTAATGTATGACTCATTTTGGTCTGATCACCTACCTTTGCTTATTAAATGTGATTTAAATACAATTAGATCTAAAGAAGCTATAAATAGTACTAACAATATGAATAAATTATTAAAATGTATATGGGGAAATAGAGATAAAGTACAAAGGGAATTATATACAACGTTTTGTGAAGAAATATTTAATGATATGCTGAATACTAAATATAATAATGACAAATGTGATATAAGTAATTTAAGTGAGAATAATGAATATATAAATGTGATAAATAATTTTTATGACGATATTATACATACGTTACAAATGTCAGCCGAAAATAGTTATAACGTACAAATAAATAAAAATCGTAAAATTATAGGATGGAACTTTCACGTCAGACACTTGCATAAAAAATCGAGGGAATGTTTTATCCAATGGGTGGAGGTGGGGAGGCCATGCTCGGGATATTACTTTAACCTTATGTCAGACGCACGCAGAGTTTAAAACCGCCTTAAAATACGTACAAAATAATCAAGATAAAATAAAGGTAGATATGCTGGCTCGATACATAAAAATACTGGAAATTTTATTCAATTTTGGAAACAAGTTAAAAAAATGGATCATAAAAGTAAATTACCTGTAAATGTGGAGGGTGAAACTGATAAGAAAACTATAGCAAATTTATTTAGAAAACATTTTGATACCAAAAATACAATGGATAACAATATGCGTCAAGGACAGTGTGTGATCCATGATCGGGAGACTTGTTCTGTAGTAACAACCCCGAAACATATCGCAGTAATTCTGAAAAACATGAAGCGAGGCAAGTCTCCCGGTCATGACGGTCTTAGTATTGAGCACCTCCTTTATGCGGGCCAGCATATCTGCGAGGTACTTGCGCGGTTTTTTAACCTCTGCATGCGTCACTGCTACTTACCGGAAAAGCTTACTCGCACACTGGTTGTGCCGATACTTAAGAATAGGACGGGGGATATTTCTAGTATGGCCAACTACCGACCCATCTCTCTTGCAACAATTGTGGCCAAGGTGCTCGAAAGGGTTATACAATTGAACATAAAAGCTATAAAAATTGATGATGGACAGTTCGGATTCCGCCCTAACGTTTCTACTGATATGGCAATTTTCTCCCTAAAACAAGTGGTTCGCTACTACAACGAGGGTGGAACAGCGGTATACGCATGCTTCCTGGATCTCAGTCGTGCGTTTGATACTCTTAACCACAAACTGCTATGGGAAAAGCTGCGTAAAGCCGCTGCCTCAGATGATGTTGTTGATTTGCTTGAGTATTGGTACTGTAACCAGACTAACAACGTCAAATGGGGCTCCGAGCTGTCTGACAGTTTCAGGTTGTCTTGCGGGGTAAGGCAGGGGGGGGTTACCTCTCCAGATCTGTTTAACACCTATGTAAATGACCTAATCGTTGAACTGAGCAGCACCCCTGTGGGCCTTAGATTAGATGGCAGGTATGTCAATAATTTGAGTTATGCAGATGATATGGTGCTGCTCAGTCCATCGATCAAAGGATTAAGGAGATTACTTGAAATTTGCGAAAGGTATGCCAGCAGCCATAATCTTGTATACAACGCCAAAAAAACAGAAGTAGTGATATTCAGATCTGGAAAGGGGCCTACTAAGATGCCGGCAGTCTGTCTGAACGGGCAGCCTATTAATGTTGTGGACAATTTTAGGTACCTTGGTCACATCGTTGCGTCGTCCCTTAAAGACGACGCAGATATTGAACGGCAGCGCAGAGCTTTATGTGTTGTCGGCAATATGATTGCAAGAAAATTTTGTAAAGCGGAGCCTGACGTGAAAGCATCTCTATTTCGAGCTTACTGCCAGTCGTTTTACACGTGTCAACTCTGGACTAACTACACAAAAAAGTCACATAATAGCATTCGGGTTGCGTACAACAACATATTCAGACACCTGATGGGCTTAAAGCGATATTGTAGTGCGTCTGAAATGTATACGCAATTCCGCATTGACTCATTTAATGCTATACAGAGACACCGAATAGCATCTTTCATGTCCAGAGTTGACAAGTGTCAAAACTCGATTATTAAAAGTCTGGCTGACAGATTAATGTTGACGGAAACATATAGACATTGGGTGGCTATTGCCACTTAATAACAGTGTTTTTTTTTTTTATTTAACTATTGACTGTATTTCTATTGAATACTTTTATATTGTAATTCACTTACAACTTATTTGTTTGTTTTTTATATGGATCTAGTGTCTGAATAAACAAATTTATTTAATTTATTTATTTATTTAGTAAATGTACCTTAAATAAACGTTATTTTTGTTGTTTCAGCTTGTTTTACCGGAGTATCTGCTGCACTTGTTAATTAACCTACTGTTTTTGCTGTCGGGAGAATGGTTATCATTGTTAATAAACATTCCTTTGATCATTTATCACGTTCACAGGTATACATGAATCAGCTATTTTCTTAATATTTATCACACAACTACAGTGTACCTACTACTTATGCATACTTGCTATTGTTGCTATATTTATAACCCGTTAAATTAAATATGCAATAGTCGGAAAATACTGCGCAAGGTCGTGATAAATTCAGTTAAATTAATTTAGAAGACAAGTTTCTTGAAACTTATCCTTCTATCGGCAGTGGATACTATGTTATATAATTTTATATTGAGAGTCCATCAAAACCAACTTAATTTCACCTAACTTTTACTAATGTTCGGTATAAAGGCATGAAAGAGTTCACTTACAAAGGTTTTAAGACAACATTATGCTTTTTGTGAACTTTTTGAATAAAAAGCGGAGGATGTTCGTTACTTCTTCACGCCTAAATGGGTGGACCGATTGAGCTGAAATTTGGTAGAGATAGCTACAGTAAAACTGCGGGTGGGGGGTGGGTAAAACTGCTGGATGCAGCTAGTTAGATTGTATTGTTTTGTCTCAATTATTACCTTATTTCTTCCAGATATTACACAAGGCCAGTGATGTCTGGCCCGGGATTGTATGACCCCACCAGTATAATGAATGCAGATGTGTTGACCACATGCCAACGGGAAGGCTGGATCAAGCTGGCGTTCTACCTGTTATCATTCTTTTTATATCTTTATGGGTAAGAAATTAAACATAACCTAATGAAATAGGTACAAAATAATAATAATAATAATAGAGGCTCGCGCTAGACGGTTGGATAAAGGGCCTGATACAGCGCGGCGGTAATCCTTGACACGGCACGCATTGTCCGGAGGTTCCTCACCCTGCGGCCCTGACCACCGCCAGCTTGGGCTCTGGCCCCTCTGTCGGCGGGTATTCTAGGTTAGGTTTTTTACAATGTTTTTATGTTTTGTATATATGATTTTTTTTGAAATATTGAAAAAAAATTAACTTAAGATTATAAATAAATATAGATAATAATAATAAGCAGTCAATGTAAGGGGAGGCCAATGTTCAAAAATGGACATCCTATGGCTGAGATGATGAAGCAGTCAATCTGACTATGCCAGAACATAGATGTTCAGTTAAACCAGGGATGAATTTATCCTGCCTTGTATGTTTAGTATATTAACATCTCACTCATGGTCATGGTCAAGGGCTAATCAATAATTAATGAATAAAAAAAATCCAGAAAGATTTACATGCCTTAAATAATTATATAGGTATATAATTTGCATATATTATGAATAGTATTATGCTAGTATGCCAGAATTCAGAAATCCTTTCTTAATGACTATTTATCATATTATGTAACAGTATTTATCTATAGACAGAACAGTAAAGATAAAATGTTTCCCAACTTTGTCATAATATAGGGTATGTGTTAGTATAGGGTATATACTGATATACCTTATTTCCATGTCTTTTATGGCAGAGTTAAGAAATACCTTTAACTTTAGTGCTCCATGTCTTTAAGAACATTTTATTCTGGTTGGTTGCATTGTAATTACCACCAGTGTACCTATATATTTGCCAATACTAGAAGTCTCTGTATAAAACTAAATTTTAATATCTAATCTACATTTCTAAACATCTTATCAGCTAAGTCTGTAGCACTTATCATTTATATCTGTCTCAGTAAACATTTGCATCTGATGGAAACATTAAATAGACACACTACCACAATTTAATTGAAAAAATTAACTTTGCTAGCATCTTTTAAAATATATTTCCTATATTATTTACTAGCTTGTGCTCGCGGCTTTGCCCGCATGGAAACATCCTTTCTTAGCGGAGGTCTACATCGTAAAACCTATCAGTATACCAAATTTCAACCAAATCCGTTCAGTAGTTTGGGCTGTGTGTTGATAGATCAGTCAATCAGTCACTCTTTCCTTTCATATATTTAGATTATCAAATGTTAATTATAAATATACTGAATGGAGGTGTGTTAGTTCTCTTCATGCTTAAATGGACAATCAATATATTGGGTTGAAATTTCTACATATTTTGCATATTCTAAGTGAACTTGGGCTCAGTTTAATAATTTTAGTCATTTATTAAAGTAAAAATTTCAGTAACTAATTGCTTATTTATTCAGTAAATAATCCATAAGATATTTGTAATTTTTGACGTCCAATTAATTTTTTTTTTTTTTTTTTTTTTATGTAATAGGTGACAAACAAGCAGACGGCCCACCTGATGGTGAGTGGCTACCGTCGCCTATGGATACCTGCAATACCAGGGGTACCGCTGGTACGTTGCCTACCTTTCAAGACTCTATTCACTTGCCTTTTGAAGAGTCCAATGTTATAGCTCATCGGAAATACCGCGGGCGGAAGCTCATTCCACAATTTGCAGGTGTACGGCAAGAAGGAGCGAGTGAATCGCACAGTGCGAGAATGCCAAGCATCAATAATGTGTGGATGGGCTTTCGAGCGGTGACGGCTCGTGCGGTGATAAAAGCGCGAGGCCGGAATCAGGTCGAATAACTCTTCAGAACACTCCCCATTGTATAAACGGTAGAAGATACAAAGGGATCCTACGTCCCTACGAAAACTGAGCGGTTCTAGGTGTTCGGTTAGCTTGAGGTCGTCAACAATTCTGACAGCTCTACGCTGTAATGCATCAAGAGGGTCAAGCTGATACTTGGGTGCTCCATTCCAGAGATGAGAGCAGTACTCTACGTGAGGTCTGACTTGTGCTAGATAAAGAAGCAGTCTCTGTCTCGACGTAAAGTACCGCTTCGCCTTATTGAGCACTCCAAGTTTTTTGGAAGCGAGCTTGGCCTTACCTGCAATGTGACCACGGAACTGAACATTAGCAGAAATGTCGACACCCAAAATTTTTATGCTATCCGAGACCCTGAGAGGAGTGTCCTGAAAGCGAGGAGCGACAACAAAAGGGACTTTCTTAGCGGTAAACGCGCAAACTTGTGTCTTAATTAATTTAAAAGAGAGGTTCATGCATATGCATTATTCATTCTCCTAATTAATATATTATTAATTATGTCTTTGAACTTGCGAATAGAATAGAATATATTTTTATTGTCAATAACTGCTTAAAGTTAGGTACAGATGTTAGGGTACATTTCAAGGTATGGCAGCTTGCCCTTTACAGACGTACAATAATAATACCTAATACAAATATAGACTTAATAACTCAAAATACAGCTTGATACACAGAGACAGAAAGAAACTAATATAAGCATAATTGTTAATAAAGCCATTTACATTGCATCTATAATTAGTAATTTTAAAGTATACAATATTATATTAATCGTCAAAAAATTCTTTTATAGAATAAAACGTTTTTGCAATCAACCATATTTTTAATTGAGATTGGAATTTTCCCTTGGTCAGAGTTTTCATTTCAGTAGATAACTTATTGTAAATTTTGAGAGCCATTATGTAAGAGCTGTTGTGGTACATGGTATTATTTATTTGTGGTATGGCTATATTATTTTTATGTTTTGTTCGTAATATATCTTGGCGACTTGATCTGATTTCAAAAAAATAGTTGAGGTTAGATTTAACAAACATACAAATTTCATAGATATATATACATGTAATTGTGAGGATGTTATTATTTTTAAATGTATTACGAAGGCTATCTGTGACATTCAATTTAAATATTGTTCTTAAGCTCCGTTTTTGGAGAATAAATGTTGATGCTATTTCTACCGAATTTCCCCAGAAAATTATTCCATATGTTAACTGAGGGTAAACATAGCCATAATAGGCGTTGAGAGCTATCTTTCGTGATGATATATTACTTAGAATTGAAATTATATAGTAGTACTGAGTCAGTTTAGAGTTTACCTTATTAATGTGTGACTTCCAGTTTAAGTGTGTGTCAATGGAGACGCCAAGAAAATGTGTTTGTGTTACCTGTTCAACTTTAATTCCATTGTAGCTAATTTCAAAATTTAACTCTTTTTGTCTATAGTTCCTAAATTCCATGATTTTTGTTTTTTTGATATTTAGTTTTAAATTAATATTTTCTAACCAGTAGCCTACAGATTTTAGTGTGTCGTTAATTTCAGATTGGTATTCATTGAAGTTTAAATTATTTTTAGGAATGTAAATTGTGGCATCGTCAGCAAACATTACACATAAATTTTTAGATATAAGTGGCAATTCATTAATGTAAACTAAGAATAATATGGGACCAAGGATACTTCCCTGTGGTACCCCAATTGGATTTATAACAGATTTTGAAAAAATTTGCTCAATTGTTTTGGTTTGTTTATTGTAAATATCTATTATTACTGATTGAGTTCTATTTTGAAGGTAGGATTTGAGAAGTGTGAGGACATTGCCTCTGACACCATTTGCTTCTAGTTTCTCTAATAATATTGTGTGTACTACGCTATCGAAAGCTTTCGAAAGATCTAAAAATAAGGCAGTGCCTGGTTTCTTCATGTTAATATCTTCATTTAATTGTTTTAACATTTTAAATATAGCATCAGATGTATTTTTCCCTTTAAGGAATCCATATTGGTTTGGGTTAATAGTTTTATTAATGCAGAAGAATTCTGAGAGCCTGTCATATATAACTTTTTCAAAAATTTTTGAAAAACAAGGTAGTAAGGATATAGGTCTATAATTGTTTGTATCATGTTTGGGGCCTTTCTTATGAATTGGTTTTATTAAAGCGATTTTTAGATTTTCTGGAAAGATACCAGTCTCTAGAGTAATGTTTATAATGTGTAAGAGAGGTTTTATAATAATGGGTAGGCTCTGCTTTATTATTTGCATAGAAATTTTATCATATCCAGTCGACTTATTATTTTTAAATTTTTTAATAATCTTTATTAGTTCTGAATTATCTACAGGTCTTAAGAATAATGATTTGTAGTTGTTATTCTGAAGAATATTATTAAATTGGTTAGAAGATGTGGCATTTATATTTGATGAGTTAGAAAAAAGTTCAGCGAATGTATTTGCAATTGTGGTAGGATCAGTAATTTTTTGATTGTTTATATTTAAGGAATCAACAGTGGTTTTTATAAGATTAGTTTGTGATGTATATTGTTTAATGAGATCCCAAGTTGCTTTAGTTTTATTTGCACTTATCTCTTATTTCGCGCTTATCTCATATACCTTTTTCTTTAACCTTGGTAGGACCTACATCAATGCCATTGACCTTAAAGCCCTAAGAACCTGTTATTTTTTAAACCTGTGTTTGGCAGGTATGTTCCCTAAAATTTCGAGGATGAGTCATATTATGGCACCTTTTAAAAAGCTGGTGTTTTAAAAAATAATAACTCATATTTTGCTTCTTTAGTACCTATTACCAAAGTCTGTACAAAGGGGGGGAGTTGCAGAATTATGCTTATATTGTTGGGACTACGAGAAATTTATTTAAGACAATCCTTTTAAGCTATATTTTTATTGTCCTATCATATCTCCACTAGTAGCTAATAGTCTTAATCACTAGATCGGATTTTGTCCATACTTTTTTATTGACTTACATTTTAGCTCCACCTTAGGGCACAGTGCAAGTTTATCCAAAATCTGTTTAAATTTGTTGTAGATTATTTTTAAAATGTATAAATTAAATTAAAAAGTGCGTCTCGTCCTACCTCGTCGCGTATTTTAATAAAGTTAATGCGCGCGCTGCGTTTTCGCCTTTAGGTTAGTTTGAAGTTGTTTTACCATATTTTTATTTTTTTATTTTACTTCTTTACTCTAATCATCATCATCTCAGCCATAGGACGTCCACTGCTGAACATAGACCTCCCCTTTGGACTCCCATATGTACCGGTTGGAAGCGATCTGGATCCAGCGCAGCGTCTTCCGGCGACCCTTATAAGGTCGTCTGTCCACCTTGTGAGTGGACGTCCTACACTGCGTTACTCTAATGTAAATGTTGAATGTTAATGTTTTTATTCTAAACTAATTATTTTTTGTTTCAGAATGATCGTGGTTCTAATCGCGGCGTAACTCCTTAACTCCATACTCATTAGTTTACTCCAATAAGTCATAATTAATTTATTGTTAGTTTCCCTTTGGTTGTACAAGATCAGCGAACAAGTGTTGTGTATGTTTTGATGTGGTTCACAGTATTTTGATAATAAACTTTTAATATATTTAATGGGAGTTTATTTAATAAGCTTAGGCCATTGGCACACTACACTATCGATCCTTTACTATTTAAAATAAATGACCTCTTAAAGTTTCTGGTCGCCCGGTACCTAGTACCTTTTTTTTTTTTTTTTTTTTTTTTGACCCAGGAAAAATGCGTTATGCATCATCACCCCACGCCGGGGGGCGCGAGGTGGTATGTGGGACTCCCCCGCCAAAGATGGTAGCGGCGGGGATACCCACTAAAAAACCTGGGGGTGTCCTGCGGGACGCCATAATGCCGGGGCAACGGGTACGCCGAAGCATTCATCCGCTGCCCCGACGGCGTTTGGTCCTCACTGACAGGAGGACCCCTCCGCGGTGGGGTGAAGAGGAGTTTCACCCCACCCTCTCAAGGGGCGCGCGGAAACACCGCGCGCGCCACCTCGTGGGTCTGTGCTTGCGGCGACGAGTACCCCCGTACTCGCCGCCTAGACCCAGACTCGCCGCCTAGACCCAGACTCGCCGCCTAGACCCAGACTCGCCGCCTAGACCCAGACTCGCCGCCTAGACCCAGCGGTACCTAGTACCTCAGCTAACCTAACCCGACACCGTGTTACGTTTTCGGATCAGGAATAAATCTGCCATTCAGACCATTTTCAAAACTCGATGTAAAGGTAGGCCATTGGCCATGTTTTGAGCGCAATATATTATGTTCCGCGAAAACTTGCGTCACTTGTGACCTCAATATTTCTGTAATCCCTTATCCGATTCTTTATTTTGATATCTTCAAATAAAGCCACTGAAACATAAATGTTTTAAAAAAATCTGCCCGAAATTTTATTCTATGTTTTTTTTTTTGAGATTTTTTTAAATTTAGTTGCAATGGAGTCATTAATTTCCCAAAATTTGTAACTTCTTCTCTTCTATTCTTTTATCGTGACAAATCAGATTTAATATGATTAACTAAAATAATATTTTGGCCCCGTAATGAGATAAGAAAAAAAAATTATATAGGGTTATTTATTTATGAATTTTTTAAATACCGTAAAACGGGGTAAATAGGTCCAATATTCACATTCAATTGGAATTTAAACCTTCTTCCGTTGCACATAGGGTATTTTAAACTTTACTTAAGAATGTATGGTAAGCTCTTGTAGATGTAAAATAGCCTTAAATTACGTAATTATTGACATATTTTGAGAAATTCATCAAAAAACCTATTGGATTCCAATTTACCCCCGATGGGGATAATAGGAACGAAAAAGAGGTAAATCGGAAATTTAACTAGGGTTGTCACTCTACCCTTCCAAGTCCTTACTTTTATTTCTTCAATATTTTAAAATAAAATAATGTTTGTGAGATCATATTATTTTAATAACATCCTAATAAATAGGTACAGGTTACAGCTTAATAAATAGATTTTGATTTAATTATTATACTGTCATATTTTTTAATCTTTTTGAACCTGGCTTGGGAACGTAGTTACGAGGCATTCTGAAAAAAAAATAGAACTTTAAAAATTATAGCCAGCATGACTGTATAAAAAAAACGAAAGCAATAACGACTAGGAAAAGTAATTACAGAATTGGTAGCTGGCCGAAGAGTCAGATTTGTACCCGAGATCAATATAAAAATAGGTTAATTACGGTCTGTGGCCAATATCAGTGTGGTTTTAAATATACATGTAGGTATATACTAGATTTAGCTTATTATTCACGTATTATACACGACACGTACACACACGCACACGTATTATACGACAGTCAAGTATTATACAGATAGAAAGACTCCAGTCTATGCGGCGTTCCTCGACCTTTCCAAAGCCTTTGACCTAGTGTGTTATGACAAGTTGTGGTCAAAGCTATATAGCCTAAATGTACCTGGAGAGGTGGTCGACATGCTGAGGTTTTGGTACAGCTCGCAAGAAAATCGTGTGAGGTGGGCGGACACATTTTCGGACGCGTACAAGCTCGAATGTGGGGTGAGGCAGGGGGGGAAAACTTCCCCCCTCCTGTATAACCTTTATATAGACCAGCTGATTCATGAACTCAGCGAGACCAAGGTCGGATGCTCAATAGATGGTCTTTGCATTAATAATCTGAGCTATGCAGACGACATGGTCTTGCTGAGTCCATCAATCAGGGCACTTCGGAAGCTGTTAGGAATATGCGAGTCATACGCGGCCTCACACGGTCTCGTATATAATGTTAAAAAGTGCGAACTTTTAGTTTTTAAGGCTAAGGGGATATCGTTAGACAATGTTCCTCCTGTGACCCTCAATGAAACTACTCTACGTAGGGTGACACAATTTAAATACCTCGGTCACGTGGTCACGGAGAGTTTGTCTGACGATAGAGACCTTGAGCGAGAGCGTAGGGCGTTGGCGGTCCGCTGCAATATGCTGGCCCGCAGATTTGCACGCTGTACCAAACAAGTGAAGGCGACGTTGTTCAAGGCTTACTGCCAAAGCTTTTACACGTGCAGTCTGTGGGTGAAGTATACGCAGCGGGCCTACAACGATCTACGTGTACAGTATAATGATGCTTTCAGGATACTGATGGGGCTCCCACGCTACTGTAGCGCATCACAAATGTTTGCGGAGGGTCATGTTGACGATTTCTATGCCATCATGAGAAAACGGACCGCGTCGATGTGGTACAGAATGCGTGTGAGCTCCGACACTATCCTGAAAACATTGTTTAATAAAATGGAAAATCCATTTATAAAGCACTGGCTGGACATTCATCTGTCCAGGCAGCGCAGTAGACCGCCGGGCTCGCGATATGTTCCAACTCGCTAACTTAGTTTTTAAGATTACTAACAATTTAGAATAATAATTATTACTAACATTTTTATGGAATTTCTATGTTCTGCAATAAACGTATTATTATTATTATTATTCTATTACCTAGCCTTTTTTTGAAGTCTGGGAAAAGCAGGTCGGGTAGCTTATAGATTCGCGTTCTTATTTCAATCAGATCTGTAAATTTTATAATATTAGTCACATATTTAGTGTAAATTACATTTTTCATACAATAATTTACTTAGGTATTGTTTTAGACAACCCTATTAAGGAATTCCAATTTACCCCTTAAACAAACCAAATAACCCCCACGTTGTTCCAATTATACCAGTTCCGGTTCCTATTTACCCCCTTCGCGTTCTTATTATTACCAAAATAACCCAAAAACCAGTGGTCGACTAAAAACATGATTTCCAATGAAATTATGTAATGATTTACTTACCTTCACGTTTCTTCAAACCACCATAAACTGTTATGATCAAGATTACATCGATTCCAACAATTTTTCTTAATATAATTCAACAAAAACGTAAAGTTAAAGGGAACAATATCCACGCGTCCACGGTAACCTCACTTTGAACTCGTTTTTTTTAGTGAACCCTAATTGGCTGGCTTAAACGCTAAGTGTTGCCAGGAGCAAAAAATAAAAGTTCGTTCAAAAATAATACAGTGTTGTTATCTCATAAATTGTAATAAAACTAAAAAAGCCGTTTAGAAAGTCAGACTTTTTTTCCAATTTACCCCGTCATTCCTATTTACCCCGAATTACGGTAGCTCGATTTTTCGAAAAAATTTAATTAACTCAAAAACCGTAAATTTTCGCGGAACATATATTGCGCTTAAAACATGGCCAATGACCTCCCCAATAAGACCCTATACACCAATGTACTGAATAACCAAAGACCCTGTATAATAATTATTAGCCCTGCTGCATCCTTATTTATCTGTGCCTGGATTATGCTTCATAATGAGTTTCATAGATATAGTTCGACTGTTGAACAAGGAAATGCAAGCATACCAACAGCAAGCTATGCATTCTACTTCCTGTAATTACATCTAATTTTAGAATTATGCTACCCTCATAGTACCATTACGTTTGAGCAAGTCACGCTAGTGTTATAGGGCATTATATCCACGTTATCTCAACTACCTTCAACAAATTATTCTAATCAGTAAACAGATAAACATGTTGCTTAATCAAGACGGATAAAATTGATGAATGGAAAGTATAAGTTATTCATATTATGGTTTTTTTTCTATAGACAATTTTTATGCAATAAAATGAACGAGACGAGCTCGACGCTCGCCTGTTGAAATAACGCCTGCCCTGCTTTTTTTATACAACGAAGAAATAAGAAGCAAGACGCTCTCCTGATGGTAAGAGATAACGCTGCCCATTATTAGTACAGTGCTACCCAGTATTTTACAAAGTAAAGTGTATTTTACAAACTCTTTTGAACGAAAAAATAATTTCTTTGTTGACGCTAAAAAATGTAACTGGGATGACAAGCGTTGTGGAAAACTAAGTATAACCACTGCATATACAAGAGAGATATATACCGCGCTTAGGTCATTTTTTGTATGAAAACAAAGTCACCAAAACATGGTGGGGTGCGGGGGATGGGTGGCTAGATTTGATTGGCTCGTTCAAGGTGACGTCACAGTTACGCCACAGATTAGGTAATAGTTACAGGCATAACATGACTTTCTAGTGATGTGGTAAAGTCGCTATATCGTATCGATAAGAAAATATAAGTTACTGTTATTCTTAAGTTTAATGAGAAAGTTCGTTGTATTGTACTCGTATACGAGAGATATTTTAATATAACTTCAATTATTGTTTTATTATAGCTTAAATGTTTTCTCATCTCTATTACCTCCCAAAGTACCCGAATAAACATTTTATATGGTTTCACTAAAATATAAATAGGTCCATCGCTCGCATAAAATTTTTAGTCCTAATTTTAAAAAATATGCGTGCGAATACGCACCCTATAAGAATAAACAATAAATGTTAGATAGCGAATTATTTGTTTTTAAATTAGTGACAAATTTAACATTATGTATTTTAAAAGCTTCGTTACACTTCTCTTATTATAAGCTTCATAATAACCATTCATGAATTAAATACCAGTACCTAACCCTGTATAATATTAAACCCCGATAATTTTGGTACCTTAATATACCTAATACCTACCTACTTCAAAAATTTCAATAACATTTTTGTCGATAAAATTTGTGGTGTAAATTTAAAATTTGTGTCTTATCACTAGTTTATCCGGGCGTAAGAGAGAACGAGATAATGTTATACAAATTTACCAAGAAAGAATGAGACGAAAAGAAACTTGGCCATTTTTATATTGCATTTTATGTTAAACATTTTTCAATGATTATTATCGGAATAATAACTTGCCTGTGTAATAAGATTTCGTCTTTTGCGTAACTGAATGTAGCGCTAGTCTTTCCGCGCCTTTTTATTGAACAATACGGCATTTTTATTAATTATTTTTCATTAAGTATGTGAATGTCACGCTGTCAATGTCGGCCGTGGAATGAACACGAAAAAGAGGCGGAGCTACGAGCTTATGTTGATTCAGGCATATGACTTGGCGACTGTTACCTCATTTTAGCTTCCATCTCTAGCTTTATGATCTGTGAACCACTGTCATCCCAATACAGTTCCCTGTGTATAACTTGCGATTTGATGGCAACGAGTCGCTTTGACCGAATGTATTCAATCGTGAATCGTGATAGATTGAAAGATATAATTAAAAAACTATATATAACAAACTTATAACACCCCGTCGTTTTTGCGTCGGGGGTTAAAAAGTAGGTACCTACCGAGATACATGTTTCTGTTTCGACCAAAAGCGTTTGGTGCTTGGCTAGTGGCAGAATAGTTGGGACTATTATAAGATTGACATTTCTGATTACCAGTGGAACTTGGGATGCAAACGCAATCTGCGGGCGACGAACTCACATCTGTCAAAGGGTGATAAAGTATGAATGAATAAATACCTATACCTCTACATAAATTAACGAAAGCACTAAACAGCTGTAAATAGCATAATATTATCTGTTAGTCCAGGGTCTACTTTGGCGTCCCCGTAGCACCAGCACCATTGTGTCCCTAGGATTTTAGTGGGTATTCTTACTCCATCTTCGGCGGGGGAGTCCTACATATCGCACCCCCCATCGCGGCGCAGGTTGACGATGCGTACTGTATTTTTGGTCTGGTCCTGATTCCTGGGTCAAAAAAAAAGGTTCTGACTACAAACCAAATATCAGCATAAACGATTCAACAACACACACACAATGGGATGGTACACACGTGTGTGCGGGAGGGTACAACACACACGTGCTGATATTTTAAAAATACCCCTGTATAATAAGTAAAGATTTTTAGCGTCCGTACGTGGCCCAGTCAGTGGGTTGAACTTTACCCGTTACTGCTGATTGCCAATAAATCGGTTCACCATTTCACATTTATTACGAGGAGGTAATGTCATTACATTACGTAATGAAAGGCCATATTATAATAAATGTCCAATGAGTTGAGGACAATAATTTTAAAAGTTGTACTTGGTGTAAGAAAGATACCATTTTTTATAATTTTAACGATTTTAATTCTATCCAATTTTCCCCTACAAGATGGTAACACCCGGGTGATTAAATTAAAAGTGACCCACCTAATTAGACCGAATTAGACGTAGGCAAGTAGGTACTACGATGCACGCTAGTCGGGCGGCGGGCGTACTAGATAGGGGTGCCTCATTTATTAATTCGTTCAGCAGAATCGTATCTTTCATTTAAAATATCTAGGCCCATGTTTAGTTACAGTTTACTTTCTTAATATAACTGTAACTTGATTGCGAATACCGAAACTAAAAAGAGATGAACAGAATGTTGGTAAAAAAGATAGGTAGGTACCATTTTTCGTCACGCACCTTGGAAGCTTTAGTCAAAATAAAACACGGTTGGTACTCGATGAACATTCTAAAAAATAAGTTTTTTTAGCAAATGAACAAAACGAAGCCGACGCAACGTTCGCATGTTGTTTACTGATAACGCCTGCTGAATGTGGGAAATACAGAATATGTATTACTGGACAAAACCGTGTCGCAAAGCGGTCACCGTGACCGTGTTCCGGCATGATGTTCAGTGAAGCCAGGGAGGGATTTATCCCGCCTTCTAGGTATAGTCTGCTGCCATCTACGGCCTCATCATCGCTTAATATCATGCGAGATCGTAGTTAACGACTTACCTATAATTATAATGAATTGAAAAAAAACTTTGTATTCAGAGGCCTATTCATTACAAACCCAGCGTTTCATAGGTAAGTAGTCCTACAAAATCTGAATCAGCCAATGATCGACAGAAGGTAACTAACTATACTCACCACTAGGCGGGGTTTCTGCTTGTGTGCCTGTTTCCAACATAATAAGTGAATTAAATTAAAAATTTAATAAACCCCCAACGCAATATGTAATTCACCATTTTGTGGTGGCGGCCATCTTGGAATTTGAATTTATTATGGTGCGTTGTATTCTACTAGTTAAGCCCTTTCATTTGATACCCATATTGAGGGGGTTGTGGAAGCAAAAAGGTAACCGCCATTTTGTAGCGGCGGCCATCTTGGACCGATTTCCACCAAACATGGCTAAGAACACTCTCGACTAACTCTACTTTCAAAAAAAAGAAACTAAACCAAAATCCGTTCATCCGTTCGGGAGCTACGATGCCACAGCAGACACACACACAGACAGACACGTCAAACTTATAACACCCCGGACCCCGACGTTTTTGCGTGGGGGGTTAAAAATCAAATAGCCAAAATAGAAATTGTCACATTATAAAATTCTACGCTGCAATTAAATAGCGCTTAGGTCTACTTATTACTGCGCAGCAGATTTATTGCTTTATGTTTTTTACTAAGAAATAAATAATTAGATAGGACATGTCAATCCACTGTCACGTGTCGATAAACTTTGACCTAAATGTGGGTAGGTAACCTACAATGAAATAAAAACAATGAGTGTGCTATATTGAGTTTGTAGGGTAATGATAATGAAGGAAGTCATTTGAACTTAATTTACTAGAATACCTACTTGCTAAATAAAGTCGACGGTAAAATATTATTAGTGTTCAAGATTTGTGATTTACTTTCCTATACAACTGACTATACCTCAGTATTTAAATTTATTATCTAATGTGTACATGTATTGCAGAACCTTTACTGATAAGTACTTATTATGTATCAAACATGTCAAAAGTTCATTAACTAGCCCTATTTATTTCCTATCAATCTTTGTAAACAAAGGGTAGTTCTGTTTAGATAACAGCCAACCTTGCCCTTAAACGCGTCATGGTTGTTCTGTTCACGTAACTGTCGGCTGAAAATAGTTCAAGAGTTCGTGCGAGCCGCCGCGACGCGGAGTCGGCGAGCGCCGCCAGTTCTCCGGGCGCCGCACTGCGAGGCACGTCGCCATGCTCACCCTCTTCACTTTACTCGCTGCAATAACTCTCGCGCGCGATGCACACTCTGCACGCGTCCTCGGACTCTTCCCCCACACCGGAAAGAGCCATCAAATGGTCTTCGACCCCCTCCTCCGAAGGCTAGCAGAGAGGGGACATCATGTTACCGTCGTATCGTTCTTCCCCGTCAAAAACCCCCCGGCGAACTACACCGATGTCAGCCTGGAAGGGCTCGCCGGACCCGGACTAGAATCCTTCGATTTGTCGTTTTATGAACATCCTAATAAAATTTTGAGGACGTTGGGTGTCGAACAAATAGTGAGGCAGATGTTGGAGTTTCAACCGTTGGCCGATATGGCCCTGGACGTATGCTCGAAGCTGGTAAAATTCGCGCCGTTGGCTGAAACTCTGCAGAAAGAATACGACGTGGTGCTCGTGGAGAATTTCAACAGTGATTGCATGTTGGGGTTGGCTCACGTTTACGGTGTGAAGGCTCCGGTGGTCGCCCTGCTGTCCAGCACGATGATGCAATGGTCGGCGGACCGCATCGGCGCCTCTGATAACCCTTCTCACGTTCCTATCGTCAGCGGAGATTATACTGCGAAAATGACATTCTGGCAACGGTTTGAGAACACCGTGCTGAACTTTTATTACAAGCAATGGTTTCGTTATTCGATCCAACTGAAGGAAGAGGAGTTGATCGAGAAGCACTTCGGAAGGAAGATCCCTGACCTGCAGGAGTTGGGGAAGAACATTACGATGATGTTGGTGAACGTGTTCCACAGCCTCAACGGGGTGCGACCGCTGCTGCCCGGCGTCGTGGAGGTGGGGGGGATGCACTTGGATCACACTAGGAAGACTATACCACCGGTATGTTCCTTTCATTCATGATTACTTTCCCCGTCACTTTTATTAGTACCTACAATAATTGAGTTGGTGAGACCGATTTCATTTATTTAAGGGAACACTTATTAACACATTCAATTGCTCATTTTGTAAACATTTGGCGCGGAACTAAGAGGACAGCGGGTAACCTGCCTTCACATTATATCACAAACAGTCTTGCCAAAAATAAGCGTTG
Source organism: Hemithea aestivaria (assembly GCA_947507615.1). NCBI lineage: Eukaryota > Metazoa > Arthropoda > Insecta > Lepidoptera > Geometridae > Hemithea > Hemithea aestivaria. Next base: position 15,706,219 of record OX382330.1, read on the forward strand.
TAAAACATATGTGGAGCGCATTCCATCTTCCCCAGTCACCCTAAAAAGGGTAAACCTGTTTTGCATCAGTTATAGGTCGTCCAAAATTTTAAACATGGACATTTATTTAGTCTTCTTAGCGTTACATTAGGTATGTCTATAGTCTATGGTGCATTTTGCTTTCATTACCAATCTACCAATACTTTTTTTTATTTCATAGGATCATAAATGAACCAAGTTCACGAAGGTTAGCATTATCAGTGACCTTTTGACTTTAATAAACTTTTTAGATAATAAGTACATAAGTACTTATATCAGTTTAAGGCGCTATGGTAAGTGAAATGTATGTTTTTCAAAGCCTAATATAGCAAACTTTTAAGAAGATCTACTACTTTATATTTTAGTATGTGTAACTTCAATCTTTGAACAAGAGATCTTTATTAACAGAAACATGATAATTGTTTTTTTTCTCGATAGTTTTTTTTTTTTTAAATATGCCTAATTTTCTTCCTTCCATTTAAATATTTGTAAAACTAGGACAAAAATAAACATTTAGAGTACTTTATTTGATACATAACATTCAAACGGATGGCTATATATAGGTATTTTATCGATAAGTTTATTTAATGATTTTTAATTGAATTTTAATTCCCACGGAGCATTACCGCACGCACTCAGAACGCCGGTGACCACTGTCAGCGTCGGACCTGTGCACTTCGATCTCACCTGCACTACGGTTACACACGCGCGTTTGAATTATTTAGGAGTACTTACATATATTGTGAATTTCCAAATCTCAGAAGCGTGTAGGGGGTTTAATTTATTTGTAATTAGATAATAAATATTATAATCTTTATTTTGTCCTTCTAGTCGATTATTAAAAAATATAACACACACGTACTATATAAAATAAATTAGATTAAATTAATTTAAATTAAATATTATTATAAGTTAATAATTTAACTAGATTAAATTAATTTAAATTAAATTTTAATATGAATTAATTATTAAATACGATTAAATTAATTTACATTAAATATAAACGATAAACTAATTATTAAATTAGATTGAACTAATTTCAAATAAAATCAGATAAATTAGAAAAAAAATCAGATAAATTCTGAAAAATTCTGATAAATTCGAAATAATCAGATAAATTCGAAAAAAAATTAGAAAAATTCTGATAAATTCAGATAAATTCGAAAAAATCAGATAAATTCGAAAATTCATCAGATAAATTCTGATAAATTCAGATAAATTCGAAAAAATCAAATAAATAAAAAAAAAATCAGATAAATTCTGATAAAATCAGATAAATTAGAAAAAAAATCTGATAAATTCTGATAAATTCAGATAAAATCAGATAAATTCGAAATAATCAGATAAATTCGAAAAAAAATTAGAAAAATTCTGATAAATTCAGATAAATTCGAAAAAATCAGATAAATTCGAAAATTCATCAGATAAATTCTGATAAATTCAGATAAATTCGAAAAAATCAAATAAATAAAAAAAAAATCAGATAAATTCTGATAAAATCAGATAAATTAGAAAAAAAATCTGATAAATTCTGATAAATTCAGATAAAATCAGATAAATTCGAAAAAATCAGATAAATTCGAAAAAAAAAATAGAAAAATTCTGATAAATTCAGATAAATTCGATAAAATCAGATAAATTCGAAAAAAAATCAGATAAATTCTGAAAAATTCTGATTAATTCAGATAAATTAAAAAAATCAGATAAATTCAAAAAAAATTAGATAAATTCGAAAATAAATCAAATAAATTCTGAAAAAATCTGGTTAATTCTGATAAATTCAGATAAATTCAGATAAAATCAGATAAATTCTGAAAAATTCAGATAAAATCAGATAAATTCGAAAAAATCAGATAAATTCGAAAAAAATTCAGATAAATTCTGAAAAATTCTGATTAATTCAGATAAATTAAAAAAAAAACAAATAAATTCGAAAAAAATCAGATAAATTCGAAAATAAATCAAATAAATTCTGAAAAAATCTGGTTAATTCTGATAAATTCAGATAAATTCTGATAAAATCAGATAAATTCTGAAAAATTCAGATAAAATCAGATAAAATCAGATAAATTCGAAAAAATCAAATAAATTCTGAAAAAATCTGGTTAATTCTGATAAATTCAGATAAAATCAGATAAATTCAGATATATCGAAAAATTCAGATAAAATCAGATAAATTCTGAAAAATTCTGAAAAATTCAGATAAAATCAGATAAATTCGAAAAAACAGATAAATTCGAAAAAAATTTAGATAAATTCTGAAAAATTCTGATTAATTCAGATAAATTAAAAAAATCAGATAAATTAAAAAAAATTATATAAATTCGAAAATAAATCAAATAAATTCTGATAAATTCAGATAAAATCAGATAAATTCAGATATATCGAATTTATCTGATTTTTTCGAATTTATCTGAATTTATCAGAATTTTTCAGAATTTATTTGATTTATTTTCGAATTTATCTGATTTTTTTCGAATTTATCTGATTTTTTTAATTTATCTGAATTAATCAGAATTTTTCAGAATTAACCAGATTTTTTCAGAATTTATTTGATTTATTTTCGAATTTATCTGTTGTTTTTTCGAATTTATCTGATTTTTTTCGAATTTATCTGATTTTATCTGATTTTATCTGAATTTTTCAGAATTTATCTAATTTTATCTGAATTAATCTGAGTTTATCTGAATTTATCAGAATTAACCAGATTTTTTCAGAATTTATTTGATTTATTTTCGAATTTATCTGATTTTTTTTCGAATTTATCTGATTTTTTTTAATTTATCTGAATTTACCAGATTTTTCTCAATTTATCTGAATTTATTTGAATTTATCAGATTTTTTCTGAATTTATCTGAATTATTGTTTTAATTTAATTTAATTAATTGGTCCAATTTAATTAATCTAATCTAATCAATTAAATGTAATCTAATTTTGTTTTTTTTTTTCAACAAAAAATACGTGTATCTATAATATTTATCTCGTGTCTCATTTTTTCGATCTAGTCCAAAAATTTTAGCACATTGTAACCCCCGACGCAAAATCGACGGGGTTTTATAAGTTTGACGTGTTTGTGAATGTGTGTGTGCTAACTACATGCCAAGGGTTAATGACCGCGCACGTTTTACGATAAGCGTACGCCACACGTTTCCAACGGGCGTTCTGAGCAACTTTTGCCCGCACTAAATACCTAATCTGCTCGTAAAGCCCCGCCTTAAACAGCGCACATTTTAATATAACATCACAGTCATCATTATTTTCCACATTGAATCGTAAGTAGTGTCTTTCCTTAAATTATATTGACTTAATTAATCGAAAATTATTCATCTACTCTAAAGTTAATAAAGAATCCTCTACTATTAGAAAATTTATAATTACTTCTACTACAATACATTTAATTTGTATTGCTAAATATATAAAAAAAATACCTCATGGGCATTGTGACTGGACTACGCGTAGCCTGCGTAGGGTTTCCTTATCGTCTACTTTAGGCAAACTACGAGCTAGTCTAATTCGTATTTTTAAACGGTTTTATTTAGCTTACTCTGTTTGTTTTATTCTTTTTTCATTTTTACAAGCTTTATATTACTTTCACCTGTCTGTTGTCTGTCTGTCTGTCTGTCTGTCTGTCTGTCTGTAATCAAATCTTGCAAGTTTAATTTGACCCACTTCCCGGTTTCCAATTGAGCTGAAAATTTGCATGCGTGTGTAAATCGGATGACAATGCAATATTTTTATGACATCGAGCTGATCTGATGATGGAGCTGGAAGGTGGCTATAGGAACTCTGTCATAAAACAACGCAACCCCATCGAGTTTGGGCTCATTTGATTCGTCTTGACGAGTACTTTATGATGCAAGATGATAACAATAATTAAAGCTTGTTTTTAAAAAGTATTTTTTAAATTTCACTTGTTCATTTTTCTTTTTTCTTGGGTCAAATTTAGTAATTGAAATTTCACCCTCTTCCTGTCAACCGATTGATCTGAAATTTGGTATACGCCTTTGGTTCTGGTGACAATACAATTATGTATATTCAATATTATTGTAAATCCAAGATGGCCGCCGCTACAAAATGGCGGACAACGTATTTTTTTTTAATCATATCAATATGGGTATCAAATGAAAGGGCTTGATAAGTAGAATACAGTGCACTATACAAAATTAAAATCCAAGATGGCCGCCGCTACAAAATGGCGGATAACCTTTTTTTTTTCAATTTCATCAATATGGGTATCAAATGAAAGGGCTTGACAAGTAGAATACATTGTACTAAAAAGCCTTAAAATAAAAAAAGTAAAAAAATGTTTTTAAGTTAAACGGTTTTATTTTAAACATGTACTAAAAGCTAAAAAATAAAATCGTGAGGCACGTCAAATATCTAAATCTCTAATGAACATTTTCTCTGACAATTGTAGATATTTGACGTGCCTCACGATTTTATTTTTTAGCTTTTAGTACATGTTTAAAATAAAACCGTTTAACTTAAAAACATTTTTTTACTTTTTTTATTAATAGAAAAGATATCAACATAAACATACTTACACAAACATACTCGTAATATTATATTTATGCTAACCCAGATAAACGAGACGACCTCGACGCTCGCCTGATCTTCTTCTTATCCCACACTAGGTAGGATCGGCACAACACGTTTTTCTCCTCCATTCTGCTCTATCATCCGTCATAATGTCTTCATCCACTCCCCTAGCACGCATATCCTCTTTCACACAGTTCATCCAAACCTTTTTCGGGCGCCCCCTTCCGGGATTACCACTTATCACCATATTCATGCTCGCCTGATGTTAAGCGGTAATGCCGGCTCATAGCAGTCGCAGTCTTACCATCTATACAAAGAAGTAAGAAGACGAGCAAGACGCTCTCCTGATGGTAAGAAATAACGCTGCCCATAATAAGTTATAAGTACAGAGATACCTAGGATTTTACAGTTAGCCTAGTATTATCCCTGGCCAGTAATATACCATAAGTAGGTATTGAATAAGAGACTACCCTAATAAATTTCACTTTACTACTTTATTCATCTAGACTCAAGCTCGAAACTAAAGTCTGTAGTTATTAGCCTATCGCCATTAGTGATTGGAAAGTCAACGTCTCTAGTAAAAGTAAGATCTGAGTGGAAATCTGGAACACTTACGTTTAACTGGATAAACTGGTCACTTATTACTTATTACATGCCCTAACGTCCTTGACCGCTCGAAATTGAGCTTTTTTTTGGTGAATTTTGACTTTTACCTTATGACCCACTGACGCTCGAAGACCCATGAAACTTATTAGTGTTCCAAATTTCAACCCGACCGGTTCAACGGTTTGGGCTGTGCGTAGATAGATCAGTCGACAGTCACTAATTCTTTTTATACATAGAAGAATAGAATAGAAAACGCTTTATTGAAAACACTGCAAATATACCGAAAATCGAAACGACGACGACCAAAACACAAACTAATAACTTAAGTGTAACAATTGGCGGTCTTATTGCTAAAAGTGATCTCTTCCGGAGATCCTTGCAAGGAGAAAAATAATACATAATATATGTATTTAGATTACTATCCAAGGAAGAAAAGATAACTTGATTTACAAAGTTTCATTAATTTGTAGTGCACTCATGTGGTACTTCAGTGTAAATAACATCAGCTGATATGCAACTCGAACAATGAGTGTTTAGTAAATAACTTGTATCGACATAGGTATACATACCCTGATAGCTGTCTGGAATTCATGATTGTCATAGGACCTAGATTCAGTGCAGTCTGATTCTGATACTATCGATAGTACCTATTTGTTTGACGAAGGAGGCCTGAGCACATCACTGTGCAAACATTACTGTGCTTCGGTAGGAAGTAGGAAGGCACTGTAGCTAGTGAAATTACTGGGCTAAAGAGTCTTTACATCTTATGACTCTTGAGTAAGAAGCGTTGGTGTAGTGCTCCTAGAATTTCACATTATTGTGAAATCCTAAGTAGCACTGTACTGATTATGGGCAGCATTATCTTTTAACATCAGGAGAGCGTCTTGCTCGTCCTCGTCTTCTTATTTCGTTAAAAAAAGTGAATTTCTAATTTCTAAGTATAATAAAGGCATGGAAAATAATTATTTTATGTGATAAATGTGTCGATTTTTGTTGAAAAAGATTTTTCTTTCATTATAGGTAATAACATAAATTGATTTGAAATCCCAAGTGCATTTATATTTAAGCTTCGTTATCAATGAATTTGAAATTTTATTCTTAGCTTTTTTCTGAAATAAGTATCCGATAAGCCTCTGCAAAATCCAGCATGAATATTCGGAATTCATTAGAGCATATAGCACTGAAATTTTGAAAATCGCACGTTTCGCTTTTTTTACGTCAACCAGATTTAAAATATTTCTATATATGCGATAAAACCTCCGATTGTTCACCTCTAATTTAAATTAGTTTTGTGTTTTGTTTTGTTATTTCTTGTAAATTATTGGTATTCCTACAATAAAGTGTCAAGTAATTGTATTCTATAGGTAATACGTATAACTGGGAAACCATACTCTCCATTCATAGATTCAGAGAAGCGTAGGAGTTGTTTCCACACAAATTGGATTTTATTGACTCAAGTCCAAGATGCAATTGCAACAATTTATCAATTGATACAGGACAATTAAAGGCTAAAATTGATTAGAAAACAATGCAATAATAATATAGAAGTAATGTAGGTCTAGATAAGACTAGGTACCTAGTACCTATACCTAGTAAAAGAGTCACACATACATACCAACAGGATCTTGAATAAAAGTACATATTTACTTGTTGAACTGTATTATATTTTCGGCAATTACATAGTTTACCCTTTTTCTGTTGCTATTTTTTCACACGCTTGCATCTCGCCGCCTTGTCATCATGACTTCTGACAGACCATAGTGCCATAGACTATGTCATTTCTTATGTCATTTCTTATATTTTTTTTATTTTTAATTTGGTTGATTTGCTTTTTCGCATCGTTTATTAAGCATTTAAATCGTTATGTATCACAATTTCTAACAATCGGCCGTTCTGCCATGGGGATGTCCCTATCCCCAAACACATCTCGGCCATTCTTTGTTGGGGTATGTCCTCATACTACCGACAGTACATCGTATTCGGGATAGTAAATACATTTGAGCAAGTACATTTTTTTTAAATATCGACAACTAATGGTACAGAGCAATAATTTGATTTAGATTAAATAAAAACTTTTTAGTTAAGCTTCATATTCGCGTTGTGTTGTTGTAAATCATTTTAATAAAAGAAAAACTCAAGTTAATTAATTTTAAATTTAACACGTTTTTTTTTTTTTTTTGAGAATTATGTTAGTAAATGACTACCGCTCGTTCGCAAAGCACCTCCATGAGAAGAACGAGCAAGAAACTCATGGATATTGCTGTTTGTTTTATTAAGTTTAAAATGTTTACATCTTATTGTCATAATTAATTTTTCGTTTGAATGGCACTACGTCGTTTATCATGCGAAATTACTTTCTTAGTGAAATTGGCATTTTATTAAAGAGATATTATAATTTGATTACTTTTATCATGATTATTTATTTAAAGACAGTCATCTGCTGATATGCCGACGAAGGAGCTTCCAGTCATCTCCATCTATATTATCACATTGACTTATCAAATGGCATAACTTTTTCCCTAATATGCTTCACTTTAGATAAGGCTATGTTTTGTTTTCCATAATTCTAGCTTATGGCATAATGGGAGTGAAAATATGTATCTTCTATCTTCAGTATCATTTGCTTAGTCTGCATCACAACAACTGGTAACATTTCTATTATAATTAGGTACATTATAGACGAGTTTCATAAGCATTGTTGCCTTCTGATACCTCATGCCACCCAATGTTCATTAGTGGGCTGACTGTTGTAATATCTTTGTATATATTGCTTATTCAATTGAAATTAAATTTTGTATTCTTGTGATATTCTGGAACCAATGTAATGTTTGGTTGTTCCTAAATCCTTCAGGCACCTTTCCTTTTTTATTTTTGTATCTCTTTTTATAATTTATGACATTTCCTTAATGTTATAAAGATCTATATCATCGATATATTATACTGCTATAACAATCACATCTTTTCCATTTACAATATAAACATATGGATTTATTCTTGAGCAAGGCATCCCAAATTCTAAAGCAATATTTAATTGTCTGTGCCAATAGTTTGTTCGCTGGCTCGTGTCTATTATACATTGACATATTTAGTTTACAATCATAATGTTCATCCTCATAACCAGGTTATAAATGTAATTTTCTTCAGTAACTTTGCTGAGTAAGAATGCTGTGACTCCATCCATTTGGTGTATCTGTTTCTAGTTCCTTCTTGGCATCCAATCAGGTATCTTATAGGCGAGTGGTAGACCACTGGAACATAGACCTCAATGTAATCAATGTCCTTGTCTTGTTTATAAATATCCTTTATCATCGGTCTATGATATAATGTGTACAATACCCATTGGCATTCATCTTGGTTTTATTGATCTATTTGCTGGGTATTGGCTTGGTTAGCAGATTTTCCTTCTGGTCAACGTTTTTGATCTATAAAGTATATTCTTTATTCCTAGTATAGTACATCTGAAAGCTTGTTTGATATCTTCAGAATTCTTTGTATATCTTCATTTTATACATTTTCTTGCATTTACATAATATTTCAATAATTAAAACATAGATTTGACATTATAGGCAACAGTATCCATGGCAACCATTATTCTTCATAAAGGCCATAGATATTCTATTACATTCAAGTAGATATTATATGGCCATATAAATTAAGCTAACAATACCTCATTCATCTGCGTTTCCAGTATTTAGAACTTCTTGAAGACTGAATCATTTTTCGGAAAACTCGATAGGTCATTGCTTAGCACTAAGATTTGTCTCTCTTAAATAACGATTCTCATGCTTTGCTGTTGCATTCTTGATATCATAGTACGATTAGTGAAGTCAAATGTCTGTTACGGTGTGTCGGTGTCTCATCAACAAAATCTTCATATTGATCTGAACCATATGATATCATCATCGCATATTACCAGCTCTGGCCACTGATTACTTTGCTAGCTCTATCCAACAATCTTCGCCAACTTTGGCCAACCAGGACTTTGGCAGCTCTAGCCATCAATCTTCGCCAACTCTGGCCAACCGGAACTTTGGCAGCTCTAGCCATCAATCTTCGCCAACTCTGGCCAAAAACATATATTTCCCTCACCAGGGTCTCATTTACAAAACATTGCCAGCTCTGGCCAATTTTAAACAGATATTTCCCTCACCAGGGCCTCGTTTACAAAACATTGCCAGCTCTGGCCAATTTACAACAGATATTTCCCTCACCAGGGTCTCATTTACAAAACATTGCCAGCTCTGGCCAATTTACAACAGATATTTCCCTCACCAGGGTCTCATTTACAAAACATTGCCAGCTCTGGCCAATTTACAACAGATATTTTCCTCACCAGGGTCTCATTTACAAAACATTGCCAGCTCTGGCCAATTTACAACAGATATTTCCCTCACCAGGGTCTCATTTACAAAACATTGCCAGCTCTGGCCAATTTACAACAGATATTTCCCTCACCAGGGTCACATTTACATAACTTTGCCAGATAAAATCTGGCCAACTTAGAACATATTACTCCCTCACCAGGGTCACATATATATTTTATAGTAGGTATGAGTTCAACATATTACTCCCTCACCAGGGTCACATATATATTTTATTGTAGGTATGAGTTCTAACTCGTGACAGTCACCAAGTCTTAATGTAATTCACATAAAAACACAAGGGACTCCCATAACCCATACATAATACACAAGTCGCCATTTTTTTTTAATATATATGTCAATAACTGTTAATTATCATAACAACTCAAACTCTTTACTAACACTTGCTAATATTATAGACATTGTACAATTGTACAGTCACACAAATGCTTCATAGTAATTCCACAAAAATTGAGTTTCCATACCGGTTACAACAGTATTTTCTATCATGACGCTGTCCAAAACATAAAGTAAGTCCCTTCAGAAAGTTACTGATATGTTATTATATGATAGTGACAATTTGTGAACAATGACTCCCTTTGAGAGCACCATCTTATTAGCATGAGGAAATGTACCATCATTTAGGTCTGAACAATATCAACATACCCAATTTATCAAATCTTAAAAACAACATTCTATTCTAAATGACAATACCAAAATTTGCCATCACTTGTCATGCATTGTGGTGTTTACATTGGTTATGTCTGTCGCGGCCAAAGGACCTCGAATCTGTGGGAATTTCTTCATCCAAGCTCATACAATTATTAGTTAACTTTTAAGTTTGTGAAATGAAACTTAATACCATATTATATTATAAAATGCAATATCATCAATATTTAATTATGGTCCTCCAAATATAAACTGTCAGTTAGTCTTTATATTTGATATGCCTTCTACTATATCACCTAGTTTTCAAATGGATCTAAACGAGAACATTCTGTGCATGTGTACCAATGTGTATATATGTAACCTATATTTACATATATAGTAAAAGACAGTTTCAGTTCATGATTTGTTTGTTGGTCTCTTACCATCCATTCAAAATAATATTATTAACAGTGTGGAAGACTAATTATATCTTCATCTAAAACAATTCTTATTCACCTATGAATAAATATTAAGTAAATTCTCATTTACATAATACTTCCCACAAAACTCTTCATGCTTTAATGTTATATAATTTAAGTGACTTCATATACACATCCTAGATATACACACCATAGATGGACCATTGATATTCATTGATCACTCAATCCATAGATGGGCCATTGATATTCATTGATCACTACATTCATAGATGGACCATTGATATTTACTGATCATGTAATTTCACACTTACTTTTGAAGTGTTTCTATGAACAAACAATGTGTAAATATGGTAGCCTGAACATACTTTTAAACTAGTACTACTAGCAATCTTAACTTAATGACTGGATACTACTATCCTATAAAGATGGTACTAGATAGTCCAAACGACAGGTAACCATTGCATACAGTTACTTTTAAATGTAATCATATCTAAATAATTTACCTAATTAAATTTCAAATCTGCCTTACATAGAAAGTAGGTAGTAACAATTGCAATAATTAAAAAAATGTCTTCTTTACAAAAGGTTACATGCTCACGTTTATAAATCATGTAGTGTCATAACAATAATTCTACTTTATGACATCTGGGGCAAATCCAGAATTCCAACTATGAATACAAATTATCACAAAATTATTTTATTATTTGTTCTTCTGTACCATTCAATAATATGAAATCTGAGCTATGTAGTGAGCAGTGTAAATCCCCCCCATTAGTAGTTTGGTGGTAACCCGTAAATCATTCTGTAATAGACAAACTGCCCTAAGAGCATTCAAATGATTGTACACATACATTTCATTTACTCAAGTCTATGATAACAATTATGTAAACCCTTCCAAAAAGATAATATGTCATCTGTTATAATATTGTATCCTTATTCCTTTTGCATATAATGGTGTTATCACTTTATATGTGGAAGCTATTTATTGGCTCTTCACTACTTTATTTATGCACCATAGCTGTAGGCCTCCCAAATAATATGTGAGAATATATATCCATAAAATATCAGTTTGATGAGTCAACATCATTCATTGTGGAATACACTACATTTATTAATAAGTCTACATTATATACTCAAAGTTCAAATTTCAAAGTTATTCATTGCGAGAGTATGTATACAAAAGATAACAAGTTATTATAATATGGTTGTCTGGAAGAGATCGCCATCAGTGATAAGACCGCCAATCGCAACACCTCCCTCCGTGCAACCCTAGTTCCAAGTTTATATTGCTGCACCTGTGTGAACAATAAGGAGCTTTCTATTCTATAATATAATAGTCTGCTACAGTCCGCTTTTCAGCATGCAAATTGTAATAATAATAAAAGACACATTTCAAGGTACAATGTTATGTTTAGACGGACCTAAGACTGACAGAACAATATTATAATATCACAGTCACTTCGACCTCAGTGGGAACATTTAGTATAAGCCGTGCTTTTACTGTCATTTTACTTCACTAAACACTTTTTTTTTCTTTTACTTTCCGAACCAAAATATTGTTCTGGTTCACTGATATTAAAATTCAATTTGATTCTAGAAAACTCTGTATCCAATATTATAGCTATAGTAATTCAAATGTAAAAATACTTTGTGTCAATACCTACTGGGTATAGGTACATCATCTCTACATGTATACAGATATATATAATTAATGCAGATATAATTTACTTAAAACATATTCAATGTTTTAGTTTTAAAAATGGTTCTCTAATATCATATTTCCTTGCTTCAGGGGCTAAGCTTCAAGATTTATTATTAATTGCCAATGGGAATATGACTGACTAATAACTACAGTAATAAACTTTACGGTACACTATACATTCCGTCTCAGTATTAAGCATAGAAGATTAATAAAATAATCTTTACGAACCGAATTGTTACAAAGTCTAAAGTGAACTTAATGTGAACCGATGCCATATTTTGTAGGTAACATTGACAAACAGTTTCATAATACCTTAGGTACTCAAAAGCCACACGTTGAACATTCCTCTTTTCAGCTTGTAGCTCCAACGTGTGGCTGGGTGCCGCAGCTTTGCTAATGTCCACCTTCTCAAGGTATCATAAACACTGTGCTAGGAAAGTCTGCGATAAGGATATGGTCAGTAATAATTTCATCATAAATGCTAGAGTAAGATTCTCTTACTTCCATTGGAAAACATATTGTACAATTTAGCAAAATTCAAAATATATTATACTATCAGCTATTCTTGACAAAGAAGCAAAACTTGACAGATCTTCAATCTTCTTCTTGATATTCGTTCATTGACCAATTATTATGATTCTATGACATTATTATTATTTTTTAACTACACAATCTTAAATTATATTTTTGACATATTATTAATGTACATGACTTATATTCTCCCTCTCTTCTATACTTTCACTACACCCGACAGGGTCCACAAATGACCTAGTAAAATGTATGTAATATGTAAGATCCTTTTTAAGAAAATTATGTGGAAAGTGAATACAGTATTTGAATCTGAATCTGAATCTGATCAGTGCGGCCAGTGCCTTATCTTCAAAACTGACCTCCTCAAGCATGACAAGAAATGCCTTAATATGAACAGTAATTCATTTTATTTATTCCTTTATCTTCTCACCAAATCAAATAAGGTTATGCAAAATTTGCTTATTCTAGCAACTTCGCTATAGCAAAATAACTATTATTTACCATTGATTACAGTAAAGGTTTGTTAAAATTTAGTTTAATTTAACATAAAGGTCCTTGCTCCGAAGAGCAATATCACATAAAATATCAGCAAGATTTCTGTTTAGATTGTGCAACAATATTATGTAGGTAAGTAACAAAACATTGTACACGAACCCACCATAATATAGAGGTAGAACTGTCCGTTTTATTTATTTTAATAATTAATTATTATTAAGTATACTGTAATGTGTGTGTGTAATTAAACTATTACACTACAGAAAATTAAACCAATAAAATTTGTAAGACTTCTGAACTCTGAACTACACAGACCAGCAAAGCTATCGTTTGATACAAAATATTAAACACAATAATAAGTGAGCAAAATAAATACCTGGGCACAACCAGTTGCTGCCAACTTACCATAGCGTTGCGTCGAAAACGTAAAGCAGTGCACATCGCTGACGCGCATTTCACCGCTCAGCCAAATTTCAAGATCGATCTACAATTACCTAGTAACTCACTAGAACTATTAATGAAAAAGTATAATAATGGTGACATACCCAATCTCTTTCAGTATCCATTCCGTCAAGAACAGCTCTTACTAACAGCATTTGGACATGTTAGCGTTCGTCAGGTTCGTGTCACTTCTGATATAAAAGAGTCACACATACATACCAACAGGATCTTGAATAAAAGTACATATTTACTTGTTGAACTGTATTATATTTTCGGCAATTACATAGTTTACCCTTTTTCTGTTGCTATTTTTTCACACGCTTGCATCTCGCCGCCTTGTCATCATGACTTCTGACAGACCATAGTGCCATAGACTATGTCATTTCTTATGTCATTTCTTATATTTTTTTTATTTTTAATTTGGTTGATTTGCTTTTTCGCATCGTTTATTAAGCATTTAAATCGTTATGTATCACAATTTCTAACACTAGTTATTGAAAAAATACGTTACCTACTACTTAACTCCTTTTTAGTAACACACTTTTACTCTCGTAGGTATACTTATTGAGTGCTCGTTATAAGTATTTTTATCGCAATCAACTCACATTTATTTATGTGCAATAAAAAAAAAATAACAATCACTTGTTATGTGGCAATCTATGAAATTCTGAAATAAGTCTAGTTACAGCCAATGTACCACACAGCTCATGTTCAGAATTCAGAAGTTCAAACATTACTCTGGTTTTATAGTGTGTAGAATAATAATTACTTACCTGTCTATCCATATTAATTTCAGGCAACTTAATGCATTAAACTAAAATCTACGAGTACCTAATAGTTTCTACTAGAATAGAATTTTCTCGAGATTTTTAAAAAACCTCTCGTACCTAGTGTAGAATATGAAAATGCACATAATATCGATAGCTACTGAGATTATCTGATGTTTTCCGCCTGTCTATCACTCAGGACATAATATATGTCCATGTTCAGGACAAAGCCTTTTACAGGCTTCGATATGAATGCATGATGAGTACCTACTTATTTATTAGCGAGGAAACAACTTACAACAAACCATTTATTAAAATTTAAGTTTTTAGGTAAAATTAAAAAGCATTTAGATAGGTATATTGAAATAGGCTGCGATGGAGCACTTTTGCTGGTCAATTTTGTTTTTTTTTTATTTATTATAGGTTACCCTTTGACCACTATCTCGCTTGATGTTAAGCGACGTTGCGGCCGCAGATGGTAGCAAACTAAACCTAGAAGGCGGGATATTCAGGGATTACTCCCTGACCTGGTTTAGGAGCGGAGTTAACTTTATTGAGATAAAATAGATATAGTTAATTAATATTGTTCGTTACAGTACATAGAAAAGTTCATAAACGAGTCTGAGCACGGCGTGGTTCTGCTCAGTTTCGGCTCCCTCATCAAGACCGCCTCCATACCCAAGTACAAAGAAGACATCATCCTCAGGACCCTCTCCAAGTTGAAGCAACGAGTCATCTGGAAGTTCGAAGACAGTGAGGAAGAAGGGACCTTAATTGGAAATGTTTTGAGAGTCAAGTGGCTGCCTCAATATGAACTGCTTCGTAAGTATCTAATTTGACGATTTTTCTATAAAGTGACTTCAATAACCGGTAGTCAGTTACCGGTAAAGAGCAGGTGTACCTTACCTACTTTTTTTATCCCCTAACCCGTTATGTGGGACTCCTCCGCCGAAGATGGGCGCGGCGGGGATACCCACTAAAACCTGGGGGTGTTCCTGTGGGACACCATAAGGCCGGGGCAGCGGGTATGCCGAAGTACTCATCCGTGGCCTACGGCCCTTTTTTTTTTTTTTTTTTTTTTTTTTTTTTTTATCCCAGGAAAAATGCGTTACGCATCATCACCCCACGCCGGGGGGCGCGGGGCGGTATGTGGGACTCCCCCGCCAAAGATGGGAGCGGCGGGGATACCCACTAAAAAACCTGGGGGTGTTCCTGCGGGACGCCATAATGCCGGGGCAACGGGTACGCCGAAGCATTCATCCGCGGCCGTGGCCTACGGCCCTACCTCAAGTTAAGGATTGTTAAGAATTTGTTCTACGTCAGGCTAGGCACCTTGATAGCATTGCGGCCATTAAAGCTTTGTACAATGCGTTTGTTCGCAGCAAACTCGAGTGCAATGCCATCGTTTGGAATCCATACCAAGAAAAGTACTCGTACATGTTAGAGAAAATTCAAAGAAAATTTGTCAGGTGGTTATACAAGAAGCAGTACGGCTACTATGTTGCGTATCCAAATTTGTATCCTAGTGCTTTTCTGTTAGGAATGGTGGGTTATAATACCCTGGAAGTTAGACGGAAAGTATACTTAATGGAATGTATGTGGAATATTATCACCGGGAGGAAGTGTAATCCGTCTATCTTAGAGCGTCTTTTACTTAAGGTGCCTCGTAATTGCTCCGTCCGTAGGCGCGATTTGTTTGCCCTGGTTGGGAACAGGACAGAGCTGGCGAGGCAAGCTCCTGTGCCGCGGGCGATGCGACTGCTTAACGCGGTGCTGGCACAAAATCCAGGCTTAGATTTATTTACTTGTACCTTGAATGAGCTTCACATAATGGCAATGAGGTTTGCCGAAAATAATACGAACATCATTTAGCGAAATGTATAACGTTATTAATTGCCTATCATAATTTATTTTATTAAAGTTAATATTAAGTATTGCCTTTATATAAAATCTTTAGTTATAGTTTTGGTCCTGGGTCTGCGAATTGGGTAAAACTGTAATGCAGACCAGGACATGGTAAATAAATAAATAAATAATTCCAGAGCATAATTCAAGAAAAGGCTCATCTCCTTTTCTCTATTTATTCAGGACTATAAAATATTTTTAATTGAACCAATTTAATAATAATAAAAGTCAGGAATATATAACAGTAGTCTTCGTAACTTTATCATCGAGGAAAAACTTATGATTTAATTGTTATTGATGCCTAATTACGAGAATATCTTCTAACATAAGATGTAATTCTACTAACTAGCGATACTTTGAAGGAATCACGATCGACCGCTGTGAAACGTGATGTTGGAACATTGAGACGCATAATATTAGCGTTCTCTGAAACGATGTATATGTCACCGGAAAATAACAAGATTCGTAAGTTTATAAATTTATAAATTTATAAACTTTTTTTATATTTATAAGTTTATAAATTTCCTAAAATTTCTTAGGAAATTTATAAACTTTCGTAGGATTCCAAACGAGAGATACATTGTATTATTTTACGCCCACATTTTCGTAAATTGATAAACTTACTGAACTCACTCGTAAAATTATAAGTGTACCATAGAGCTACGAAAGTTTTGAAGTGGCCATGACCAAAAAGTGAAAACAGTTGGTTAGGTTAGGTTTGAACAGTGACCACAACGCGCGAGCAGAGCGAGCGAAGCGAGCGTGCCGCGGCAGCGGCCGGCGAAGCTCCAGATACGAGTTTTTTTTTTACTGAATATTTTTATCTGTAGATGTTCAGAGACGTGGACGCATCATGAACTCTCTGGATATCTACAAAAGTAAATCATTTAGGTATCAAAAATAAACTCGTATCTGGCATTGTGGTCACTGTTCAAACCTAACCTAACCAACAGATTTCGGATTTTCCGGATCTATAGTTTAGAGGTTGGCAAGTCTAATTGTACCTAACTCTATGGTAACAAGCATTGTCACTGTCAACATCGACCAATCAGAGACCAGTGTGTTATTTTCCGTATCCTTTTTTATTAACTTCAGAGAAAAAAGGAAAGGTTCACAATTCACCGGATTCGTTAAAAATTTCTTTTTAATTGGATCTCAGGTGGTCGCAATGAAATTGTAGCGAAATCGGTGCGGCGAACCGTTAATGATTTGAAAAAAACACGCAAGAAGTCAGTTTACCATTTTGATATTTTGTGTAAAAGTACCTATTGTCTAAGTTTTAAGTGCATCTGATGTCCAGCGAATTAGGCTGCGTCACGTTAAAGCATAGGTACCCTAACTACTCGTACCTATTAGTATAATATCATTTTATCGTGGTTGCATGCTGAGTATCACTAAATCACTTTAGATAGGTAGGTAGAAAACACTTTATTGCTTTCAGAGTATCTTCAGTGGGCATAACATATAGAGACAATCAATACCTAGATACGTACATAAAAACTGACGTTGCTTTTAATTAATTGTAAAACTATATGTATTTTAATGTGACACAAACATAACATTTTAGCTTTTATATTAGTAGAAATACATTTTTATGTAGGTACTTACCTATCTAAGATTTTTTTAATGACATGCCGTAATGTATTGTCTTATTGGTTAGGTTACAATATAGCCTAAGTTCAAGTATCTAAGTAATTTAAATCTATCTTAAATTGCTACGTAAACATTTTAAACTAAGAATGTGTCCATTGGCATAATATGTATCTTAGTTAAAAAAACCTTGTTTTTTAAACGGTTATATTTAGCTTGCTCCGTTTATTTTATTTTTTCTGGTCAAATTTAGTAATTGAAGTTTCAACCTCTTCTCTCTCACCAGGTACTTAATTAAAATGTTAATTAGTAAGTATAAGTACTTAAGCATACATGTCATGTGTGTTACAATGAGACGGATATTTATATTAACCGCTAATACAAAGGGATTCGTTGCGGTCAGTGGTTGTAGAAAATCCGTGGAAAGCCTATTACGTTCGCACGTAACAATGGCGTCATTCGTAAATGTAGCCTCTATCTACGTAAGATGAATTACCTGCTTAAAGGAATTAACGTCTGAAGGAATTTCAGACATTAAATATTTCTCATAAGGACATTACCTACACACTAACGTATTATAATTTGTCATAAGGATAAGCTAAAATTGAATTGGACGCTTACGTTCGACGTTGGGTTTTTTTTTTTGGTTACGCCGGGAAAAAATGCCTTACGCATACTCTCCTAACGGGGGTATGGGAGGGTTATGTGGGACTCCCCGTGCAGAGCGACTGCACGGGTATACCCACTAAAACAACCAGGCGGCACTCCCGCATCGTCTTTGTGACAGGGAACTGGGAATCGGCAGAAAACTTCCCACTCTTTAGTAGGTTTACCCTAAGGAACTACGTAGGAAGTCGTACCTATATAATATACCTACCTACTTAAGTACGTGTTATAATTTGTCATAAGGATAAGCTAAAATAATTGAATTGTTATGTTAACGTTCGGTGTTGGGTAAAACCTACCCAATACCCACCATTTATTACCTTGGTACATTGGAAATCTTCAGACTGGCTAAATTGGAAAATGGGTTTGGCTAACGTTGATAACAATCGAAAAATTCGTGTTGTAACAATGTCAGTCATCTATACGTTATATAGCAGAAACCGTTAATTTCGGTTGAAATTTTCTGAATAGGATTGATGTCTATCACATGGGTAGTATACCTATATAATGCCGCAGAGATTAGCTAAGAATGGATTTTAGAAAATTGACCCTAAAGAAGGAAAATGGGGTTCGAAATTTTAAGGCTAAATTATAATAGGGTCGTAAGTCGTAGAAGAAGCTGGTA
This sequence comes from Hemithea aestivaria, assembly GCA_947507615.1. Classification (NCBI taxonomy): domain Eukaryota; kingdom Metazoa; phylum Arthropoda; class Insecta; order Lepidoptera; family Geometridae; genus Hemithea; species Hemithea aestivaria. The sequence goes on from OX382330.1 coordinate 15,725,553, forward strand.
TCAAGTAGAAATTTATAAAACTTTACTGTACCTATGTACTAGTTTCCATGTCTAATGAGATCTTATATCATTACAGAACACAAGAAAGTGATAGCATTTATCGGTCACGGCGGTCTCCTAGGCATGACGGAGGCTATCTCGGCAGGCAAGCCTATGCTCGTGGTGCCGTTCTTTGGAGACCAGCCTTACAATGGAGCGCAAGCCCAGCTGGTGGGACTGGGCAAGACGTTGAGTTCTTACGCGGAACTAAACGAGAAGTCTTTCTATGAAGGATTGCAGAGCGTGCTTAGTGCTGAGTGAGTTTTCCAGTTTTGTTACTTTTTTCTATAATAATAATTTTCAACAAAGTCCATGAGGAGGTCAATGATTCCTCAGACTCAAAATGCAGCTTTTTCAGAAGTGACCTTCCTACTTATTTTGAATGTTATTGCTCCAATATTTGCAATTCAGATTGTTTACGTGTCCGTTAAGGTGGAAATGGAAAAAAAATGGCTGCTTCAACTTGTCTTTTTTCGTTCACATAATTTACGTATAGGTACCTACCCAATTAATTTAAATCATGTTTCCACTAACCGCACCCTGTGCGAATATATTTTGGGCGTCATTTTGTCCGGAATTATCTAATTCAGCCAAAATATTTCAGCGTCGCCAAATTTGAACCACGAGAACTGAAGCGTGGCGACGTAGGTACAATACGAGTAACTTTCGTTTTCCATCAAAATTAGTTTCATTTTATTGCTATTAAAAAAGTTTGGAGTCAGGTCAGTAACATGGGTGGGTAGACCCTGGGCAATACCTTCATAGAATATTCATATCTGCCAACTTGAAGCATATTGAGTTTCATAGAGATAGTTTGACTATTGAACAAGGAAATGATACGGTTCCATACCAACAGCAAGCGATGCATTCTACTTCCTGTAATTACATCTAATTTGTGCATTATGCTATCATTACGTTTGAGCAAGTCACGCCAGTGTTAGGACATTATCCATGTTATCTCAACTACCTTCAACAAATTATTCTAATCAGTAAACAGACATGTTGCTCAATCAAGACGGATTAAATTGATGAATGGATAATTGTCGCCGGAATTTACTGTATCGTGTAACTTGATAGTCGAATCTATTAAGCATTGAGCATTCTCTTAAGATCCCGATTCTAGGATAGGCTGAGCATAGCTATAATCTACTTTTTAGATAATTAAATATTTTTTAAATTACTAAGCTAAATCTTTCTCGAAACATTTTCAAAATGTAAGTTACACAAATTGGTATTTCTAAATCATATCATGGGAGCGATACAGTTGTCCAGCAAATGCTAGGCTCTTAGGTAAGACGGTTGAATTTGAAATCATCTTGTAATTTTACAATTGTCTTGAAACAGCCAGTACTTATTGGATAAATGTTTTCATTTCAGAATGCGAATGAGCGCGAGAACAGTATCAAAAATCTGGAAGGACAGACCGAATGAGCCCCTGGACACAGCCGTGTACTGGGTGGAAAGGGTCATCAGATGGAGGCATCAAGACCAGCTGCATTCAACATCAAAGGACCTTCCCTTCTACCAATACGCGATGTTGGACATAGCGGCAGTTGTCGTCGGTGCCATGATTATCCTACTAGTTATCTTAAAGAACGTTTTAACTTTAATATTTCGACTTATCGGTGGCAGTTTGAACGGTAAAGAGAAGTTACATTAATGTGATTTTCCACTGGCAAGGTTCCAGGTTAGCCGGACTATTATTAGTACAACTATGACTTTACACCATGTGGCAATAACGTGATATATCTGTGTAATGAGTGAGTGTTATGATAAAAACTCCAGGTTTAATATCAATTCACAGTTGGCAAACTTATCTGGTTCGTTGATAACAGCTAGTGTCACTTAAAAACAAGTAAAAAAATCAAGAAAAAACATTATCTAAAGTTTGACCAAAATCGCAAGAAGTAATTTCTTCGAATTAATATTTCAAAGTTCCTTATAATATATTAAATCTTACTAATATTATAAACGTGAAGTTTGTAAGAATGGATGCCTGGATGTTTGTTACTCTTTCACGCCTAAACGGGTGGGCCGATTGAGCTGAAATTTGGTAAAGAGATAGCTTAGGCCCTGGAATAATATATAGGCTATATATTAGGAGTACAAATAAGTTTCCGCCGTTTTTTAACACAAATTAAATATTTATTATAGAAGAACGGTAATATAAATTTATTTCAATTATTAGCAAGTTCTTTTTGTGTTTGTGATGAATCTTCCTCCAATAATTCCTCCAATTCTGCATCCTCGTAAATTTTTGGCCTTCCACTGCGATCTTTGTCTTCTACGTCGAAATCACCGTTTTTAAACTTTTGAAACCACTCTCGACACGTTCTCTCACTCAAAGCACCCTCACCATATTATGCTTCTACGAGCAATTGATGCGCCTCAGCAGCAGATTTCTTTAAATTAAAAAATTAAACTAATAATTTCCCGCAAATGACGCTTACTTGGCTCAAATTTTGACATTTTCAACTTATAAAAATTATATTTTACCAATATAAAATCAATAATATTAATAGGTTATGTTGTTCTTGAATGTCCAAACTATTTTTTAAGCCGGTTATCATCTGCGAAAGCTAACCGAAACTCAGTGCCGTGCCATCTACAATAAAACGGCGGAAACTTATTTGTACACCTAATATATAGGTAGTATAGCAGGTAAAACCGCTGGGCACAGCTAGTATTATTATAATTGTGCGAGCAAGAGGGTCGCTGCCGAGAGAAAAGCCTTAAAACCTAATCATAAAGTTGTTATAGTGTGATAATAGATAGAAATACAGAGACTTTTTTCTATTAAAATTTGTCATCCATGATATTGTTGTTTATGTAATTTAGTTGAGTTCCTACTGATAGAATGCATTAATATATTGATTGGCATTTTTTACGCTTTACCTGTTTCTTACACTCAGGTATATTAATAAAAATATTTCTTAGGTTTTCAGCATTACATGGGTTTTCAGAATTTCATTATTTTTAATATTTTTCCCATCTACTACTATTAGATCGTTTTCCATTTTATTTTTATAACTGCTCATAATAATACTATGTGCTCAAATTTCTCGGTTTTAAATTAAATATAATGTAAACCGAAAGGGCTTTTTTGCTAATTTTAATGCGTAAGAAGCGTAACTGTGCCTAAATATTATAATAATAAATTAATTAGTATACTTGCCAAAAATATTAATAACAGGGAAAGACACTATGTTTAGATTTTAATTGTAATGTTGTTAAAATATGATGACCAATGATAATAAACAAATAATTATAACAAATATGTAGCAGTTTATTTTATTATTATAATTTAGATTATGGACATAATATATTATATTTTTAACCTATATGAGATTAATTTTGCCAGATAATTATTATTATCATCTTTAAATTAGGTATTTTTTCTGTTATAGATATTTCATTTAATTCAATATGAAATAAAAGATATGATTTTTTTTTTTTTTTTTTTTTTCTGCGGGTACCTTCAACTAAGTAACATCGAATTTGTGTTATTGTGCATTAATAATTAGTTAAATTGAGATTTATTGCACAAACTGGTTCGGAATTAGTACCAAACATTTAGAACAAGTAGTGACAGTGTTATCTTTGACCAAATAACGGGATTAACACGAAATAATACCAAAGTGTTTGAGAGTGACCGCTCGGATCGGGTTTGGTACGTGAGCAAGCGAGAAGTGGATTTGGGACATAGTATCTAACGCTCCAAGTCTACAAAACGCCAGGACACATCCGGTTAGTGGAATTTGACTGTTAGTTTGTGAGAAAATCGGAAATTAATACAATCGACCGGTGCTGCCATCTATGCAAAGGAATTTGCAACATACTTCATAACAAACATCTGTTGCACAACGCAAATTATTGTTTTTATTTTTTTGCGCGCACGCATTTTAAGCATTTTTAAAAACGCATTGCATCGGCCTGACCAAAATGAGCAATAATAAATGCGGAGGATGCGGGAAATTCCTGTCTGGAGGCGCCACCTGTACGAAATGCAAGGGACTATTTCATTTGCAATGTGTGAACTTAACTTCTATACCCAGAAAATGGCATTGCCCTGGATGCGTAGCTACTACGCCACGGCGGGACAATACCAACACCCCCGTCAAGGCGCAGGCAGAGCAAGAAGCAGAGGGTTCACCCGCGCCACAGAGTCCAAAGGACGAGGACAGTTCGCAGCGCGTCCTGTTAGAGGAGATACGTGCACTACGGGCCGACATGAACAGGTTCCGGAAAGATTTCGGGAGCTTCCGAGAAGAGGTACGTAAGGAAATTAATGACTTAAGAGCCCTGAGTCAAGTTACCGCTGACAAAATGGACGGTTTTTCGGATCGACTCGATAATCACGAATTTAGACTTGAGAGTCAGGAGGCCAGCATACAGACCCTCGGCAAGGAAAACAGGGACCTCAGGATCGAAGTCACTCTTTTAAAACTCGAGCTCCGAGAGAGGGATCAACTCTCCCTGGGAAATGATTTGGAGATCAGTGGGGTGACGGAGAGTAACGGGGAAAGCATCGTGCAAATTATAAGCACTCTGGCGGTGAAACTGGGGATCAAGGTCGACGAGCGCGACATAGTGGATGCCCGCCGGGTCGGACCGGTGCGCGTGGGAGAGGACGGCAAGCAGCGGCCGCGGCCCATCGTGCTGCGCGCGGCGCGGCGCGCCGTGCGCGACCAAGTGCTGCACGCCGCGCGCGCTCGCCGCGGCCTCACTACGGCGGACATCGAGGTAACGGGAGCTCCACGGCCTATCTACATTAACGAAAGGCTCACGAAGGAGAACCGACTACTCTTCACCAAGGCTCGCGCTCTTTGCAAACAGCATGATTTCAAATATTCGTGGACGCGAGATGGTAATGTTCTGGTGCGGAAAGCGGATGGGAAAACTGCCTTTCGCATCAAGGAGGAAAAGGATTTTGATAGAATTTTCAAACAATAGCTTTGACATGTTAGTATATAATGAACCTTGTACACCTTTTTTAGGGTCGATCATGGGCTGTTACGTTTTGATGGAGGTTTATTTACTGTACATGTTTATATCTTTATTAAAAGATTACTTGTACAGCATTGTATTGTTAGCATACCTCTATAAGTATAAGAATGCTAGTGTTTCGGTTACGGTTTGTAATCCAATGGTACACATACAACACTCACACAATGACACAACTACACACACACTAATAAGGGCATGGTCTATGTATGAACTTTCATATTATTACGACATATTGTCGGCAACCACTCAGTATGGCTAATAGAACGAAAAATTTCTTAAAGTTGGGCCTACTTAATGTGCGATCTTTAAACACGGGTAGGGACGAATTAGAAGGGACTATAATGTCATACCAACCGGATATATTAGCTTTAAATGAAACTTGGATTAGAGAAGGACAAGAATTAATAGCGCCAAATATACCAGGTTATTCTTTTAAACATAGAGCTAGGAAATCTAACACAAGAGGCGGAGGGGTTGGATTTTATATAAGGAAAGGATTGCGAGCTAGCATCCGCTCCCACCCCGAGTCTCAGCTAGAGCAACTATGGCTGGAGCTGGTTCTGCCGGGAGCACGGATGGCGGTCGGAACCGCTTACAGGCCTGAAAGTGTCAAGGTAGAGGCGGCCATAGATGCGCTTAGTGAATCTTTTAATGTGTTTGCTAATTGTGATTATATCTTTCTTTTGACAGACTTTAATGTGGACGTTCTTAAAGAACAAAATAGTAGAGTTCGAGATATCAATACATTTTGTGCACAACGGAGTCTCTCACAGGTAGTTACTGAGCCTACTAGAATAACTGACGATTCTGAGAGCTTGATAGATTTGATAATAACTGATTCACCGGAGAGATGTAGGAAGGTCACAGTTGTTCACAATCATTGTTTAAGTGACCACGGGATGGTACTTACGGATATTAATATAAAGAAGCCCAAACCGGAAGTAAGATTTATTGAAAGTCGTGCAGTAAGTAACATTAACATTGAATTATTTAATAGGGACCTGGAATCAATTGAGTGGTCGAATATTATTAGTTCAAATAATGTGAATGATATGGTTGAAATGTTTAATAGGGAATTACTAAAATTATTTGACAGACATGCTCCGGTTACACGAAGGAGAGTAAAGGAGTCACCCAAGCCGTGGTTAACAAGTACAGTAAGGTTCATGATGCAGCTTAGGGATAAGGCTCTTAGCAAAGCACATACAAAAAAAACCGAATCGTCTAAGGAATACTACAAAAGTTTAAAGAACTTAGTCATAGGTGCCATGGAAAGAGAAAGGGGGGCTTTTTACAATCATTACGTTAATAAAAATTCAAAAAACCCAACTAAATTATGGAAATTTTTGAAAAAAAGCAACACGTTAAATGACAAGAACAGGGCGATTATACCACAATCACTAAATGATCCAAATTTAATTAATTCTAATTTTCTTAATGTTCCAGGTGACGGGTCAGTTGATAATGAGCTGTTGGACTACTTTAAGTCAAATAAAAGGACTCAAAACAGCTTCTCTATTCAGACTACCACTGAAGAAATTGTCGGTAAAATATTGATCAAAATTAAAACGAATGCCTCTGGATATGACAATATAAACATAGATATGATAAAGCTCACATTGCCACAGACATTACCAGTTATAACAGCTATTGTCAACTGTTCTATCACCACCAACATTTTCCCTGAACCATGGAAACTGGCGTTAGTCAGGCCGATTCCCAAGTCGAAAAATGTAGAGCAATTAAAAGACCTCAGACCGGTAAGCATCTTGCCTGTACTGTCCAAAGTATTGGAAAGAGTAGTATTGTTTCAACTAGAAAAATACGTGTCTTCGGAAGGAATAATACCCAAGTTCCAATCAGGCTTTAGGAAGAGCCACGGCACGGAGACGGCTCTACTTCAGGTCACAGACGATCTTATCACGGCTTCAGATTCAGGAATGAGTAGCGTCATGGTGCTGTTAGACTTTTCGCGGGCTTTTGATTGTCTTAACCCAAAACTACTGCTTGCAAAGTTGTCCTACTATGGTGTCTCTGAAAATGCATGTCACTGGTTCAAAACGTACCTAGCTGACAGGTCACAGTATGTAGAGACTCATAGCTTGGACGGTACCAAACTAACGTCTACCACAGAAAGGTTAAGTAGAGGGACGCCTCAGGGATCGATATTAAGTCCAATCTTATTTTCATTATTTACAGCGGACATGCCTGCTCTCATGCAAACATGCAAGTACCACCTGTACGCGGATGATACACAAGTGTACCATTCGTTCAGGGCGTGCGACACACATGAGAGCATGGCGCTCATTAATGAGGATCTAAATAATATATATAAGTGGGCTACAAGGAATTCGTTGGTTTTAAATCCCTCAAAATCCAAAATGATAGTAATCGGATCAAAAGCCCAGGTGGCGAATGTAATGTGTCACGCCCCAAGGGCGGTAATGAGCGGGGTAAATATTCCAATAGAAACAGAAGCTAGGAATCTAGGTCTCACAGTGGATAGCGAATTAAGATTTGTAAAGCACATTAATGAAAAAATTAGAAATGCCTTTTATAAATTAAAAATATTGTATAGTTCAAAAAAATTTATGTCCGAACAAGTAAAAATACTCTTGTGTGATCTTATCGTTCTAGCTCCGTTTAATTACTGCTGTGCAGTATACGGACCGAGACTGTGGGCTAAAACTGAGAAATCTGTTCAAAAAGTCCAAAATGCTTGCGCCAGATTTTGCTTTAATATACCTCGCAGAGAGCACATCACACCATACCTAGTAGGTAAAGGTATACTCAACATGAAGTTAAGGCGCGAGCTTCACTTGGCGTGTACTACACAAAAAGTACTGTGGAACAAGCGGCCAGAGTACTTGTTTGACAAATTGAGGTGGATAAAGGATATAGGGTCTCAAAACGTACGATCCAGATGGCACTATATTCTTGATATCCCGAAACACAAGACAGTATCTTTTGAAGGTTGCTTCAAATATCGATCGGCAAAGATCTGGAATGATCTCCCTCCTCCCCTGAGGAAAAAAGTTAGTACACATACATTTAAAACTAAACTCCGGCAAATTTTATTAAACCGACAGAAAAATCAATTTGAAGCGACCTTTAAAATGACAAAGACACGATTTCTGGCTAAAAAAACCTAGTTAATCTCGCACATTATAGTTAAGAACATACCTATAAGCTACACACGCACATTCACACACACACTTTCACACGCTCATACCTACACACTCACACCTACACACACACACATACACACACACACACACACACACACACACACACACACACACACACACACACACTCACACTCACACTCACACTCACACTCACACTCACACTCACACTCACACTCACACTCACACTCACACTCACACTCATCACTCATTTTTGTACCACACCATCACTCACCACTAGTACCATGGTTTTTTTTTTTTTTATATTATAGAGAATAAATGATAAAATATGGTTTATTGTGTAATAGATGAGTACTTATAACGTTGTATCAATAAAATCTTAGTAATATGTATGCAAAGGAAGGTGCATAATAATTGTAATATGGTACCAGTTATTACGCAGAATAACTCGAATAACACCGTAGTTCGAGCAAGGGGGCAGACTGAAAACCAGCAACCACGTTAGCCTAGTTAACGTGGTTACAAGCTGAGTCTGCTCCCATTGCCAACAATTAATTAATATACTATACCTACTACTACGTGTATGTAAATTGGTATGTAAATTTTTAAAATTATAAATTATTTAAGCGGATATGTTTTTGGCAATAAAGTAATTTTTATTCTTATTCTTTATTCTTAAAAGCGTTTCCACACTTTATCCAATCAAAGACCAATCTAAATTCTTGAATTGGCAGTCCGATATCTAAAACTATGGTTGTAGAATATTTTGAATGCCTTTGACGACCTCTGCGGCGCGGTGGGCTAATACCCGCCTGCAACGCAGAAGGTTGCGGGCTGCGGGTTCGATTCCCGCATGAGACAAATGTTTGTGTGATCCAGATATTTGTTTCTGGTCTGGGTGGCTTTCTGTATCTATTATATAGAGTATGCATTTACAAAAGAAAAGTAGGTATATAAGTATTATATGTGTTATCCTAACTCCTAACCACCATAACACTAGCATTAAGTTGCTTAGCTTGAGGTTAGGTGGCGCTGTGTGAAATGTCCTAAAATATAAAATATAATATGCACTACAGCCATCTGATTTCTACCAGTGATTGAAAACCTTTCGGATAAGTACAGTGCTTATGATATAAGCTATCATACAAAACATTATAGAGCAAAGTGGAGCCGTCATTTAAGATTTTGGATCGTTTTTCAATCAGATGTGTGTGGAAGCGTTCTTATACATAGTGAAGATGCATACAAATAAGCAACAATAGAGATATAATATTATATTCTTGGACAAGATAAGGAGCACAAGCCTACACATGAATAAAATATATAAATTTTTAAACATGATGTGTTACCTAAATGCTTTGAATTATTATTCAAATATTATTGTGCAGCAACTTCTGCTTGAAGTCGTTTGATTTTAATAGGAAGAATTTTCACCATTTCTTGGCAGAGACTGAATTCCTCGTACATCATTTTTGCCGCATCTTTGTCTGTGGTACAAATATCTACCACAGCTTGGTACGAATCATAACTCTTCATGACATGGTTTAACTGAACAGTTTTGTCCACTGCAATCCTCTTCATACTATTTCTACCGATAAATGCATACGCACTGACGACAGGTCTTATTACGTCATAGTCTATTTTCGCTGGCATAACACCATTCTTGTCTTTGACAGAGTTTAAAAAGTGATCGTAATACTCAATACTTTTCTCACATAAATTGTTGATTTTCTTCAAAGAATGAGGTGTTGGCTTTTCATTGTTTTTGTTCAGTTTATCCAACTTTATATTCAAGATGTCTGAGTAAATTTCACCGAGTTCAAACCATAGCTGTCTGCAGTAGTGTAGGTAATATAAAGGATTAATTTCTTTGACTAGATCTTCGAGCATGTCTATGCGCCTTTTGTGCATTTTGGCTCTTCGTTCATCATCCTCTTCAAAGAAAGCCAGATAGCTGTATGACTGTGAACTGTCTTGGACTAATTCTATGTAGTCTGAGGCCAAAGTATCCAGTTTATAATATTCTTTAGCTTTGTTCAGCCATATTTGACAGCACAGAAAGACTTCCCGTGCATCTTGGTAGGTGAGTAGAAACTTGTCACTGATTTTGTTCTCGTATGTGGAGACATCTAACTCTGGGAAGATGAGATTTTTCATGTCACCACGGCATATGTTGTCGCTGTCTTCTAAATTCAGGTTGGACATGTCTGAAATTAATTTGTACTTTTTTAGTAAAATTAGTAATTTTTTCAATAATTATGGAATCCTACAAATGGATGTGTTTGTAACTTCTTCAAGCTAAAACAGTTGAAACAGTAAAGCTAAAATTTTTTATGATAATATATAACTCTTAAATAAGAAACTCCTAAACTTTGAATTGAATAATTTCAAAGTTAATGTTTTGTTCAATCAAAAATTTCAAGTCAAAGTATTATATTTTTAATATCTATAGATAGCTTAAATCTATATGTTATTCAAGAGACTTAAGCTATCTATAGAAAAGTAAGCCGAAAGGAAAGGAAAGTAACCTATAGGCTACTTTTCAGAGGGTAAAGTTTAACCCTTTAACCGCCACCGTCGGATATATCCGACAAGCCTGTTCTGTTACGTAACCGCCAGAGTCGTATATTTCCGACGAGTCGTATATTTCCGACTGCACTTTAAATCTACATTTTTTAAGTCATAACACTGTATTTTATAAAACTATACTCTTAATTAGATAAATAGTGAATAAAGTTATGATTTACAGTTGGTTTTATGCTTCTCTCCCAAATAGAATAAATATTAGACATCACTTTTATTGTAGGTATTTATAATTCAAAAAACTTGCCTGGCGCTAGGGGCACGACAAGTGATTTTAAGTCTGGCGGTTAAAGGGTTAAGTAAAAGTATATAACCAAGCTGAGCTAGTATATCTATAAAATTAAAAAACCAACCTGTGATAGCCTCAGTCATTCTCTCAGCATCATTCATGAGCCTGGCTTTAGAGGCCATCATCAGTAATATGCAATACTTGGCCCAACACCGAGCAACATCTGCAGACCTGTGCTTGAAGGTCTCCAATTTCGCTAAGTTTACTTCATCACTGTTGTCAATATCCCTCAGCTTCTCCTCATACTGTTCCAAGATCTTAGACGCTGCAGCCAGATGATGCCTTGATTGGAAAAAACCATTCTGCTCAGCAAAAAACTGAGATAATGTAGCCGAGTTTAAAGACCAATCTATCGGCTCGTAATCATTGTATTGCAACTGCCTTCTCAATGTCACATGACAATATATCGCCGATTTTAGATTCTCCTTCAAAGAACCATACACTTGAGCCAGATAATACAAAGTCAATGTGTGAGCCTTCTCAAGAAACATGAAATCACCAACATTTGTTTCACTGGTGCTCATTATTTGCTCTATAGTTAAAGGCATCTGTAATGTACATTTAAATGTTTCATATAACTCCTTAGCTTGGAGTAAAAAGGTCTTAGCTTTACCTGCCTCTTCGCGATTACTCCAAAGAATGCCCAAGTTGTTATAAACGTTGATTAGGATAATGACAATCTCTGGTTTGGCAGAGTTTGGTGTTAGAAGTTCTAAAGCTTCCATCAATACCTTTTCACTGGCTGTTAGTTCTTCAGTTTCCATGTCAATTACGCCAATAGTCAGTAGAACAGTTCCCAGCATAGCGTTTAATTTGTATTCATCGAAATCGATCTCTGGATTGACACTCTTCAAAGACTCGTGCATGTTTGAAAGAATTTCTTTCGCCTTGTATTTTGATAAGTATGGTTCAGTTTCTGGGTCATTCTTGCTGTCTTCGTCGATAAATTTTCTGACTTTTGTATAGTTTTCTTTGAAATCGTTCAAGATCTCCTTCACAGTCATATCTGTAGTATCCATGGTGGAAAACTATTGCTCACCCAGAGTCAGTTATAGTTTAAATATAGTCTCATGCACAAAGTTGAAGTTGTTTACCAGTTACAGTGCTATGAAAAGTGTTTAAACGATAAAATTATTATTTTTATGCAGTTTTCTTGATATTCATTTATCCTCACAAAAAAATATATTTTATTTTACACACTGTCACTTTTGACTTTGACAGTATTTGAAATTACATTGACGTAACATGCTGTGTTCGAATTTTTTTCTTCAAGGGTGTGGCTCATAGGTGTCAGGTGTGGCTATACCCTGAGGGCTATGCCACTGGCTTGGTATCGAGTTTTTAAAATAAAAATGTATTTTATAGGTGTAAACGCCCCGACTTCCTGCACTTAACCCTACGCGTGGTACGTACGCGGGCGTGAGTGAGTCGGGTACGGCTACGATGAAGAGGGAGCCTAACACCTATTCCTGTCGGTTCCCTACTTCCCGAATAGTTCCCTGTTCCCTAACAGTTCCCTATTCCCTAACAATCCCTATCCCCTAGCAGTTAATTATATTTGAGAGTCTGGACCCCTTGTGTGTGGACCTAGATATGTGTGTGTGTGTAAGTGTGTGTACCTAGCTTTATGTGTACCTACTGTCCCTACCCTACCTATTTTCTACGTGTACCTAACGCCCTAGCCTAACCATAAGTACGAATAATATATAAATAAGTACGGGATATCAGCCACCAGGAGACCTAAGGTGGCCGACGGAGGTTGGGTAGGAAAGGGGTGGGTGTACGGCGTGCAATGTACACAGGAAAGATTTTCTCACTGCCGGTCAAGCAGGATCACAAGACCGATCAATACTGACGGCTAAAAGAGTCTTGGCCGCAGTGAGAGGAAGCTAGAAAACATGAAGTCTTCTAGTTGGTCCGGCGTGGGCTGGGCTTCACTTCTTGGGCTGCTCATCCAGCGGTTGCTGGGACACTTCTCGGACTGCTCGTCCAGCGGTTGCTGGGAAACTTCTCGGGGCTGCTCGTCCAGCGGTTGCTGGGAAACTTCTCAGGGCTGCTCGTCCGGTGGTCGCTGGGTCTTCAGGCTGGACTTCCTTGGCTGCTCGTCCAGCGGTTGCTGGGAGACTTCTCGGGGCTGCTGGGGTCTTCAGGGGAGGAGTAAAACTCGACTCAGATCTTCTTGCCCAATTTATTTAATTTTCAAATACATAATATAGGTTGGCTGATGTCTAACAATAATATTGTGAAAAACATGATCTTAAATATTAATTTAGTCTATGCACACATAAAATAATTGTTATTATATTTTGTTTGTGTTGGGAGTGGTTTCTGTTGAGCCAGCAGATAGCGCAGCATACCGGTGAGGCGATGTTCAGAGTTCAGCATTTCTCTAAATTTGCAAGTTGTAGTGCGCGCCGCTGTGTCTGGAGCAACGCAGCACTTTTCTTGTGTTTGCGCAACCTCTCCGCGAGCTATGTTAGATGAGTGGTCAGCTGTCGTTGGGACGGAATTGAGGCCGCGGCTGATGCCATGATTCAATGAGTTGAACAATAGGTTTTTGCTTACGTTTTGCTGCGCCGTCATCTCTTTTTTGTGCAGAATTTAGGCCCTGTATAATATCTCTTTACCGTACTTAGGGCCAACGCACACTACATTTTCAACACAGTTATTATCAGTCATCGTGTGATATAAGTATAGGCGGATTTAGGGGGGGGGCCAGGGGGCCAAGGCATGAATCATTGTAAAGTTACGAATTTTGCACATATTTCATGGTAAAGATTATAATTTTTTTCTCGGCGCTCGCAGCAAGCTGCTCGCGCACATATAATTAAGGATGTTTAAGCTTTTTAACTGCTCAGAGCGAGCTAAACTCACACTTTTCGTAGTAAAAATTATATATTATAATTATATTTTTCCCCGTCTGCACCTTGGCCCCCCCCAGAACCAAATTCTGGATCCGCCTTCATGGATATAAGCCCTTATTTTCTCCCTTTTCTCACTCAAAACACCATCAATTTAATATTTTTACACTTATTATATTAGAATTCTAGGACCAGATTTTGTTTAAATATCTAAGCAGATGGTCAGTTTGCTTTTGTTTCCACTGTACAGGTAATATTGGATATTTGTCATCACTAATCACACCCAGTACCGCAGTACCTAATTAAAATTTTAATAAGTAGGTACCTACGTTGAGCAGACTGCCTGCAGTGAGTCACAGAATTATTATAATGTACATGTATAGTATGAAAATTGACAGGAAATGATTAAGGAAAAATAATAAATACTAACACATTTATTTGCACTGTTTATTTTCATACCATGTACTTTAACCAATACACCATCAGGTGAAAAAAAACACAAAGTCCCTTATTCACAAACACAGTGATAAAACATAATTTCCTTCATTTTATTTACATTGTACTGTTGAATTATTAATGTATAAATATATTTCTACATAATTATTACATAAGTCAGTCATTATATAAAATATTTTGTCAATAGTTAAAACATGATTAAATGGTGATTTGTGAATAAGGGAGACATTCAACTTTATAGTGAAATATGGAGTAACACATTTCTGGACAGGCTTTAACCCTTTAACCGCCATCACCGTAATATGTCGGGATATGAAAGATGTGCTCCAAGCGCCACACACATAATGTCACGTCAAGTTTCATAAATTGATTATTACGCTGGCGTTAGGAGAATAATGAATGTAACAAAATATGGCGGTTAAAGGGTTAATGTAATGACATGAAATCAGCTCATTTGCTACACCAAAAAATAAACCTACAGAATAAATAAAAACCTATTACTTTGTACAATGTAAATGCACCAATGTATATTTTGACCCTAACTCATTCAGAGACATATAAAACTATATTTTATTCACATTAAAGATGAGACTTGGTCAAATCACTTGACCCAAAATGCATAATATATTTCCATTCACCCCACATATTAATTGCTTTAGTTGGCATTTGGGAATAAATTTCCCAGTTGCCATTGGGTGAGGAGGGGGACTGGCCTTTGAAGTGGGGATAATAAGCTCCCACAGTCACTATTCAGTGTTGATTGCCACCTAGGATCAATTAATGTGGGGGCAAATGGGAACAGATCCCAAAATGGCCACATTCAGCTCAAGTTGGTGAAAGAGGTGATATAAGAGTGCAAGGTGCAGCCAAAATACCCTGTCCCACTATAAATTGAGACCCAATATTGGTTTCAGTAATGGATCAAGTGGTTTGAATATTATAAAATTATAACAAATATTTATTTCCATAAATATTTAGCAGTTTATATTGTGATAACAATTTGGCTGTGGCTTTTTAATACTATTTCGCAGTGACAGAAATTCACAGACACACAGTATCATAGCATCAGTTCACTAAATGTTATGTAAGTTTATGTGTGCACATGCATTTCAACCCATAAAAACACAGTCATGTTATCTGCAGTCAAACTTTGTTTCAAAATATTCTAACAGCAATTGAGTGATATCTGCCATAAGCCTGTTCAGTAATTTGTTAGCTTACAGTAAACAGTGCAATACTACACAATAGATGGCATCACAGCCAATATAATACATTAGGAGCCGGGTTCGGGCTCTTGCTCATCCATGGATAGAGCTCTAGGCGGCGTGGTGTGGGCATTCAACTGGGAAAACACCTCCTTCTCCCCTAATGCTAAGGGATCAGGCTGGGTGGCAGGCGACGGAGCATAAACCATCATAGGCGATGGTGAAACCGGTCTCACCATCCCACTCGACGCCTCCTGCTCTTCCAAAAACCTATCCATATAATCCGTGTGCCCCGGATGCAAAGTGTACTTCTTTTTCTCTAGCCGTGCCTTATTGGCAAATATATCATGTCTCTCTGTCTTTTTCCATATGTAGTAGAACTGCACCAGTTCACCTACTGATCTGGTCCGCACTTTATTCTGTCTGATCAAGTGAAAATCCTTGCCGTGAGCTTTAAGGCCATTTTCGAAATTACGACATTCCTCCTCAGACCATAGACTGGCATGTGGAGGAGTCTGTGCGGATATGCGCCGCCTCCGGAGAGCTTCCTCGACATTGTGGCCGCACTGCTGCAGCAAGAACAGCGCCTCCTCATCGTCACGGAGCTGTCTCCCTCGAGGGACAGCATCCATGCCTACACCAGAGTTCAAAGAGCAAACGTTTTTCATGTACTCTTCGGTCTCTCTTTCCTCTAAAATACTTGGGTTCCATAGAAGTTTGTCTTCATTTTCATAAGGAAGTGCATCATCATAGCTGCACAGGCCTTCAGGTATCGCAGCTTGGTAGTTGCTACCGACTAAAATTATTTTTTTCCAATCCTCTTCATCTGGACTATAATCGTAATCTTCTTCCTCGTCGGATCGAGAGCCGGACCTGAGGCAACGAGTGGCTTCAGGGTTGGCCGTGTCTGGGATAGTGTTGTCAGGGTAGAGTTGTTGTAAGGCAGAGCCGGGTTTGGCGGGAGCCGGAGCCTCGGGGGTGACCGGTGGCGTGGGCTCGGGTGCCGGTTTTTCCATGTTTCTGTCGTAACCGTAAAGCGCCAGCAACTCCTCCAAGGGCATATCACCCTCCTTCTGCAAACTGTTGAGCTCGGCCTTAGGGTCGTGCTGTTCTCCCGCCGCGAGCGCTTCTTCTTCGTCTAGTGTTCTCTCGTCGTCGAAGTCATTTACCATCATATCAACAGTGGGCTCGAATAGAGACTTATCGTTCCCCACGTCCATGCTAGCATCGTGTTCGCTTTGTACATTGGCTACCAGCGCGCAATCTGACATGACTAACTCGGGCCCACTATGACGACACTATCGCTAAAACATCATCAATATCCCGACCTATTAGTATCACTTCGTGAATTATTATATTAAAACAAACACAAAACATCACAATTATGCCATTATTTTGATATTTTTTGGATATAATACGATGAACAAAACAAAAATATTTTGACACGACGACGACGATTATGATAACTGTCAATTGTCAATGTCAAAATTCTACCAGCGTCATAAGGGCTGCCAGGAGTTAATTCCACAAACTTCTATACTATTACTGTTATTTATATAATATTCGCAAATTTTATTGAAATAAACATAATATAAATCTGAAAGTTCTATTAATTGGTAGCCTCAATAAAAATAGGCATGCATGCAATCGTTATTCTTTTAAAATATTTTATAAATGTCTGCTGCAGCCTGCTTGAGACTTGAATTTGTTTTTCTCTATGATCATATTTTTAAGTTTCAATTAATTCGTATTTGAACCAAATTAATAACTGTTTTAGGGGCTGCGCAGACGACAGACTATCCATGACGCACTTTTTAGTCTGTGAAAATAGAACCTATGCAATTATATGCAGTAACGCACACGACGCGCAAAAAGTCCGGCACACAAATAATCCGTGTAATTCGGGCAGACCGGATCGCGCCGCGTCGCGCCGCTCCGCACAAAAAGTGTGTGAAAAAAATAGAACGTTTGCTTCAACGCGCGCTAACGCAGACGGCACACATTTTAGTCTGCAATCTGCATTTGCTAGTGGTGGACGTAACGCTTCTTTCTTCTTCTTTTTCTGTACTTCATGTACAAAATAATACTTCGCGATCACTGCACGATTTCCATAGCGTCTACGTCCAGCCCTGGATTTACACTAGGGGCATTCGGGGCGAGTGCCCAGGGCGGCAAATTTTCAGGGGGCGGCAAATTTACTGAGGGCGGCAAATTTCGAAACGAGAAAAAAATATTCAATCCATAAACATCCGATGTTGAATTAAAATTTGTATTCTCAATCACGCTGGTTATTATTATAATTTTTTTTTGCGCTCATAATAAGAAGTCTGGAATACTGGCCACACAAACTCAAGATTTTTGCTCCAAACGAGCTATCCGTCCGCTTTTCGTAGCAAGACTTTTCTCGGCATTTGCAGCTAGTTGCTCGCCTTCTTTTTTGAAGTGAAAACTTCTTTAGCGGCGCTGAGCACTTTTTTTTGTATGGGTAAAAACTTTCAAACTCGCGTCAGGGTCACGTGATGCTGATCGAAAAAGCGTAAGATCGAGGGGAAGGGAGAGGAACTAGTATCTCTCACTCTTTCTACCGTGCTTGAGTGTGCTGCTCTGTGAATTTGGTTTAACTATGTCAAATGATCGCAATTTTAGCACAACGAAATACAAAACTACTATTGATGCGGTCTTTATTAGACACTTAAATAGGTTCGAATCAAAACTGTTTGTTTCTTACTTCAGTTATCATAAACCAATTGTATCAGTTGTAAAAATTTGCGATGATGATTCTGATAATAACGATGGTGTAAAAGTCGTCGAAATTATGGATGGAAGTTGATTTTTCTGAGAGATAAAATTTAATGTAATATATAAATAACGATACAATATTATAAATAACAACATATAAATTGTCATATTTGTGTACGATAGCGCAATAAATAAACATTGTATTCTACCTCATAAATGATAGTATTTTTATACTTATAATTAAACACAACGTTAATATTGAAGTTTTCACTTCTGCCGGCACTCCCGGAGTGCTACCTTTTTTTTTTTATTTTTGGCACTCAAAACGAACTACGCACTCACTTTTTGCAGTCAGATATACAAAATTTTCTTGGTGCTCGCAGCTAGCTTCTCGCGCTTTGAATAATATATTTTTTTATTTTAACACTCGGAGCAAACTATGCATCCATTGTTTATATAGTCACAAAAACAAAATTTTCTCGGTGCTCACAGCGATTTTGGCACTCAGGGTGAAGTATGCGCCCACTGTTGTGTAGTCAAATATACAAAATTTTCTCGCTCGCAGCAAGCTGCTCGCAGTCTTTTTAGTCAACATAATATTATAATTTTCTTGCCACTCCAAGCGAGTCTTACGCACACCTGTCGTAGACAGATAGATAGGTAGATAAAACACTTTATTGAAACATTGAAAAATAAACTTAAACATAAAAACCCGGTATTATAATCTATGTGTCACAATTCACAATTCACAATCAGCGGTCTTATTGTAGTTAGCATTATAAAATTTCTCAATTATAATTTCTCTTTTTCAAAGCAAGCTATACACACAGCTTTCGTAGTTAGATGTATATTTTTTTTTATAAATATTCATAATTACGTATAATATGAAAGAACTCGACAACAAATTTCTTAGCAAAATGTCTAGCCGATGAGCGTTTATTAATAATATTTCGGCGGAGGGGGGCGGCATTTTCTCACTGCCCAGGGCGGCATTTTGGCTAAATCCGGGCCTGTCTACGTCCCTACAGCTCTGCCGACAGAATGATCGAAGATGTGCGTCGTGTGCGTTGAGTCTGTGAAAAATCCGCAACAGACTTTTTGCGCGCCATGCAGACTTTTTGTACGCCGCAGACTCGATCGTACAAAAAGTGTGCCGTCTGCGCAGTCCCTTAAAATGACTTGTGATATTTTTTTTCACATAATGTTAGTAAAACTATATTTTTTTAGGAAACCCATAATTTCTTACCAAATCAGTAAAAATTATTTTAGCTAGCAATACAACAAAATCTTTTTATTTTTTTCTGCTTACGCATAGAACTTGCATTCAGCTAAAATATAAATAATACAATACAGCTTTTCAATGCGCCGAAATTTCTACGAGCTATCTAATAAAATAGATTTGGCGCTGCACCACTGCACAATAAAATAGTAGCCCGACTCCTACAACTTCCTTAGTAGGTATCCAAAAAACAATGGATGCACGGCCATTCACAACGCGCTTATTGTATAGGTCAAAAGGTGGTAGGAGTAGTGATGATCAGAGTTCACGGATGTTTTGAAATGGAACAAGTAGGTGCTGTGCCGATCCTACAGAGATTAGTTAATAGCTAATAAGGACAAGATGATAACAGAGTTGAAATCTTGCCAAAAACACCTGAGCATTAAATGAATTTCTTTTAGTAGTTACAGTTGCGAAATAAAACAAATCCATATATTATCTCTTTGTCTAAAAGAATATAATCTACAAATAGACTTAAAAAATATAAAAGTTCTAGTTAAGTATTACTTAAAAGTAAAAAAAGTGGTTAAACTTTCAACATCCACACTAAGTTAAAATTCCACGTTTATGTAGAATCATTTTCCATTCACCCTGATTTTAGTTTACGTGAGCTATTAGAATCAGGCTCAGGGTTCATAAGGTTAATAGGAAATTTAAACATTGTTCTTTAGCCTAAATCACAGAATACCAATTACATAGGAAATCATAGTACAGTATAGCAAGTCTAAAGTAAAATAAAGTCTCCAGCTCCATACTCTCTTTACAAATAATAATATAACATGCTATAAAATTATATTATAAAAATAAATTCTCCATTCAAGGTTTTCGAATAATTGAAACTTTTTTCTTATTCCCCGCCCCATCTTCTGCAAGAATCAGTCCATTGAATTGACTCACTAAAGTTTTTAAGCATAAAACCTCATCTTTAGTTAAACCATTTGGCATATCTATTTTAGCATATTCATCTCTAGCTGCTAAATCTTCACATACATCACGTACACCTTTCTCAAAGTCCTCGTCTACTTCATATTCAACTTTCTTCTCTAAAGGTTTATTTTCAGAGTTAAAAGCTTTTTGCCATATCATTTGCTCTTTCTCCGCAGACTTAATGTTTTCTTTGTCCAATTCTGACAAAATCGCACCAATGTCTTTATTTCTTGGCTCCAATTTTAGCGCCTTTTTAAAATACATTGTAGCCTTTTCTGTCTGTCCGAGTGCCTGGTATGCACGTCCATAATAAAATAATGCTTTAGGTAGAGTCTCTGTGTCTACAATAGTATCAAGAATGTCCATCATTTTGAGTATGTATTTTGGTTTATCCAATTTACAATAGCAAACAGCTAAATTGAGATATATTTTAACTTTTAATTCTTTTAGTTCCTTTATTTGTCGTTCGTTTTCTGTCCGCGACATCGTAAGGACGCTAATGGCCTGTTGGTAGTCCTTGATTGCGTGGCTGTAACGTTTTCTTTTGAATAGATCTTTCCCGTGATTGCGTATAGCTTCCACCATCCGTATGGTTGTTTCGAATTTGGTTTGTTCTTCAGAAGGAAGGTCGTTAAATCTGAAAAATTTAATGTTAAGTTCAATCAACACAATTTTACTAAGAGTCATCTAAACTCGAAATAATTAAGTAATTAATAACCCTAAACCCTAACTCTAAGTAAAAAAATATAAATTGCAAGTGTTAATAGAAAGGTTTTTTTTTCACCCGCACGCAAAACTCCGGCCTAGTGGCCTACCAGTAGAAAGTATTTTATTTCTTGGAAAGTATCACACATGTGAATCACAAACAGACACACATGTATAATTTATGTATAATGTATAATTTGAAAATGGCATTCCTACAATTCTACAAACATCATTTGGAATAATATTATGCAGTAAGTGTAAGGACTACTTCTGTCTAATAACAACTAAATTGAACTGTTTAATGTAGCATAGACATCTCACCTATGAACAATATCTCGTTCATGCACGTCATACAATGCCACAACAAACAAGGCGGGCTCAGGGCGGATTCTTGGCGGAGCCCCGAGCGGTCCCCAAGCTACCGCCGGCTGCAGTAATGCTAGGAACCTGCAGGTTGGACCGCGCACGTTTGTCAAGGCTATCTCTAGCCCAGGAAGGAAACGACCTGCGCCAAGACGCATGCGCTGAAAAATAAAACAAAAATTAAAATTAAATACTATAATAAAAGGCCATTTAGAGATCAGGGATAGTAAAAATTAAAAGTGCATGAGCAAAAATTGAATGTCATCAGTCAGTATATTCTTAAACACAAATTAGTATACCATAATAATGTATTTGATACACTGGTAGACAACTCTAAAATAGCAAGTCTAAAAATGCATCTATTCACTATCTAAATACTACATACATGACATTTTGATAAGAATCTTTGCCCCCTATATCTAAAAGTACAACTTTAACTGAAGAAAAAATTCAATAGATGCCTAACTCATGTAACTGTAGTTTAAATATTCTATAATATCAGGCTTAAAACCTTA
The DNA here is from genome assembly GCA_947507615.1 of Hemithea aestivaria. Lineage (NCBI taxonomy): Eukaryota > Metazoa > Arthropoda > Insecta > Lepidoptera > Geometridae > Hemithea > Hemithea aestivaria. Next base: position 15,747,667 of record OX382330.1, read on the forward strand.
TTTTCAAATGAATTAACAATTTTGATGTGTTACCATAGGTTTTCCACAGTCCATAGTAAGAGTAGAGTCAAATGGAATCTTCCCTTTTTCCCAATAGGCTGCATAATGTATCACCACTTCTGAACTGGGTGAAACAAGTGGTCCGTCACCTATAGTAAGAAATAAACAGTTTATTTGTTTTATAAAGCAGAGGTAAGAGTGCCAAGATTTATCTACAAAAAAACCCTATTAATTATAATAGTTATTCCATGGTCAGGCTTAACTCTGCACTAAATATTAATTATCATCATCCATAGCTACAGCCTTATATTATATATTTTTGTGGAGCTTAGGCCTCAGTTATAATATTATGACGTTCAAACCTGTCCAGTGCCAAACATATCCATGAGCAACTATTTTGTCATGTGGCGCCAGACTCCTGTAGAGTGGAAGATGAAAAAAAAAATCTATTTTGTCACTGGACAGTCAAAATTTCAATAGCCTTTTTATTTGCCTGTTCTTGGACATATTTCGTCAAATCTACAATGGTAAAGTAAAAAACATAAAAATGCTCATAGTTTTACTTTTATAATAATATTATTAGTGTACTCTTGACATCTATACCTTCCTCAATGATCCGTATCTTGACGGCACCACTAGGAATGCACTGGCATTCTATCATCTTTTTCTCCAGGTCTTCAAAGGAGTGGTACTCGGGTGATGTGAGCATCATGTCTTCAGTCTTCTCTTCCAGTTGCTTGTACACATCTTCTGGTTCACTGGACATTTTACGAGAAAAATCAATAGACAAAATTGAAATTTAGGTACTTTTAAAGTGGTAAAATGTCTCTATTGAGAAAAACAAGCAAACAATACACCTACAGCTACAACAGCTGTAAAGAACACTTATATTAAACCATTTAGTCTCACTCTCTCTGCCTCACCCTAATCTACAGCAAAATCCAAGTGCTCCAAACTACTATCACATGACAGTGTGCCCAGAATGCTGGCAGCATTACCACATCGGATGGCAATACTTATATTATGTTGGGCCAAATGTAAGCCCAGCATTTTGGTTCTTATATTGTAAATCGAGGGAGCCAAAAATGGCCACAGGATAGTCTTTGAAAGATTGTGACCAAGAAAAAGAAGACTTCTCTCTATCTTTTTTTTTATTTTACCAGGCTAGCTAAATTAAGTGGCACAGAAAAGAGACATGGTAAGATTTCAAGAAGAATAAGATAATAAAAAGCATTTATTGCTATAAAAATAAATAAGTATTGTTAGCAATGGGATGCAGCAGTCTCAGCTGTTAACTACATTAGCACCAGGGTGTTAATGTATTTTTGGGGTCTTTGGGACAGGGAAGACCAAATATATATTTTAATATTATAAATTTGTTTACCTATCATCATCAGCATCCAAGATGTTATCCTGAGTAGACAGATCTAAACCACTTTGTGTTTTCTTGAAGTCAATGTCTATTTGAAACTCATTCTCAGAAGATAATAGGTCTCTGTAGAGAAATCAGTAATCATAGTTAGTTAATATTTTCTAATTAGATTCTTGTTAAAGTTTTAAATGTAAAGAGATAAAGTTACCCTACGAAAATGCAAAAGTGTGGAGAATGGATGTGTATTTTTTTGCCTCTTCACACCCATATTGGCCAACCCGATTTAGCTAAAATTTGGAATGTGGATACTTTACAGCCTGTCTTAAATAGAGGCCACTTTTCGCCGGGTAAAACAGCTGGACGCAGCTAGTATTTTTTTATTATGAATAAAACTTACTTTAGATTGACACCTTTAGAAAACTGCACAGGATCAGAGAATATTTTATCCATATTTAGACAAAATTGTAGAATACTCTTATTTAATAGGTAATAATAAAGCAGAACAATCCCAAAAAATAAAAGATAATTTCCAAAACAACAAAAAGCCACAGATAAGCTATATAAAAAAAATATAAAACAAAAAGCCAATAAAAGAAAAATAACCCTATCCACAGGCTATAAAATAAAGTACTGCACACGATCAATACTGTGGTAAATTCGGTAAACCTTGTTTGCTAGTTGCGAAGCGAAGTGCGAAAATGCATATTATAAAATAGCTCATCTCTAGCATTGGCACTGGTGGTGTCACAGCTGACGTTGATGACAAAAATATATTTGACAAATTAAAGTGGTGTGTGTGCGTTTTGTGCTTCCCTTTTAGAAAATTAATTGTTTATTTCTAAGTAATATGCAGTTAATATGAGCTATGATGCAAAATATCCGTAACTTTATGCATTTTACATAGGTACTTATAAAAATATCTGGAAACGAGGAAAGAAAATGTATAAAAATATATTGTTAGTGATATGTGTTGTAGTCAGGCTTACTCATGGGTTTTCGGATGTTGGTGTTTGGGATTTACCGCTGAGTTTGACGGGGGTAAGCATTAAGTATTATTCATTTGCGCCATTTATTCGCAGTTATTTCAATATGGGGACCGTAACGGCCCATATCAACGATAAAATCGATAAAACAACATGCTCATTATAACTGTGCAATTTGTACATTCATGACCAAAAATTTGGTTTTTCCTAATTTTTTACTACGTTATAATAATGGTTTGGATTCTTGGTGCTATATTTGATAAAAATGTGGCACCTATTATATACATATTTCATTTTAAGTTTGAAATTATTATTGAAAATGATAAATAATATTATGTAGGTACCTACTATTTCCTTACTCAAAAAAATATGTTTTTGACTACAATTTAGTATAATTGTAAGGATTCCTGACTCTACTCATTGATACCATGTAAATGACCAATGTAATTTACGGTAAATGGATAATTTGCAAATTTCCATGTTTTGCTTATCTCTGAATGCATAATAAAACAGGTCATGTACCCTTTTCTTCTGTGATAATATTAGAAACTTGTTGCTTCATACTATTACACGCTGTAATACTTTTTCTAAAATCTGTTAATGTAACCTGGGTAAGTTTTTTAAGTTTTTAAAATTGTTTTAATAGACAGTTATGTGAATCCATACCTAATATCTAGGTATAGGGCCAATCATATTTATGGTCAAAGACTACTCCCAAATCTGTACCTAATCAACCTCTGTCATAAAAAGGGAATCCCCATTCATATTATATTATTATTTATATTTATTATTTAACTAACTCACACATAATGCATCATGTGCATATGAGTGGTTGAAAGGTAACAATCTGTTCTCAGACCTGCTCATTTGCATGCCTCAAAGAGGCAGAATGTCTAGAACCTAGAGCAAAAACAAGACCAAATTGTACTACATTCTTGCAAATAAAGCATTTCATTTACCAAAATATATACCTACCTAAATTTAATTTTAGCAATAGGTTGATACAAAAATCCATGAGTATAAAAATATACTTGTTATGGAAGATTTTGATAACAAACACTGACACAATATTTTTAAAGAGAGAGATAGGTAATTATATAAATAAATGCCTAGGTTATTCTTATTTTCCCTATGTTAGTCCCAATACAGGCTTATTTCCTTCCAGCATTTAGTCATAGGCCAATTTTTGGGAAAAAAAACCTTATTAAAAGCTCTCGCTACGGTTTTTATGTGATATTTAATTTATGCATACGATTAGGTACATAAAATATAAGGTAATTCTTTATAATAATAATTTTAAATTTTACAGGAAAGTTGCATGTACTCCCTGGCTAAATCACTGTTCAAGGACACAAAGTTATTTATTGAATGTAAGTTTTTATTATCTCATACTATAGGTAATTTTAATTTTATAGTCAAAATCTTTAGTTTCTATCTGTACTTCTATCAAAGCGCCAAACATTAGCTAATGCAAAAAATGTACTCAATAGGATAACTATTTGGACTTATGGCATCCAGTTGTGGGGATGTGCTAAAGACAATAATGTGGAAATTATCCAACACTTTCAAAATAAAGTGCTGAGGGGTATAGTGAACGCTCCTTGGTTCATAAGAAACGAAGATCTTCATCGCGATCTAGATGTGGGTCTCGTATCTAACGTTATCAAAAAGTTCGCGGAAGCCCACCAGCGTCGGCTCCACCATCACGTGAACGTCGAGGCCATCCAGCTCCTCGACACCACGGGTCTAGTGAGGAGACTCAAAAGGACATAACCTTTCGAGTTAGTTTAATAAGTGTAGTGATTAGTGAAATTATATAGTGTAGTGCTGTGTACAAAGAACACAAGAACAAAGTGTCTTAACCATGATAGAGACAGTAAGAATATGTGTTATTGGACACTTTCTTAAACTCATTTTAGCAATATAAGTTAGAACTAAATTACTTATTAGTCTAATAAGGCTAGATTGTAATACCTAGTCAGGTCATAAATTCTGTCACATGTTTAATATAAAATTATTGGAACAAGTTTATTTATTATGTAACCATTTATATACCAAAATGAACTTAACAAAACATAGATTCTTATGACAATAAAGTTTATTCAAAATGACCTCCGTGATTTTGAATACAGGCCTTCAATCTGCGCGGCCAGTCGTCTATCGCAGCACGAACGAGGTCCATGTCAATATCGGCTGCTGCCTTAATCAAGGATGTCTTGAGTGACTCCAAATTGGGATGAGGCTTTGAGCACGCCTTTTCCTCCAAGTGTTGCCATATCTTGTAATCTAACGGACTCAAATCTGGGCTGGAGGAGGGCCAGTCTTCGTGCCGGATGAAGTCGATTTCACGCGCCGCCAGCCAGTCTTGTGTGCTCTTCGCTCTATGAGCTGGCGCCGAATCTTGTTGGAATACCCAGTGCCTGTTATTGAACATGGTATGAGAAACAGGTTCCACAAGGTTCGTCAGGACTGTATTTTGATACACAACTGCATTCGTTTTTACACCTTTCTCACAAAAATGTACCTCTGTTAAGCCCCAATAAGAAACTCCCAACCATACCATGAGCGAGGATGGAAAATGACCTCGTTGGACACGCGGAATACGGTTGCTCGCTTCTTCACTACTGTGTGCGTACACCTTATCATTTTGTTTGTTGTAGCTTTCTTCTACGGTAAAAATTTTTTCATCCGAAAAAAGAATTTCTCGATATTTTTTTCTCGCGTACCGCTTCAACAAAGCGCGGCATCTCTTCAGTCTCAGGTCCATTAGACGAGCATTTAAACGATGTCCTGTTTTTCTTCGATATGCCCGAAGCCCTAAGTCTTCATTTAACACCCTTTTCACCGTGGTTCTGCTTAACCCCATCTGAAGGGCCAACAGTTTCTGCTTGCGTTTGGGATTTCTTTGAATTCGCGCCTTCACAGCTTTTATCACTGCTGGAGTCCTAACAGACCGAGGGCGACCACTTCTTGACCTGTCATCTACACTAGAGTCTTCATTGTATCGTTTGATGGTACGATAAACGAATCTTTTGGTTATATTCAAATTTTTCAGTATGTCAAAAATTTGAATTGGCGCGTAACCGCAACGATGCTACGCAATAACTGCAACACGGTCTTCTTTAAGCGTCCACTCCATATTTAAAAATGAGTAAAATTCTAAAAAGTATACATTTTTATTTTCATGAACAATTCGAAATTCGAATTCAATAAACTTTTTTGTGGCCAGCATTCTAAAAGAAAAGTTTTTACTGTGTGACAATACTTATGACCTGACTAGGTATATTGATATACTTATCTGTGAGTATATCATACAAAAAAAAATAGGATAACAATAATTGTTGTATCCATATTTTTCTGCAATATATAATTTCAGTACATTTTTAGAATTAGTCACAAGCATTTTGAGCTTAGCATCATTTCTGACAATTTATTTAAAAACATGCCATTAAATGTAATTTTTATTACAACACAAAAACTATATTAAATCACACCTATTCAAGTCTATTTAATGCTCTATTTCAAAGCTTAAGGTAGCTATTAAACTACCTTACAAATCATAAAAATTAGTCTAATAAATATAATATTATGACTAAAGTAGAAAAATATTCAAAACCCAGACCGGAAATATAAAAAAATTGCTGGTTTACATTTAGTTAGTAACAAGTATGATAACATTGAAACATTAATACAAAACACATTCCAATTAAAAATCCATGTAGAACATCTTTTATTAATAATTGTTAAATTTAACTTTAAAATCATATTGATGTCATAGTATTTCAATCATTGATGATAAAACTTGGTTTGCATTATCTTATCTAGTTATGTCTAAGCGCCTATCTATAACTGACTCATCATACAAATGTGGCTAACATTTATATGAAGGCCCTTTTAGTTTAGTTTGTAACTTTAATTTATTAATCCTTAGAACTCAGATTGCCTTTCATACACCAAATATTTGTATGTCTGATAGGTGTATGGGCTAATGGCTACCAATTAATAAATACATAATATAATTAAGTCATCCTAAAGTCGCCATAGCCGAAAATGGCAATGATGATTTTATATGAGTAAGAAAAAAGAAATTATTTTATATCAGTAAGAAAATGTAACTCTAAAATACAATTACAACACACAATACAATACAATTACAATTTATTTGTGTGGAACACACTCAAAAATCACATAAGTAATATATGACTTTTACATGCTTGTGAATGACTCAAAATGGCAAATGGCTCAAAGATTTTATTTGTACCTACTACATTGTGCTGATTTTGGTTTCTTGAACTCTTCACTAATACACCCAGAAATATATTTTTTTAAATAAGTTCAGGAATCACTTAGTCACCATACAGTATATATTTTATGTTGTGTTTCTGTTCTGTATCTAAACCAGTCAACCTAGCCTCCTTATCCATATTACTAGGTAATTAATAAAAGTATTTATATTCTAGTACAATGTGGAGTGAAGGAGCCAACAAATGTCACTATAGAATATGTGTGGACGCAGATGCCTTGCTCACCAGATTACATGCATTATTTTGAACAGGTCTGTATTTTATTTCAAATAACTCTCTACATCAAGCTAATAAATTTACACTTGGTATCAAATCTAGCCATTGATGCACAATATTGTCCTTAAAAATATTATTATAGATACTTGACATTATTTATTTTTAGTTAAAAATATTTTTAAATTTTGTAACCATTTAAAACTTAACATTACATATCTATTTTTAGTTAAAAATATTTATTTTAAATTTGCAAGTCTTAATAGCAGTGATTTTTTAATGCAAAATTTGGTGTGTGGTCCTCAGATTATATTTTTACTCTTACTTAAATCCTTCAGCTTTGCTCGCATAGAGGAAGTTTTCCTTAGCAAATACCTGATCCATAATCATTTTTGACGTGTACTTTGATGGATCATTCAGTTAGTTACACTTTTCTATTGTAGATTGCATTTTTTTTGACAAATATAGAGAACACTACAGCAGAAAAGAACACTTAGATTGGCCACACACCAATCTACAGAAAAACTAAGTGCTCTAAACAACTGTCAGATGACAGCGTGCCCAAAAGGCAGAACAGTTTCGCTGGATAGCAATACTTATACGTTCGGCCAGATATACACCAGCATTTTGGTCTCAGGTCGCCTTGTATTGGCCTCAAAAATATTCAAAATATCAATGAAATTTCAGGAAATAGTACAATGCTCAAACAAAGGCTGGGTGCTAGGAACCAACGACACAATCGGCACAGTACTAAGCGTGCAGATGACGAAGCTATGTCACGGCTTTGAAACGAAAACTATTGACGATCCTAACATTAACACCGCTCTTAGCAAACCAGACTCACTTGACAACCCTGCGCTCCCCGCAAAGGTAAAACAAACTTTATATATTAACTTATTTTTTTATACAAAGAAGTAAGAAGACGAGTAAGACGCTCTTCTGATGGTAAGAGATAACACTGCCCATAATTAGTACAGTGGTACCCACTAAACTCACAGAAATAAGACCTGACCCTGGGTTTCGGACAGTTGTGATGTTCTTTTAATCAAGAGCTAAATTTGCTAGATAAGTGAACAGCAGATGCTGTGTTGTGGATCTTATCGATCCCCTAACAAAATTTATCAGAAATAGTTTTATCCTGATGAGGTAATGATAACATGAGGATCAATTAACATACTAAAAAGTTGTTAGGAAAAATCTTAATTTTTCAACATTAACCCCCATTTACCCCCATTGTAATTAATCAACGCTACAATTTGATGTGGATGTTTCCAACGCGGTGTCGGTCATTGTCGACGTATTGTCGGTCAAGTAGGCAGTAAATCTGAACCTGCCTTCACTGAACATCATGCCGGAACACGGACACACACGGCGATAATGACCACTTGGTTAATTATAGTTATTTTGTTTGTCGACAATTAAAGAGTAATGCTATTTAAATTTTCAGAGACGATCGCCTCTTCTAAAAGTAGAAAAGGAAGGTATCTACGTATTGCACATGACAGTACAGAGCAGTTCCAAGTTCAATGGGAGTGTTCACGTCGAGATGGTGTCGCCTTATGGGTACCTATCCGCTGCAATATGGCCTCTTTTACCAGTGAGTGACTTAGCAATTAACTTTGATAACAAAAGTCTTATCATCAGAGGCACAGTTTACTTTTAAAAAAAATCCGATTTTATCGAAGTCCTAGAACCAAAAAAAGTAAAAAAATAGTCCATAACAGCCCTACAATATGCTAAGTACACAAAAATAATCATGCTCAATATGTTACAACCCAAACAGGTTATGAGCCCAGCAATTTGCCAAGTACACAAAATCGATCATGTCCTGTCTCATTACTGCCCCTTAAGTTATGGGCCCAGCAATTATTCTTATAATTTGTTTTATGTACAAATGAATGTTTTTTTATGTAATAAGTGACAAACCACCTGATGGTGAGTGGCTACCGTCGCCTATGGATACCTGCAAATACCAGGGGTACCGCTGGTACGTTGCCTACCTTTCAAGACTCTATTCACTTGCCTTTTGAAGAGTACCATGTTAAAGCTCAAGGTGCAGATGGGCAAAAATATAATAATTTTTATTACCAAAAGTGAGTATTTAACTCGCTCTGAACAATTAGAAAATTCAAATATTCTTAATAATAAGTGCGCGAGCAGATTGCTGCGAGCGCCGAGAAAAAAAATTATAATCTTGAAATATGTGCAAAATTCGTAACTCTACAATAATTCTGCAGGGCTATGATGCGCACGTCGACATAATGTCGCGTGAAATTTGATTTAATGTGAATAATCTCTATTTGCCGTTAAAACTCCTATGTCAATATGATCTCACTGGTGTGTAATTTTCGACTTTATGACAGCCTCATAGAGTATTATTCACATTAAATCAAATTTCACGCGACATTATGTCGACGTGCGCATCATAGCCCTGCTGGCTCCCCCCTAAATCCGCCTATGTTTGTTTGTGTTAGTTTTTCGGCACGATGTGCGGCATATACGCCGTGCTGTGCTTCGTGTGGCTGGGAGTGTGCGCGCTGCAGTGGCGCGACCTGCTGCGCATCCAGTACTGGATCGGCGGCGTGGCGCTCGCCGGCATGCTCGAGAGCGCCGTCTACTACGCCGTCTACAACAACATGAACAACACGGGGTGAGCGTCCTTTATACAGGGTCACTGCTTCAGCACTTATCTTCGTACAGGTACAGAGTACTCGCCGCGGACGAGTGCTTCGGCGTACCGGCATTATGGCGTCCCGCAGGAGCACCCCCAGGTTTTTAGGGACAGAATGCGGGGAAGTAGCGTTCTCGCTGCGGATGAGTCCCGCTGCACCCATCTTGTGGTGGGATCCCACAAACCCCTATGTGCCCCCTGTCGTAGGGTGGTGATACCAACGCCTTTTCCCTCGGTCTATATGATATTTAAACATTTTGTTGTTGTTGTTATAGGTATTTCAACGTGAACGTGTACATGTTTGCCGAATGGATATCGATCGCCAAGCGGGCGCTCGCTCGCATGCTAGTCATTATTGTATCGCTCGGATTCGGTATAGTCAAGTAAGTTGGCACACATTAGGCTAAAAAAACCTCACCCTCACCTTTTATTTTAATACAAAGAAGTAAGAAGACGATGAAAACTCTCTCCCATTGTTAAGACAATGCTGCCTATAATTAATCAGTACAGTACTACTCAGAATTTCACAATGATGTAAAATTCTAGGAGCACATCACCAACGCTTACTGAGTCAAATCACAATCGGTTGTGTGACCAGTGACCAACCTACATGTTGAAGTTTTAGATCGCCAAGATTACTATAGACTATAGGGCCTGTAACATGACCTAACGACTGCTTCCTACATATCTTATAGGAAACAATAATTACAATAAAATTCTCTTTAATCTCAAAGTCAAAAAAAAAGCTCAAAGTCGCCCAGCGTGCTATGGAAAGGGCTATGCTCGGGGTTTCTCTACGAGATCGAATCAGAAATGAAGAAATCCGTAGACGAACTAAAGTCACCGACATAGCCCGGCGGATTAGCAAGCTGAAGTGGCAATGGGCACGCCACATAGCGCGCAGAGCGGATGGCCGATGGGGTCGAAAAGTGCTCGAGTGGAGACCACGGACTAGCAAACGCAGCGTAGGACGTCCACCCACAAGGTGGACAGACGACCTTATAAAGGTCGCCGGAAGACGCTGGATGCAGGTCGCTTCCAACCGGTACATATGGAAGTCCAAAGGGGAGGCCTATGTTCAGCAGTGGACGTCCAATGGCTGAGATGATGATGATGACTCTTTAATAATAATAATTGGGGTTTATACTCCAACAGAACAGGTTACCCTACTTACACTGTCAGAGTCAAATCACAAATTATAGGTCGTGTGGCCAATCTATATGTTGCAGTTTCAGGTCGCCGAGATTCCTACAAGGCCTGCAACATGACCTAACGACTGCCTCCTACATATCTTATAGGAAACAGCCGGGACCCACAGTTTAACGTGCCTTCCGAAACACGGTAGCGTCCAGGCGAAAATCTTTGCCACACTGAGATTTGAACCCAGGACCTCCGGCTTAGAAGTCGGAGGTATGACCACTGGGCCACGGACGCTACATTTTAATTACCAATAACCCTGTATATAATGTTTCCAGGCCACGTCTAGGTCCAGCCTTACAACGCGTGGTAGGCACAGGGCTGCTCTGGTTCGTGCTCGCCGCCGTCAACGCGTACCTACGGCTGAGGCGACGTGCGAGGGATCTGCTGCTGTCTGAAGTGCCGCTGTCGTTGTTAGACAGCGCCATCTGTTGGTGGGTGTTCGTCTCGCTCGCACACACTATGAGGACTTTACAACTGCGGCGGTGAGTGAAGAGTTTATATAGATTACAAGTAGGCACAAGAGACTTGTTCAAGGGCGGATCCAGGATTTGGTTCTTGGGCAAAGTGCAGAAAGGCAAGAATATTATAATTTTTACTACGAAAAAGGTGTGTTTAGCTCGCTCTGAACAGTTAAAAAGTTCAAATTTCCTTAATAATAAGCGCGCGAGCAGCTGGCTGCGAGCGTCGAGAAAAAAAATATCATCTTGACCATAAAATATGTGCAAAATTCGTAATCTCTACAATAAACTCTACAATGCTATCTGAAGTACCGCTGTCTTTGTTGGACTGTATGTTACCTGCCCTTTTCCAATTTTGTCAGCCCCCCTTTAACTATAGTACACTTTCTCCAGCCCTTAGGGCTACTGGTAGAAAATGCTATTGTAGCATTAAGTTAGCCCTAGCTCTGTGCTGAATAAAAAATAAATAAATCACACTAAAAGTTATTGAATCACTTACACCAAGAACTGAAATAATGTTTGTTCAATAAATGTACGTAATATTTCAGAAACACGATCAAGTTGTCCCTGTACCGCCACTTTACGAACACGCTGATCTTCGCCGTGATCTCATCCGTCGTGTTTATGCTCTACTCGATCAAATCATATCGAATGCTCAAATGTATCACGGTAAGTATTCCTTTTTACAGGCATCTAACAACTATACCACAGATAAAAGAATACTAGTACAGATACCTCATCTCATACATTGAAATCGGACCGCCCTAACTCGGGCTATTCTGCGGGCTATTTAGTTTGACCTCTGTTGTCGCGAGATGGCGCTACGACAGGATCATCGATTCGCCATCTATCGAGGTGCCATCTATCGCGTGCCTATGGATTTACTAAACCCTTAATAGTAAGGGGCCAACAGATGGCGCTAGTTTCATCGAGTACAGTAGAGTAGGTAGCTGAGCAAAGATTAAGGAAATAAAGAGTAGGTGAACGCTATTTTGTTTCGATATACGAGTAATATTATTATCTGCGCGTATCTCCCGCCGTTAGAACCATAAGGTTTATTGATTAGGATGTATGATTTATCAACTATTAATATCGAACCTTATGGATAGGTAAGTATCAAAAATAAGGTCGGATGTTAAATAAATCTTACTAATATTATAAACGTAAAAATTTGTAAGAATATTCGCACCCGTAGTACAATACCGGGTCAACTCAAAAAGTATTTTTACTGCAATTGCAATTTATTTATACTTGTTTATTGTAAAAACCATAGGAAAACCATCGAGATAGGAAAACTAAAAAAAACATGCAATTTCGGTCTAGTTTTCGAGATACATAAACTGCATAAATAACTTTGTAATGCCATATAAATGTATAGGATTACAAAGTTACATTTGCAGTCAACAGTAAAAATTGTATAAAATCCAAATAATTATTATTTTGATTTTATACAATTTTTATTATTATTAAAATATATATGCCGTATTAATGTATAAAGTCAGGGAGGGATTATCCCGTCATCTAGGTTTAGTCTGCTCCCATCTACGAGAGCATCGTTACATAAGATCAGGCGATATTGTGGGCAAAGGCTAACCTATAACGAATAAAAAAAACAAAAAGTAGTGAGATCCAAAAACATAACTTGTAAAAATTCCAAGTCTCGCAACTCGCAGTTCTTCTACCGTAAAAAGTTGTGAGATCCCTGTATTACCAAGTCGGTAAAATCTTTTGTTTTAAATTGGACGTAGTTAAGCGAAAATGTTCCAACCCACAAGTCGTCCAAAAATGAGTTCTGCCGTATATTATCTATAATGCCGTTAACTGACATCTAGACGCATACCATTATGTACCTTTTTTTTTTAGGTTTTTTGCTCATAGTTCAAAATTAGATTTTGGTAGATAACGGCATTATAGATATACCACGGCAGAGTTAGATAGACTAACCCACTCAGTTTGATGTCTTCTTTCATTTGGGAACAACGTTTTCAGGCTACAAGTGACATATTATCCTGATATATTTTTTTGTCGATATGTTCCATCCAAGATTTTACTAAATTAAAATCGTTATTTATTTTATAAAATGTATCTATCCCCTTGAAACATTTTGTTTATAATATTTTACCATTTACCACCATATACTTGTCTGAAATGTTCCGATCATCTTGAAACATTTTTGCAAAATAACCATAACAATCATTTTACTAGATGATGTTTCCAATGATTTTGCAATGTTTTAAAAATATAAAAGAGTCAAAATCATCACTTTATTTTCTTGAGAAGAATGTTCCAATATTTTAGAAAAATAATATTATAATGATCTTTTCACTTGAGTAGAATGTCTCAAAGTTTTTGGACCATTTCAGAGTACTTTTGAGATCAATTTTCTCTGCCACTGTTTTCTGGTGTATAATAATAACTTTGAACTAGATATTGTTGGATATGCAGGTGACAGCACGGTAGTAGAGCGATAAAGATCAAGCGCTAAAGCCATTGGAGAAGAAACCCAGATAATATTATGTAGGAAGTCTATGGTTAAATAGAGCAGTTGATATTAATTCGGTTGAGTTAATTACCAAAGAAACCCACAGCTAAAAGGAGTTCATTTTATTATTAAAACTCCATTCTTTTTTTAAGTGTATTTCTGCCGGTAACTAACTATTACCATAAACTATAACAGATCAGACATAAAATAATTATATTTCTACTGCTTAGCGCTTCTGTGTTACATCGACTGAATTGGCTATCGGGCAACTGAATATTCTGGTAAAAAAGAGGCAATACTTCATCAAGAGAGTTACTTATTCTCTATCACGTACAAATCTAATTTTTAATGTAGTATTGTCCTCATTTTTGGGATGGTACTGTCGAAGACGAGCCATAAAGCTTGTGGCAACTTAACAGCGACCAAATGCTAGTGGAGTCTTATCTCCAGAGCTTTGAAAACCGCAGAAGAAAAAGTCGATCGAAAGGGTCGATCGTTTTTGTCTTTTTTCTAAAGATTCGTTTTGATGGGTTTGCATAGAAATAACATCAGAAATCAGATCAGATTTTACAGCAGCAGACGGCAATGTGGAATTCATACTCTATTATAGTGTGGATGTAATGTATTGAGCGTTTTGCTTCTACTATTTTGTCATATTTGAAATACATTGCTGTCATCCGTATTTCTCTCGCGATACAAATCGGCCATCTTGAAGACATGGGATTTTTTTATAAGTACTGGCTGCATGTTGTGTGGTCACCCGGATATGTTACAGAAGTTCTGAAAATTAAAAGAGTATGAATTCCGCATTGCAGTTTGCTGCTGTGAAATCCATCTATGATGGATGGATGATGGATGTAATCCCTATGCATACACTCCAAAACGAAAGATTCCACGAGCGTTTTTTTTTTTATATAATAGGTGACAAACAAGCAGACGGCCCACCTGATGGTAAGTGGCTACCGTCGCCTATGGACCACCATTAGGTCACCGTTAGGTCGCCACAAGCTTTATGGCTCGTCCTTGAGAGTACCATCCCAAAAATGAGGACTATACTTTTTTTTTTTTTTTTTTTTTTTTTTATGTAATAGGTGACAAACAAGCAGACGGCCCACCTGATGGTGAGTGGCTACCGTCGCCTATGGATACCTGCAATACCAGGGGTACCGCTGGTACGTTGCCTACCTTTCAAGACTCTATTCACTTGCCTTTTGAAGAGTCCCATGTTATAGCTCATCGGAAATACCGCGGGCGGAAGCTCATTCCACAATTTGCAGGTGTACGGCAAGAAGGAGCGAGTGAATCGCACAGTGCGAGAATGCCAAGCATCAATAATGTGTGGATGGGCTTTCGAGCGGTGACGGCTCGTGCGGTGATAAAAGCGCGAGGCCGGAATCAGGTCGAATAACTCTTCAGAACACTCCCCATTGTATAAACGGTAGAAGATACAAAGGGATCCTACGTCCCTACGAAAACTGAGCGGTTCTAGGTGTTCGGTTAGCTTGAGGTCGTCAACAATTCCATACAAACACCCAACCTTATACTCCATTAACAAGTGAATTAAATTAAAAATTAAAAAAAACCCCAACGCAATACGTAATTCAAAATTTTTTGATGGTGGCCATCTTGGATTTTAAATTTTATATAGTGGGCTGTATTTTACTTGTTAAGCCCTTTCATTTGATACCCATATCGATGGGGCGTGGAAGAAAAAAGTAATCCGCCATTTTGTAGCGGCGGCCATCTTGGACCGATTTCCACCAAACATGGCTAAGAACACTCTCGACTAATTCTAATTTCAAACAAAAAAAACTAAATCAAAATCCGTTCATCCGTTTGGGAGCTACGATGCCACAGACAGACACACACACACACACACACACAGACAGACAGACAGACACGTCAAACTTATAACACCCCGTCGTTTTTGCGTCGGGGGTTAAAAATAGATTTGTACGTGATAGAGAATAAGTAACTCTCCTGATAAAGTCTCTAATCTCTCGTTGTCTCTTTTTTACTAGAATATCCAGCTGCCCGGTAGCCAATTCAGTCGATGTAACACAGAATCGTTAAGCAGTAGAAATAGAGTAATTTTTAGGGTTCCGTATCTCAAAAGGAAAAAACGGAACCCTAATAGGTCACTTTGTTGTCCGTCCGTCTGTCTGTCTGTCAAGACCCTTTTTCTCAGAAACGCGCAGAGGTAACAAGCTGAAATTTATAGAAAATACTAAAATCTATTGCCTCTCAGAGCTGTAAAATTTTCAAACTTCTAGGCCGACGCAAACAAAAGATATAGTCGAATATGTCGCAAATTTCAGCAAATTTTCGACATTCCCAAATAAATCAAAACCTACAGGGTGAACTCAAAATCTTGAAATTTGTCACAAAGCAACTCCTTAGAGCACAGATATAGGAAAAATTGCGAAAACCATAAATTCGTAATTGTATCATAATATAAAAAAAAAAATTTTGAATAATTTTATACCTACTACCTCTTTACTCATAAGAGCGTAGACGTATTAAATTGAAATTCATATCAAATACACAAGTCTATAATACCTTTAAACTGTAATAAAATCAGACCTCTATGTCAACGCATGCAAAAGAACTACTTGCCGTAAACGTAGAATTTAGAAATTTGCTAAAAAGCAATTTCTTAGAGCATAGATAAAGGAAAAATTGCAAAAACTGAAATTTTTTTGTTACATCACATAAAAAAATATATTTCATAATTTCATACTTCTACCTCATTTCTCATGAACACGTGCAGGTATTAAATTGAAAGTCATGTCAAATACTAATTTTTATAATACCTTAAAACTGTTATAAAATCAAACCTCTATATCAACGCATTCAAAAGAAACAGCAATTTTACCCGCATTTTTAAACTCGCGACTACTCTCAAGGGAATCAAATCCAACAGGGTACTTGTCGTTAACTCAGAATCTTGAAATTTGGTACGCAGCAACGTCTTAGATTATAGGCCCATCAATCATCTCTGTCAACGCAATCAAAAGAAAGAGCAATTTTAGCTGCATATTTTCAATTTCGAAAGTACTCGCAAGAGAATCAAAACCTACTGTATATATGTACATTGTACATACATATATAATATTATACCCACTTTTCCTTCGGGTTCCGTACAAACCTACGGTTACGGGAACCCTCGGTGCTCGAGTCTTACTCGTACTTGACCGGTTTTTACTTTTATATTATATGTTTAAAACATTCCAAGAACATTATCTAGTAAAATGATTGTTACGGTATTTTGCAAAAATGTTTCAAGATAATCGAAACATTTTAGAAAAGTATATGTTGGTTAATAATATTATGCTAAAATGTTTCAAGGGGATAGATACATTTTAAAAATTAAATAATAATTTTAATCTAGTAAAATGTTGGATGGAACATATCGACAAAAAATATATCAGAATGTTACATATTTCTAGATATTTATTGTAGTCTGAAAACGTTGTTCCCTAATGTTAGAAGATATAAAACTGAGTGGGTTAGTCTATCAAACTCATTTTTAGACGACTTGTGGGTTGGAACATTTTCGCTTAACTACGTCCATATTAGAAAATACTACCTACCTAGCAAATGTAAAGCACGTAGGTACATATTATTAGGTTTTTGAGTGGTCACCCCTATAAGGTTAGCGTACTAGTATTCTTTTATCTGTGTTTAGGATTTCACATTAAATGAAAACAAAATAGCAGCAAGCTTTAAAATTTCTTGGTTCGCATACTTATATAGGTAGGTCTATCGTAGATGGGAAGTGAGGTAAAGGAAAGGAAAATTAAAAGAAAAAAAAACACAATAGTCGAGCTAAAAATTAAATATATATTTAAACAATTAAATTTAAGATAAAACCAAAATTGAAATAATATCATTTTTTTATAAGTACAAGTGCCAGCAACAGCAAGTTGGTAAATTATCTATTTCTAGTTACCGAAGTGAAGTTGAGAGTGTAGTTGCAAACGATATGCGATAATAGCCAATAGGTCCTCAGGTCACTTCTTTGCGATAGTACCTATTTAATGAAAATCCTTAATTTTTTTATTTAACTGTAACCGAATATATTGATGTGTGACTTGTGACACAGAAAGACACAGAAAAATTAATTCTTTGACTGGTGATAATTATTTATTTATAACGAAAATAAATTTATAATAATAATATGGAAATCAAGGAAAATAATGTAAAATCTTTTTTTAAAGTATTTTTATAGCATGTCATAACAATTTTATAATATTATAGTTTAGAGTCTTTTTCACGAAAGAGGTCCCGTGGAATTTTGCGGAACTAAATTTAATTATTTCAATAATTACCGGACTTTATATCCTAAATATTTTTTATTAGTTAGACAAAATAAATACATAATTAATTAATAAAATTAAATTTGATATTATGAGGCGTTAAAAAGTTATAAATAAACTAACTTTTAAAATTTGCGATAATGGCGCCCCGCAAAAAGGACTCCTTTCGTGAAAACCACTCTACTTAATTTATAATAGGTACGTCCAAAAAAGGCAAGAAAATTAGAAACAGCGCCACCTACATTACGAGACAACAATTTTGAACTAAGTGAACGGTGCTTGTGTGCCAGTCTCAATGTAGTACAAAAGAATTTCCGCCAGGGGAAAGCCGATAATTATTGTATTTTGTTAAATTATCGAAATTTAAACTTAAAACAAATTATTTTCATTTATCTATGCTAAGGGGATTTTTTTAAAGTAGTAAATACATTCTATATTAGTCTGTTCTGAATTTTTCTCAATTGTTATTAATAAATCGATATATGTAACGCCATCTAGCGAAATTATTTTGAACTAATCTACATTTCTTCCTTACGGGTCCCCATGACTATACTAAACAAGTGACTTAAATTCAAAATTTAAAAAAAACCCTAACGCAATATATAATTCTCCATTTTATGGTGGCGGGCATCTTGGTTTTAAATTTATTATAGTGCGTGTTTTACTATGTAAACCCCTTGTAGCGTCCGTGGCCCAGTGGTCATACGTCCGGCTTGTAAGCCGGAGGTCCTGGGTTCAAATCTCAGTGTGGCAAAGATTTTCGCCTGGACGCTACCGTGTATTCGGAAGGCACGTAAAACTGTGAGTCCCGGTTGTTTCCTATAAGATATGTAGGAGGCAGTCGTTAGGTCATGTTGCAGGCCTTGTAGTAATCTCGGCGACCTGAAACTGCAACATATAGGTTAGCCACACAACCTATAAATTGTGATTTGACTCTGACAGTGTAATTAGGGAAACCTGTTCTGTTAGAGTATAAACCCCAATTATTATTAATTATTATTTCATTTGATACCCACATTGAGGGGATCATGGAAAAATGTAATCCGCCATTTTGTAGCGGCGGCCATCTTGGACCGATTTCCACCAATCATAGCTAAGAACACTCTCGACTAACTCTATTTTCAAACAAAAAAAAAACTAAATCAAAATCTGTTCATCCGTTCGGGAGCTACGATGCCACAGACAGACACACACACACGCGCGCTCTCTCACACACACACACGCGTTCGCATGGAGTCGTTGGCGTTTCCGACTTTATTTGAAATCCACTTGTAACCGACGATAAAAAGAGATGTAACCGTGCAGGAATGGAAGGCGGTGTGGATGGACGAGGCGTACTGGCACATGCTGTTCGCGGGCGTGCTGTGCGTCATCATGGTGCTGTGGCGGCCCACCAACAACAACCAGCGGTACGCCTTCACGCCGCTGCTCGACAACGCAGAGGACGACGACGGTAAGTTATTGTTACTGTGGACGGACGAGGCGTGCTGTGCGTCATCATGGTGCTGTGGCGGCCCACCAACAACAACCAGCGGTACGCCTTCACGCCGCTGCTCGACAACGCAGAGGACGACGACGGTAAGTTATTGTTACTGTGGACGGACGAGGCGTGCTGTGCGTCATCATGGTGCTGTGGCGGCCCACCAACAACAACCAGCGGTACGCCTTCACGCCGCTGCTCGACAACGCAGAGGACGACGACGGTAAGTTATTGTTACTGTGGACGGACGAGGCGTGCTGTGCGTCATCATGGTGCTGTGGCGGCCCACCAACAACAACCAGCGGTACGCCTTCACGCCGCTGCTCGACAACGCAGAGGACGACGACGGTAAGTTATTGTTACTGTGGACGGACGAGGCGTGCTGTGCGTCATCATGGTGCTGTGGCGGCCCACCAACAACAACCAGCGGTACGCCTTCACGCCGCTGCTCGACAACGCAGAGGACGACGACGGTAAGTTATTGTTACTGTGGACGGACGAGGCGTGCTGTGCGTCATCATGGTGCTGTGGCGGCCCACCAACAACAACCAGCGGTACGCCTTCACGCCGCTGCTCGACAACGCAGAGGACGACGACGGTAAGTTATTGTTACTGTGGACGGACGAGGCGTGCTGTGCGTCATCATGGTGCTGTGGCGGCCCACCAACAACAACCAGCGGTACGCCTTCACGCCGCTGCTCGACAACGCAGAGGACGACGACGGTAAGTTATTGTTACTGTGGACGGACGAGGCGTGCTGTGCGTCATCATGGTGCTGTGGCGGCCCACCAACAACAACCAGCGGTACGCCTTCACGCCGCTGCTCGACAACGCAGAGGACGACGACGGTAAGTTATTGTTACTGTGGACGGACGAGGCGTGCTGTGCGTCATCATGGTGCTGTGGCGGCCCACCAACAACAACCAGCGGTACGCCTTCACGCCGCTGCTCGACAACGCAGAGGACGACGACGGTAAGTTATTGTTACTGTGGACGGACGAGGCGTGCTGTGCGTCATCATGGTGCTGTGGCGGCCCACCAACAACAACCAGCGGTACGCCTTCACGCCGCTGCTCGACAACGCAGAGGACGACGACGGTAAGTTATTGTTACTGTGGACGGACGAGGCGTGCTGTGCGTCATCATGGTGCTGTGGCGGCCCACCAACAACAACCAGCGGTACGTCTTCACGCCGCTGCTCGACAACGCAGAGGACGACGACGGTAAGTTATTGTTACTGTGGACGGACGAGGCGTGCTGCGCGTCATCATGGTGCTGTGGCGGCCCACCAACAACAACCAGCGGTACGCCTTCACGCCGCTGCTCGACAACGCAGAGGACGACGACGGTAAGTTATTGTTACTGTGGACGGACGAGGCGTGCTGTGCGTCATCATGGTGCTGTGGCGGCCCACCAACAACAACCAGCGGTACGCCTTCACGCCGCTGCTCGACAACGCAGAGGACGACGACGGTAAGTTATTGTTACTGTGGACGGACGAGGCGTGCTGTGCGTCATCATGGTGCTGTGGCGGCCCACCAACAACAACCAGCGGTACGCCTTCACGCCGCTGCTCGACAACGCAGAGGACGACGACGGTAAGTTATTGTTACTGTGGACGGACGAGGCGTGCTGTGCGTCATCATGGTGCTGTGGCGGCCCACCAACAACAACCAGCGGTACGCCTTCACGCCGCTGCTCGACAACGCAGAGGACGACGACGGTAAGTTATTGTTACTGTGGACGGACGAGGCGTGCTGTGCGTCATCATGGTGCTGTGGCGGCCCACCAACAACAACCAGCGGTACGCCTTCACGCCGCTGCTCGACAACGCAGAGGACGACGACGGTAAGTTATTGTTACTGTGGACGGACGAGGCGTGCTGTGCGTCATCATGGTGCTGTGGCGGCCCACCAACAACAACCAGCGGTACGCCTTCACGCCGCTGCTCGACAACGCAGAGGACGACGACGGTAAGGAAACAAACCCAACAGCGGTGCTTCCTCCTTGGAATCCATTTTGTTACTGAGTGTATTTTACTTCGTAAACTCGCTGTGAATGTGCTTTCAAACGCTCGGAGAGGTCCTCCTGTCAGTGAGGACCAAACGCCGTCGGGGCCACGGATGAGTGCCTCGGCGTACCCGCTGCCCCCGCATTATGGCGTCCCGCAGGAACACCTGCAGGTTTTCTTAGTGGGTATCCCCGCCGCGTCCATCTTGACTGGGGTTTAGTGATCAACAAAGTAAAGAACAGCGACTTGATGAAGGTAACTGCAACTGAATTTGATTGTCGTTTGCCACCTTGGGATGATTACATTTCAAAAGCGGTACATGAGTAGGTACACTGCTATTACTTGTGACAATATTCAATTTTTCCAAAATTCATTTTAGAGCGCTTAAATTTTGTAGCTAATTTTACTTTATCTTTATTCCATAGAGGAAGAAGAACAATTCGTGAACGACGCGTACGGAGTGAAGATGCGCAGTTCAAGTATGAACAACTCAGATGCTCTCGGAGAGGGTCGCGATAGCTCAGCGCCGGAGCACGGCGGCAACTCCCTCGACTCAGACCTACGCTGGGTGGAGGAAAACATCCCCACCAGCACCCTTCCCTTACTCGACTCCGATGAAGAAATCATTAACACCAAATTCGAAGTCTCCAAAATGCAATAACTACTTAACTAAGTGTATAAAGTATTATTTAACTGTGATTTTGACTTTTATTTACGCTTTTAGTGTCTAATAAAATAACATTGTTTAATCGAACTTTTTATTTATATTTTTATACATACATTAAATATATTTGTTCTTTAGTGATCTTTGGTATATAAAATATAATGTTGGTATGGCCACCGCAAATTACATAAAATGGAAGTTTAATTCAGTCAGTGTAAATGGAATCCAGTACACCTACAAATTGATAAAAATATATTTAAAATAGATATCCTAAATTATACAATGAATAAAAGTTTAAAAATCACTTTGAAGTAGTAAGCTATAGCCCAGTCAATGAGTGCCCAAAAGGGGTATGTGGATCGAAAAGTCGAAAGCAGAAAAACTAACTTAGTAACTTTGTTTATACTAGTTAGGAGATAAACATACTAAAAGTCCCCACCCCTCCGAGGTGAGCCCGAGGGGGGGGGAGGCCGAAGAAGGTCCCATTTTTAGGTTTTTTGCTTATATGTCAAAAACTGTGCGTTGTACGATATTTTGTTGTACTACATTATTAAACCTCATAAAATTTTCTACAACTTTGGCCTTGACACTTTTCATCTATCTCCAATCGTTGTCCAGCTATAAACTTCCAAATATGGTCTATTTTGAAGACGCTAAAATTAGTATTCCATACAAAATGTTATGAGCCTAAACTCGCCGGTTTTACTAATAGCCATTGAAGAGTTTCAGTAGACACCTCCTGGCTCCATCATCAGATCAGCTCAGTGGTACCAGATTATTAAACTGTTATCAGATTTCTAGACATTTTCAAAGTTTCATTATGATACGACAACCAGAAGTTGGTCAAATTTTATTTGTAAGATTTTTTAACCAACTTTGTATGGAAAACTAATTTAAGCGTCTTCAAAGTAGACCATATTTGGAAGCTCATAGCTGGACAACGATTGGAGATAGATGAAAAGTGTCAAGGCCGAAGTTGTAGAAAATTTTATGAGGTTTAATAATGTAGTACAACAAAATATCGTACAACGCACAGTTTTTGACATATGAGCAAAAAACCTAAAAATGGGACCTTCTTTGGCCTCCCCCCCCTCGGGCTCACCTCGGAGTGGTGGGGACTTTAGTATGTTTATCTCCTAACTAGTACAAACAAAGTTATTAAGTTAGTTTTCCTGCTTTCGACTTTTCGATCCACATTTCTTCTTTTACTGGACTACTAGTGGAATACAATTTCAAATAATACTTACACTAAAAAGTCATTCTTTGACACGCATGGAAACATAACCTTAGCATATTGAAATACAATAGATGTGTGATGTGAGGCAAAACAGTGGGTTTAGGGAGAGCCATAAAAGGCAGGCGCGTAATTTCCGGACCTCACTTAAAATTCGTTTCACAACTGCACAGAATATTAATATGCACAGAGCGTCCTCAAAAGTGATTCACATTCATAGTACCATCAAACAAGCCCTATTTGGTATCTAATCATATCTCTACATACATAATACAAACTATATAGAATACTGTATTCACTAAAATTGTCACAAATTGATAAGGAAACTTCCTGTCTCTATACAGAAAATGCATAGATTTCAACACAATGACATAACTTTGCTATACTTATTTACAATAGATAAGTGTAACTTGGAAGTAATTGGATATTAATTGTTATCATAATAAAAATCATAATCTTCTGGTTCATCAGGGATTTGGGGTGGGTCTTGTGGTATTTCAATTCCTTCGGCATCTAGCAGCCTGACTTTAATGTCCATTGAGAGCAGAGTTTGGAGATCATTCTCAAAGGTTTTGCTGGTCATCTTCTCTTTTAATAGAGCATTGATTCCATCAGTCCAGTAGTCAAATATCTGCTCGTCAGGTGCCACAAAATCTAAGGAGGTAACTTCTGCAGATTTCGGTATCAAGGAAAATGCTAAATGAGGAGTTGTTTTCCTTCCCCTTAGCTCCTTCATATGAGGACAATCCTTCCCAGTAATGATACATTTTATATCAGACACTGACAACTTATTGCTCAGTTCTTCTAAGCTTGGAGTGCTCTTTTCATCACAGTCCCCATAATGAAGGACTTTATGGTTAGGAGAGAGGCGGACAAACCAGAACTTGTCTTTGATTCTTTGTCCTCTGGTGGAATACTTCTTAAACCGTGACCCTCCAACCAAAACTCCCAGTCTTTGTTGTTGAATCAATTCAATAATCTCAGGTGTGATTTTCTCCTTCAATTCAACTATTGGCCTGGCGTGAGACTCCCACACTTCTCTATTATTTCTTTCCATTAACCACTGGTGTGTGATTTCAGCATATGTCAACTGATTGATCTTCTCTTTAAAATTATCAAACACTCTAGGAGAGGAAGACAATGCCTTGCTTATTTGCTCCCTAACCACACTGGATACTTTGACAAAGTCTTCAATGGTGGCTCTCATCTCTTTCCAAGTTTTGTTGAAAAGAACTATGCAAATGCAGAACAGCTCTTCAAAGGGATGGTCACGGGTGAAGAACATTGGCTGGTAAATCTGCCCTTGTTCACTGGGAACCTCTCCAATGTGAAGTAAATCACATAAAGTTTTCACCAGCTCCACACTTGACTTCCCAAATGGGCACTCGTGTTCATCTGCTCTGCAACTGTTTTCTAACACAATCTTGGTATACTGTTCCGGGCTGTTTCTAGCAAAGTAAAGCATACAGTCCAGAGCCAAGATACCTGGTGGGACTTCATTGAAATCCTTTATAGGATCTATTTCACATTTGAAACCAAGTTTTTTAAAATCTTTTGAGTTGCTTCCCACGGGACGCCTCATAGTAGCTTCCAAAGTAGGGGTGTTGTCATTCTCAAATGCTCGCTTCCTGAGCTCCTTTATTTTCTCCTGAGACTCCACTTCTTGTGTGTCGGCTCTAGTCTTCATTTTATGTTCTTGTAAGCCGAGTATCAATGTCTGAAGGACATAAAGTTGATGAGCAAGTTCTGTGCTCAGGGTTTCCTTTGTGCCATTCTTTGTGAACTCTCCAGCACCAATCAAGTTTTCATAGATAACAGTTCTAACTGGAGCTGATAACAAGGTAGCTGCAATAGTTTTCCTTTTCAGTAAGTCTGCTTTAGTGAATATAGCGTTGATGAGAGCGATCACATTCTGCTGAGTGATAATGCTGTCTGAGTAAGAATTTTGCAGATGTGACATCAAGTTCGGTATAGTAATCTCTTTTTCTACGTGAGAATTCTTTGAACTGTTTAGGACTATGTTCTCCAGGATTGATAAGCTGCACTGGATCACTTTAGAATCTTGCACCACAGCCTGGTTGTTGACGAAACTCACCACTTTATTTATAAATTGATTTTCCAATATGTCCCACGAGATGACACTGTGATCCATGAGTTCCACAAAAGTAATAAGGGCAAATTTAAGTGATTTACCCTTAAACTTACCATTTTCAATATTGGTTAGGATAAGTGTCAAACCTTTTTTGTTGATAAATTCCAGAGCAAATGTTAAATCACTACTCAACTCTGATAATTTCGTGAGAGCGGCGATCTGGTCGTCTTCCAAGCCTGAATTTATCTTAGTTAGAATGTCCTGGACGGTTCGAGCGGGCGACAACTCTAGTCTCAACACCGAACCATTTTTTATTTCATTACGATTTTTCTCAGTAATGTAATTTTGATTATTGCTTTCTGAGAATTGTAGAGCGTAGTTCTCATGGTCCGGGAGCCCCCAAGGCTTACAAAGATACTGTATAATGGTGGACAGAGGCTGGCTTTGATCGAATTCTATTAACTGTGGAACTTTGTCGGGGGCATTGAGCATCTCCACGGCGATCTTGAGCTTCATTTTTCTTAGTTCGTCAGTTTCATCTCCTGGGTCTTTCTCTTTTGTTGCCGACGGCATTTTTATTGGTTTTGTAGACATTTATTGAACATTTGATAAATCAACACAGCATAACAAACCACACCTCGGAAATTGTTATTTTCTTTACAAATTGCAAAAATATGGACCAATGACCAAATTACAAAGATATGACAAACGCTGACATCTGGCAATTGACATTTATTTAAATGTCAAAATTGTCTTATTACGTTCCGTTTTACACAATGTGATTTAAGTAAAATTATACCATTAAAAGTACAGTCAAAGGAAGACAACAGTGTCATATTATAATGACTGACACTATGACACAATGTATTTAAAATTATAACAGTAATGATATATTATAAGATAAAAAGATTAAATAAAAACCAAATTTACAGTAGTTTTAAATATCCTAAGAACTAACTACTGTTTTATAAATTTAATATAATAGTGTCACAATATTATAGGTAATGTTCATTATTATTATTGATTAATTATTTGATGTAATATTATTATGAGAATGTTGAGAAATTCTCAAAATATAATAAAACTGAATTCTGCTTCTTTTTCTTTGATGAAATATCACGATTTTGAAGTTCTGCCTATTGTATTGATGAATTCTGATATTATTCTAGTAGAATAAGGGCACAATTGCAGTTTATGCATTTGGACAATTGTGCCCTTGTTCTGCCGAAGGTGCGATATAGTAATATATAAAAGCATCAATGTAGAAGTGACCTTAGAATAATTAAGGACAAAGTATCATACGACATTTAATATTCTAGTCAATTGACCTAATTTTGAAATACTAGACTCAGTACGTGTACTTATATATCACCTAATTAATTTGAGCACGTCTATGTGCCACATAGTATTTAATCTTCTTGCTAGAAATAAAGCTGCCAGTCGTTTTCTAAACATACCGTTGATTTTACTATGGCTACATACAAATATCTATTTTTATTTGCAAACATTTTCATGCTTTTGAAATTGATAAGTGCCTTTCGTTGCGATCGTAGGCCCTATGCCGCAACCGTGCAAGCAACAGCATCGGATGGTCGATTCAAATTAACGGTCTTGGATATCGATGATAATGCTTATATACCTGATCAACTCTATATCGGTGAGTTAATGTACCTACTTATTATTATTTTTTATTTAATTGAATATTTATTATTTACCTATGTATTGATTTTGTACATTCTATAGTTCAGATAACGCAAACAGACGACGAGTCCCGTTTCTCTAGCTTCATGATATCAGCTGAAGGTGAACTGAAACCAGATCCAAGGAATCCTAGAAGGATGATATCCCAGTATCCTGGAGAGCTCAGACCGATAAATCCGACATTTGTCAAGTTTAGTGAACGTTGTCCGTACTCTGTCGAACAGGCAGCTATTTCTTTGAAGTCAATGGTTGAGGTAGTCATGAGTTTGCATAATAAATACTATATTATGAGTATAATATTATGTTACGGCTAAAGTCCGAATTGCGGTTACAAACTGCTAAAAACCAACAGTGACCGGCTACTCCGAAGATTAGCCGGCTTTATTAACCGATTAACTTAGGTGTTCCTGCACTTTGGGTTTTAGCCGCAATGCATAATATATACTTACGAACATGTAATTAATATAATTTAATCAATAATGCAATATTTGTAGGTATATTGGCAGGCGCCAGCGTCAGGTAGCGGTTGCGTCACGCTACGCGCTATGGTACAAGAAAACGATGAACTTTGGTTTGAAGATGGAGCACCGCTAACACAAAAGATTTGTGAGGATATGAGACAACCAGACGATGTTATACCGCAGGTTAACTCTGAATGTAACATACCTGACGAAGCGAAATATGAGGTAACTACGAAATAATTACTTATTTATATGTGTAGATGTAATACAAATTAGTTATAAACGTATATTCGTCTATTTTAAACCCCGCAGGTATCATTTACTGGAATTTGGTCAAGAAACACTCATGATCGTTTCTACCCTGAAAATGATTGGTTGCCTCGATACAGCGATTTAGTGGGAGCATCCCATTCAGCTGATTACATTTTATGGACACCTGGGTCTTTGGCCTCAGACGGTTTAAAGGAACTGGCTGAATACGCAAACACGAGTAAATTTGAAGCTGAAATTAGAGAAAAGGTAAGAAACTCTTAGTTTCCATAAAACACTAGCATATATTTATTATTAATTCCATTTATATCTCTTCAGATCGGAGATGGTGTGCGCACCATGATAAAAGGTAAAGGCCATGGCTACCCCAAGATGAGCGATCCAACATATTCGTTTTTTCGCACTGATAAAGAGAATCATCTCTTCACTGTAGCCATTGGCATATATCCCTCTCCTGACTGGTTTCTTGGTGTGACTAGGTTTGAATTGTGCCAAAATGACGCGTGGTTAGCAGAACGAGAATTGAATTTGTTTCCATGGGACGCTGGAACTGACAGTGGAATTTCTTATGAGGTAAATTTCAATTCAAAATACAGTGTAATAAAAATATACATAAGGAATCAGTTAAGGATAAAAAAGTTTTGTTATTTTTCAGTCAGCAAACATATTAACTGTTCCACAAGATTCAGTAAGGCGAGTTGAAATGAGTTCTTTCGATCAAAATTCTCCATTTTTCGAAATGAAATTGAAAGATATGCATCCTTTTGGAAAACTTCACATAAAACTAGTCAGAACTTATCATAGAGAACATGAGGAAACGACAGGTAAGAACACAGTTTATATAAACTTTTTTTAAATAAATAGTGTTTAAAGCTGATTTCTTTAAATAGTGTTTAAAGCTGTGTTATTGAAATAGTGTTTAACGCTGAATTATAAATTTGGATAGATGAACCTACAGAAGAAGAAGGTGGTGAGTCAGACTCCGATGGGGCCACTAAAGAAGAGGATAAGGAACCAGAAGCGAAGCAACCGGAGCCTGAGCAGCCCTCCAGGTACCATAACACTGACATTGCTACAGGCAGCTTCAGTGGGTGAGGCTTACTTGATATTCTTCATCATTGCATCTACAACTAAGTCTCATTCATACTAATAAATTTTAAACCTGCAGCAAAATAGATTTTCATCTCGACATTTTTTGCAGAACTGATTGTTGTATGTATAATTTTCTGAGAACAATAGTTAACCACATAAATCTTTGGGATATTTTTGTGTTCCGTTATCAATTAAAATCTTTGAAGGTCTTCATAATATAATTATTTTGTGTAGCTACCATTCATATAAATTCGTATTAAAGATTTAACAATTGTATTGTTACATTTTAATATCTTATGTATGACATTTTGAATTTTGACTATAATGTTTATTATATCTTGTGACTTGAGCCCGCATTAAGAAATTATTTCTTAGCTGATTTAGGTATCATAATAATATTTTCTAGGGTGGCTCCGAGATTATATTAGGTTTTTTAATAATTTTATGATTGAGTCAGATCTACAGAAAAACCTCAAGAGGTTGACGTAGAAGTTGATGAGGACACGTCAGAAGAATGTCCGATGACCCCTTGGGGTGAATGGAGCCAGTGCGAGGGAGAGTGTGAGGATGGGAAGATCATCGGATACAAGTGGCGGGAGAGGTACCACCTCGTTGATGGGATAGCTGTGGAGAAATATGATCCTAATGTATGTTATAACGTGAATTTAATACTTTTACTTTTATAAGTTAAATCTTTTGTATAAATATTTTAGTAGTCAAACGTTGCTATTTTTTTCAAAAACTACATTAAGAACTCCTTCAAATCAAAAGCGAATAGGTGAATAGTTGTTACTGTATAGGGTGTTTCCAACACAGACCATTTCTTACCAATAACAGGCGAGGTAACGAAAATACGCCGTAAGTTACGCTAAGTATGTAAGTCCGAAATGAAAAATAAAGACGCTGTAATTATTTTGTATACATAGAGTATATTGAAGAAAAAACATATTATTGCAGGCAAGACATGGATATAGGAAGGAAGTATCTAAAAAGTGTAAAAACCGTTTCGACGACTTTGAACGGAGCGATTGCGAAGAAGAATGCTCAGAACCTGAAGAAAACGGTAGGTAACTCTTGCTTTTTCGTATTAAGCATGGAAAATAATTAATCTATAAATAAATGACATGTTATTTATACTCAATTTTATTCATTTCAGCTGAAAGAAGAATCATGTCCTTTACTGATTATTCCAAGAAGAGGGACTTAAACACAATTTTGAATTAATGAAATTAAGTGCATGAATTTAATTATTTAGGTCCTAGCTTTAGTGCTATATAAATATTTTATTAACATGTACGACACATTATGTATATGTAAAATAGTGTATTACAATGTATTAAGAAAATAAAATATTTACTTAAGACTTACTTATCTATAATAATAGCTAACTTTATATTGATTATTAATATAATTATTATTTCTTCTCTAATTTAATTATTTACATTCTTTTTAATACTTTTTGATACTTTATAGAAAGGTAATTTGGTCGGCGCGACGACCTAATTAAATGTGACTGTAATGAAAGCAGTGATGATGCTTAATTTGTGATATCATAATATGGATGTTACAATTGTAAGTGCGCTGTAGGTAATTCAACACTAATTGTTAACGAGGGCTTAGTCGCTGACCAGCAATTGACCATTTGATACATTACTAAATACATACATAATATTAACAAGTGTGTTTATTACCATTTTTAACGTATATTGTAACTAAGAATTTATTTTTGTCAAACACATCAATGTAAATCGCATCTTAAGTCATCCGAGGACTTGTTCTAAAATGATTTTATTTATAAAGACTTTTGGTAAGTGTATATTTTTTCATTATTGTATTATATGTTATTAAAATAAATCTTACTAACAATCCGATTATTAATCATTTGTTGTAATTGTTTAATTTGTTTTAACTTTCATATTGTTTTTTTAGGATTTGGGATAATTTTGATTCCAAGCGTATTTTGCATAGCCATAAACAGTAACTATGAGCCAGTCAACTGTGATCGTAGACCACTCGGAACTAAGACAGATCCTTTGTATCCAAACAATCAATTTTACTTAGAAATTGATAACATCAAGGAATCTCAGTATGTACCAGGACGTCAATATACAGGTAGGAACTATTTCCTAGTTATTGGCATCAATGCCGTTAAAAATTGAATAAAAATTATAAACATAACTAGCAAACCCGGCGAACTCCGTTTCGCCACCTGATGGCTTCGTTTTATGTAACATTTCGTTTGGTGATTAAAAAATGAAGAAATGTCTGTTGAAATTTTTCCTGAATTTTCTTTGCTATAAACCTCACGGAGCCCGAGACCTTTCCAATGAATGCAAAATCGTGGAAATCGGTTCGTGCGTTCTGGAGTTATAGCGTCAGGAAGGAAAACCCGACTTATTTTTATATAGTAGATTAAAAGTTTTCAGATTTTTTCCCGTATTTAAAATATATGTTAAGGTATGCCAAATTTCATAAACATAGGGTAACGGCAAGTTCTCTATGAATATTGATTTATTCAGAGAGTCAAAACATTTTTTGAAGGATAAACGGGTGTATTTTTTCGACTTAAAGTTAAAGTTCTTGTATTAGGATATTTTAAAAAAAGTCTAAGGTCTAAAGTCTAAGGTTTAACGGAAATTGGGCCGCGAGGTCCCAGTTTGAAGCGGAACCCAAAGAACTTGAACTGTTGGGAACTTTGGGTTTGGGTTTGGGCGTTTGGTTCTGCGGATCATTATGTGATTTTTTGTGTAATCACATTTTAACGTTAAATCCTTTCTTTTTTAATATTAGGTATTAAAAATAGAATAATAATAATATAAAAGACCGTGTAACGACGAAATTCGACAAAAATACAAATTCGCCTTATTATAATTTAAGTTTTAGCAATATAAAATGATATCGTGTAATAATGCTAACTTTAAATTACGTGGTTCCTGTTACCACCTTTCAGCTCCATTATCAGACCCTGGTTACTATATCGTATCAAAGTACTCCTCGAGACGAATCAAAGGAGCCCAAACTCGATGGGTTTTGTCTTTTAATCATGGAGTTCCTATGGCCACCTTCCAGCTCCATCATCAGACCCTGGTTACTATATAGTATCAAAGTACTCCTCAAGACGAATCAAATGAACCCAAATTCGAAGGGGTTTTGACTTTTAATCACGGAGTTCCTATGGCTGCCTTCCAGCTCCATCATCAGACCCTGGTTTCTATATAGTATCAAAGTACTCGTCAAGACGAATCAAATGAGCCCAAACTCGATGGATTTTGTCTTTTAATTACGCGTTTTCTGTTACCACCTTCCAGCTCCATTATCAGACCCTGGTTACTATATCTTATCAAAGTACTCATCAAGACAAATCAAATGAGCCCAAACTCGATGGGGTTTTGTCTTTTTATCATGGAGTTCCTATGGCCACCTTCCAGCTCCATCATCAGACCCTGGTTACTATGTCGTATCAAAGTACTCGTCAAGACGAATCGAATAAGCTCAAACTCGATGGGTTTTGTCTTTTAATTACGCGTTTCCTGTTACCACCTTCCAGCTCCATCATCAGACCCTGGTTACTATATCTTATCAAAGTACTCATCAAGACGAATCAAATGAGCAAAAACTCGATGGGGTTTTGTTTTTTTATCATGGAGTTCCTATAGCCACCTTTCAGCTCCATCATCAGACCTGGTTACTATATCGTATCAAAGTACACGTCAAGACGAATCGAATGAGCCCAAACTCGATGGGGTTTTGTCTTTTAATCACGGAATTCCTATGGCCACCTTCCAGCTCCATCATCAGATCCTGATTACTATATAGTATCGAAGTACTCGTAAAGACGAATCAAATGGACCCAAACTCCATGAGGTTTTGTCTTTTGTTTACGCGGTTCCTATGACCACCTTTCAGCTCCATCATCAGACTTCAGATCACTTCCATGTCATAAAATTATTGCATTGTCATCCGATTGCCGGTATGCGAAATTTCAGCTCAATCGGAAACCGTAACTGCTAGGTAGAGTCTAGTATTCTTTTATCTGTGGTAGAGTGCTTTTCACGAAAGGAGTTCTTTTTGCGGGGCGCCACTATCGCAAATTTTAAAAGTTAGCATATTAAATAACTTTTTAACACCTCATAATTTCTCATGTGTAATTTCTTTATGAGACATTTTAGTTATTGACTTTATTTTTGGTTTAAGTATGGACCAACTAAGGGCACAGTATAAGTTGCATCAAAATCGGTTCAGTGGTTTTTATGTTATGAATAATTAAAATGTATCGAAATTAGGAACATTTCATAGGAAGCGTAAGGTCCAGCCAATGGTGTGACGTCACGCGCTCTGATTAGCGTTCATTTATTTTATTTATTTTCATCCCTATTTAACCTCAAATTCACGATCCACATAATTTACACAGTTCAACTTACCACCTTAAAGACAAATGCCTGCTGTTGAAATTTAATAAAAATTTGCCCAAGAACACGCTTTTTTTTACAAGCTTTATATTACAAGCTTTATATTACTTTCACCTGTCTGTTGTCTGTCTGTCTGTCTGTCTGTCTGTCTGTAATCAAATCTTGCAAGTTTGATTTGACCCACTTCCCGGTTTCCAATTAAGCTGAAAATTTGCATGCGTGTGTAAATCGGATGACAATGCAATATTATTTTGACATGGAGCTGATCTGATGATGGAGCTGGAAGGTGGCTATAGGTACTCTGTCATTAAACAACGCAACCCCATCGAGTTTGGGCTCATTTGATTCGTCTTGACGAGTACTATATGATGCAAGATGGTAATGATAATTAAAGCTTGTTTTTAAAAAAGTATTTTTAAAATTTCACTTGTTTTGTATTCATCCAAGGAGAGCCATTGGCTGCTACGTTGCCAGTATTAATTCGAAATAAGGTTGCAATAAAACTTATCAATATCCTCCGCGCCGACACGGCCATTACCACCTTAAAGACAAATGCCTGCTGTTGACATTTGCCCAATACGCGCGTGGTTTCCAATTGAATATTATTATATTATTTTTACTTTTTTTATTTCTTTTGAAATTTTTCCTGAATTTTCTTTGCTATAAACCTCGCGGAGCCCGAGACCTTTCCAACGAATGCAAAACCGTGGAAATCGGTTCGTGCGTTCTGGAGTTATAGCGTCAGGGAGGAAAACCCGACTTATTTTTATATAGTAGATTATATTTTTTGTGTTGTTTTGTTTTCTAGTTCGCTTACAAGCGAGAGGTGATAAAACGTTCATAGCATTTTCAATCTCGCTCAAAGAAGATACTGAAATAAACAAGTCAAATCCTAGAAAACCCAGGATTTTGGATCCAGGGCGACTGGAGCCCATTTCTTCTAACGCAGTTCTTAGTTCCACATGTAAAAATACAATCATTCAATCAGATATATTGCCTAAAACTACGGTAGAGGTAAGTATGTCAATGAAAAATTTACCTACGCACATTCTTTGATTGCTATTTGTGATGTGTATTTTCAAAGCAAATTTCTTTTTACAGGCTAGATGGACGGCCCCGGGTAAAGGTAACAAATGTGTCTCAATATTTACCGTGGTCTTGGAGAAACCAGATATCTGGTACAACTTCGAAGGTCCTCTTTCTACGAGAGTATGTGAAGATCCAAGGAAAGATGACGATATGCCGCCGATGGAACGTGATCGGTGCGATGTTTGTGAGGATGCCAGATATGAGGTACCAAAAGATTAGGCAAACATTGATGAAAAGCTTAGATTAAAATACTAAGGGAAGATACATATACAGTAAGTAGTAGGTACGCGCTATAGTTGTTATTGCCAAACTGAGGCCTGCTGGAGCGGAAAATGTCGGTGGCCGCGCTGATAGTGACTGAAGTAAAATTGTGTGCATGAACCTAATTGAAGCGGTCCATTTACGAGACCTGTCCTAGACCTGTCCTATGTTTCCTTTTTATTTTAATCCAAGATGAAAACCTGTCCTGACCTGTCCTAGACCTGTCCTATCTTTCCTTTTTATTTCAATCCAAGATGAAAAGGTTCAGGTTGATTGCTGATTTAATTACGAATGTTCTCTTCAGCTAAAATTCGTCGGTCTCTGGTCAAACAATACACATATCAACACGTTCCCGAACTCGACCCAGCTGGCTCGATTCAGCGATGTAGTGGGTGCGTCCCACTTACCCAATACCACCCTGTATAAACAATCAGCGGAAGCTTCCTTGGGGCTGCAGATGTTGGCGGAGCAGGGGAACACTACGCAGTTTGAAATCGAGGCCCAGAGAAAGGTGAGAGTTGCTTTGAGCCAAAATGAAACATTTTGGTATAATTTGTTTGATCATAGAACAAGTGAAATTTTTTTTTTTTTAAACAAATTATTATTATTACCATCTAGTATCAAATTACTCATCAAGACGAATCCAATGAGCCCAAACTCGATGGGGCTGCGTCGTTTAGTTATAGAGTTCTTATGGCCACTATCCAGCTCCATCATCAGATCAGCTCCATGTTATAATAATATTGCATTGTCATTCGATTTATACATGCATGCAAATTTTCAACTCAACCAGAAACCGGGAATTGGATCAAATTTAACTTGCAAGATTTTATTACAGACTGACAGACAGACAACGGACAGGTGAAAGTAAAGCTTGTAAGTAAATCTTCTTTTTAAATTTAAGTTTAGCTATTTTAACCCTGAAAATATTAAAAGTTACGAAAAAACAGTGAATATTAGGGTCGAACAAAAAGATAAAAACTGCAATTTATAACTCACAAATTATTTTTGGTTTATTTCTTCTTTTAGAATTCAAATTCTTAAATGTTATGTGTTTGCATGCCCTAGCTTCCTCACGAAGTTCGGACGGTGATCAAAGCGACCAGTCCCCCGAAACCTTACGAGTCAACAGTGACGTCATTCCGTGCCACTCGCGAGCATCATCGCTTGTCCATCGCAGCTGGTATCCTCCCATCGCCCGACTGGTTTGTCGGCGTGTCTAACTTAGAACTATGCGGTGCTGATTATAGTTGGGCTAAGAGCATTAGATTGAATCTCTATCCAATGGATGCTGGAACGGATAAGGGTTTAGATTTTGAGGTAATTGTTTTTTAACTTTAAAACTTAGTTCTCGCTATAAATGAAAGCAATTAAAACAGTGCCACCACGGCTGGTCGCTGGTTCAGAAAGAGATGAAGACACGATCTGATATTTTTACAAGAGCCGTTGGGTTATGTTGAAAAAAAATAAATGCAGTTAAAAATACATGAGCGAGGTGTTAGCGCAGCAGTGGGATCGTATAAACAAATTTATAAAAATTGCCACCATCTTAGATTTGAATGGAAAACTACTATTTATTTTCAATAATTCAATATACATCTAGTATATTGAATACCATAAATACTAAAAAAAAACTTCAATATTAACGTTGTGTTTAATTATAAGTATAAAAGTACTATCATTTATGAGGTAGAATACAATGTTTATTTATTGCGCTATCGTACACAAATATGACAATTTATATGTTGTTATTTATAATATTATATCGTTATTTATATATTACATTAAATTTTATCTCTCAGAAAAATCAACTTCCATCCATAATTTCGACGACTTTTACACCATCAACAGAGCAGCACACTCAGGCACGGTAGAAAGAGTGGGAGATACTAGTTCCTCTCCCTTCCCCTCGATCTTACGCTTTTTCGATCAGCATCACGTGACCCTGACGCGAGTTTTAAAGTTTTTACCCATACAAAAAAAAGTGCTCAGCGCCGCTAAAGAAGTTTTCACTTCAAAAAAAATGTTACAATTTTATTGGCGGTCCTACCGCTAATAGCGATCTGTTCTTGATTAATCCTTCTACTATTCACTTTTGTTTTTAGTCTCCAAACGAAGAAACATCACCACCTCTGACCATTTCTCGCGCTGACATCAGAAACATACCTCAGTCGGAGATACCCCCTTTCGCCAGACTACTGCTCACACTCGTGAGGACATACACCGTGCCTGCATGTGCTACTGAAAGCACTGCTACGGAGGAAACAGGTTTTATATTACACTGTGAATTTAGCTTAGTTCTAATTAAAAATAGAACAAAATGGTTTTAAATATTGTTAATTTCTTGCCTTTACTTTACTATGTAAAATTTAACACCAAACGTGATTAACGCACGACGCACACTGAAAATATTATGTAAATTGGGTAGACATCCCCTTGAAAAGGTTTTAATAAAAGTGAGGATCCAAGCATTAACTAGTAATAAAATATTCACGAAGTTCGATAATTCAATGTAGGTGCCTAGGTGTTGTTCGTCAAAGTAAAAATTTAGATGACTTTTGTAGATTCATCATGAATTATTTTGTTTATTGTTCTATGAATAGGAATAAATTATTATTATCAAATATTAAATTATGTATTATTAGGCGAGACGAGAAGCCTGATTCCAGAGACGGCAGATAACGGCGACCGCGGAGCTGAACAAGACAAAGGAGGAAACGAAGAAACCAAAGAACCTGAACAGAACAATAATGTTGATGTCACCACTCCTAGGTAATAATAATTATTAAACTAACCAACTCGCGTACCTTCATTTGCGTCTTTAAGAATACAATTGCTAATTGCATAAAAATCCTTCGATCCGTTTCGAGCTTATTATGATAAATTGCGCTCGCTTAATATGTACCATGGTCCAGGGTCCAGGGTGCGTATAATTTCAAACAATATAAAACATTCGTCCCATATGCCGATCGATTTTTCGTGCGACTCGGCTCTGTGTGATGCCGGCTTTAATATATTGAATTACTTAACATTTTCTTATTATACCTGAAAATGTTAAGTAATTCAATATATTAAAGCCGGCATCACACAGAACCGAGTCGCACGAAAAATCGATCGGCATATGGGACGAATTTTAATTAACAACATCATTCAATCATCATGTCGTGACGAATCATTTTGTCCACAGTGAAGACCTGTCAACAGTCGATGAGGATTCACTGCACAACTGCCCCATGACACAATGGGCGGAGTGGCAGGAGTGCCAGAGTCCATGCCTCGACGGTGACGTTAGCGGACTGCAGACAAGGTTTCGGCAACATATTGTACGTATTCACTTCAATACATTAATTTATTTTCTATAATAATTTATTATACTACTTACCTATTATGGAACACAATAAAAACTATGCCTTTTTTAAATCATTTTGTTTTAAAAAGGATAAAGATCAACTCGTTTTAATGTTTAGATGCAATATAAATATTGTAGTTTTAAAAATGAAATAAATTATCCATAATATATTGCACGCGTATCTCATAATATTGTACTTTTAAGGGTAACGTCGTCGACCAGTACTGCCTGGACAACTATTTGGAATTAGAAACACAAAACTGCGAGGTCGAAACATGTGAAAACGAAGAAGCAAATGATGAGGAATACGAAAATAATTAATAGATATGTTGATTATTATCTCATATTATTTTTACTATTTAATAATCCTAATCACAAGAATAGTTATTATTATGTGTAAGTTGGAACGTACTTGGAAAGTAGCATTTTATCTTGTATGAAATGTAATACAAATATAATTAGTAAAAACTGTATCTGCTTATTTTTCGTCTGACTGTACCGGCAGCTTGATTCACGAAACATTGGCAAATAATAAATTCCTACTACATTAATATTTTATGCTTTCATGCTTTTGCGTGAAATGGATCGTAATGTGTGTTCAAAAGTTAAGTTTTTTAATTTTTAACACAATGTGTAGTAATCGTAGTAATATACTACTGTATTAAAAAAATATAATTTATTATATCTGATTTGAATAAGTATGTACCTATATTCTTATTGAATTAGCCTATACACAACTGCAGTAAGTTTTAATAATAAACTGTTATGACACTTTTCAGTATTGTTTTGTGCTTTTAAACCTATACACACTATACACTTACTTCACAAAATACTTTTGAACGCAGTTTCTTACGTCATTGGGGCCGACATTTCATTCACGCAGGATAGAAAATTCCTGCACAAATTCCTAATTGCCACCTAAAATAGGAGAAAACTCAATGAACCTATTATGTTAACAAAAACTCCCAAGTCTGCTTTCAAGAGAACTTTAAACACTTCTCTGAAAGCTGTATTCTTGTTCGAGGCCGCCGCCTTCGCAGTTTCTTTCGGTGTGTGGTACAGACTCAATACAAATCGAGGTGAGAATGATTCCTTTTTATTTGGATTAGTCATAAAACACTTCATTCCTTTAAAGCAGCTGTATCAAACTATAAAATAGTAGTGCACAGTTGATTTAAATGACATTTGGTGCTTTGTAATGCCCAGCTGGTGTAGCACTTATTCTTGTCATCGCGAGAAGAAAGTAGGAAATTATTGATGTCACAACCTTTGTTTCTATGTGATCATAACAAATATTGGCTCATAAAATGCAGTAATTTGGATTTTTGTTGCAGAATTTCGTTTGTACATGTTCAAAAACCACAACTGGGTGTTGGAAAGTTATTACGCGCTCGGTGAAAAGATCGCCGACCAGAAGACGCGAGAGTTCGACCTTAAAGTTTGGAATAGTGAGGGCAAGATCTAAGGCCCGTTCACATTTGGTGAGATGAGTGTAGCTATTAGATCAGCATTCTGGGTGCTCACATTTGGAACTGTGGGCTATGCACTGTTCAAGTTGGTCAAACCTGATGATGAATTACTCAAGAAGGTCATTATTATGATTTTTGCCGTTAGTTTAGTGGTATTGGGTTGAGTAAAGAGACTAATGTGCATGTTTGTGTTGTTTTTGTGTTTAACATTACAAGTAACTTGAAAAAATACTGTGTTTTC
Organism: Hemithea aestivaria; assembly: GCA_947507615.1. Taxonomy (NCBI): domain Eukaryota; kingdom Metazoa; phylum Arthropoda; class Insecta; order Lepidoptera; family Geometridae; genus Hemithea; species Hemithea aestivaria. Next base: position 15,787,492 of record OX382330.1, read on the forward strand.
AACTAAAATATCAAAAATGTTAACATCTGGATGTAACAAGTGGTTTTTTTAAAGCAAAGTTACTTGATAAAACTTGCACATTGTGTTTATGGTGTATAATTCAAAATAAAATGATATTATAATCAATGGTTTTGTTTATGTTATGCTTCTAAATTGTCTACAGTTGATGTATTAGGTTCACTTACAACATTACTGTTCACTGTTCATCAAGTTTGATCCATTTGACATCATGCAACATCATTACTTTACAACCTATTCAGAATCTGCAGGTCAAAATTTACACATTGCTGCAAAATAATGGTAAGAAAAATCACTAAATAAATCCTTATTTTTTCCAGTATGACCAAGGTTCCAAGCACACGGACACTAGGAAACAAGTACACAAAACATTAGAAATATTAAAAGAGAGTGCAAACCAAAATTCTGAACTGAATAAGAAAATAGAAGACTTGATAAAAAAAGGAAAATGAGTGACAAAAATACTGTTATAGAGAGGCTCAGCAGAAGACAAGCTCAACGTTTAGACAAGTTACAGAAGGCTCACAAGGCAAGAGAGGAAGAGGATGCATGCGATGAAAATGAAGACTACTTCTCCGGAGCTTTTAAAATCAAATCTGAGCACATAGAAGACCTGCTATCTCAGATACCTACTCTAGAAACAAACATGCTACCCTCACATTTTGACAACATCAAAAAAGAAGTCGCTGAACTACAGAAATATGTGGTCACATCATCATTCTTCCTAAAAGAGTTTAAAATGCGCAAATATTTAGGCATCGTCCAGAATGTGCAGACAAAATGTTATGAATTAGAAGATCAGTATGTACCAAGGAAAAAGTTTGGCTTCTCAAGAAAGAAGCTGCCAAAATCTGATAACCAGAAACAGAACTCCTTAGATGAAAATGACGGCGCCGCTAAAAAGGACAGCAATAAATGGGATGAAAAACTATTCGGTTTTGATTCACAAGAAAATAAAATTCTTTTGTTGGAAAATGATGAGTTGTTTCAGAGAGATGTCGCATTACGCAATCTGAAGAACTGTACAATTGGGTTGAAAGGTGTGATGGGAACTCTGCACATGAACAATTTAGAGAACTGTGTGGTTTTATCAGGACCGGTGACATCTTCGGTATTCATGGAAAAATGCAATAACTGTAAGATAGTGACAGCTTGCCAACAGCTGAGGATGCATACATCCACAAAGACTGACATTTACTTGCATGTCACTAGCAAAGGGATTGTTGAAGATTGTACAGAAATTCGCACAGCACCTTATAACCTGCACTATGATGACTTAGAGAAACATTTCAATGCTTCATCTTTGAACAGAAGTATTAACAACTGGGATTGTTTAGATGACTTCAACTGGCTGGCGCCGGATATCCCTTCACCCAACTGGTCTATACTTGATCCAGCTTCGAGGGTGGGCAATTGGGACACTTGGTGGTCTAAGACACCCTAGTATTTGTTGATAATGCCTAAATTCCTGTAATTAATGCAATACTAGATAGATCAACAAATGTAACTGAATAAAGGACTCATAAAATTCTAAGTTCCCAGTAATCTGAGATTGATCAAGCGAACTAATCAACTAAAATCATAATATGTAGTTTTAATTAATTTATTGCAATGAAACATCAAAACAATGTGAGCCATAACATGTAACTGCTTAGATAACAAAATAGCATTTATTCATTTATAAAATAAAGAATTTTAATAGAAATCTAGCTTTTATTTACCCAGAATTTCATTTGTATTTTGTCCAGTAGGTAATAAAATCATGAACTTTAAAACTCGTAAATTAATTTGTTTGTCCTATATTATCAATGTAAAAGTATGGATGTTACCCATAGTCTTTTGTTACCTCTTGACGCCTAAACGGACTAACAGATATTTGGTATATAGCCAACCAGTGGCGGCGCTAGACCACGCGTGGGCGTCGGCGAAATTAGGTTCGCGAGGCCCCCCTTTTTCGGCTAGCATTTTTTCAAACTGAGAAGGGAGACATTTAAGCGTAGTCATACAATTTTGAATACTTCACACTTTTTTACACTAAACGACGCGTTAGATTCATCTTTGTAAATTAACGGCATAAACTCACTTGTATTTACTTCATCTTCGTGCCTTACGCCTCACTTCGAGCGATGATATATTTTTTAAATTCTGTCTAAGTGAGTATGAAAGGTATGCGTTTATCTCACAGGAGTCTGTCGAGAAAATTTTGAATTTTTCAGTACGAATATTGTACGTTTAGCTTGCTCCGAGTGGCTAGGAATCTAAATATTATATTCTTATGTATAAAAGCGCGAGCAGCTCGCTGCGAGGGCCGAGAATATTTTGGATTTTTCAGTACGAATAATGTACGTTTAGCTTGCTCCGAGTGGCTAGGAATCTAAATATTATATTCTTATGTATAAAAGCGCGAGCAGCTCGCTGCGGGCGCCGAGAAAATTTTGGATTTTTCAGTACGAATAATGTACGCTTAGCTTTCTCCGAGTGGCTAGGAATCTCAATATATTCTTATGTATAAAAGCGCGAGCAGCTCGTTGCGAGGGCCGAGAATATTTTGAATTTTTCTGCACGAATTTTGTGCATTTGCTGGCTTCGAGTGGCAAGGAAATTGAATTAAAATTAAATATTCTATCTAGTAAGAGCGCAAACAGAGAAAATTATGTATTTTTGAATGCGAAAGTTGTACGTTTAACTCGTTCTAAGAGTCTCGAGATTACAATAATTTTGCTAATTAGAGAGCGTGCAGTTTTCTGCGAGCGCCGAGAATATTTTAAAAAGAGTTTGCTAGCCGCTGATTTTGACAAGAAAAAATTAAGCCACATTAAATAACTTAATTTTCATGGCCCCCATGCCCGCGGGGCCCTGGTTCTGCGCCTGATATTAACATGGAGTTAGTAGTAGGTACCTTTATATAGTTCGAAAGGCTGTATGTCGCTGTTTTCGCCTTCCTGAAATATTGTAAGTCCTACCTAAATCATTATAATACTTGTTAAGTCTTCGTTTGATGCATTTTGATGAATGCCCTTAAGTACTTCACAATCACTTAACTCGCGAATATGTTTAATTAAAATGAATAAATAATTAAAAAATTTGCGAGGCCCCCTCAAGCGCGAGGCCGTCGGCGGTCGCCGACGTCGCTGACGCCTAGCGCCGCTACTGTAGCCAACATAGGCCTGTGGAATGTAAAACGCAGGCCTAATTTGGCTATATACCCAAGGAATTTCAGCCAGTAAAAACGTTGGGCTTAGAGGTTTATATAGAAAACTAATGTAATTGTATGATGGTTATATTAATACACGAGTCACGGCCCACTGCTAAAGTCCGAAGGGCTGGTACAACTAGGTTTAGCTGTAACGTATACATATGATAATATATATAAATAAAGAAAACTCTTTAACAACAAATTATATATATTTATTTCTTAATTAGAAATATATAAAACTTCCAATTTACATAGTAATCACAGTAATTTTACATCAAAATACATAAAATCTGTACAAGAATATGGATCAAACACTTGATTAGGAATGGTAGAGTGGTGTAAAAACTTACATTGAAGTAATTCTGGTGTTTAAATATTTTCAATTTTCACACTTTATTTTACATAAAATAAGAGACTTTTCTCAAGGTTAGAATAATTATAATTAATGTTTGCACAGACAATGGACAAAATTAAAGAATAAAAATAATATAATGCAACATGTCCATCACCTGAACAAGGCTTTTTATAATTTCTATCATATTTAATTAATAAATTGTGGCAAAATTAAGATGTACATATTAATATTTAATAGATAATACATAGTAATAATAATATTTTAAATATTCATCAATAACTATTTTTACACACATTTAGATATGTATTAAATGCCATAGAGCGCATTCACACTTACGCTGCGGCACCGTACAAAATATTTTTTTTTACATTGGTACAATATAATCATATATTAGGTATGTAGATTGTTTTTTGATTGACTTACGCTGTTAGACCTTTGTAATTTTACCAGAATTTATATGGCACTGAGAATTTGTCGAATTTAATGGTCTGAATATACATAGTATATATATAATAGACATAGGCTGATGATGGTAAGATATAAGTCGCACAAATATTTTTGTATTATTTGAAATTTACCTATTGGCTGGGTAGTAGCAGTAAGGAAGTTGGTATAATCCATAGAAATCTGGATCTATTCAATACTCTCAGACTGCTCAGCCAAACGGATAAATACAGTAAACTAAACCCGCATCCTGGCGTACGTGTGAACGCGTTTTTATAATTTCATAAGTTAAATGCACAGTAATAATATAATCTCACACAGACATGACAAATAAACTGAATTATACTGACGTATTTATGATTATACCTGTAGATACAATATATCTACATTCTTTATAAGCTGAATGTATACAATGCTGAGCCCATGTACCTACACTTTAATATTTTTCCATACACTAAGGCCATAATGCCTATATGATATTACATTGAAAACTGAAAACACTATAACACGTCAAAATAAAATGTTCTTAGATACGTTTATTAAGTCTCGTATAATATAATACACGGTTAGGTTATGCGTCAAAGTGGAAAAGTGCCTTTATCTTTACCATTTTACTTCTATATAACATTTTTCGGCTTATAGTGATTACTATCAGTGTAATTTAGCTAATGGCTAATACGGTCCTAGATTGCATCTAGGACAAATAAAAAAGCAAGTTGTCCAATACATATTGCACAGTGTTATGACTTTGGTATATTTCAGTCTACCCCTATGATCACGCTTTAAAGGGACCCAAGGGCTCTAAAGGTGGAATATCGCTATATTTTTCCTCAAATTCCCTTCCAACCAGGTTGTCTGTAAGAGATTGCTTTATGCGATAAGACCGCCGATTGTTTACCTCCAGTTTTATGTTTGTCATATTATGTTCATAACTATTTCTTGTGTTTTGGTATACAATAAAGTGTCAATTCTATTCAAAAAGAGACGATCAAGGGGCGATTGGACAAATACCATAGCTTCCCATAACCTCAGGCTAAGCATTGTGTAAACTCAGCTTTAAATATAATCTTACGAGATTCATTACATAATTTCCATGGTAATTTCTGTTATATATACGTAATTTTAAATAAGTAATTATTACAATAATTATTATGGTCATTTTACGCACATTATATACAAAGGATAAAGTATAATTATGTTATAATACCTACCTATAATTTAATTAATAATACCTATGACCTATAGAGGAATGTAGAGCCCACATTGAAAGACGCACTGCATGGTTTTACATATAAAAATACTTTACATGTGTTGAAATAAATAAATATTTCAGGACATTTCACACAGCGTCACCTAACCCCAAGCTAAGCAACTTGATGCTTGTGTTATGGTGGTTAGGATAACGGATATAATACTTATATACTTTTCTTTTGTAAATACATACTTATAATAGATAAAGAAAGCCACCAAGACCAGAAACAAATATCTGTGGATCACACAAACATAGGCCACGTTTGGCACAATAGGCCAAACATGGCCGCAGTTCAGCCGCACCACATAATTAAAAATAACAATTGGCGCAGCTTTGAATTTTGGGCTCTATACAGGGATTGGTTTATTTGTAAATGAGGCTATTTTGTAAGAAGAACATAGATTAATTAAATAAATTTAATAATATTAAAATTACAATAATTTAAACTAGGACCGCTCACTGCGGTTCCCGTATTGAATCATTCCCGAAATCCTTACCATATTGCGATCGGGAGTACAAAATAAAGGAAGACTTATACGATGTTCTGTCTCTATCCTTCTCACATAAAACTTATTGCTGTTTCACGCGCTTTCAGCTTTTCGTTTGAGTGTGAACGTGACAGCTATACTTTTATTATTGTTTAATAAATAGCGAAAGGGATAGCGACAGGTTATTGCGTAAAAGAAAAATGTTTCTCGAAACCGCACTATAGTGAAAATGGTAAATAGAACCTTCGAGAATGATCCTTTTTTAAGTACGAAAATACTTTGAGCTTTCCTACGTATAATTTTACTAATATATATATAAAAAGCTATACTAAATTAAAAATAAACAAGAAATATAAGCATTAAAAGAAAATAGTACAATTTATTACCTATTATACAATTTTTACGTACTAATGTGTCCATGCTGTGTCATTTCCAAAATATTAACTAGCTATGCACAGCGGTATTTCCTGTTAAAAAGTTGCCTATACATTTATGTTAGTCTAAACTGCTTTTATATTAAATTTCAGCTCAATCGGTTCAACCATTCAGGTGTAAAGAGATAACAATTCAAAAACACATCCAAACTTTCGCATTTAATTTCAATTAACATTTTCATTTGAAAATGATTAATGTCCACATTGGAAAGAGACAGGGAAAACTATTTTTACATTATTTATGTTAAACACAACATTATTAAAATAAAAAGAAATCGCTCAGTCAGTGAAGCTATGTATGAGGAACATTTGATATAGCGAAGAGGACCATTTTAATACTGGACAAAATCTATCATTATTTCAGTCTATAGTTTTCTCTGTCTGTGGAATAACATTTTATAAAAAAATAATTTTATCTTATTTTTTCATCCGACACTGGCCAAAAACACAAACAGTGTGTTGCCAATATTAAAAAAAAAAACAAATTAATTCGGATTTTTTATTGCAAAACTTATAATATTTATAATTCGTTTATTCCCACTAGTTCGACTCATCAGTTCGTTCGCCTAACTAGTGGGTCATTTTTATTCTCAGTAGTCGAAGTGAGACTTTTATTGAGCTCAATTAATAAAAAAAATCAATAAATATTTTTTTTTATTTAAAGTTCTAAAGGTTTTACGCTTGAGGCATTTATTATTTTCCTCCATATACTTACATAAAATATATAATAATAGAGCATGTTATATATATGTTACGGCTAAAGTCCGAAGTGCGGCTACACCTAGGTTTAGCCGGTTAAACCTAGGTGTAGCCGACCGCAGTCGGTTAAAGTTAGATGTAGAAGATTTAATTTCGGCCTCACGCGTTTCAAACGTGAGACAATATGTTGTCAACATGTTTAATTGTTTTTGCATGGTGATCTTCATAAAATAAGCATTAAGTATTCTTTAATGATTAATTGAGAACTCTGTAATAAGTACAAGTTGGATCTGGTGCTTCGCCGGCTGCTACCGCAGCACGCTCGCTTCGCTCGCTCGGCTCGCACGTTGTAATAACTGTTCAAACCTAACCTAACCAATTAATGTCGGTCTGCCCTGAATTCGTAATAAAAAACAAGTTCTTTTTTACAAACATTTTGTTCACACCTAACTTTAAGCGACTGCGGTCGGCTACACCTAGGTTTAACCGGCTAAACCTAGGTGTAGCCGCACTTCGGACATTAGCCGTAACATATAAAATGGAAATGAAACCGGTTATTGCAACGTAATTTATACTAATCTATGTTTTAACCACGGACTATTGTAATAAGTCAGATACCGCACACAATAAACAAAAAAACTTGAGAGGTGTCAAGGGACACCCGGATGGAACGAAGTTCCTATAGAAATGAAAATATCTAGCTTGCTTTCTATAAGAGAGGGAAAGAGAGAGAGGGAGACAGACAGAGAAACATGCGCACGCCGCACAGCTTACAATAGCTTACTATAGCAAAAAGTGTCGTGACAACTTTTCGTAAGTTTTTTTTCCGTCTAGCGCCCTTTTACAACGCGCGATAAGGAACTTCGTTCCAAAAACCTTTTTATTTATGAAATCAAATATTTTTTTAATCAATAAATAGGCGTTGATTTATCAAGCATTTGCATTTGTACAAAGTAATTGTATTACTTTCAATTCTATTACTATTAACACATTGACTGCTGAAAACACAACAGCTGTGTTTTTGAGATCGGAACGCGAGTGCTGAAAAACACAACGTTGTGTTTTGTCAAACGATTTTTCCATACAAAATTAATTTCAGACACCTGGGATAGTTCTATAAAACGGCGCCGCAGCAAATGTGTAAAATATTACTAGTCAAAACAATTTCTGAAGCGCCAACATTTCTTTTAGTACTAACTCGGTGTTTGTTTGGAGCGCGGTATCTGTCTCTATTAAAATAGTGCGTGGACAGCTTGAACACCGCGGTGACAAGATAATAATTTAGCTTTACTTCTAGATGAAAAACTTGTTTTCTCAGTTGGTTTAAAACAAGCATTCTGCAACATGCAGATTGCCGAGTTAATGTACAACGGTCATGTTAAGTTCACCTTACGATATTATACTAAATACTAACCTATATATGTATATAACACATCTATGCTGTTCATTTGTAGAGTGATCTGGAAAAAAATAAAAAATGTTACTTATCATATATGAGTAACTAACTTATGCTCACGGCTATGCCCGCGTGGACAAATCTTTTCTTAGCGAAATTCTACATCTTAAAACCTATCTGTGTTCCAAGTTTCAACACAATCCGTTCAGCGGTTTAGGCTGTGCGTTGATAGATCAGTCAATCAGTCACTCTTTCCTTTTATATATTTAGATATTGTCGTTATCTTACTAATATTATAAACGTGAAAGTTTGTAAGAATGGATGTCTGGATGTGTGTTTGTTACTCTTTCACGCCTAAACGGCGACCGATTGAGCTGAAATTTTGTATAGAGATAGCTTAGACCCTGGAATAACACATAGGCTACCGGCTACATAAATACTGCGGGTAAAACCGCTAAGCGCAGCTGCTGCTAGTTGATTATAATTGTTAAAATACATTCACACGGAGAAAGAGAGATGTAATAAAAGCATAAGAAAATTATTTGGGCTCTCAAAAAACTTAATAAAATGTAAAAATATTTCGTCGACTAGCAATTAAATTATATTCAATGGAATTTTGTAATAACAATAAAAAATAACTTTTTTGTAAAGTTTTTCGAAGTAGAATAATATTTATTCATGATAGATAGATAGATAGATAGAATACTCTTTATTGTAACACCACAAATATACAGAGAAACTTAAAACTAAAACAGAATTTCGTAACTTAAGTGTAACAATTGGCGGTCTTATCGCTAAAAGCGATCTCTTCCAGACAACCTTGAATGGAGAGAAATAATTATAATCACATGGGTTGGTGGTGAAGCTGATAAATAAGATAAACAGGAATAATTCTTAAATATTAATAATTATAATAATAGGTACATTAAATAACATATAATATACAATACATAAGAATATAATACATTCCATAAATCATATTATATAATTAATAAATATATACAAATATACATAAAAAAAATATATATTATATCCAATGAATACATAAATATATACATACAATAAATAATAATTATGCTTAATAAAGGTAAATGTGAAAAAAAAAAAAATGACAAAGAAAGTGAAAAGACAGCAGTGATTAAAACTTATAATAGATAATGAGCTAATACACGGGATTTAAAAACATTAAGAGAAGGAGCACGTCTTATTTCTACGGGTAAGGCATTCCATAAACGAATAGCCTTAACCGTGAACGACTTGTTATAGAAGTTAGACTTATGTTCCGGAAACATAAGCTTCAGACTCTGTGACGACCTCAGAGAAAGAGAATGAGAAGCTTGAAAGAATCGAAAACGCTCTTGAAGATAGCGTGGAGAAGCAGGGTTAAACAAAATATTATAGAGAAGAGATAGTATATGAGCATCCCGGCGACGGCGGATGGGAAGCCACTTGAGTTTGGAACGAAATTCTGAGACATGGTCATATTTGCGAAGACCAAATATGAACCTAATACAAACATTTTGAAGTCTCTCAAGTTTATTTAGCTGTTCTTCAGTAATGTCAGGATAGCTGGCGTCGGCATAATCCAGAATTGGAAGCATAAGAGATTGAGCGAGGGCAATTTTAGTAGCAGTCGGCAAAAAGTTACGCAATCTGCGCAATGAGCCTGCGGCAGCAAACATTTTGCGGCTTGTAACCGTGAGTTGTAGCTTCCAAGACAAGGTGCGGTCAAAGGTGATTCCTAAGTTTTTGACACTGTCACTAAATGGAATAACAACTCCACCAAGAGTGATTTGTGGAAGTGAATCCGATTTGACATTACACATTTTACGAGAACTTCCAATGACTATAGCTTGAGTTTTATGCGGGTTTAATTGGAGACCGTGAGCTTTACTCCAGTCGGAAATTCGTCGCAAGTCTCCATTAATACTTTCAATAGCATTAGCTAACTGATCCTGCGAAGATTGGCAATACAATTGAAGGTCATCAGCATAGAGATGGTAGGAAGAGGATAGATTACGGGAAATTGAGTTAATAAATATAGCAAAGAGAAGAGGAGAAAGAACGCCACCTTGAGGTACGCCAGCAGTTGTATTGCACCAAGAGGAAAAGGAATCCTCTAGGCGAATCCGCTGTCGACGACCGTAAAGGTAACTGTGAAACCAGTCGATTACCGCTGGCGATATGTTGAGGGAGCGAAGAGTAGCAAGTAGGATATCGAAGTTGACAGTATTGAAAGCATTGCTAAAGTCCAAGAGCACGAGCACAGTTAGTAGACCATTATCCATACCCTCACGGATATCGTCAGTAACTTTAACGAGAGCTGTTACTGTGCTGTGCCCCGGACGAAAACCAGATTGGAAAGGGTTAAGGAGATGGTTTTCAACGAGAAAAGCGTTAACCTGATTATGAACCAATCGCTCAATAACTTTAGATAAGAAGGGAAGGATAGAGATAGGGCGATATTCCGAAAACAGTTTTGGATTCGATTTTTTAGGTAAAGGAATAATTTGAGCATCCTTCCACTGGGAAGGAAACACAGAATAAGAAATAGAAAAATTGAGGATAAAGCAAAGAATGGGGAGAAGGTAGTCTAAAATAGGAAGCAGCATGTTTCGACTAATACCATCAACACCGACAGCATTAGAGGATATTGATAATATGCTCTTTTTAACTTCACCAGCGGTAAATTGACGAAAAATCATAGGTGATAGGTCAGAGGAAACAGTGTTAGAGAGGATAGATATAGTATGAGTTTTTACGGAATCATCAATAGGACAAGATGAAGAGAAATGAAGATTAAGTGAGTTAAGATCGAGATTGTGAGGAACAGTTTCTTGTCGTGATTTGCCAATGCCTAAAGTCCTTAGAAATTTCCAGACTTTTGCTGGGTCTTCATTCTGTACTGAATCGTATATATGGCGCCTTTGAGCATCCCGACAGGCAACGTTGCATCGATTTCGAATTGTCGTATATTTTACCTTGTTTAGATCGCTCGGGCATATCTTATATTTTGTTTTTGTAATGGCTTTTTTATGCTTAAGCAACTTAAGCTCCTCAGTGAGCCAAGGAGCTGGAACATGCTTAATTTTAATAGTCCTTAGTGGAGCATGGACGTCATACAATTGCATTAATAAAGTATTAAAAATTGCGACTTGGTCATCAATTGAGACGGCGTCCATGACTGGCGACCAGTCGATATTTTTTGCGTCAGCCAAGAATGCTTCTTTATTCATGCTACTAAAATTGCGCTGAAGAATTATTGTAGGCTTTGCTTTAGGAGGGCGAATTTTGTATGATAAGAAAATCAAATCATGGTATGAAAAACCGTCAGCAGAGCACTGGCCGTGTTTACTGACATGGTTTAAGGATGATACTATAATTAAGTCAAGAAGAGAAGGGGTAGAATTAGGGAAGTGATGTGTAGCACCAAGGGGAAGAATGTGCATGTTGCAAGAATTAATCGTGTCCTGTAAGAGCATTGCACGACGGTCATGTTTAAGTAGACAATTGTTAAAGTCGCCCATTACAATTGTGTGACTGTAAGCAGGAATTAGATCTTCTAAAGTCTTTTCGAAGGAAGAAAAAAAGTTATTGTGAGAAGAATTGCTATAATAGACTCCGAGAAGAATTTTTGAATGGGAGAAAAGGACTTCAATAAACAAGTGTTCACCGGCATTAGGTGGTGGTGGTTGGGTCGAAGTGCTAACTACTGTGTAAGGAAAATGGGAACGTAAGTAAATAGCAACTCCTCCACCAGCACCCTTAGCTCTATCGTTACGGATAAGATTGAAGCCAGGGAGTGAATAAGCAATAGAAGGAAGAGATGGTTTCAGCCAAGATTCGGAGACTAAAATAGCATGAATGTTATTATTGTCAAATGACGCCAGCATGTCAGAGTAGTGAGCCGGAATGCTTTGGGCATTAATGTGAACGATGTTGAGATTCTTTGGAACGTCAGAGAGATGATTGTCGAGAGTTTCCGAAAGGGAAGGTACACTTAAAAAGCTGTCATCACTATTATTACTTTCCGGGGAAGAACTTAAGGCAGATGAGAAACTATCACAACTATTGTCAAACAAGTTATTAAGCATATATTTTATATTATTATAAACTTATATAAAAAATAAATATTATATAAATAGGTATATATAAAATAATAAATAAATATTATTAAGCTATGTAACTATTAAATAAAAATATAAGACTCAATTCCACCTGCCCGCTGTGCTTCATCTTAAATAATATTTACAGTTAAAAATACAACACTAAACGTTAAGAAAATGAGTGTAAATTGTGTAACATAGCTAAAAGTAACAAATTACGAGTATGATAGCTGATGGCAAAAGCAGAAAATGTGAGAAACTTCGGTAGAGAAGAAAAAAAAAAAAACATTACCAACAATGTCAATATTGACTTTGACAGAAACAATTGTCAGATTATCTATAACCTACAAAACAATGTTTTACAAGAAAAATATTATGACGGTGTTTGAGAAAAAATTAAATAATAAACTGCAACACAAGGGTACCTGCATTTTAGCCATCCATAATAAAAACTGTGAACATACATACACACACAGATAATACGGTTACACAGTGCACTCCAGTTCATGTGTCGAAAAAAGATATATTTCCTCGTTTTTTCAAGCAGTAAAACATATGTATATTTCTTTCCTTTGGACATATATTTTATATTTATTATATTAGACATTAAGATGTCAAAGCCCTACAAAATTGGGTCAGTCGTTTTCGCTAAACATTTGTTTTTATATTAAGTATCGAATACACAACTTGCAGAATGCTCGTTTTAGATAACCGGGTCAAAAACCGAGGGGACATGACGTGTCGGTTAAACTGTTATCACTTATTAGTTATTAGCCATAAGTTTCTTTTACTTTATTGTGTATAGAATTTACTGTTGTATTTCATAAGGCACCATCTATAACGATAGGCTGGCGCCATAGGCTGTCATGGTCGATCACATATCTGTCAGACCATATGGGTCGTCCACATTTGCCGGCCAATGATTCGGCGAGTCGTTGGCCGAACTTTCGCCCGAGTGCACAGATTATATATATGCACTAGGGGCACAGATTATATAAATCAAAAAATAAAGAAAATTTAACTAATTTCAAGTAATTATTCACACAAAATGGCTTCAAATGATCCATGATTGATTAATATTCAAAATATTATTAAAGTCGTTTGCTATGGAGCCCAAAATGTAAACAAAAAAATTACCGGAAAATAAACCGTAAATATCCGAACACATTCGTCTATAGACAAAAATTGTTCGTCCATAGACAAAACACACACTCGGCGAATCATTGGCCGGCATATATGGACGAGCCAGTAGGTATGTGATGTGACGTCATTGCCGTGACATAATATGCAATTTATCCACCCAGAAATTACTTAGTTAATTATTATATTATCGTTAATAATTATCCATAAAAGTAGCATGCACTGTTGAAATTGAAATAATTAAGAGAGATAAAATTTCCACTTAATTATGTTATATCAAATCTAAAATCAAATTCCTAATTTAGCGTTAAATTTGAATTAAAATCTTAATATTGATCTCGAAATTTTAATGATTACCAAGATTTATTTTGTAACACAATATTATATTCAACTCGTTTCTGGCGCTTCGCCAGCCACAACCGCGGCAATCAAATGGTGGAATAAGGTAGAAATTCCGCAATAATTTTAGTATAACATTATTGTGTGTATCCTATAGTCTCCATTATGGTGAGAACAGGGGCATTATGGTAATAAGTGGTTCGACATACCCGCTGCCCTTGCATTATGGCGTCCCGCAGGAACACCCCCAGGTTTTTAATGGGTGTCCCACATAGAATAGAATAGAAAACTCTTTATTGCACACACAAATACAATAACATAAGCTTAGAACTAAGACCCCCGCACCCCCCGGCGTGGGGTGATGATGCATAACGCATTTTCCTGGGTCAAAACAAAGGTGGTAAGTGCTTACCAGTTGGGTTTATGGTGCGTGATGGTCCACTGCTGGTAGGTGTTGTTGGGGTCGCAGGGTGCTAGAGCGAGCTGGCGCGAGTGCGGCTGGAGCGTGAGGCAGAACCCGTGCAGCCGGTGTACCAGCTGCTTGTGCTCCTCCAAGTAACTGGAATGTACATGTTGACACTGGAGTATTGCCTACTAGAGGATGATGCCGAATCATGGTCAATCCGGATACAGCAACTACAAATATATGCTAGCCATGCAATCCACCGATCCGATGGGCCGAAAGGATGGGTGTTCCGTGGCCGATGGGGTCGAAAAGTGCTCGAGTGGAGACCACGGACTAGCAAACGCAGCGTAGGACGTCCACCCACAAGGCGGACAGACGACCTTATAAAGGTTGCCGGAAGACGCTGGATGCAGGTCGCTTCCAACCGGCACATATGGAAGTCCAAAGGGGAGGCCTATGTTCAACAGTGGACGTCTTACGGCTGAGATGATGATGCAATCCACAAAATATACAAAGACGTCCACAAACGCAAACACGTCAGTAAGACAATATAATACCGATAAGACCTGTAACCACTCACACGTCCGCGCTTGACAGCTGAAAAAGCGTTGAACGTCCGCGTCCGCGATCCAAATAGAATCGCGTCGAGCGCTCACTACCGATACCTACTAAACGTCTATTTTCTAGCAAACTATTGAACCATTTTCTATGAAAAAATAGAATTATATAGTTAAAACTATAAAAAAATAGAATATCTAAAAATTTTGATTCAAATATTAATACAAAGTATATAAAAAAAATTCGAACTTGGCAATATGTGATAATTTTAGGTATTTTTTTGGTTTAAACACTTTTTTACGAAATATCTCTGAATATTTCTTATTTTTACCTGCATATTATTAAACTAGATTATATAAGCTTTGATTTAATACCAAAATATAATTACTTGAAAAGTACAGTGTAGCACAATAAATCAAAACAAAACACCCATTCGTGTATAAATCTTCAGCGCCTAGAACAAAACCCTGAGAATAGAAATATTAAATCAATGAATTCAAACTATTTTAGTTTATATTTTTTAATTTTAAGTATACGTAACTAATCATGTTGAACTGTTTTTCTAAATTTACGTTGTATTTTAATAAAATAATAGTTGATTAAAATTAATCATGGAAAATATTACGGAAACACGGCAAGCGCGACAAAAATTTTACATGTCGACTTTAAGACATGTAAAATTGTCCTGATTGTGTTTATTTCCTTAATATCTGTACCAATTCCGAAAGATAGTATCATTAAGGATCATAATAATATATAATTTTATTAAAATAAGGTGAATTATAAACATTTTATACGCAGATTTCACTGGCACGCATGAAAACTTCGAAACTATAATTTCAAAAAATAAATTTTAAATGTTGCCAAGAGCTTAGCTTCAGATTTAATGACTACAGATTTAAAATGTTTATTACAAAGCCATAGACAACCATATTTACGCAACTTTTCACCGTTTTCATAGATAAAAACATGTTTTTAAAGTAGCAAGTCGCTAGGACCGCTATAGCGGCTGTAACGTTTAACTCAACTTTTTTTCAGACCGCTATAGCGGTCGGGACGTTTGAGTGGGTAAGCACATGATGCTCCTGACAAAAATCCTAACGCCAGTCAGGTAATCAATCAGGTCTGTGGAGGAACATGTTTCTGACAAAAACCCTAAAATACTATTTTTTTTCTTTGCAAACCTGTTAAAAGCGCAGTGTACCTGGTACCTGTCATAGTTTGGTAACCAAAATGGATACTAAAATAATACCAGCAACAAATTATGTAAAAAAGGTTTTGACGTACAAAGTTACAGAACCAAGTCCCAATATAATATATTATTTTTCCACAAAATCCCGACCATTTCTGATCTTTTGTAGCTAAGCTAAGTTGTCCCAGGAAACCTAGATGGTCAAGTATTACACAGTTACCTCCAAGGTCCATCCACCGTGCCGAGCCTGCATATGGACTGCTTAACGTTTTCAGGGTCAGCTTCGACGCAGCGCTCGCCCACGCCGAGCTGGCCCGCCGCGTTCAAACGGAACAGCTGGCTGTTGCCAGACCCGTGACATGTCGATGTTCCTGGAATAGACACGTGGGATATAACCATTCACCTAGATTGTAGCGGTGGGACCTCTATTGCAAATCTTCTCATAGAGGTGCTTTGCGAACGAGCAGTAGAGTATTAAAATAGAAAACTTGACTTGCAAAGGTGCTCTTTTTATGCGAAGAAGTAAGGAGGCGAGCAAGACGCTCACCTGATGTTACGAGATAACACTGCCCATAAGTACAGTGCTAATCAGGATTTTACAATGATGAAAATTCTCGGTGCACTGCGCCAACGCTTCTTATTTAAGAGTCATTATAAGATGTTAAAGACTCTTTAGCCCAGTAATTTCAATAGCTGCAGTGCCCTCCTACCGAAGCACAGCAATGTTAGCACATCACTGCTCAGGCGGTAGAATAACCGGCACTGTTGGGGTACCCACCTAGTCTACCCCCGGTGAAAGCAAACTATTTACCTAGATTGTAGTGGACCTCAATTGCAATGACCACCTGGGGAAGTACCACTTTTGCCTATTATTCATCCGCCAAGCAGTAATGTTTAGGCATTACTGTGTTTCGGACTGCAGAGCACAACTAATATCAGGGTGATAGGTACTGTGCAGAATTTTGTATTTCAAAACACTCGGTAGCGCTATGAAACGACGTAATGTTGTGTAGATTCTCATCATCAGATTTATTAAGACTAATACTTCAGCCTTGACGATATGACATAATAAAGCTAATTTTGTACGAAACAGTCTGTCAACTTTTTTTAACTCGAGACTTCAGTGACAAGTACAAGATAAGGGTGTCATTCATTAAATATTTTGATCGTCTCATTAAGAATAACATCATATTTTACAATAGTCAAATATTGTGTACGTAGCCAGTAACTAGTCAAATATGCTAATTCTATGATGTTATCAAAGCGCCCACACGACTGCAATCGTCACTTGTGTGACTTGTTTACATTTAAACTATCGCAACTTGTTATTCAGTTTCATGCGCTTAGAAATTCGACCCGCTCAGAAGTACATTGTGTTCTTTTTCTTTTCAAATGTAATGACTACACGAAGGATAAAGATTGTGGCTAATTTATAAAACACAGTTTCTACGGCTAACGAGACAAACTATCATGTAATACGAATGCCTAAAGAATTTCTGTGAACATTAAATGATAGGTAACAGTGTTGTATAAATGAGCCATGATCTGAAAAAGTTGGTATTAAAAACTGTTTTGCCGACAACTATATTGCCACTGCTTTGAATTAAGAGATGGCTACAAACCCTTACTACGTTATAACGGAAATACGTTAGTGCTAGGATTAACTCATGTCCTAAGCGAACTTACTACCCAAGATCGCATAGGACATGGTTTATTCCTGGTACAATATAATTGTTTATATTTTATTACTAAATATGGCAAATTTTAAACTAATTCGATTAATATTATTTCCGTAAAGATTAAAACAAATATCCTATCACATTTAAAGGATCATTAGTCAACGAGGATAATATATTCAAAGCATATTGAGAATATATTTGTAGAACTTGTTTTACAACTACTTTAGACGATTTTTGTGAATGTAGATGGATTCTAACTTTATTAAAAAAAAAATATAGTACCTTTTTACATGTTTTCTAATGATAAAAGATAACATATTTCATAAGTAATCTATTATTTTCATCAAATGAGATATAGAAATACTGTGATAAATATTATTTACCAACCAAGTGCTATAGTTGGATTGGTAGATGTACTAATGTGTTTCCAATAAGGATCTAGACTTAAAAATCATAGGTCACGGACGCATGATTCAATGTAGGCAATGTAGGTGAAATATGAACAGTTTGAAAGGATGCGAAACAAGCGCTAAGCCGTCATTATAACTCCGTTTAGTTGTTTTGTGAAGCCGGGCAGGGAGGGGTTAACCTTGTGCATTTGGCCGACAATACGGAGGCAATGATCGACACCACGTCACAATTACTGGTGTTGTAGACGTCTATAGACGATGGTATCCGTTCACTATCAGGCCGTCAGCTTGTGTCGATGTCAAAAACTACTGGATAAAATCGTATCGCCAGGTAGTCATTATTAATAATCGTGTTCCGACATGATGTTTGTTCAGTGCAGCCAGGGAGGGACTTATCCCGCCTTTTAGGTTAAGTCTGAAACCATCTAACCTATAAATAATAAAAAAAAACTTACCAATATAAGCAGGTGCAGCTTTCCCCATAGTATCCAAGCATTGTCCAGTCGCCTTATTCTTCACCATGCCCCAGTGGACATTGGCTGGAAGCTTCGGGAACTTGTCATACACATCGTAAGCCACGTTCTTCATAAACCAACCGAAGTCTTTACACTGCAGTTTCTCCTTCAAAGCGACCTGCTCCGATATATCGCCCATGTCTAAGAACCGCGCCATAGGTTCTCGAGTATAGAAGAACTCTTTGTGCTCGTCATCAAACCACGTCTCTATAACTCGTTTGTAGTTAATAGTAATGAGTGAACCTTTCCTATTCTTAGCCAAGTTGCCAAAGGAATAAGGCATGAAAGCTCTGTACACGTGTCCCACTCTAGAACAAGGCACCCACTCGATGCTGCCCCCACATTGCCATATCTTAAAACTCAACTCGAAGTTCTCCCCTCCCCATACGAGTAAACCAGGGTCGTACGCTCCGATTTCAAGGAAATATCTTCTATTGATCGCGAATAAACCTCCAGCGTGTGTGGGGCTTTTGTACGGCTCAGATTTGTGCGGATGCCTGTCTGCTTCTCTATCTGGTACTTCGTTCTCTTTGTAAAGCATTCCCCATTCGAATATGCCTCTGTAATTCGTTCCGTGGGAGTAAACCGGTCTGTATTCAAATGTTCTGTGGTCGATGCCATCTATGACCGGTACAGTCATGGTCTTGTAGTCCCTGTATATAGGGGCAAGGAGAGGAGGAAGCCAGTTAACGTTGACCTCACAATGTGCGTCTAGGAACACGATGACGTCACCGGTGGCCTCCTTGGCTCCCCTAGATCGAGTCCTGATAAGACCCTCGCGTTGGGTGTTCCTGATCAAGCGCACTTTGCCTTTCCATCGTTTTATGTAGTTATCTAGATTCTCTTTGAGATTGTCTTTGTCGGAGAAATCGTCCACCTAAAAGTTAAACTGGATTGTAATTTGAAACTAAACATGTGAAATTAAAAAAATACGTTTTTTAAATTTCACTTGTTTTCAAAAGTTTTTTTTATTTCCACTTGTTTTCAGTTCATAATTACCATAAAATTACTCAATTATACTAGTTTGTGTAATTTTGTAAACCGCAATTTCTTTGAATTCTTATCAGAATATCCTGCCTTAGAGAAACTACGAGTAGAACACGTCAGTCGCTCTGTGTGTGTATTTTAAAAGGAGCAAGACTTAGGTACATATATTTTTAAGCTACGATTGCAAGGCTATATGGAATGCTATATGGAAGTATGTGTTATCTCTTCACACTTAAAAGGCTTAACCAATTAAGTTGAAATTTGCTATGACTTAGTATAAAAGATACGAATTTAGAGCCATATATCATTTGTTTATTATTATATTAATAGTGCTGTAATGAATATGTAGTGCTTGAAAAAGTTTATCGATAGGAATTTAATTTGACTTTTTAATTAGAACTTTACGATATGAAAGTAAAAGCCAGTTAAGTATGCACAAATGACTGCAGTCAAGTTTATCGCCCTTATTATGAGGTTTTTAAGCAGCTGCTAATGTACAATGAAATTCGTAATCACACTCTTGATTTATGAATGCAGATAAACAAATTACTGGGAAAATTGATACCATCTGTTCAATTAACGTAGATGGTGATAACGGATGGTAAATTAAAATGTTTATCTGTAGATATTTAATATTGGTTAAGTGATTTTTATGATTAACAATAACATTATTATCTTGTCAATTTAGTTTGGATAAAATTCTTTTCATATTTTGAACTGATTTAGAAACTATTTTTAATTAAAAACATATTAATTGTATTGCCAGGGTATATGTGATGATGTAATTATATAAATCCCATCAAAAACATAAATGTGAAAAGAGAGCCAAGTTCAATATTACGATGTATGTACTCATAGATACCTATGATTTGGTAGTTGACTTCAACGACAAAAGAAGTGAGATCTAAATGGGTGCCAAGTTCAATGGTCAGTCTTGAAAAATATTTACAACAACATAAAATATTTTATTACAACTTAAAAGATTATTTCTTCTTATCACTTAGAATTAATATTATTTTGAAGCCTAAAGACTGACTTGGCCAGTTCTCATAATATACTAGGTAAGTACTCTCTTAACTTTAGCTTGATCACTATTAAACGCACTTAATGCTAATTAGTGCGCCACCGTCTTTAAATTAGTCCCCTCCATCCATTGGTTGTCTGGAAGAAATCGCTCTTTAACGATAAGACCGCCACTGGTACATTGTAATTTTTAATTTTAACTATGTACTTATGTATTTTCTGTAACATTATGTGGTGTACAATAAAGTATCTATTGTCTTATTTTAATGAAACGTTGTCGTATGGTACCCATGAGAACTAGCCAAGTCAAACTTTGGGCTTCAAAATAATATTAATTCTAAGTGATAAGAAGAAATAATCTTTTAAGTTGTAATAAAATATTTTATGTTGTTGTAAATATTTTTCAAGACTGACCATTGAACTTGGCACCCATTTAGATCTCACTTCTTTTGTCGTTGAAGTCAACTACCAAATCATAGGTATCTATGAGTACATACATCGTAATATTGAACTTGGCTCTCTTTTCACATTTATGTTTTTGATGGGATATCATTGCTTTTTGTACAGTACTTTTTAGTATGTAATAGGTTTAAGACACCCAGTCATAATAAGATTAATACCAAATGATTATTTTATTGCCCCTCCCCCCCACTCCACTGCTCCATGGCACGGCCGTCGCACCGCGCACCGCGGCCCGTGAGCCTCGCCGTACTTACTTCGATATACCTATACCTATAATTAATTTAGTACTTATTTATATAATATAGCATTTATGTGCACTATTGATTTGAATATTGTACCTAATCAATTGATTTTTAAACAATACTAGTTACTGATAAATTTATCTATATTCACCCAGCTATCTTAAACCTACTGCCTACCTGGATGGAAATTTAACTTTTTAGATCATCTGGAACTGGTTTAGAATTTCGATCAAAAGAAACCTAAGCCGACAAGACTTGTAATGACGACGACTTGGCGGGGGCACTGCCGTGCCCCCAGATACCGCCACATACCTATAATATTATGACTATACGTTACAGGTACGTAGGTATCTAAAATGTTTACACCAACTAGCACCTAAGGCGATATATACATACATTATTTTTATTGTAAACAATGTTAATATTATTACCTCTATGTTACTGAGCCACCTCGTACTGGTGAGTCGATATATTGATAGGTATTTTACATAGGATATACAATTGTTACGTAGGTACCAGGAACCTATTTTTATTAGTGACTAGCTGTGCCTAGCTGTTTTACCCGCTATACAGTTTGGTACAGTAGTGTATATTATGTTATTCCAGGGCTCTAAGCTATATTTTTTATTATACCAAATTTAAAGTCAATCGGGCCACCCGTTTAGGCGTGAAAAAGTAAATAACATATATCCATACGTACAGTAGGTATAAAGTTTGTATTTATATTTATAATTATATTAGTAGGAATAGTGGACTCGCACGCACTTCGTAGTATCTAACAGAAAATAGCCGCCTACACAAAAATTATAGCAACATGCAACATGTTTCGCTTTATGCGTTCCTAGGCGTCCCAAACTTTAATATCATATATTTTTTAAAAATTAATAATAATTTAAAATGATAAAAAAATACTAATTTCTGATTTTTCCCTTTGTTAATACGACATTACCTATCGGGATGCCAAATTTCAGCTTTCTAGGTTATCTGGAACTGGGATATTACTTTTGATCTATCCCTCAGTATGTATTAACTTCACCGATTACTGGATGTTTATATCTAAATAACCGTTTGAGCTGTGTTATTGGAATTTGGAACAGAGATATAGTTCGTATATTTAAGTATATGTGCCAAATTTGACTTGTCTATGTGTAATAGTTTTTGTATAACGAGGGTGTAAAAAGTCGTCAAAACGCGCTTTGGACGGTTCGTGTAATATAACACACGGCGCGGTCGCCAGTTCCTTTGCTTGAACTTGGCTTGACTCGCTGCCGCGTGTCTAGACCTATCTACAGCATACTAAGTACTTCATTACAGCAGCAATTTTAATTCTTATTGATACAGGACTGGCGAAGAAAATAATCTAAATTCTAACATTACAATTTTTAAAACAAGCATACATAGGCGGATTTAGGGGGGGGGGGGGGGCAGGGGGCCATGCCCCCCCAGAATCATTGTAGAGTTACGAATTTTGCACATATTTCATGGTAAAGATTATAATTTTTTTTCTCGGCGCTCGCAGCAAGCTGCTCGCGCACATATTATTAAGGATGTTTAAACTTTCTAACTGCTCAGAGCGAGCTAAACACACACTTTTCGTAGTAAAAATTGTAATATTTTTGCCCGTCAGCACCTTGGCCCCCCCCAGAACCAAATCCTGGATCCGCCTATGCAAGCATAAATTTATTGAATAACTCTAGGATGAAATATCTTTTAGGGATAAGACTATTAAACCTCCGCGATTTAAACTCATATTAATTATATTAGACGGGAATTTCTGGTCAACTGAACAACCGTGGCATGGTCTGCTCGTGACCACTGTTTTTGTTACAGAATCGAAATGTCGAGGTTGGGTTTATAATGATTTTGTAAAACTAGCATTAAATACTTACGCGATAAGTCCCGACTAATAAAATTAATATAAGACTATTAAAATTTTGAATAAGGTTTTTGTGATTATGATTTGAAATAGTTATTCATCTATAACTTACCAAGACGACTTCATGCAGAAAATTGGGTGGTGATCGATCAATGACTGTGTGAACAGTTCTCATGAGCACCGTGAACCCTTCGTTGTGGAACACTATGATCACCGACGTGGTAGGCAGCTCTTCTGGATAGTGCCAGTACTTGCACTCGTCCAGTCGCGTGTCGGGGACCGATCTAAACAACAATAATTTATAAACTTATTGGATTGGACAGAATAGGTATGGAACCCAGAGATTTGTCCATCATGAAGACGATTAAAAATGTTGGACTATTTTTTTAACTTTGTAAATTTAATAAAGAAATGGGAAAGATACAAATTACCTGGTGGCAGGTCACTTCGTCATTTTTAAGTACATGGCAGGTACATATATTAAATTAATAGTGACGTAGCTGGGAATATGCTATGTCACACTTAAGTAAAACCCAGAGACTTAACAAGCCTTATACTTATTATAGTACATAAGATTATGTATTTGTCTGTACGTCACAATTGTGTTGCGGACAACATAAACAAATAAAAATGTCTTTATAATGCAAAATAAAACCGTTATGTACCTACATAACATGTCATTATTTGTAGAACAGGTGTAATTGACGCGTTAGCGGCCGGCATTTCATCAAAACACCACATTTTAAAAAGTCAATATATGTATTGAAAGTATAGATATGCTTTGGAGTTGAATGTCGAAATTTTCGTAAAACACTAAATATGCAAATGTTAATGACTCTTATCAAGTTTATTAGACCATATTAATTAACAAATTCAAATTACCTGTTCATGGCAATGTCATTAGACGCAGCTATATTCATTCCATATTCACTCTCTGATTCGGCTATATCATTGGCTCTGTCTTGAGGCATGTGGTAAGGCTTGCCCTCTTCTCCCGGGCCTATTATTATCTTGCGATGTGGAGGCTCGAAGTTGCCCAATTCTAAAATTTAATGCATTTTTGTTAATAGAAAAGTTGCTGTAAGCGTCTTTGCACACAAGGAATGAAAGTCTGGAATACCCAATTATAATTTCTAATTTCTAATAGAATAGAAAACTCTTTATTGAGCACCACTCTATAGAAAAACTATATAGTGTAACTATATTAGGTACCTATATAGTGTACTATAGAAAAAGTTTACAAATAAATATTACACAGAGAAAAAGTGTTACAAACACAAGTGTTTCAACTTGTGTTAAATGAATTAATTATATTAATTGAATTAAATTATAATGGCAAGGTGGCTGTACAAACCATAAACCTCTATGAATTGATATGGCAGTTGTTATTTAGAGACCAAAATTTATGGGTATTGAAGACTTTCACCACTAAATTATTATCGTATAAAGGGGTTAATATTATTTCACCATTTGTATAATAAGAGTAAAATTTAATAGATAAAATAAATGGGAAAAAGAAAAATAACAACTACATAATTATGTCAAATTTACTTTCTCTGAATAGATAGTAAAGAATTAAAAATTTGTAGGTAAGTTAGTTTAAAACATCTTTAGTAAAGTTATTGAGTCACACATTAATGATATTTCGCAATCATGACATAATGATATCAAAATTTAGTTATGGTTAAAGCAAGTAGGTAGGTAGACTTTTATCCAAAAGAATTCAGATGGCCATAGTGCATCAGTTGACATACAAAATGTTCAATGACACTACTGGACCACTTTAAGTATGGATTGGTTATATGGTGGAAACTCTCAAATATATTGTGAGATGATTGTGCACATGATGAGTGTTTATGAGCTTTGAACATAATAATTACTATGAAGTCAAAGAAAGAAAAAATATAGATTAAAAACAAGGTATTCTTACTATAATATTTACCATAACTTTCAACTGACTGGCCCATGACAAGTGCTTCATGTATTTCTAGTAAAAACTATGGGGTTAGTAACTCATGCAATATAATTCATTAATCTACTATACCTATAGCACCATACAGATATATGTACCACTATTATCTTGTTCTTTGCAAGTTTGGGTGTCTTTATGGAAGGCACTATAACATACCTATTACTCATAATGGCTAGTATACCATACATATTACATAATATGTTGTTAGTTTTTACATCAGAACAAAATATTGTGTGTGAATTGATTAGTGTATTATGTACAGGATTAAAATAATGAGGCTTTATTCTATTATGTACCTACTACTTATATTTAATCAGGTGATTAACATTTTTGGTATGTCAATAAGTCAGTGTGGTTATTAATTATTTAGTGAGTATTAGACTCTAATAAAATTAGCCTCTACCTTGGCTTATACACTACCGACTACCTATCACCAGTTTTTATAATTAAAGCACTATCTTTACTTTATGTCTAAGGATGTGAACGTACAGCCAAGCAAAAGTGTTTGACTTTTTTCAGAGTAAAACAATAAAAGTAGCAATACTTTTTTAAGTGTAAACATAAATCGAGTTAACGACATTGTTATTAAAATACAATCGCATGCAGCGGTGAGTGCATGGACCGTGCATTGACGTAAGAAAACACCAAGAGACGCGCCGGCATAGTAGGCCACATAACAGTACATCTAGTTTAACGCCCTTCTACATCATCTCATGAATAATATCTCACCTGTCTTCATTTTAGGATACACGCCGTGATGAGACTTATAATATCCTGACTCCACTTCACCAAATGCAGCTGATTCCGGTTCAACATTTATGTTTTCACTCGACCATTTGTGTAGAGCAAACATCAGAACTAAGAGAATAGCGCATGCCGCGGTCATGCGGATAATTCTTCCGCGTCTTACATTTGTGATCCTCATCCTTGTTAGTTTGTACACCTATATCATAACAAGTTAATTAAACTTTCACTGAATTTTCTGTTTTTTTAACGAAAACTAGAAAAACGTCGACGTAGCGACGAATGACAAACTACAATAATTTACATGACAAATCAAACATGACAGTAGCAGTATAACGTCGGTGACTTTGACATCTATGTGACCAATGAGGATAATGGTAATTACAGACGATCAAACCATTTTAAGCTGCGTCTCCAGTGGCTGTTTTGGTTCAAACATTCAACACAAACTTCACAACATTAAAAAAAAAATCGTCGTTTTTGATGAATATATAGAGTCCTTTTCACGAAAGACGTCCCGCGGAATTTGTCGGAATTAAATTTAATTTTTTGTATTATTACTGGACTTCATATCCTATATAATTTTTATTTGTTAGATAAAATTAATACTTATTTAATTAAGAAATTAAATATGAGAAATTATGAGGCGTTAAAAAGTTATAGATATTTTAACTTTTAAAATGTGCGATAGTGGCGCCCCGCAAAAAGGACTCCTTTCGTGAAAAGCACTCTATATTGATAGTATGTTTTGTTGTTCGTGCTTTCCATCGGATATGGAAAGCAAAAAACATTGTTGGAGCAAACAAAAAGTGCAGTTTGACAATGTTTTGTGAAAATGTTCTAATGTTTTAACCAAAACAGGCACTGGAGACGCGGTTTTTCTCTGTTTTCTTTAATCTGAGCGTCCTTTTCACGAAAGAGGTGCCGCGGAATTTTGCGGAACTATATTTAATTTTTTCGATAATTACTGGACTTCATATCTAAAATATTTTTTAAATGTTAGATAAAATAAATACATATTTAATTAAGACATTTAATATGAGATATTATGAGGCGTTAAAAAGTTAAAGACATGTTAACTTTTTTGCAAATAAAATAAAAAACTTTTAAAATTTGCGATAATGGCACCCCGCAGTCAAAAAGGACTCCTTTCGTGAAAAGCACTCTACTTCAAGCCGCGTCTCCAGCTACGTTTTTAGTTCAAATATTCAACATGAGCATGATAACACCAAAAAAATATTTCGGTGATTGTGATGAATATCGATATTATGTTTTGTTGTACGTGCTTTCCATCGGATATGGAAAGCAAAAAACATTGTTGGAGCAAACAAGAAGTCAAAATCGCCGAGATTTTTTTTGGATGTTGTCATGCTCATGTTGAATGTTTGAACTAAAAAGGTAGCTGGAGACGCGGCTTCAGGCAGCAAGCTGAAGCTGCTCAATAATGTAATGTATGTGTGGCCCGGTGTGGCGCCATGCCCTAATAAAAAAAAATCTTATGACTGACAGTTGAAAATGACGTTTGTGGACTGTCATTTTTGAACGTAAACAAAACAAAACACTCGTTTTCGTTATTTTAAAATTTGAATTTTGTTATTTCAATATAATAATTTAAAATTTAACTTATAATATTATTTATAGTGAATAACTATTTTAATATAATCGCATTTTCAATAGCCTAATCATGAATAAAGAGTCAAGTAAGCTTTAAATTATTTCATCTAAATCTTGGACTAAGTTTTCTACTTAACTGATACCCATAACTACTGATTGTTGAATTTTGTTTGTGTTTTTCTGTAATTCCAGTTCAGAGTTTTATAGACAATTGGAATGGTATTTTTACGGAGTATCCGCTGAAGGAAGCTGATCTGAAGAATCCTCATGCGGTGATGGGAGCTCTTTTCAATGTCTTCGACAGGCTTGGGATCGATAGAGACGCAGTTCTTGCAGTAAGTATCTACGAGAAACTGCTGAAATCTTGAGATTAAAGACTCAAAATCTTAAGATAGGTAACTTGCCTGTTTAGTATATTTATTCGTTTTCTGTATTCTTGTTTTGTGTTTATTGGATTCCACTGCAGGGTATAGTCCTCCTACCAATGTTCTAGGATTTCGTTTCAATCTATTTAGAGATTATTATCCATTTTTCAGCCGCCACCTGAGGAAGCTCGCAATGAATCTACAACATACTACTGGGACCTTCTACCAGTGATCAACATGACTCGTCTCATCAACCATATAAACACAGTATTACCGCACATGAAGGAGACTATAAACATTACACACTTTCTTCAGCCTACGGTCGAGTCTTCGCACTACATTTTAGTGCTGTTGTCCAATTTGATGCTGTTTAACGAAGAGAGGATGAGGGCTATCGCTCCACAGGAGGATGAGTTGTTTGGGAAGACTGAAATGGTATATTTATTAATTTAAGAGCGTATATATCGAGCGACGACTCTCCCTCGCACAATTTGACAAATTTTGAAATATAAATTCAAGGAATTAATTTATTGAAAATTCCTCTATACAAGTCCTGCATAATATTATTGCACACATTTTAAAAGTGTTTTCAGTGAGATATATAAAAAATGGGATGAGGAGCGATGTTGAAAAAGTTTTTTTGTTTTTCAAAAAATCTCATTATTCCATTTTTTAATATATCTCACTGAAAACACTTTTAAAATGTGTGCAATAATATTATGCAGGACTTGTATAGAGGAATTTTCAATAAATTAATTCCTTGAATTTATATTTCAAAATTTGTCAAATTGTGCGAGCGAGAGAGTCGTCACTCGATATATACACTCTTAATCTCTTGACATAACCTCATTATTAGACAAATTTAAATTTTAATAATAGTTTCTAAATTTGTACCTACTGTTTTGTGGACATACGGGCCTGTTTTGTGGAGGGTCCGTGGATAAATGATTTTTATTTATTTTATTATTTATTAATCAAACTCACAATTCATTTAATCAAATAGGCTACATTTGAGCATTTTTGCAAGTCAATTTTACATTTTTTCTAACTTAATACTCTACTGCTCGTTTGCAAAGAACCTCTATGAGAAGAACAAGCAAGAAACTCATAATGATTGCTTTTTCTCATCATTCATCAGCTATTCATATTATTACGTTACTAGTTTATTATGCTACCAGTGCCTTAGGAATGTGATGTACCTGAGATATAATCTAATACAAATTTTTTGGAATTAGTTTACAAATGAGTTCACATAGCAGTATTTTTGGTAGTGATAGTATTTTAAACCTTTAGGACTTTAAATGTTTATGAGACAAAAAATGTGACTAAAAATGCAACAAAAACTGTGACATGTTTACAGTGGGAATTGTCCTAATTAAAAGTATTCTTATAAATTTGTACATAATTTTTAGGTGAAAACTTTAGAAGACAACAAGAACAAATTGCTCACAATGCTTAATGAGAAAGCTCAAGAGAAGGGCAAGAGGGCTGAGAGACTGGAAAAGGTAACTCATACTATCAAATTAAATAGAGGCTTTAATTTTAGTCTTATAATCTTTTTTACCAGGGGTAGACTTCCTTTGCAGGAGGTCGTCTAGGTGGGTACCCCAACAGTGCCAGTTATTCTACCGCCTGAGCAGTGATGTGCAAACATTACTGTGGTCCGGTAGGAGGGCACTGTAGCTAGAGAAATTACTGGGCTAAAGAGTCTTAACACCTTATGACTCTTGAGTAAGAAGCGTTGATGCAGTGCTCCTAGCATTTCACATAATTGTGAAATCCTAGGTAACACTGTACTGATTATGGGCAGCCGTTATCTTTTAACATCAGGAGAGCGTCTTGCTCGTGTTTCTATGTCATCACATAAAAAAAAAATCTACCCTATTAAATATTTGAAATATGAAAGAAAGAAAGAAAAATCATTTATCAACGGCTAGTGAAAACAACATAAAAAACAATAATACCTATTAATGCACATGAGCATCCACTAAGCCACCGAATAGGACCTGCCTCAGCGTTGTTCTGTGTGAGTACAAGGAAACACAGCACTGGTATTCTGGCGGCCCCCATCGATAAGGTCGAGGGTCCTTACTTAATACATAATATAATTTTATGGGTAATTTCTAACACAAAAAAAATAGAAAATGACATACAAATGAATTCAACAGAAATATGGTACATGACCATGGTGCATGGTACACATACAATCGGTCTGTGCCCCCATATTGCATGAATTATGAAGGAAATGATTATAACAGTATGTTGTGAATACTTAGGCTATATTTAAAGAGATAATTATTTGCATTAGAATGAAATGGAATAAAAAATTAATCACAGAAACGGAAAAAAGAAATCCTACATACTCCTTCATAAGTAGTACTCTATTATTAAGGTTAACTACCCCCACTACCCCCGTCTAGGTTACCGCCTGAGCAGTGATGTGCAAACATTACTGTGCTCCGGTAGGAGGGCACTGTAGCTAGTGAAATTACTGGGCTAAAGAGTCTTAACAACTTATGACTCTTGAGTGAGAAGCGTTGGAGCAGTGCAGTGTCATCATTGCGAAATCCTGGGTGCACTGTACTGATTATGGGCAGCGTTATCTCTTAACATCAGGATAGCGTCTTGCTCGTCTTCTACTTCATCACATAAAAAAAAAAAAAAAAAAACTAGCTTAAAAATTTTACAATTTCAGTTAGACCATGAAATCAAACAATACAAAGAAGACTTGAAACTTGAAAAAGAGGTCTTAGACGAGGAGAAATTAAAACACGACACTCTCATGAAAGAGGTCCATCAGGTGGAAATGTTAATAGACCAGAAGAAGAGTCACGAAGAAGGTTTGATAGCTGAATTAAACCGTAAGAAAGCCTTGAGGGTGTATAATGCAGAAGAGGTTAAGACCCAAGCGGCACACGCAGCACAGAATGTTCAAGAGGCGGAGGAGAAATGTGAGGCTTTGAAGGAAACACTAATGCAAAAAGAGAGTAGCTTGAAGAACCTGCAGACAATCAAACCCAGCTTGGATATTGCCAATAATGTTCTGCATGAAATTATCACTCTTTCTGAAAATTTGAAGTGAGTATTGAAATCTATTTATTCTTGGTTTGGGTGGTTCTGAAAATTGGTGGAAGTGGTTATGTTCAAAAGTACCCTTTATTGTACAGTCACAGGCTCTCATCATCAGTATTTATTTAATTAAACATAAAATATAATGATAGAACACTTTGCCAAGTAAATTTTTCACCCAAAAGCATTATTGTACATTTTTTAATTTATTCAGAAATAAAACAATACATATTTCTTTAAAATATTTAATTTATTTATGGACTAAAATCATATATAATTTTTTTTGACCTGTTCAACATCCTCATTACAGAGAGATGGAATGCACCGATCTCGACACGGAGAGTGCAGAAGCCGAGCTGGAGATATTGAACAATGACGTTCAGGAGCTAACTGCGGCGCTCAATGAGATATCCACTGCCAGGGCCGAGGTGGCTGTCCAGGCTAGTGCTGCCTCTGAACAGAGGGACTGGGAGAGAAATGGAGCTCTGAGGTTAGTACATTGGAGGTTAAGAACAATGGATTATTATGTAGATGTTTGGTACTGAGTCTAGACAACAAGCTCCTAGTCTACAAAGTAGTACTAAAGCCCATATGGACTTATGGAATACAGCTCTGGGGATCAACTTGTAAAACTAATGCGGCTATCATTCAAAGGGCACAAAATGGCATCTTAAAAAACCTCTCTAATGCACCATGGTTCTTAAAGATGGAGGAACTACATAGCGAATTAGATATCAACACAGTAAGCGAGGAAGTTAAGCAGTTCTCCACCAGATACAGACAGCGCTTGCTCAACCACCCAAATCATCTGGCTACACAGCTGACATCTATAAGCTATCCAAAGAGGCTAAAGAGACAGCACATCATGGAGCTCGACAAGTGATTGAAATTGAAGCAGGGAAATGATCACTGGATTAATTTTCGAAATGTCCAATACTTCCAGCAAATCCGCTCATAGTCTAGAGACTGATTGCAGATATGAACGCAACACAAAAAAAAAAAAAAAATTATGTAGATGTTATCTAGAGACATTGAATGCCCCGACCTGAACACGAAAAGTGTAGGAGCGCTGGATATATTGAACCCTGAAGTGCTGGAGCTAACTGCGGCGCTCAATGAGATATCCACTGCCAGGGCCGAGGTGGCCGTCCAGGCTAGTGCTGCCTCTGAACAGAGTGATCGAGAGAAATGGAGCCCTGAAGTTTGTATTTTAAAAATTTTGAGGTATAGATGATGATAAATGATGTTATATTAAGAGATCACCATCATTCAAAATTAATTTCAGGCGCCTGGGATAGTGCTATAAACGCCGCAGCCAATGTTTTAAAGAGATGGGACTGCTTCAACTTGGACTACTACTAACTTTGAATTATGTAGTCTCTCTAGACTCTAGACTACTAATTTTGATAGCTGCATTTATGTTTTGCGGCTGTGATATCACTGCGGCCATGATTGGCCTATTGTAATCAATAGCCTATACCAGAGTACCTATTACCAGGGCTTAGAGGGTTTTTAGGGCCCTTCAGCAGTGGCAATAGCCTGGAGTGCCCAGATTTGTGCCGCCGAGTGCTGACTATCTTACTTATATTGGAGGTTTATACGCCAACAGAACATGTTACCCTACTTACACTGTCAGAATCAAATTACAATTTATAGGTTGTGTGGCCAACTTATATGTAGCAGTTTCAGGTCGCCGAGATTACTACAGGGCCTGCAACATGACCTAACGACTGCCTCCTACATATCTTATAGGAAACAGCCGGGACCCACAGTTTTGCGTGCCTTCCAAAACACGGTAGCGTCCAGGCGAACTTTTTGCCACACACTGAGATTTGACCTTTACGCCTAAACGGGTGGACCGATTGAGCTGAAATTTGGTATAGAGAGAGAAGATAGCTTAGACTCTGGAATAACACATAGGCTAGTACAGCTGGTATAACCGCTAGTCGCAGCTAGTATCTTATATTTACATAGTATAAAACAAAGTCGGTTTCCGTGTCTGCTTCCCTATGTGTGCTTAGATCTATAAAACTGCGCAACAGATTTTAATGCGGTTTCTTTAATGCAAAAGCGGGAAAAACAGCAGGGCACAGCTAGTTTATTATAAACTTCTTCTTCTTCCTGCCCTTATCCCACACTAGGTAGGGTCGGCACAACACGTTTTTCTCCTCCATTCTGCTCTATCATCCGTCATATCTGCATCCACTTCCCTAGCACGCATATCCCTGCACACACAGTTCATCCAAACCTTTTTCGGGCGCCCCCTTCCCGGAATACCACTTATCACCATATTCATGGACTTTTTGGTAACATGACTTTAATCCTCCTCTGTGACCTCTGTGGCGCGGTGGGCTTATACCCGCCTGCAACGCAGTAGGTTGCGGGTTCGATTCCCGCATGGGACAAATGTTTGTGCGATCCACAGATATTTGTTTCTTTCTGGTCTGGGTGGTTTTCTGTATCTATTATAAGTATGTATTTACAAAAGAAAAGTATATAAGTATTAATATCCGTTATCCTAACCACCATATTACAAGCTTTAAGTTGCTTAGTTTGGAGTTAGGTGGCGCTGTGTTAAAACGTCCTGAAATATATTTTTAAGAAAAAAAAAAGAAAAGAAAGAATCCCTCCGCATAATATGTCCATACCAGGACAATCTTCCACTCTTTAATTTCGCTTTCTCAGTTTATTATAAACTTGTTTGTTTAAATTCCAGTATGTTACGGGAAGCTGAAGAGAAAGACAAGAGAGGTCGCGAGCGGTGCAAGAAGTCAACACAACAAATATGCGAGCTCAAGCAGGCCACTGTTGCTTTTGAACAGGACAAAGCTGATGGATTGGAACAGATCGACAACATCAAAAACAATTTTTGTAATGCGGTAAGTGTATTGAAATGAAAATGAAATGAAAATGCGTTTATTCCAGAATTTTTACATCCATAGTGACTTAATGAATCATGCAAAATACTTGAAAAAACTACTTATGAAATACTTTTAGCACAAAAAAAATCTGAAGTCGTATTACAAAGAAATGCAATTCTGAATTGAGAATCTTTACCTTCTCTTAAAAGTGGGTATAAAATCAAATAATTTTGTACATATACACACACACATAATAAATGATTGCAAAAGTGCTCTGTTGCAGCTTACTTGAATAGATTCATTTTGATTTTGAATTATGGTTTGGTGATTGGTGCATGTGGTTGTTTGTTACAATTTCACACCAAAACTATTGAACTATTAAAGTAAAAGAAATAATATTTTATTATATTGTCATCTTCAATACGGTCTTGGGCTTTTTCAAAATAAAGGCTTTGGCTGTTTTTCAAAACAAAGGCATTTGCCAAAAAAAAGTTAAAATTTAAAATCTTAATATTGCTACTGAACTAATTTTCACGTAACTTTGTTTTCAGTTAAAATCTGCTGAAGACACAATGCTGAGGAAAATCATGGAAATGGCGAAACAAGTTGGAGATAAAATGCGAAACCCTAATATTTAAATGTTAATTATTAATATATTTTATTTCAGTTTGTAAGATATATAAAATAAATAAGCATGTAATATTTGAATGGTTTTATTTTTTTAATAAGATATCTAATAACAGATTCAACTTCAATAGATGTTTAGGCGTCAAAAAGACATACACAGATGAACCGATTGAGCTGTTAATTGAATCTTACGTAGCGTACCCTGGAATGAAACATATAAGCTGTATTTCAACGGATAAAACCGCTAGAAAAAGCTAGTATAAAATAACACATAGGTTTTACCACACCTATGTGGTTACTGAGGGATTTTACTTGTGACGCGTAACTAAACAAAAGGTGTATCATATTTTGCGGCAAAATGTACCTACAATCAATTATTAATGGTCAAAATTGTGCGAAAGCGTTAGTATTGTACAGTGAGATGGCTTCACAAAGCGAGTTCTCGCCTGGGTTAGTTACCACGACCTTCGCAGCTACCGTAGTTTGAAGGGTAGGTAATAATGTGTGTTTGATATCATCATCATCATCATCTCAGCCGTAAGACGTCCACTGCTGAACATAGGCCTCCCCTTTGGACTTCCATATGTACGGGTTGGAAGCGACCTGCATCCAGCGTCTTCCGGCGACCTTTATAAGGTCGTCTGTCCACCTTGTGGGTGGACGTCCTACGCTGCGTTTGATATCTGCTATTGAATAAATAGATAACACTGGGACAATTGGACAATGGGCAGGTGTTAACGCAATGGCCAACACCGCGTCGGCATTACCAGGTGTTGTAGGTACTCGTAGATGTCTTTAGTCTCTTCATCAGACAAGAAGTTGTAAAATCAGGCGAATCGGGGCGAAGTCGGACCTGGACAGGTCAGGGGCATAACAGATAGAAATAATCTGAAAAAATCAATAGGCACTTTTTAGTGATTCAATATTAATAACGCGGAAGACGTATGTAGTTTCATAATATTTATTCGCATGGCCTGTAATCTGTATGTGCTTCATAGAGGTGCTTGGCGAAAAACAATATACGGTTAAAAATGAGGAAAACTTAGGCGTTAATGAATCAATCTGGTTAGATTAATCCAGGACTTCCCCTTCATTTGCACAGTTATTTTTAACTTTATGGTCATTAATATAGAGATCAAAATTATATCTTTCATGGAAGGTCAATCCTATCCCACCCATATTTTCCTTATTTAGGTAGGTAGGGTAATTTCGCCGGTTTTCCGGCCAGCGTTAGTTGGCGGCCAATCGGAGACTTAGCTTCAGAAATTCTTAGAAAACAAGACGTCTATCTCTATTTTTCAAATAAAATTTAGTCCTTGACAGAGAGGGATAGACGGCTAATCCTTGTCAACATATAACGATCGTATAGCATTATCAGAATTTTAACAAATCACTGTTGATTTTTGTGTCTACACTAAGCGTGTTTAGTTTTGTACAAAATTACAAAAAAAATAGTGAGCACGTGATGCATTCGGAGTAAGTATATCAGGATTTATCCATGTATTACTGAGTGATAGTGTTTAAATTGCTTTAATAATAGTTTTTTAACGTATTTTAACAATTTTTTAAACAAAATTATTTAAAAATAGGTAAAATAATGAGTGGTCGCGAACTAAAATATAATTATAAATGAAATTTTAGTTTGCGGCCATATGGTCGCAAACGGACTACTCGGTTTACTTTTTTATTTCCTTCTGGTTTCCATAATATTGAAGGTATTATAATTCAGTTAACCTTTTTCACATTTGCTAAATGGCTTCTTTGGTTTCATTAGTTTGCGGCCATCTAAATATTCGTAAATAGTACAAATACTCCACAGATCCACATCCAGGTCGCAAACTTACGTCAAGACGTTAGTTTGCAACTTGGATTAACATCATTTTGCGACCGCCTCAAAATGTATGGGAAATTAATGACCGCTTATTGAATGTGGTCATTTTATGCCTTCATTATATGACCACTTGAATTAAGTTCATATTATTGCAGTTTGTGTTAAAGAATGTGCTCAACACTTAAGAAAAAGGAGACTGAGTTAAAATACGAATTAGCTCTGAGAGATAACCGTGCAGGAGGACTCGGTATAAGAAAAAATATGTAGAAGGTTAAAAGAGTTGACGAATTTAAATATAAGAGGACTAGGAAAAGACGGGGAGAAACTAATAGGTGAATAGGTAGGGAGGGTTGGTGGTGATAGGTAGGGAGGCCAACGGAGATGAAGTCCAGTCATGCAGGGAAGTCATGGTTGAGCGTATGAGCTTGGCCTTAGAAGCTGTTTCCGATTGGGGAGCAGCTAATTTGGTTAAGTTTAATGCTACAAAAACCCAGGCGTGTCTATTTACCGCTAAAAGATGTCGATTTATTGAAGCTCCTTCTTTCCAAAATGTTTCTTTACCGATAACTAACCAGCTTGATTTACTAGGAGTTACTCTCACGCCTGACCTTAATTTTGGGAGTTACATCGAATCTAAGGCTCAATTGGCCGCCAGGAAGCTGGGTATTCTAGCAAAGGTGAGGCAATACTTCACACCGGGACAGCTGCTAACGCTGTACCAAGCACAAGTCCGGTCGTGTTAGGAGTACTGTTCTCATCTTTTGGATGGTGCTGCAAGTACCAGCTTCAGGCACTGGAGTCAATTGAGAGACGTGCCAAAAAGCTAGTAGGTAACCAAAAGCTTACGGAATCTCGGCTGCAGAGCCTTGAACGTCGTAGAATGGTCGCTTCGCTAACGGTCTTCTATAGGATTAATTTTGGAGAGTGTGCGCAGGAATTACACGCACTAATTCCTCCACGCCCATTCTATCGACGGACGTCACGGCAGACGGCAATGCGGCATCCCTACTTAGTCGCGCTACCAACAGCCCGCACCAAGCGTTTTGCTTCGTCGTTTCTGATGAGAACTGGTCGCATTTGGAACACTTTGCCGTCATCCGTGTTTCCCGAGCGGTACAACTTGGGTATCTTCAAGGCACGAGTGAATAGGTACCTTTCTAGGCATCATACGTGATCCATCGTCGACCGCATTTTCACTTTAAATCAGGTGGGATGTGGTCAAACGTAGGCCTATTTTGTATAAAAAAAAGGTGTATGGTTCCTTCCTTACAAAATTAAACAGTGGAACATGATATGCTGTGGGATATGCAGATGATATTATAGTGCTAATGATCAATGACAAATTTCTAGATATTGTATCCAGAATTTTGCTACAGGCTCTAAAGATAATGGAAGAATGGTGGAAGTGAAAAGTCACTTTAATTCGGCACAGAGTTGGAATGATCTATGGGTAACGACAAGACGTGAAATATCCCAGTACGTTAGAGAAGGAGCTCACATGGAATCTGCACGCCAAGAAGGTGACAGAAAAAGCTATAAGGGTTTTACTATGTGTTGGTCAGCGTATGCCATACC
Organism: Hemithea aestivaria; assembly: GCA_947507615.1. Taxonomy (NCBI): domain Eukaryota; kingdom Metazoa; phylum Arthropoda; class Insecta; order Lepidoptera; family Geometridae; genus Hemithea; species Hemithea aestivaria. The sequence goes on from OX382330.1 coordinate 15,825,367, forward strand.
CGGGGACTTCGTCTTCATCTACACTTCAATGATAGACCCAATCTTTCCTACGGCAGCGTGTCATGCTGGCTTAGAACCGAACTTACATACAACAGGAGATGAAAGCGTTTTACATACTCCAAGTGCAACCAGATGCAGACAGCCGCAAGTCGCATTTGGTATACAGATGGTTCAAAAACGGGATCCGGTACAGCATCAGGTATCTACTTGGAAACTTTATAACAGTCTGGGTCTATACACTACCGTTTTTTGGTCGGAGATGTATGCCATTATAGCATGCGCTGAAGAAAACATAAAGAGGAATGTGAAAGATAAGATCATATCTATATTCTCAGTAACAGTCAAGGCCTTAAGTTTCTGCAGACTCCTCGTTTCTCAGCTCAAAACTAGTCTTGGATGCTGCGAAGACTCTGAACAAAGAAGGCTGCAGCAACAGAGTACAAGTTTGGGTACCGGGCCATGTTGGTATATAAGAGAATGAGAAGGGTGATGGACTTCTCAGAAGAGGATCAGCAAACGACCAAGTTAGGGTCTGTCAGCATGCACTATCAATAGCCAGCATAGTAAGAGAGAGAACTAGAACTTAGTGGGGTCACCGCTTTAATTATTGACTTCTTCGAGGAGTAGGAAATGATAAAGCAGGGGTAAACATATATCCCAACATATAACCATAGATCCCAATGCGTCGATGCGTTGCTGGATTTTACAGTCTGGCGACACTGGGTTGATGACATCACAGCGATCGGAGAAAAGACTTGGATGCGAACTGCTCAGGATAGAGTTGCATGGCACGAAGGGGAGGAGGCCTTTGCCCAGCAATGGGACGATATGGCTTGACAATCATGATGAGGTTCCTCGATTTTAAGCATGGTTTTTAAAATAAAATATTTTGAATAATATGGAAAAAAATACAATAGAACATTTCAAAAAGAAGGGAGAGGAGAGGGGGGAGTCTATAAATGAAGATATAATTCATTTTATTTTAATAAATAAAATAATTATCGACATTTTGTTAGAATTTTAGTGGCCGTAAACTAAGATGAGGGTGGTCGCATATTAACAAAAGTGGCCGCAAACTAGTGAAATGGCTACTTTTGGAGAAAACATTTTTTTTCTTCAAATTTTAATACTATTACTACTACTTTTTAATTTTTTAAATAAAACTTGATCATGTATAGATCCGCAAGAAAGATTTTTCATAACTGTCAAGAAGATTTTTCATATTAATAAACTAACCTAAAGTGGGGAACTCCACTAATTGGTCGCAAACCAGCGAAATGACCCTATATTATGTTACAGTGAGGTACATTAATAGAACGCTTTGCCCGAAGAGTTATCTATACTATTATATAAAATAGAAAACTGACTGACTCATCATCGCAGGGACAAAACCGCTGGACCGATTGAGCTGAAATTTGGACAGCGTGTTCTTTAGGTAACGTAGGGAGGTAATAAGAAGGGATTTTGCGAAATTCCCACAGGAACGGGAACAAAATGGAAATCTGTAACCGTTGAGTCTATCAACCTGAAATTTGGTGTTAAGGTAGTTTTACTACCATGGAAAAATTCAAAATAGTTTTTAGTTCAAAATTCCTACGGGAACGGGAACAAAATGGAAATTTGTAACCGTTGAGTCTATCAAGCTGAAATTTGGTGTAAAGGTAGTTTTACTACCATGGAAAAATTTAAAATAGTTTTTATTTCAAAATTCCTACGGGAACGGGAACAAAATGAAAATTTGTAACCGCTAGGCCTATTAATCTGAAGTTTGGCATAAAGGTAGTTTGACAACCATGAATGGATTTAAGATCGTTTTCATTCCAAAATACCTGCAGGAACGGGAACAAAACTGAAAATCTGTAACCGCTAGGCCTATTACGTTGAAAGGTAGTTTGACTACCATGACTGGATTCAAGGTAGTTTTCAACCCAAAATGTCACGGGAACGGGAACAATCTACGAGTATGTCTATACTCTATACCAATATGTATTTAAAGTGGAAATCTACTGATTCATCATCGCAGGGATAAAACCGCTGGACTTGATTGAGCTAAAATTTAAACAGCGTGTTTTTTAGGTAACGTAGGCGACCGATAAGAACGGATTTTGCGAAATTCCAACGGGAACGGGAAAAAATGGAAATCTGTCAGCGTTGAGTCTATCAAGCAGAAATTTGGTATAATGGTAGTTTGACTACCATGAAAAGATTCAGGATAGTTTTCATTCCAAAATTCTTACGGGAACGGGAACAAAATGGAAATCTGTAACCTCTAGCATATTACGCTGAAATTTGGTATAAAGGTAGTTGGGGTACCATGAATGGATTCATGATCGTTTTCATTTTAAAATTCTTACGGGAACGGGAACAAAATGGAAATCGCGGTAACGCCTACAGCGCTGAAATTTGGAAGGTAGTTTGACTGTCAGGAAAGGATTCACAACGGTTCTTCACGGGAACGGGAATAATATGAAAATCTGTAACCGCTCGGCCGATTAAGCTGAAACTAAATGCAAAGGTAGTTTGGCTACCAAGAAAGTACAAGATAGTTTTCAACCCAAAATTCTTACGGAAACGGGAACAATCTATGTCTATGCCAAAATTGTAAGTGGAAATCTAACTGACTTATCATCGCAGGGGTAAAATCGCTGGACCGATAGACCTGAAATTTGTACAGCGTGTTTTTTAGGTAACGTAGGCGACCGATAAGAAGGGATTCTGTGAAATTCTTACGGGAACGGGAATAAAATGAAAATCTGTAACCGTTGAGTCTATCAATCTGAAATTTGGTGTAAAGGTAGTATGACTACCATGAATGGATTCAAGATAGTTTTCATTCCAAAATTCTCACAGGATCGGGAACAAAATGGAAATCTGTAAATACTAGGCCTATTAAGCTAAAATTTGGTATACAGGTAGTTTGATTACCATGAATGGATTCAAGATCATTTTCATTCCAAAATACCTATGGGAACGGGAACAAAATGGAAATCTGTAACCGTTCAGCCTATATCGCTGAAATTTAGTATAAAGGTATTTTGACTATCAGGAAAGGGTTCAAATAGTTTTCATTCCAATATTCCCACGGGAACGTGAATAATATAGAAATTTGTAACCACGTGGCCAATTAAGCTGCAATTTAATGCAAAGGTAGTTTGGCTACCAAAACAGAATACAAGATAGTTTTCAATCCAAAATTCCCACGGGAACGGGACTAATATGGAAATCGTAACCGCTGAGCTGAATAGTTTGAAATTTGGTGTAATAGTAGTTTGACTACCAAGAAACGATAATGGATTGTTTATTCATCCCAATATTCCTATGGGAACGGGAATATTAAGCTGAAATTTGGTATAAAAAAGTTGTTTGATTCCCAAGCTCAAGCGCATCGCCTCATTCTCGCTTCGTACGCTCGATTTGTAAAAGTAATTGTAAAAGACTAAATTCATGTTAAGATGCGAATTTAATGTTCGTGATCATTTTCTATTTCTATCAATGGAATTACTAAATCTGTAGATTTGTCATTGAAATATTTATTATTTCATTAAGTCTTATTATTTCATTTTATTTTTTTATTCATAATGGCACCCGAAGCGAAGCGAGGACGGGCCGCTAGTGAAATAATAAAGGAATCATTTATTAATTTATCTAGGTACTTATAATTATTAGTACCTATCTATAGGTAATCATATTGGACGGTATTTGTTATGCCATAGCATAGAATGCGTCGACCGATAGCTTATCAAGTCTTGCAAAAATCAGTGAAATGCATATATAGGTACCTACGACTTATTATTTATTCGTAGGTACCTACCTACCTATTCATGCATATTGTCCATCATTAAAATCAAGTTAGCTCCATTCCGCGGTTTCACTTATATTCAAATTGAATAATACTAGGGTAGGACGAGGCAACGTGTGAGCATCGGCGTGGGGTGATGATGCGTAACGCATTTTTCCTGGGTCAAAAAAAGGCAACGTGTGAGCAGCCTTAATGCTGCGTTCAGCGAGCCTGGGCATTAGGCTTGCAGCTCAATATGCGGGGCACGGCCACGTGCTGAACGACAGAGGAACCAGCTAGCGATGTCAGACGTTACCTCGCCCAGTCAGAATCAATAACCTGTCTGCTAATTAAAAACCTGTCTTAAAGAATTGGGAGAATATAAATTCACCCCTTTTTATATTTTTAACTGATAGGTAATTCGTCCAGTGACCGGCTCCCTATACCCCGCCCCCCCGGTTCCCCGGCTCCCTATACTTACGAAAAGAAAGAAAATTTATAAAAAAAAACTTATTTTTTGCATTTGCTTCAATACGATACGAAATTACTATTGATAATACTTGCAAACTCAAATTAGGTCTCTAGTTAATGTAATTTTAATCACTAATATTCCGCGCTGACCGCGCGGCGTGTCGCCGGCGCTGACCCATAGCATTGATAACGGTTACGATGCCACAACATTGGTTAGCTGGAGATACCGAGGATTCCCCTTATACATTGCACACATTGTTTACTCCCGCAATCTATAGGTACCTACTTCTGCACATTACTATATAAACACAACTCCAGGGAACAGACCTCATTCGATCTTCACCATTCAAGCAGTATGGTTGTAAAGAAGACAAGATGAAGGGTTCGGTTATTGTTCTTGCGTTGGCAGTGATCTGCTTGTGTGAAGCGAAGCACTTCGACAGGTGTGGCTTGGTTAGGGAGCTGAGGAGGCAAGGATTCCCTGAAGACAAACTGAGCAACTGTAAGTAACTAGCTACTTACCTTTCAGTTACATTTTACACCTTATTATTGGCACCAACGGTTTTACCTTCTTCTTTAGGTGCCATCTTCTAACGAAGAGGCGATCATCATGGCAATTTGAACCCACGACACAGCAGCTTTTTAAGCCAAGATTTGGTGCAAATTTTTAAGCCAAGATGTTCTCCTTGTTTGTTCTTCTACCATCAACTTCTTTTACCATGTACAATGTACCTATCTTTCCCTGTATTATGAGTTATGAGCTGAAATAGCTCATATTTGGGACAACGCATTATGTGGCCTAGGTATTCCAGTTTACGTCTCTTTATGGTGTTAAGAACCTTAACCTTTTTTCCCATTCTTTGCAAAACTACCTACTTCATTTCGTATTTTGTCTCTCCAGGATATCCTTAACATTCTTCTGTAAAACGGTAAACGGTATTATACAAATATCCATTTAATGGCCAAGACGTAGGTAGAGAAGACGCTGGCTCAGCACTTTCTCGAAACATGGGCTTTTGTTTTCACGGGCATTCTCTCCCTGAATATAATGTCCGTACTTTAAAATTTTAAAAATTGCTTTATATCCTTAAACTGTAGCAATTTATTTTTCTCTCTTTTTTCCTGACCTTTATCCAGCACTGGGAAATTTGTACCTGATATAAGAAATAGCATAATATGTAGAAATTCTACGATATCTAGAAGAAAATAGGAACACAAATTTAGGTATTTTACTGCGACAATGTAAAGGTAATGTGCACTTCAATATAGTAAATTCATGTTTAAGTTGTTAATAGTTTCATTTAATACTAGGGGTGTGCCTAATCGAGCACGAAAGCAGCAGATACACTAACAAAACGAACAAGAACAGGAATGGTTCCGTCGACTACGGCCTGTTCCAGATCAACGATAGATACTGGTGCAGCACCAATGGATCCCCTGGCAAGGACTGCAATGTCAAATGCTCTGGTGAGTTCTCCTTCAGGAAGGTTTATATTTAGGTTATATTTGGTTAAATAAGTAAATTTGGGGCAAAAAGCCAACCAATTCAAATGGTGAACCCATTAACTGTTAATTTTCTTCGTTTACTTTTAATCTACTCGTGTTTAACCATTTGGAGTCATTCACAATAATTAATTTAAGTACATTTGATAGTTCATCTTGGAAGCATCGATGAATTTTTGACTTTGATGGCAGTAGATAATTGCTATACTTCTCTGCTGTAGGTGGTCTTGGCGTACCTATATTTGTTAAAGTTGAAGATATGGAATTGGTACATGTTGTCCCAAGTCAATATATTAAAACCAAACCAGTTTTTACCGGCTTGTTTATCTGAAATTGCCTATAAACCCTAGCGTTCCCTAGCGACTGTAGGGGGTACCTAAGACCTACAGTCGCTAAGTGGGAGATCTTTACTGTTTTGGCAACCTGAAAACTCCATGTACTTAATAGTTAACCCATTATTGTGAACTTCCAGATCTGTTGACGGATGATATCACGAAGGCAGCCAAGTGCGCGAAGATCATCTACAAACGTCACCAGTTCCAGGCGTGGTACGGATGGAAGAACCACTGCCAGACAGCTGGATCACTGCCTAACATCAGCAGTTGTTAAATACTTATTTATTAGCTATTCTATTTAGTATATAAGTTTTACCTAAGTGTTCAATTTAACGTCCATGTTGATTGTTGATGCCGCATTTCATCGCGGTGAGACTTTAATCTTAAATCACTATATATTATAATATCAGCCTCATTTCTAATCACCATCCTGCCATAAATGCACTGAAAAATCAGTATTTCAGATGTAAGGATCATACTTTACTCCTCATGGCATAAATAACTGTCTATTAAAATAAATGTCGTCCATACCCTAAAGATATGTTTCATTAAATAGGAATTTTAAGTTTGCTTAAGCTACAAGTTTCCTGAAAGTCTGGTTCATTAAAAAGATCGAGAACAAACTATTATTTATCTTTCCAAGTATATACGCAACCAGTATCTACCAGTTATATGATATATGTTAGCAACCAGAAGTTACAAAGGAACACGAACTCAGAAGTACAATACCTAGGTACAATTATACACCATCTTCTGACTTGTATGAGGTACCTACTTATGCCCTCAAATTTAATATCTTACATTCCTATACTCTAACGACTGCAGCCAATAAAAGAGTCCACCGTCTATGCAGAATAAAAATGTGTAAAAAGTGACCCAGAAAGTAGTAACCGATTAACTTCACCCGTCCGCTGGTATTCCGCGCCAGCCACCCATATGATTAATCACCTCCCTTGGAGGATCCCGCGCAGGCGCGCAGCAGACGTCGAATATCCGCTGAGAGAGCGGGCAGTTCGCGTCGCATCGTTGTGATGTCCGCGTTCTTATGGGCAGCGCGGGTTGGGCGCGCGGCGAGGCGCGCGTCGCTGACGACTCCGACTTCCAGACCCTCAAGAACCTGCTAGCTTCCGACGCCGGCTGGACCCTCGAGTATGAGAAGGACGGCGTCAAGGTCTGGGCGGAGGATGCAGCGCACGGTGCACTGCGGACGGTCAAGGTCTGTTTTTGTTTTACTCTTCAGAATTTATTTCGAAAATTATGCATTAGTAGATGCAGTTGGTAATTTTACAGCATATCACAAATATCTAAGTACTACAAATTAAAGAATACCAAGGTTTTATACACAAACAAGGAATAAAATCTCTACGGATTATTTCCATTTTTTTTGTATAAAAGGTAAAAATTTAATTTCGTTCATTTGTTTTTCTAAATTTACATCCACTTTCCTTTATTTCCTACTTAAAACATTAGAAATGAAAAGCTACCTGTTAAAGTTTTCATCGTTCAATTAATGAATGGAGGTGTTAACCACCTATGTGGTAATGCGGAGGCAAAAGATCGATTTTATAATAAACACGAGCCAACGTTGTCACGCTCTGCCGTGCAGGTGCTTCCGTTCAACAGTTTGTTTAGGTACCTTCTAACTGGATATATTGCTTGAGATCAGACTGTTGCTTTATGTTTTCCGTTAGGCTTTTAGGATGATAAAAGTACGAGTCAACACGATAAGTAACTCTTTTAAGCAACATAGTTAAACAGTATATATAGGTCAAGAAGACAGTAGACGTACACATATTTCCAACGATTAATTATGCAAGATGCAAGACTCTGTAAGAACTTTATAAAAAAGCATTTAAAATTTTATAGAAAGCATTCTTCTTCTTTGTTTGCAGTCGAACTGTTTAAATATTGAAGGTTTACAATAAGGATAACCGTTTATTTAAACACCCCATTGCAAGATCTTCAACCGACTTTTATATCCACTTACCTTTATCTACTTAGTTCATCCATGGAGACTCATCATGTAAGGTCCAGTAGAAGCAAAAGCTTTCTTCATAAAGAAGATCATTAGTTGTTCAAATCCAGTGTTTTCATTGAATAATTAAAATTATACACATTGCTAAAACCTTCAGAGAATCCGCGAGCATCAGAGTAACCACGACCTTCTTCTTAGCGTATATCTGGCCAATAGCCAGGGTCCGTTTTCCTAATTTCTGTCTTCCTTGCTCGGTCACGACCACTTTGACAAAATTGTATGATTCAATAGATCCATCCATCCAAAACCTAAAGCTTAAAGACAACTGTAAAATATCGAGTAGATAGTACAAAGATAGCGCTCTACAAGTAGATTACCATCTGCTGCTACTAGATCCTCATTTATAGAGAGCGGTATTAGGCAACAGGCAGTAACAACCACCGATGCATACCTATTAGCTCCTGGAATTCAATGACCACTCTAGTTACAAGTCTGCTCTTGTAATTAGTCTGGTAAATTATAGCTATATAAGATAAGATAGATAAGACAATAATTTATTGGACACCACATATATGTTATAGAAAATACATATAGGTACTTAATTAAAATTACAATTTACAAGCGGCGGTCTTATCGCTAAAGAGCGATTTCTTCCAGACAACCAATGGATGGAGAGGACTAATTTACAAAAATAAAAGACGGTGGCGTACTATTTAGCAGTCATTAATAACATTAGAAATATATTATTTAGTTGCCAAAATTTGTTACTTCTCCTCTGCTATTTTTTTAATGTGATAAATTGGATTTAATTTGATCAATTAAAATATTATTCTAATGTTTTGTCCCCGAATAAGATAATAAAAAATAAATAATTATACAGGGCTATTTTTTTTTATGATTTTTTTAATATTGTCTCCACTATTTTTCGTAAGAAATTATATAACTCGAAAACCGTAAAATTTCGCGGAACAGATTTTATCGCTCAAAACATGGCCAATAACCCAATAAGGCCATACTGAATAACCAACAACCCTGTATAAATCCTATAGCTTGCCGACCTTTAAAGAGCAAACTGCATTAGTTACAAAATTGCCTGGAAAAGTAATTGAAAACCAGCGGGCCCTCCCTTGACACCACATCAATATTATATCAGAATAGATGCAGCGATTGCGTCAATAGGAAAAATTTATGAAGAAAAAAATGTAGGATTAACATTTACCCCCGGTATTGCAGGTAATCCATAGGAGACGGTATCCACTCTTCATCAGATGGGCCATCTGCTTGTTTGTATTACTTAGGTACATAAAAAGAACACTAAATGGATCTCTCTTCCCATGTAATAAAAATAGATCAATTACTGACCTGACTGAAATAAATCAAGGTATTCAATATTTTATTTTAAGCATTTTTACACTTATTCTTATTGTGGTACGTTTAGGCCTATGCTTATACGCTTAACAATAAAGGTCACCACTAGGGACACGTAAAGTTGAACTCACGGCTTCTATAGTCATATATTCCGGTACCCTGGCCCTGCTAGTGGTAGGATTACACCCGGCGACCGCTCGAGCGGTGGCGAAGTCTCAGGGGATATTAGCGGCGTATGAACCAATAATGGTCCGTTAATGGATTTAACCTTTTAGTTATTGGGGTTTTTCAACTACTTCTACGTTATACGTCATCCATCCAATTACTAACCGTTTTTGCGATAATGTTTTTCCTCTTTCGCACTGCGCTCTTTCGCTTTTTTTCTTTCTTATACTATGTGTATAACCTGAAAGACCGAGTAAGTAGTTAGAATTTCTGGCCGTACACAAACATAAAATATTTGTTTCATTCTTTGCTGGACAAAACCGTGTCTCCAAGCGGCCATCTTGCACTAAAGAATAGAAACTACCTTTATACCTTTGTATGTTTGCACGTTGAACGATGTTCAGTGAAACCAGGTAGAGCCTTAGCCTGCTTCTAATCTACGTCATCGAAAACATTGAGCGAAATCGTGGCAAGGCTTTTTTCGTTACGCGGGGAAAAACGCGTAACGCGTATCTTCCCGTCGGGGTAGATATCGGATGGCTATGGCAGACTTACCATACAGGCTACACCCTATAAAACAACTTGGCGGGACGTCGCATCGTCTGTGTGATGGAGGACTGGGAATCGGCAGATCTTAACATACAATCTTCAACCTGGTCAGGCTTATCAATGTCCCGCAATGGGGGCTGCCAGAATACCAGCGCTGTGTGTCTCACACACGCAACACAATGCTGAGGTAGCTCCTATTCGGCTGCTTAGTGGCGCACTTTTGTTTTTTTTTTATGTTTTCGTTTGTGTTTCTAAAGTTTGTGTTTCTAAGTTTGTGTTTCTAAGTTTGTGTTTCTATCTAAAGCCGTCGAATAAATGTTTTTTTCTTTAATTCCCAAAACTTTACTTCTAACCGCAAAGCTTTTAACTAGCAAAGTATCAATATCCGTTCAATAAGGCGTCACAGAGACTGCGTGCTGGAAGTGGTTTATAGCATTTGTTACGTCCATCGTAAACCGGTGTGATAAGATAAAGCCTCCGCCACGCTCTGATATTATATTTGAAGTGGTGGGAAACGATTCGTGGATATTGAACTTTACGTACCTATTATGCGGCGATAAATTATTATTTTATGAACGTTTGTGCCGGATTCAATAGTTCCTTAGAGATATACTTACTTATATACCTAGGTGTAAGGATATAACTTACTTATTTTATTTTGTGGCAAAAAATCGAGCATTGAATATTTTTTTACAAGTGACTATACTTTATAAACTACTACTGCTTACTTTATAACTATATTTTATAAAAAGTAGTTATAAAAAGGCAGTTCTTATTCTAATGAAATGTTATGCAGGATGATGCGTTATCGTGGTTTAGATAAATAATGCTTTTCAAGGCTTTTCAAATTCGATCGAAGGAAAGGTCCCTATTAAGAACTCTTATTTTTTAACTCGGTTGTATTACGGTTGTGTTGGTTGTAACAGTAGTTAACTAATAATGTGTGTACCTATGACATATATATCTGTAATACGAGAAGTATAAACAATTAATAAGTAGTACAAACAATTAATTATAACATTTAGGCACAGTTAGTCGTCCTTCTAACCTTGAACTACTGAAATGCTGCCCATTCACGTCTCACGGGGCAATCGAGTTACCAGCCGCGACCTTTTCCACGTTCTGAGCAATGAAGCAATGGCCAATCACCCGTGCCTTACGCAACATCACTCTCATCTTCCGCGGATTAGACAACCTTTCACTCAACCTGTGTTTGTGTTTCTTTGGGCGGAAAACTTTAATGTCAGACCCTAAAATGTAGGTGTAATCAGATAAAAGATAAGGTTCAGTGGTTTTGTTGTATACTGCTTAAAAGATCAGGGTCTGATATAAAAATTATGTTATTGGGAAAATCACAGGGTCAAACGTATTGTACTACGATTTCTCCCTGAAACCCTTATGTTTTTTAGACCGACTTGCATTCAAACTGTCAATTCAGCACCCTAATCCAATATTCAGATTTGACAGCATCTAGGTACACATATTTTATAGTATACGTATGCAAACTTTTCATTTATTTTTATACCAGTAATCAAGCCCAAGACTTAGAATTAGGTCAGCCAAAAACCTACTCACTATTCCAATAAATGCTTACCTATCCGAATAATATTGGCTAAAATAAGCCTGAATTTGCAGCCATGAAGCAGAAACCCAATTTGAAAATGAGTGTCAATCGATATCGGGCCGCGACGCATCACTACACATAAATGGCGGGGAACTGATCGTTTAGTCGTTTAACATAAATAAGGGGTGTATTCCCGTTGTCCCCGTACTCCGTGTCCCCGTGACGGGGACAGCGGGACGTGATTAAATTTCTTTCCCGTTGTCCCCGTAACGTAGATTCGGCACGGGGACAGCGGGAAGTAAATGTTTCACGTGTCGTTGTCCCCGGACTCTGTATCCCCGTTTAACGGGGACAGCGGTACTGTAATTAATTATTTAAAATGACTTCCCGTTGTCCCCGTATACTGTTCCCATTAATATAGTCGAATTAAATATGTTAAAAATTATTGTCCGCTGTCCCCGTTTTTTATAAAGTACAGTTCCAAATGTCCCACCAGGGTTGTTACTCATTTTAAAATATCATTTGTTAGGCACACTACATGATGTGTGGTGTTATCTTTGCAAAAATTTTGCGGAGTACTAGGAGATCAAAAATGGCAAGGAAATATGTAGTAGATAAACAACACAAAATAATCCCATCTGATAGTCCATTTCAAGTTTGACAGCTGTGATATGAAATGAAGATCTCCTAAGATCTTTTATTTATTTCTTTACAAATTACACCATCACTTTTTCATCAATTGTAAGGCATATTACAAGGAAGAAGGTACCAGGAGATCATTAAATGAAAGGAAGTCTTACATACGAGTATTATTTTTGGTGAGAAATGTTTTGGTTGCGTTGCGTGACCATCTAGAAATTTTTGACGAGGTGACGAAGGGAAACTTTTCTCACCAAAAATACTAGGAGACCAGAAATCATGAAGAGATCACATTTTTTCAATTTTTTAAGTAATATAATTTATATTGTATGCACCAACACCACCCTTTTTCTGTGCCTTAGATATTTTTGCTTTAGGCAAAAATAACACCATTCATCATTTAGTCGTGCCCAACGCAAATTATATTTTTGAATGAGTAACAGCCCTGGTGGGGTGCGTGAACCGAACTTTTTTAATAGTATCGCGCGCCCCACCAAAACGCGATCAGTGGGGCGCGTGAGACACAAAAATTTGATGATGACACAAACAATGATGTGAAATTCCAGGAGCACTGCACCAAAACTTTTTACGCAAGAGTCATAAGATGATAAGACTCTTTAGTCCAGTAATTGAAAAAATGTGATCTCTTCATGATATCTGGTCTCCTAGTATTTTTTGTGAGAAATGTTTCCCAATTCGTCACCTCTTCAAAAATTTCTAGATGGTCACGCAACGCAACCAAAACATTTCTCACCAAAAATACTAGGAGACCAGATATCATGAAGAGATCACATTTTTTCTTTGCCTTAGATATTTTTGCTTCAGGTACCTCTTACTAGTTTCTAGGACCCTGGTACTTTTCAGCACTATTACATATCTCCTTCACCCCACCAAGTCTCATCGCTTCTGAAATCTGGACAAATTGAATTGGGGGAAACATTTACAGTGAACTAATATGAAGCGTGACGAGTTAGAACTGAGTGCATGTGTGACCAATCAGAACATGGTTTTGGCCGTTTTTTTTTTGACAGACGAATTTTTACCTAAATCTACATAATACCTACTGCATTTTTTTAACCTTAATTATTATAATACATATAAATTGATTTCGTTTTAACTCACTATTCTTTTTTCCACGCTAAAAACCAAGCTTTTAACAGGAATATAGATTTCAGGGGACAACGATACGTAAAATGTTTACTTCCCGCTGTCCCCGTGACTTGACGGGGACAACGGGAATAGATTTTACGGGGACAGACTACGGGGACAACGGGAAGTCATTTTAAATATTTAATTCAAGTACCGCTGTCCCCGTTAGACGGGGACACGGAGTACGGGGACAACGGGAATACACCAAATAAGGCAACAAAGCACTTACTGAGGGATATACTAAAATGGAGCAAGACGGGAATGGAGTAATGTTATTAGAAAGTTACGTAGTCTATGAAATTGCTTTATTGATAGGTACTCGTACCTACGTAGTTGAGCCATGCGAAGTTATCGACTAAAAAGCTCGGTGTGTTATAAATTATTACAGGGTATTTTAACATTAACTAGAAACTGCAAAATAAACATATAATATTATGTAGGTTGGCCTTTTGGCCACATTAGAGGCTACTTATTATGATTTGACTCTGACAGTGTAAGAAGAGACCAAGCGGAATCACATCGTATCGTAATCAAAGGATAGTAAGCTAATATTATAATAGGCACAAATAATAATGTGTGCATTAGGTGCGTGTTATTTATTTATTTATTGTTAACTACAACTGTAATACAACCACTTACAGTAATCAACACAATATTTACAAAAATAAAATACACAATAAAATAATTTTAAAAGAACACACATTGTTGACATTAAAAAGAAAATATAAATCAACATTAAAACAAACATTCATAATTCACGCTCACAATATTTTAAACACGCTAACAATACTTTGCACCAATCATCCGCAAAAAGATCAGTGTCAGGGTATGTGTCCAGGAGAGCGTTTAAGGAAGAAAGACTACGAGGCAGTGGAGAGTTAGCGCGGGCAACTGTTCTACAGGGAGATACAGCAAACAACCGGTGTTTTCTGCTCCTGATGTAGTTATTGGGTACATAAAAACGGCACACCTCCTCACCGAGATCAGGTGTGTCAATTTTCTCCCGAAGAATTTTGCATACGGTCACTATCTGATTATATGCACGACGGACTTCTAAAGAGTTATACCCTAAGCAACCCAGCAAAAATTTGGTTGGATACATGAAAGGATAATACCCGTACTGTCGTTTGTATAAATATCTAAGGAATGCCTTTTGCACTTTTTCCAGCATTAGAGCGTAAGTGCTCTCATGTGGGTTCCAAACAGAAGAACTGGTCTCGAGCTTAGAACGGACGAGAGCTCCAAAAATCAGACGGATAACATGTGGTTTTTGGAAGTCTCGGGCGTTTCTCAGCACAGAGTTAATGAGTGACGAGCGCGGTTATGTAAAGGAATGTCATGCTTCGCATGAAAGTTGGGAACACAGGTCATTTAGCATTGTATATGGCTGGGAATTGGGTACAACGTAATAATCTGCATTATGATTTTATACATACGAGTACCTACCGATAATACCTTGATATCAATACAAGTAGTGCTCATCTCATTATTTTTAAAGCTCTTAAAAAGGGGTGTTACTAAAACGAGTGCATCTTCCTATTAAACTAAAAGACTTGTTCAGTTTGATGGGAACGTAAACCCGAGTTGTGTATAGTTTTACTACACTGTATTAAAAAGAAAAAGTAGAAAAAGGCAGACTGGGACGATTTTAATCTCTTGATTGTCTAGGAGTCTAGGACTAAATCCAATTAGGTTTACGAGAATACGAGAGCTGTATTTGTCTTCGCTTTGTCCGAGCTTTTAGTGATAGTTTTTCAGGAGATCGTGGAGCTTTAAATTACATTTGTAAGTAATAATCTCAGAAGGTAGAGTAACAATTACTCTACCTTTTCACAATTATTGGGAAAAGGTCTTTATTGCCAGGTGGTCATTATGGTGTGATAAAGCTGAGGCATGATGCTCAGTGAGGAATTTACTCTTTTTATTTGACTGACAACGCGTTGGCAATTCCACTGCATGTAGATTCTGTAAGAAGACAAGACGAAGGTACAGTATTTTTTTTATTGAAAAACATCTAACTCCTAGTTATCGTGTTATCGTGTACCATGGTTTTAACAGTTATTTCATTAGAGAATGTTTCGAGCGTGCGTGTCTTTTGTCTACCGGTCGAGGTAGTGTGTGATAAGAGAAGGAGTGTAGGAAAAAAGGATGTTGCGTTGGGAGCTCACCAACTGCATAAAACTTTACCATTTTCTAATATGTTATTGATAAAAAAGGTTAATGTTAAATACTCTGCAATGACCAGCGATTTAAGGTCTCAAAATCAAGAAGTACAAAACCTACGTTTTATTCCAGAGTCTTAACTACTTATTGATAACTTAATTTAAGTACCTAGTTAAATTGGTTTAGGTGTGAAAACGCAACCAATGTACACAAATATTTAAACTTTCGCAATTATTATACTAACTAGCTGACCCGCGCGCACTTCGTAGCGCGTGACAGTAAATTATTCATATATTAATGAATTTGATGCAGACCATTTAATTCGATTTCCAATTCCACGGAAAAGAGGGATTCAATTCACGGGTTTTCTGCGACTTAATGGGCGTAGAATTAGTAAAGGCTGGCAAACCTTGCCAATATGTAACTACGATCGAATCACCTACTATTCAAAATGTCTATTGGACGTTTCGCCTACGTTCATAATAACTATTGGTTGAAATCAATATTGGACGATTCGCCTACGGTTAACTCAGCTACTACGGTCGATTGAGCTATGGTTGATTAAACTATTGGACGATTTGCTTATTTTTGACCGAACTAACAGACGGTTCACGTATTTTTAGACCATGTTTCCGGCTGCTAGTCAGGTATGACAGCTCAGTGCGCAGACAGCTTATTATGCCACTTTGCCATGATGAGGTAGATGAAAGAAGATGCCAAAATGCCTGAAGATGCCATGACACAGGATAAATAATTCAGTAATAAGAAAAATATCTGGCGCTTCGCCGGCCGCTGCCGCGGCACGCTCGCTTCGCTCGCTCGGCTCGCGCATTGTGGTCACTGTTCAAACCTAACCTAACCAACAGATTTCGGTTTGCCCTGAATACTGTACTAAAAACACGCGTAGCAAAGAATTTATAAACCGTAGGTGAGTCGTCCATAGTTGAATTAACCAATATATCAAATGAACATTGGCCGAATCGCCCATTAGTTCACATGCCCATAGTTTAATCAACCGCAGGCGAGTTGCACTGTAAGCGAGTCGTCCAATATATGAAATGAACTTATGCGAATCGACCGTAGTTATATCGACCGTAGTTGAAACGACCGTAGGTATTATGAAACGTAACCCGTCCATGCGGGCAAAGCCATGAGAATAAGCTAGTGACTGATGTATCTGTATAACGTACAGCCTCAACCGCTAGATGGATTGGGTTGAAATTTGGAACATAGAAAGGTTTCATGACGTAGACCACTGCTAAGAAAGGATTTTGCCGTGCGGGAAAAGCCGCGAGCATAAGCTAGTAAATAATATTATGAAACATTTTTTGTGAATAATACTTAGATTTCAGAGACGTCCTGGGATAAGTCCCAGAACTATCGTTATACCTATACCACAGTACAAATTAGAACGGCAATAAATTACCACTTACACATATAGTACATCAAGATTAAATACAGTAAACAAAGATATATCAAATTATCATTAAAATCAGAAAAACTAATAAAAATACGGAATAATAACAGCTTGATTCCGTACACTTACTCTTGACTCTTTTCCGCGTCATTTAATGGTGATCTCTTTACCGTGGGTAGACTTCCTCTGCAGGAGGTCGGCTAGTACCCCAACAGTGTCAGTTATTCTGCCGCCTGAACAGTGATGTGCAGACATTACTGTGCTTCGGTAGGAGAGCACTGTGGCTAGTGAAATTACTGGGCTGAAGAATCTTAACATTTTATGACTCAGCAGTGCACCCAGAATTTAACCTTCGTTAAATCCCAGCGTTATCTCTTACCATCAGGAGAGCATCTTGCTCATCTTCTTACATCTTGTATAAAAAAAACTAAAATGAAATTTTCTGAAATGAAACTATCATATACCTACGTACTCAAACTATTTATTATAATATATCTATCAAATTTCAGATATTATTAAGATATCTCATACCCGTCGAAATAACGTTAAATCCTTTCTTTTTTAATATTAGGTATTAAAAGTAGAATAATAATAATATAAAAGACCGTGTAACGACGAAATTCGACTAAAATACAAATTCGCCTTATTATAATTTTAGTTTTAGCAATATAAAATGATATCGTGTAATAATGCTAACTTTAAATTACGTGGTTCCTGTTACCACCTTCCAGCTCCATCATCAGACCCTGGTTACTATATGCATAGTATCAAAGTACTCGTAAAGACGAATCAAAAGGACACAAACTCCATGAGGTTTTGTCTTTTGTTTACGCGGTTCCTATGACCACCTTTCAGCTCCATCATCAGACTTCAGATCACTTCCATGTCATCAAATTATTGCATTGTCATCCGATTCCCGGTATGCAAAATTTCAGCTCAATCGGGAACTGTGACTGATAGGTAGAGTGCTTTTCACAAAAGGAGTTCTTTTTGCGGGGCGCCACTATCGCAAATTTAATAAGTTAGCATATTAAATAACTTTAGAATCTTCGATGTATCCTTCTGCAATCTTGTTACACTTCCAGCCACCATGGCGTTTAAGAACTGTAATATCAGCGCCTGAGTCAGCTAAGAGTGTTGCTGACGTCCGCCTCAGGCAATGCCCAGTGTAAAGATGGGAGTCCGGAAGCTGAAGAAATTTAGCAATCGTTTTTGGCATATCACCGATTTTATTGATGCCTATGGGCTGTTTTTTACTTTTTCCATTATCATAATGTAAGAAAAATCTTGAAGTTTTGTATTAGCGGGTCGTAATGCCATATACTTGTCCACCACATTCACATATTCTTCACTAATGACGAATGATCTGTCGATTTTAGTCTTTGTGTTCAATAATTTTACTAATATTAATTTGTCCGAATGCTTTTCAACGTCGTTTACCTTAAGATTCAACAATTCATTTGAGCGGCACGCACCATTTATGCCAATAATTAATACAACCTGTAAAAAATAACAATAATTTAGTTTACTTATTTTTAGATAGGTAAAGTTAGATAGGTTTTCTTTGAAATAAATTAGCTTTTGTATCAATTTACTTACTTTTAAAGCGAGGTATTTACTGTCTGGTGCTTCATTCAGAAATTTTTCTATTTCAAGCGCAGTAAAAACTTTTGACTTTTTAGCCCTGAATCCTTCTGATTTTTTTTTTAAAAATGCTATCAACTTATGATATTATGTGGCTATATCAAGGTCACGTTTCGTTTTCAAGACAGCTTTTATCATAGAAAAAATGCTCCATAATGTACTGGATTTTCTTGTTTTAGATAGTTCCATGAAATATGATAGTATCACGGTCTCGGAATATGTTTTTGCTTTTTTTGAGAGGCGCCAATTATTGAAGAATTCGTACGCTTTTACATATTTCACTTTAGATTTTTCAGGCAAATAGCTGAACTTGGCATTCGAAACTTGTTCTTTCAACTCTTTTGGCGTAAGACAACTACCTTCATCACTGGGGTCACTCATTTCTTTGTAATTAAACAGACTATTAGATCACAAATAGAAATTTGCAAAAGTTTACAACTTATGTTGAAAATATTTATTTGAATCTTTACCAAGAGGTTTAGAACCAAATGGAAAATGTGTCGTGAACACCACTGTCGCAAGAAAAATGACAACTATAAGTGCCATCTCACTTACCTCATACAAAAGATAGAGACAAAGATGGCATTTATCGATGACGTCACAACGCATTCTCCATTTGACTGTAAACTCTAAACTTCTACATCCCGCCATTTTGTATTTTTTTTTTTATTAAAAGAGTTGCGTTCGAAATTTGTGTGTGTGACATATTTATGAAAAACAAATTGTAATAATATTTAAAAAAAAACTCACTTACGACTTATTATTCTATAATAGTATTTTATTTAAAATATTATTGAAAAAATACAATTTATAAACTTAAAATTCAATAAATAACATTAAAAATTATGTGCATCTCAGTTAAATAAAAATTGTACACAAATAAGTTTCAGAACACACCAACTTCTTCATAGCCAATAAAATTGTGTTCGAAATTCAAATCACTTTGCCTCTCTAGAGAGCAAAAACGGCTTTTGCTCACTGAAATCGATGACCAAAGACACTATTTTCGTGCGAGAGTGGTGAAAAATTATTTATGGCATGAAGTCCAGAATTTATCGAAAAAATTTAATTTAGTTCCGCAAAATTCCGCGGGACCTCATTCGTGAGAAGGACTCTACCACTGAGGTGTATACCTAAAATCATAGGCGGATCCAGGATTTGGTTTTGGGGGGGGGGGGGGGCAAGGTGCAGACGGGCAAAAATATTATAATTTTTATTACGAAAAGTGTATGTTTAGCTCGCTCTGAGCGGTTAGGAAGTTTAAACATCCATTACAATAAGTGTGCGAGCAGCTAGCTGCGAGCGCCGAAAAAAAAATTTAATCTTTACCATGGGTCTGGGTGCATCTGGGTGCCTAGGCCCCCTGCCCCCCCCCCCCCGCCTAAATCCGCCTACTCGCTCTGAGCAGTAAGAAAGCTTAAACATCCTTTATAATATGTGCGCGAGCAGCTTGCTTAATGACTCGGGGGGGGGGGGGGTGGGGGGACTTGGCCCCTTGCCCCCCCCCTAAATCCGCCTATGATTATCTATAACACAGATAAAAGGTTCTATAATAATCATTGCAAAATTTTACTAACATTATAAACGTGAAAGTTTGTGTCTGGATGTATGCCTAAATGGGTGTGAACAGATTTTATGTCTGTGTGTCTCCGGATAACCAGTGATTTTTACAAAAGATCCCCCTAGATGGAGCGCCACAATCGCGTGATTTTAAGTTAAAATATCTACAGATTTTTAACAATTCATAATTTCTCATATTTAATTTCTCATCGGTACATAAATCGGTACATAATATTTAATTAATCTAACAAATAAAAAATATATAATAAATGAAGTATTCACAGTAATGATAAATCTATTATTTAGTTCCGCTAGGTTACGCGGGACTTCTTTTTTAAAACTGTTTGCAGAATAAACGATATTTCTTTTTCTTAGGACATTAGTTCCATTATTTTCCGTGGCGCTAGCTTGTATGAAAAATAATTTACTTTTACAATGAACTTTAAATGAATTTTTCTATTTATCTTCAGATGATTTTACATGTTTTAGAAATTAAAAATAAGCAGCAAAAAGATATTTATTACTGATATTTACACGCATCATGCGCACATTAGATTAGTTCCATTATTTTCCGCTGGCGCTGATTCATATGAGAAATAAGTTACATTTACTAATTTAAATGAATTCTAATTTGTTTCCTGATGATTTTACATGGTTTAGAAATTAAAAATAAGGTGCAAAATGATACCTACCTATGTACAGACCCTGGCTACTATATAGCATCAAAGTACTCGTCAAGACGATCAAATGAGCCCAAACTCGATGGGGTTTTTTCTTTTAATCACGGAGTTCCTATGGCCACCTTCCAGCTCCGTCTTCGGACCCTGGTTACTATATAGTATCAAAGTACTCGTCAAGACGAATCAAATGAGCCCAAACTCGATGAGGTTTCAGTTTCAGACTCAGTTCGACGCGGTTCCTATGACAACCTTTCTTGTTTATTAGCATTTTATATGCGAATCTTTAGATTGATATAACTCTTTTATTTATGAACCGATTTGACTAAAACCAACACTAAGTTTCAAGTAGAGAAAACTGCAACGTATTAGTGAAAATTTTATTCAATTCGGTGGTGTTGTTTAACCACACCAGTGACACAAACTATTTACAAATTTAGCCCAAATTAAAGGTTTCGTTTACAGCCACATCGATAGATGGCGTATTTTTAGTTTGTCGCAGTTTGTCGCACCATATTTTTTTGAATTGAGTTTACTTTATATTCTATTACTTTTATTTAGAATTTTTGATGTAAATTAGGGGCAATGTGTCCGATATAAATGATTATTATTTATTTTATCATTTTATTTTACGTTTCCCTTGGAAAAATTGACAAAATGTTTTACGAATTAGATCGCGCAAGCGACTTTTTCGCGTCGTTTTGTTCATATGCGTATTTTCACGATTCATCTTAGTAAAGGATCACAATGAATGGGGAGAAATTTCCATTCTTATTATATGTATGGATGTGATTCTTGGCTCGCGCATATATTACACATTACAGCACAATATGAAACGAAAATAGGTAATATTTAACTACTTATACTCCACGGCTCTTCTGTTTTGGCACAGTTTCTAACGGCCAGTCCCGGCTCACTCGTAAACTGGGCCAGAACACGTACACTCACGACTTCGCTCTTTGTTTATAAACTCGTATTAACTCGTTTAAGACAAAGGTTCGTGCGCGGGTGTGGTTTTATGACGATATGTGGACAATTTGTAAAGGGTTTTACACATAGAAACTTTCGCGACAAGAATAAGATTTTTGCTATGAATAGATTTTAGGTAGGTAGGTACCTACATTACAACAGATTTAAATGACAAGCATTGTTCAGCCGATAGGCACCTGTGTTTTGCAGACGTATTCAGTTTTATAAGACGGAATACATATATTATGTATGATAATAATATATTTTAATGTTTATCTTCTCTAAATATATAAAAGAACAGAGTGACTGACTGATCTATCAACTCACAGTTAAAATCGCAGATCGGATTGAGTTGAAATTTGGAACACAGATTAGTTTTATGACGTACCTCCTCTAAAGAAAGAATTTTGCGTTCGGGCAAAGGCGCGAGCGTAAGCTAGTTTCCGAAGTTATAGCTTTTTCAGTTGTTCAATATACAGTTTTCTACAAAAAACTTGAGTAGTGTAACCTATAATTTCTTTCTTAAAACACCCAAATCAATGATATTTGATGTTCAGGCATATGTTTCAATTTCCTCTATTTTACTCCCATAAGGAAAACCATATAGAAGACACGGCTACTTTGATGTATACCCTACTACTTTGATGTTTATCCCTTAAAAATCCCATCGAAAAATGGTTAAATCTCCAGAAACGTCGGAATAACAAGAGCTTAAAATCTTGCGATTCCCAGAGTGCGCCAGTTGGAGCTATTATAACATTTTCCAGCTGAATAAGGCAAATTAATGATATTCAGTGGTTTACGCTTATTTTAATGTATGTAAATGGGTACGTAACTAGATTCAGCGGACGGAAAAGTTATGGCGTCAAAACATGGTTCACGAGTTAAAAAGTTACCTGCCTACAGGGAGTTTACTCTTTGTTGGATGGAAATACACGGAAATTTTGATTGTCGACTGAGATTGGGGAAATTATTGCTCAGGATGTGGGGAGATTTATTAGGAGTGGTGAAACAAGCGTCGTAAAACAAATTTACTTAAAATGAAACATAAAAAATAGTTTAAAAACTTCTCAATTGATATATTCTCAAATAAAACAGCCAAAGGAACTCTTTGGATATATTATATTAAACGTGGGCAAAGAGTTCCTTTTGGCTATTTTATCTGAGAACGTGGGATGTTTTCAAAACTAACTGATAGACGGCCTTCTTGTATTTTAAAATGCGGTATAGTTTTCACGCTCCTTGGTTTAGATACATTGAGTAATAAAAAGAGTAGGTGTAATAAATGTAATTTCACATAATCTTTTGTTTATACGAGTACTTGTTACTTCGATTAATCTTTAGATAATAAAACTTAGATAAGAAATGAAATACAGTATGGATGTTTCAGCCTATCACGTAATACGCAAGACAAACTTTATAAACATTATAGGAACCTTAAAATATAATCACCGTCATATTAATACGACACCTTTTAAGAGTATTATTCATCGTTAGGCTGCGTCATAATACCGCAGGCCGCAGACTGCTTGGCCGCGCGCCAAGCTCGCACCTTTGTACGATACGGTATCGTTCCCGCGAGTACCGGCGGGTGTTACAGCTGCCAAAGCGCTTGACATACTGACTAGTCTTAGAAAATATTATAGAAGAGAAATAGGACCAGTCACTGTCACTCCAGTCACTGGAAAATATTCATGATGTAGCTTGGACTGCAGTGCTACGCCTAAGGTTTTATAAACTTGGATTATAAGTAGGTTCAACCTTACAATAATTATATATTAATTCATTGTTAAGAGTCACTGTGTTCAAAACAATATGTAGCCTTTTAAGACTTATTATATTCATAGATAGGCTATGTCATAATACCGCAGTGCAGCCAAGCTCACACCTATGTACGATACGGTATCGTTCCCGCGAGTACCGGCGGGTATTACAGCTGCTAAAGCCCCTGCCACACTAACTAGCCTTTGGAAATGAAATAATAGAGAAATAGGCCCACTGACTAGACTATTTACTGTCACTCCAGTCACTAGAATGTATTCATAATGGCCTAATACTAACTGGAGTCTAATGCAACGTTTTGAATATTTTCTTCCAATATTTATAATTAATGCAAAGGTTTACTGTGTGTATATTATTGTGTAATTTTTGTCACTTTTTACGCTTGGCGTTCTAACATATTATTACTTTACCTAGAAATAAAATATTATTCAAATCAATAAAAAATATTACTCTGATAGCATTAGAAAACTTTCTCGTAAATTCTAGGCAAGTCTTTATTTAATTTTTTTATATAATATCGTGTACTCAGATAAAAAGCTCTATGTAAAACTTTTACGAAGTTGTTATCGTTTTATTTCTAGCAAACTTACATTCGCTGGGCAACCTGTTGAAATCACTAGATAGGTACCTATTCTATTTGAGTTCGATTCACCTAACTTTCTCTATGTAGGTGCACCTTTATCGTAGCGCTTTCGTAGCAGTTCGTAGCTCCGTAGCGGAAGCCTACGAACTTTTGCACAACTGTTATAACTGATCATTACCTACATTGTTTAATAGTTTTATCGTTTTTAGGGTTCCGTACCTCAAAAGGAAAAAACGGAACCCTTATAGGATCACTTTGTTGTCCGTCCGTCCGTCTGTCTGTCTGTCTGTCTGTCTGTCTGTCTGTCTGTCAAGACCCTTTTTCTCAGGAACGCGTGGACGTAACAAGCTGAAATTTATAGGAAATACTAAGGTCTATTGCCTCTTAGAGCTGTGAAAATTTCAAACTTCTAGGCCAACGCAATCAAAAGATATAGTCGAATATGTCGCAAATTTCAGCAAATTTTCGACATTACCAAATAAATCAAAACCTACGGGGCACTTCCCGTAAACTCAGAATCTTGAAATTTGGCACAAAGTAACTCCTTAGAGCACAAATAAAGGAAAAACTGCGAAAACCATAAATTTTTATTTGCATCATATGAAAAAAATATTTTGAATAATTTTATACCTACTACCCCTTTTCTCATGAACGCGTAGACGTATTAAATTGAAATTCATATTAAATACTCAAATCTATAATACCTTTAAACTGTAATAAAATCAAACCTCTATGTCAACGCATTCAAAAGAAACAGCAATTTTAGTCGCAATTTTAAACTCGCAAATACTCTCAAAAATCAAAACCTACAGGGTACTTCCCGTGATCTTAGAATCTTGAAATTTGGCACGAAGCAACTTCTTAGAGCACAAATAAAGGGAAAATTGCGAAAATTGTACATTTTTAGTTACATCACATAAAAAAAATATTTTTAAAAATTTCATTCTTACTACCTTATTTCTCATGAACGCGTGCAGGTATTAAACTGAAATTCATATCAAATACTAAAGTCTATTATATCCTTAAACTGTAATAAAATCAAACCTCTATCTCAACGCATTCAAAAGAAACAGCAATTTTAGCCGTATTTTTTAACTCGCGACTACTCTCAAGGGAATCAAAACCTACAGGGTACTTGCCGTTAACTCAGAATCTTGAAATTTGGTACACAGCAACGTCTTAAATCACAGGCACAGGAAAAATTGCGAAAACTGTAAATTTTTAGTTACATCATATAAAAAAATATTTTTAATAGTTTTGTATTTACTATCACTTTCCTCAAGAACGTGTACAGGTATTAAATTGAAATTCATACCAAATATTCAACATTATAATAACTTTAAGATGTAAAAAAATCAAACATCTATGTCAACGCAATCAAAAGGAATAGCAATTTTAGCCGCATATTTTCAAACTCGCAAGTACTCGCAAGGGAATCAAAACCACAGTATATAATATTATACCCACTTTTCCTTAGGGTTCCGTAGAAACTCGTAGGTTTGTACGGAACCCTCGGTGCTCGAGTCCTACTCGTACTTGACCGGTTTTTTTACTTGTTATAAGTTTCTGGTATCGTTGCTTTGTAAAAAGTTGTAGGTAGTTTCGAAATCTATGGAATTATGTTATTGGGAGAGTAAAATATGGGATATTACTGAACATCTACGTTCACTCTACAACAGTAGTTCTGTATAAAGGAAGTTTTATAGGATTTGTTATAAGCATGTAATGATTTTCTACTACAGTTTCTTATACTTTTACTACAAAGATTTATCCAGTCAATGATAGCTAGACACATAGGCGGATTTAGGGGGGGGCCAGGGGGCCAAGGCCCCCCCCCAGAAGCATTGTGGAGTTACGAAATTTGAACATAATGAAATATGTTCAAAAAAAAATCAAAGATGATGTTTTTTTCTCAGCGCTCGCAGCAAGCTGCTCGCTCACTTATTATTAAGGGTATTTGAACTTTCTAACTGTTCAGAGCGAGCTAAACACACACTTTTTGGAGTAAAAATTATAATATTTTTGCCCGTCTGCATCTTGGCCCCCCCAGAACCAAATCCTGGATCCGCCAGTGGCTAGACATATAATATAAAAAGAAGTAGCCAGAATGGAATTTGAACTTGAGATAGTCTAATATTAAGATTTTTATATTAAACCCTAAATACTATAATAACTACATTGTGATACATTACACCACGGTAAAGAGATATACAGTAGTTCGACTCCATAGAAACGGGCGGAAAATGGAAGTGAATAGATGTCGGTAGATGTGGGTAGAAGTGGGTATATAATCCAGAAGCGGGTGCCTCGCAGCGACGGGCGGACGTCGCGATAGTTTTTTGCAAGTATTTAGTGTAATTTACGTTATTTACTTTTGACGTATGTATACATAATATAATAAATTATATAAAATTATATAATACCTAGTCAGGTCATAAATTCTGTCACATGTTTAATATAAAATTATTGGAACAAGTTTATTTATTATGTAACCATTTATATACCAAAATGAACTTAACAAAACATAGATTCTTATGACAATAAAGTTTATTCAAAATGACCTCCGTGATTTTGAATACAGGCCTTCAATCTGCGCGGCCAGTCGTCTATCGCAGCACGAACGAGGTCCATGTCAATATTGGCTGCTGCCTTAATCAAGGATGTCTTGAGTGACTCCAAATTGGGATGAGGCTTTGAGCACGCCTTTTCCTCCAAGTGTTGCCATATCTTGTAATCTAACGGACTCAAATCTGGACTGGAGGAGGGCCAGTCTCCCTCCCCGCGCGTGCTCCCGCTGCGTGGAAGCGAGACGCCAGGCCACACGACGTTTTCGGGGGAGGCGCAGACTCGCCAGTCAGCAGCTGCACGACGCGTATACGGAGCGCAAGAAGGCTCTGCAGCGGCTGATTGGCGACTCCAAAGAGCGGGCTAAGGCGGAGCTCCTGGAGTCTCTGAACCGCGATCCGTGGGGGCGGCCCTACAAAATGGTCAGGGGGAAACTCCGACCATGGGCCCCCCCCACTGACGGAGACTCTGGAGCCCCGCCTTCTGGAGGAGGTGGTTAGCTCGCTCTTTCCCTCCGGGGTGGAGTACGAGCCCCCGGAGATGGCGCCTCCCGAGAGGGCGCGCCAGGAGGACACTGCGGTGCCACCAGTGTCGGCGGGCGAGCTGGGATATGCCGTGTCCCGGATGCGCGGTAAGCGCAAGGCTCCGGGGCCGGATGGCATTCCTGGCGTCGCCTGGGTCCTGGCGTTGGACGCCCTCGGGGACCGCTTCCGAAGGCTCATGGATGCCTGTCTGGAGTCGGGGCGGTTCCCCTCGCGGTGGAAGGCGGGCAGCCTAGTGCTCCTCCGAAAGGAGGGGCGCGCAGCAGACTCTCCCGCAGCGTACCGTCCCATCGTCTTGCTTGACGAGGCGGACAAGTTGTTTGAACGGGTGGTGGCTTGCCGCCTCGTCAAGCATCTCGCCGAGGTAGGCCCGGATTTGTCCGATCGACAATTCGGCTTCCGGGTGGGCCGGTCGACGATTGACGCGATCAAGCGCGTCAAGGCCCACTCGGACATGGTGGTCGCCCGCGGCGGTGTTCTGTTGGCGGTGTCCCTGGACATCGCCAACGCGTTCAACTCCATGCCGTGGGCCGTCATCAGGGAGGCACTGAAGTACCATGATGTGCCTCCCTACCTGAGCCGGATTGTCGGGGCCTACCTCTCGGATAGGTGCATCATCTATCCGGGCGACGATGGACGAACGCTGCGGAGAGAGATGTCGTGCGGTGTTCCACAGGGCTCGGTCTTAGGACCGCTCCTGTGGAACATCGGATACGACTGGGTGCTGCGCGGGGATCTTCCCCCGGGGGCCAGCGTGACGTGTTACGCGGACGACACGCTCGTCATGGCCCCGGGGGGGACATTCCAGGAGGCTGCCCGCCTTGCCACCGCGGCGGTGGGGGAGGTGGTGGCACGGATAGGGAGGTTGGGACTCCGGGTGGCCCTCAACAAAACCGAGGCCCTGTGTTTTCACGGGCCTCGGAGGGCCCCGAGTAGGGGTTCCAATATCCCTATCGGGGAGGTCTGCATCGGGGTCGAGCCCTCGATGAGATATCTTGGACTCGTCCTCGACGGGCGGTGGAACTTCCGGGAGCACTTTGCCCGGTTGGCTCCCCGCCTGATGGGTGCGGCGGCCGCTCTCAAGCGGCTGCTGCCGAACCTAGGCGGACCTCGGACCAGCTGCCGTCGCCTGTACGCAGGAGTCGTGCGGTCCATGGCTCTGTATGGAGCCCCCGTATGGGTGGATGCCCTGACGGAGCAAACCATCGCCCATCTGAGACGTCCTCAGAGGGTGATGGCCGTCGGGGTAATACGGGGTTACCGCACGGTCTCCTACGAGGCGGCGTGCCTCTTGGCAGGATCTCCCCCCTGGGACCTGGAGGCGGAGCTGTATGCGGCGCGCTACGAGTGGCGCGCCGCGCTCCGCCTTCGCGGGCTCACCGCGTCTCCCAGGGAGGTAGAGAGGTGGAAGGAGGAAGCCAAGGAGGCACTGCTCGAGAGGTGGAGTACGCGTCTGGCCCACCCTCGAGCAGGCAGCTGGACAGTGGTGGCAGTCCGTCCACTACTCCAGCAGTGGACGGACAGAGAGCACGGGTCCTTGACCTTCCGGCTCGTGCAGGTGCTTTCCGGGCACGGATGCTTCGGAAAGTACTTGCACCACGTAGCCGGCAGGGAACCGACCCCTGCTTGCCACCACTGTGGTAGCGACGTGGATACGGCGCAGCACACACTGGAGGAGTGCCCAGCTTGGGTCAGTGAGCGTCGTACCCTCGTCGCTGTTATGGGGGGCGAACTCTCGCTGGCAACCATGGTTAGAGCCATGGTTGAGAGCGAGGAGTCGTGGCAGGCCGCGGTTTCGTTCTGCGAGAGTGTCATCTCGCAGAAGGAGATCGCGGAACGCGTACGGGAGGTCACCACCGACCTCCCGATGCGTGCCCGGAGAAGGGGGCGTCGGAGGCGTATCTTCCACGCCCTTCTCCAGCCCCCATAACCTGGGTCTAGGCGGCGAGTACGGGGGTACTCTTCGCCGCAAGCACAGACCCACGAGGTGGCGCGCGCGGTGTTTCCGCGCGCCCCTTGAGAGGGTGGGGTGAAACTCCTCTTCACCCCACCGCGGAGGGGTCCTCCTGTCAGTGAGGACCAAACGCCGTCGGGGCCGCGGATGAATGCTTCGGCGTACCCGTTGCCCCGGCATTATGGCGTCCCGCAGGACACCCCCAGGTTTTTTAGTGGGTATCCCCGCCGCTCCCATCTTTGGCGGGGGAGTCCCACATACCGCCCCGCGCCCCCCGGCGTGGGGTGATGATGCGTAACGCATTTTTCCTGGGTAAAAAAAAAAAAAAAAAAAAAAGGATGGAAAATGACCTCGTTGGACACGCGGAATACGGTTGCTCGCTTCTTTACTACTGTGTGCGTACACCTTATCATTTTGTTTGTTGTAGCTCTCTCCTACGGTAAAAATTTTTTCATCCGAAAAAAGAATTTCTCGATATTTTTTTCTCGCGTACCGCTTCAACAAAGCGCGGCATCTCTTCAGTCTCAGGTCCATTAGACGAGCATTTAAACGATGTCCTGTTTTTCTTCGATATGCCCGAAGCCCTAAGTCTTCATTTAACACCCTTTTCACCGTGGTTCTGCTTAACCCCATCTGAAGGGCCAACAGTTTCTGCTTACGTTTGAGATTTCTTTGAATTCGCGCCTTCACAGCTTTTATCACTGCTGGAGTCCTAACAGACCGAGGGCGACCACTTCTTGACCTGTCATCTACACTAGAGTCTTCATTGTATCGTTTGATGGTACGATAAACGAATCTTTTGGTTATATTCAAATTTTTCAGTATGTCAAAAATTTGAATTGGCGCGTAACCGCAACGATGCAACGCAATAACTGCAACACGGTCTTCTTTAAGCGTCCACTCCATATTTAAAAATGAGTAGAATTCTAAAAAGTATACATTTTTATTTTCATGAACAATTCGAAATTCGAATTCAATAAACTTTTTTGTGGCCAGCATTCTAAAAGAAAAGTTTTTACTGTGTGACAATACTTATGACCTGACTAGGTAATGGCAAAAAAATAGCATACTATATTATGCTGTTTTTGGTAGCTTGAACTTATCATTGAACTTATCAGGAAATCCAGAAATAACATTATTAACCTCCGACGCAAAATCGACGGGGTGTTATAAGTTTGACGTGTCTGTCTGTCTGTCTGTCTCTGTGTGTGTGTGTCTGTCTGTGGCACCGTAGCTCCCGAACGGATGAACGGATTTTGATTTAGTTTTTTTTGTTTGAAAGTAAGGTTAGTTGAGAGTGTTCTCAGACATGTTTGGTGGAAATCGGTCCAAGATGGCCGCCGCTACAAAATGGCGGATTACTTTTTTCTTCCACGACCCCCTCAATATGGGTATCAAATGAAAGGGCTTAGCTAGTAGAATACAACCCATTATATAAAATTAAAAATCCAAGATGGCCGCCACCACAAAATGAAGAATTGCGTATTGCGTTGGGGGTTTTTTAAATTTTTAATTTAATTCACTTGTTTATCAAGCAACATGGAAAGGTAATAAAATTAAAAAGGTCAGTTAGTTAAAAAGGGGAGGAGGAGGGGGAAGGGGAGGAGGGGGGAAGGAGGGGAAGGGGAGGATAGGGAAGGAGAGGAGGGGGAATGGGAGGATGGGGAAGGAGGGGAGGGGGAAGGGGAGGAGAGGGAAAAGGAGGAGGGGGAAGGGGAGAGGGGGAAGGGGAGGAGAAGGAAGGGGAGGAGGGGGAAGGAGGTGAGGGGGAAGGGGAGGAGGGGGAAGAGGGGAGGGGGGAAGGAAGGGAGGGGATGAGGGGGGAGGGGAAGGGTATGAAGGGGATGGGGAGGGGAGGAGGGGAAGGGGGGAGGGGAAGGGGAGGGAGGAGGGGAAGGGGAGGAGGTTGTCATGTCTTGTCTCTTGTCTTGTCTTGTCTCTTTTCTTGTCTCTTGTCTTGTCTTGTCTCTTGTCTTGTCTTTTGTCTTGTCTTGGGTTTTAATATACGCCGCCACGACATGATAGGTAAGTAGGTAGTAGGTAGGTAGCTCAAGTAAGTAGATGATATGAAACAGGTACCTACTGTATGCGGGCAGCGGCTGCCCGGCAGCCCTATGACTTGCGCATGTACCGCGAGACTGTAGGTATATATGTTCAAAAATCACGCTCAGTCAAACTACTGTATATCTCTTTACCGTGATTACACCCTGGGTGCTCTTTCAATTAAGATTACGTTCAGTATTATATATTTAATCTATATTTTATGGTTAACTAGCTGCGGCCAGCGGTTTGATCCGCAGTACTTATGTAACCTATGTATGTGTTATTCCAGGGTCTAAGTTATCCCTATACAAAATTTCAGCTCAATCGGTCCACCCGTTTAGGCGTGAAAGAGTAACAAACACACATCCAGACATCCTGACATCCAGAAATCCAGACATCCAAACATCCATTCTTACAAACTTTCACGTTTATAATTAGTAAGATTTATATTACGTCTCTGTATGAAATAGCACTAGTGCCCCACTGATTCACGATACTTATAGGTAGGGGAAACTGGGTAACAATGGATAATGGGGAACAGTGAATAAATTCCAATAAGTATCTGTGCTTTAGTTATTCACTCACACCGAATGAACTGAAATAAGCCGTGGGTGATACCAATCGTTCAATCCAGTCCACACTGAGCTGTGGTTGGAGAGAGACCCGCTGCCGAAAATTGGGGAACAATGATTAACAAAAGTAAATTTTCACTACTTTTTGAAAAGTGTTTCACGTAGTTCTGGATTCAATTTTTATTTTTCTGATAGATAATTTGGGATCAGTAATGTTTTAATTTTGTGTTTTCTGTTTTACAACTTTGATACTCGTGATAGAATATTATTTTTTTATATTAGTTTGGTCAAACGGTCGTTGGGTAACAATGAATAATCGGCCGCTGGGTAACAATGAATAGGTTATTCATTGTTCCCCATACCAAACAAGCATGGGGTACAATGAAAATTACCTCGTTCTTATTTACTTTTGAATCTTATCCTTTATTATTTAGGTATATAAAATGGCACGTAACTACATTCGGAAGACATCCGAAGCTGCGCAACACTCTATCTCTGATAAAATTATAAAATGTAGCCAAATAGATGAATTGGAAATGGATTCATTGAAATTTGAAAAAAATATATAATTGACTTGCAAATGTGCTCTATTGTAGCCTATTTGAATAAATGAAGTTTGAGTCAGCCTCGGGATGCCGGACAACGGCATATATCGACACAATGTCGATATGTTCAACATCTTCAAATTTCAACCCAATCAGTTCCGCGGTTTGGGCTTTGATTTAACAGATCAGTCAATCAATACTCTGTCAGACATTCCTTCCATATATTTATTAGACATAGGTTGTATACAAGTGAAATAAAAATAAAAAAAAAAAATAAAAAAACAAGCTTTTATAATTCTAGAACCATGATAAGTACTTTAATTTAATTAAATTGTCGTTTGAATCAAATGAGCCCAAACTCGATGGGGTTACGTCGATTACGGAGTTCGTATAGCCATCATCAGATCCAGCCTTCTAGCTCCATCATCAGATCAGCTCCATATCATAATAATATTGCATTGTCATCCGATTTGCACGCAAAATTTCAGCTCAATCGAAAGCGGGAAGTGGGTATAATTTAACTTGAAAGATTTGATTACAGGCAGACAGACAACAGATAGGTGAAAGTAGCTAAAAACTTGTAAAAACGTGATTTTTATACTTTTAATTACGATTTAAATTACAATTGAGAAGAGATTGTTTTTTAAATATATTTTTGATGAATAAATGCAGTTTTTATGTTACAGCATTAAGAGTTAAATACAATTTGATCTTCAATTATTCAAAGAAAGTTATTTTCCAAGACAAACTCAAGTTTTTTTCACTTTTTGTGCCTCATATTTCCATTAAAATTCATTGTACCCCATTGGTTCATTGTTACCCGAGCAGTTATTCATAGTGACCCAGTCCTGGGGAACTATGAATAATTTCCCATTTTTTGTTAAATGCCTCACTGAGTCGTAATTATTGAAGTTAGCGTCCAAATTATGTGCTCCCCTTGTGCTTCGATAATGTACCTATAGTATTTGTGTAAAAATAATTTCCTAGATATAAAGAGTATAGTAATTTTTTGCGTTAGAAAAAACGTTATTCATTGTTACCCAGCTTCCCCTACCTATATAGAACTCTGGAAATATACTGACATCCACATTTCGCCTGAGTAAGATAAAAATAAATCGAACAACTGCTACCTGCGAAAGTGCGTCAGTCGACAGAAACTCCGGCAGATATGAATACTGAATAAGTTATGTATATTCAACGTAAACGAGATCCCATCGACGCAGCGCCGGTCGCCAGTACAATGAATAGAGGAAGAGAACGGCTGTTAAAAACTGAAGAACATTTTTTTTATACAACAAAGTAAGAAGATGAGCAAGACGCTCTCCTGATGGTAAGAGATAACGCTGCCCATAATTAGTACAGTGCTACCCAGTGTTTTACAAAGGTTAAAAAATCTAGCGCCAACGCTTCTTACTAGATGTTAAGCCTCGTCAGCTCAGTAATTTCACTAGCTACAGCGCCCTCCTACCGCAGCACAGCAATGTTTGCATATCACTGCTCAGGCGGTAGAATAACTGACACTATTGGGGTACCCACCTAGTTGACCTCGTGCAAAAGAAGTCTGCCCCCGGTAAAACATGGTAGGAGTTTGTCAAAAATGTATTTAATGAAATGAAATACACTACGGAACCTATATCACGCTCATGCTCGATCAGGGGTTCACTGTCGGCAATGGTGATGCCGTGGATCTGTTTTAAAAAACGTGATGGATAGGTAAGCCTTTGACTACGATCTTGTGTTAAGTTAAACGACGATGCGGCCATAGATGGTATTATAAATACCATCACCAATCACCGTGGATTTTATTCATGTTTTGTGACAATATTCTCTCTACAATAACTGATCTAATTATTATGGTGAAAATACCCCGTAAGCACAGCGTTTTATTTTGCCTCTAACCTTTGCAGCCAATGGCTGTTCTACTCCTGTTATATAATGTATGTCATCGGCACAGCGTCGTTCGTCTGTACCAATCCTGAAGATGATTGTCGCTCGGTTGGATCGTCCTATTCAAAGCCAATGGCTGGGAATTCTTACTGCGATAATATACTTGCCATTCTCTCTTTCTTCTGAAAGTCATTTAAATTTTGTCTTGATTATAAGGTATTTAGCTAGCACTTCAGGTTTAATCTTCTAAGATTTTGAGATCAATAGACTTTGGCATAGAAAATTAGAGTGTACCTCTATACTATACACTGTACCGAGTGTACCTCTATACACTGTTCTACTAACATACTTAGGTATGTTATCCTTAAAAAATCCTGAATAAGAATTTGGTCGATGCGCCATGCGGCCGATGGCAACAGTTTAAAAGATTTGAGTTTTTTGATGGGATCGTCCCTTATTCGATCTCGAAATTCATCTAACTTTATAAAGCCCGCTATGCCGGTCTGTTGCAAATTATTTAATGTCGACCTCCACAAGTTAGTATTCTATCACATCAGTAAATGGTGTTTTCTTCATCAGGTGGTGTCAGAGTTCGCGGACGTGGAACCGGACTCGCTGTACGACGTCCTCCACGACCCCGAGTACCGGTCGGTGTGGGACACTCACATGCTGGCAGCAGAGGATGCCGGCCATATCAACGTTAACAACGATGTCGGGTATTAT
This sequence comes from Hemithea aestivaria, assembly GCA_947507615.1. Taxonomy (NCBI): domain Eukaryota; kingdom Metazoa; phylum Arthropoda; class Insecta; order Lepidoptera; family Geometridae; genus Hemithea; species Hemithea aestivaria. Next base: position 15,860,489 of record OX382330.1, read on the forward strand.
GCCAGTGAGTATACTGTATATTACAGTAGACTGTAGACCAATATATAGGTAGGTGTGGGACACGCAGATGCTGGCAGCAGAGGATGCCGGCCATATCAACGTTAACAACGATGTCGGGTATTATGCCAGTGAGTATACTGTATATTACAGTAGACTGTAGACCAATATATAGGTAGGTGTGGGACACGCAGATGCTGGCAGCAGAGGATGCCGGCCATATCAACGTTAACAACGATGTCGGGTATTATGCCAGTGAGTATACTGTATATTACAGTAGACTGTAGACCAATATATAGGTAGGTGTGGGACACGCAGATGCTGGCAGCAGAGGATGCCGGCCATATCAACGTTAACAACGATGTCGGGTATTATGCCAGTGAGTATACTGTATATTACAGTAGACTGTAGACCAATATATAGGTAGGTGTGGGACACGCAGATGCTGGCAGCAGAGGATGCCGGCCATATCAACGTTAACAACGATGTCGGGTATTATGCCAGTGAGTATACTGTATATTACAGTAGACTGTAGACCAATATACAGGTAGGTGTGGGACACGCACATGCTGGCAGCAGAGGATGCCGGCCATATCAACGTAAACAACGATGTCGGGTATTATGCCAGTGAGTATACTGTATATTACAGTAGACTGTAGACCAATATACAGGTAGGTGTGGGACACGCACATGCTGGCAGCAGAGGATGCCGGCCATATCAACGTTAACAACGATGTCGGGTATTATGCCAGTGAGTATACTGTATATTACAGTAGACTGTAGACCAATATACAGGTAGGTGTGGGACACGCACATGCTGGCAGCAGAGGATGCCGGCCATATCAACGTTAACAACGATGTCGGGTATTATGCCAGTGAGTTTCAACTTTTATCTATTGTCTTGCAGTAGCAGGTGGGTAAAGCAACTTTTTGCGAGAGCGTACCTCCATCGTCTCCGCTAAACAGCGGCTGCAAAGACCCCGGTGTTTTAGTGGGTATATCCACCGGTTTTTCCGACGGAGAGTCCCACAAAACCACTCAGTGACCAGCGTTACAACTGCTCAGGTAAGCGTAATGCATTTTTCCGTGCAAAAAAAAAGAAAGGAAAAGCAACACCGCATGTATGTTGGATTCGTCTATCTAAGGTAGATAGATTCCAAACATTTTTCAATAACTAGAAGGGCAACTTTCATTTCTTCATCTGAGTTCAGCGACTTATTATTTTGTTTAATCCAAGAGGTGAAATCATGACACTATATTCATAATATAATTACGCCCTCTTATTTTATTCCTAAAAGGTTGTTCAAATGTGTAAGTAAACGTGTAGTTAATATTACTTATTTACACAAAAAATCTTAGGATCTGTACTAAACTGGCGCGCAATAGTAGGGGATTGAGCTTTTAGCAACGATTTTTCATTACATTAACGAATATAAATCTTAACCTAATGTAAAACAATGAGCTCAATCTCCTGAGTCTCATTCCGTTGTGACAAGTACAAATAAAGCCTTACAGCGCTTCAGAACAAGTTGGAATGTAGATTTACACGTGACCTAACTTGGAATTGTACTTACAAATAAAGCGCCATAGAATTCTCTGTACCTTTTTGCCTATAACATCTTGTTTTATCAACTTAGATTCCTGTTCAAAGCACAGAATGCCTAAAAATGCAGAATGTTAAAGAGAGAGCGTTTGCTTCTATATTCTCCCTGGCTCTTTGAAGGCTACCTCAAACTTTTGGCTATAGTATACCAGCTAGCTACTCTGCGGTTTCCCCAAAGTTGTGCTGCCTAAAACTGCTCATTATGTGTTACTTTAGAGATATTACGTACGCGAGTTAAGTACTACCGGGGTCCGGGAAAAGAAGGAAATTTTCTTCTTCCGCCATTTGTCGCCTGCTTCCACCGCCCGATTAGTATTCTTGCTCTTGTCTTTTTTCCTGAGCTTTGCAGTAAATTATGGCGCCTACTATACCTGTTAGTTTATGTTAAGTTTGACCAGTATTAGTAACAAGAAGTAATTTGTGTTACTTCTTGTTGTGTGCATTATTTTATTATTATGTCGCACAAATAAAGCTATTTTATTAACTGAAAGTACCTACCTTAGATGTTACAATTCATTCTGTGGTTTATGAGGGCACGAAAGAAAAGCTTACGTTTAAAATTTACTTCATTTATTTATTAAAAGGCAAGGCCTAAACCGAAGAACCCCATTTGTGTATAATTCCTGAGGCATAAAACAGGTCATAAAAACTGTAGTAAAATGAATCGACGATGTTTTACTTCGGATACAAGAATTTAAATAAAATTCGCTTCGTAGGGTTTACGTTTCGAGGCGCCGTTAATTACATTTTATGCTTGTAGCTGTAGATTTAACCAGATTTTAGATGTAATAGTTATTTCAGCTGTTACAGAATCTTAAAATAAATACATATCTCTTTTTAATGAAAAATATATTTGTTTTGCTTGTAATATCTTATTCTTACTTAAATCAAATGTGATTTTGATGGATAATATGAAAAGATAGAAGAAATTGTTGTGTAATGTTGATTAGTCTATGAGAGGCTATAGTTGGAAAGTTATAAATTCTAACACCACAAAATTAACGAAAGGTTGACTCTGTGAAGACTAGAAGTATAATTAAAATTTATTTATTTATTAATAGCTGACTTGAACACTTTCATCTGTGTCTGGTTGAAAAATTAGAGGTATTTGCAGTAAAATCCACAAAAATGTCGTTTTTAAAGGCGTTCTATTAACTAACCTACTGTGATCTCAGATTTTAATAAAGGTATTAGAAGATTATAATAATAAGATGGAAATCGTAGAATACAACAGGTCAATGGTCTGAAAGCCAGATAATGAAAATATACAGAACGTGATTCGCTTTCAGATTGGAGCTCAAACAAATAGTTGTGGAAATCGCTCCATATGATATGAATCGTCCCTCCCTTCATAAAATAAACCTTATGCCCTTAAAATAAGGTTCAGAATGATGTAAATAATTGCAGTGCTGGAGCGTACGTAAAGTCACGAGGGAATATCTAATGCGATGGTTGGTGGAAGACTACATTTGCAAAATATGCGTGCCTGAGGGCAGATCCTATTCTAGAGGTGTTTATAGTCTCTTTGGTTAATGCTACTTGAACTACTTGTTAGTGCTATTACTGTCAAAGTACCCACTTCAATAAAGGCTCTTCGCTCACGGCGTCACATCGTATTATAAAGCCGCGTCTCCAGCTCCTGTTTTTGTTCAAACATTCAACATGAGCATAACATCCAAAACAAATCTCGGAGATTTTGATGAAAATTGATACCTATTTATTATGTTTTGTTGTACGTGCTTTCCATCGGATTTGGAAAGCAAAAGATATTGTTGGAGCAAACAAGAAGTCAAAATCGCCGAGTTTTTTTTAAATGTTGTCATGCTCATGTTGAATGTTTGAACCAAAACAGGAGCTGGAGACGCGGCTTATCGTAAGCATGTCCTCATAACAATACGAATAATACGCAATATGACAGTAGGTACAATTCGCTTGTTTGAACATTAGGTGTTCGTAATGCTTGTGACGACCTATGCGCGTCGCGTATGGTACTACGGTACTACGCTTACGTGTGCGGCGGTGTGCGGAGGGCCTAAAACGTCTGCTAAGTTACCTCATATTATACGCTAAGATAACCTATTTTCTTGCTCTTACACACTTGAACACTACAATTCAGGGTAGCATTAGTGTTCAGATACTTTAAACTAGTTTTTTGGTCTTCGTAACGTCGTACGAATACTCGTACGAATCAATAAAATAATAGTTTACCATTATATAACATATCTACTAAATTTTAGCTTAATTGGTTCAGCCCTTTATGTGCAAAATTACAAGGGTTTAAATTATTAATGTATTTAGTTATCGTATCTTCAAATTGATTTTATATTATATTTTTTTTTATTTTGGCAATTGCCTTATTGAGAAAAACAAACTATATTATAGTTGTTAACGACTCACGACTAAATGTAGCTACCCTTTCATAATAATAAGTAACCTTTTTGTACCATCTCGTATATTCGAGCAGTAAGAATTCCGAAGAAACTCGAAATTGATCAATTTCAAGTCAATAGCAGTTTGAAAAGGATGCCTACTAAGAGATGTTCTTTGGGAAAAGGATTTCTTCAACGAAATTCGGTAAAATATTCTCAAGCGAATTTATATCGGTTTGAGTGTTCATGAATAATGAATGATGACTTCCTCAAGGCGATGGTGTCTCTGTACGGAGAATAATTTCTCAATCTCATGTGTGGGGAAATCATTTCTTTTGATGTGGCTTCCCCGTGTTATTGAGATTCGTTTTTAAACTTTTTTATGCAAGCAGATGAACATGTGAAGCTCGACGCTCGTTTGATATTAAGCTACAACGCCTGCCCATAAACTCGCGGTGTTAATGTTAAAATGTAATGCAATTCATTAATTTCTTGGTATTTTGTCGAATAAATTCACAAGTAAACATTTTTCAGCTTACTATTAATCATCATGATCCAAACCCTCTACTTCCCACTGCTGGACATTCTATTCTATTCTATCTTTAACGGGGGCTGGCAAATGAACCAGCAACACGTCGACCCATTGGGATCTATTGTGTTTACCCCTACCTTATCGTTCCTTACTCATGGAAGAAGTGGGTTATTAAGGCGGTGGTCCCAATAAGAGGAAGAAACCTATACTCCTCTGGTTTGGGAAATGCAATCCCAAGGAGCCTCATGCGTTTCGTAGCCAATACGTCGCATTCACATAAAATGTGCTCCATTGTCTCCTTGACCTCGCCACAGGCTCTATAGTCGTTTATTGTAGTCAGCCTCATTTTGAAAAGCATGTCATTGGTTTCATAATGCCCGGTTAAGGCACCAATGATAGCTCGTCCTTTGCTTCTTCCATTATTTAGGATATATTTGGAAGCTTTTTTGTAGCTGTTACCTAGGAATTTCAGATAAACAGATAAACAGATAAACAGTTTATTAGTAATTTGTCCAAAATTACAAGTCATTTGAAAATACGTAAAATAACTTAAAATAACAAAATTTCATAATAAATAATTAATGTAAATTGAATTGCAATCTTGCGAATAAATTATAATATTAATTACATCATTGTAAATTCGTCAAACGAGTAGAAGGATTTCTCCACGAGCCAGTTTTTAAGTTTGATTTTAAATGATAAGAAGCTTGGGGCTTCTTTAACAGAGTCTGGAATGCGATTATATACCGTCGGTCCCATAACGTGTGTCAACTTTTCCGATCGCGTTAGCCTGTGCTTTATTGCTGCCAGTTTATTCCTACCTCTGGTAGGATAACTGTGCCCATCACCCCGCCTCGCAAATCGTTCCTGGTTCTGTCGTACGTACACTGCAACCTGAAGGATGACAATTGAAGTCAGTGTAGGTATCTTCAGGGATTGGAAGAATGGTTTCACTGACGTGAACCGTGACACTCGCACGATCGCTCTCACTGCCCGCTTCTGCATACGGAAGGCGCGCTCCCTGTCGGCAGCACGCCCCCACAGTTCGGCACCGTACTGGAGAAGCGAGTGAACGGTGGCAAAATAAGCCGAGCGTACCACTTCCGCAGACACCACTCGAGCCAGGCGACTCAGGGCAAAGCAAGCACTTCCCATTTTTTTGCAAATCTTGTCAACGTGCACTATCAATACAGCCATAAAGGAATATGCTGATCTAAAACACCTGCAAGAGTGGGAAAACAGCGAAGGGCTGATACATTCGAAGAAATCAGCGCGCAAAACATCGACGAACTCGAGTCCTTATTAAATAGAACGGCAGAGGCGATTTCGACTTGGTTTAGGATGAACGGACTCGTGTTGAATCTAACAAAGACTCATTTTATGCTTTTCGCGCTGTCGGGTCGACAGTCGAGAACACTAAATGTACAGGTTGAGGGCGCTGCACTAGCACAGGTGGACTCCATAACCTTCCTCGGCTTCGAGATAGACCGTGGTATAACCTGGAATGCACCCAGCGCGCTGATTTCTTCGAATGTATCAGCCCTTCGCTGTTTTCCCACTCTTGCAGGTGTTTTAGATCAGCATATTCCTTTATGGCTGTATTGATAGTGCATGCTGGCAGACCCATACATGGTTCTGGTCCATGCATAGCATTTGCTGATCCGCTTCTGGCAAGCTCATCAGCCTTCTCATTCCCTAATATTCCAACGTGGCCCGGTACCCAAACTAATCGTACTCTGTTGCTGTGGCCTAGTTTATTTAGGCCCTTAACAGCATCTAAGACCAATCTTGAGCTGATCCTGCAGGAACTTAAGGCCTTTAGTGATGCTTGACTGTCACTGAGAATGTAGATAGTCTTATCTTTTACATTCCTATTTATATTTTCATGAGCGCATGCTATGATATTATACATTTCTGCCTGAAAGACGGTTGTGTATTGACCCAGACTGTTCCAACGTTGGACAGTATTTGAGTAGATACCTGCTCCTGTACCGGATCCAGTTTTTGAACCATCTGTGTATCATATGCTGCAGTCTGCGTCTGGTGTTCGTAGCTGCTGCTTCCAGTCCTCCCTTGAAGGGACATGTATTTTAAAATTCCTTTTGAAGATTTTAATCTGCGGCATTACGTCGCTAATCATGTTCATCTTCCTCTGTAGCTCTTCACTGAGCTTCATTTTTGTGTGCCTTGTTATTGGCCGATTGAAGTCATGAACTCCTGCCGCTTGGAGTCTGTATAAGGCTTTCATTGCCTCCTGTTGTATGAATATATCAAGAGGTTTTAAGTCTAAAATTATGTCAAGCGCCATACTTGGCGTGGACTTAAACGCTCCTGTTATGGCCATAGTGGCCATCCTTTGAAGTTTGCTTAATTTTCTTTTGCACACTGCGAGTTCGGTTCTAGCCACCATACCACGCTACCATAGGAAAGTATTGGGCGCACCATTGAAGTGTAGATAAACTTTAGTATCTTGGGTTTAAGCCCCCAGGTTTTACCACTGCTGGCCCCCCTCATGTTATGCCACTCAACCCTGTCTTGTCCACGTGCCTGGTCTGTCTGGTCCATGTGCGTCTCGTCACTTTTACCACGTTGTCTATCCATTAAGCTGATGGACGACCGACACTACGTTTGCTTGTCCTTGGCAGCTATTCAGGCATTCTTGGCTACTATTAATACCTATTATAAATACGAAAGTGTGGTTGGGTGTACGTCGCATCGTACTCTTTTTTTTACTAAATGATTTAACCAATGATTGAGCTACAAATTGGTAGCTTAGACCATGAGTAATTTTCATTAAGTGCCATCGGTGGGCACAGCTAATAGGCTAATATCTTCCCATTACATTTTGTACAAGCACTTATCGACTAACAAAATTAGAATTACTTATGTTACTTGCAAAGCTATTAAGCTCAAACCCATTTAAAACGACACCTAATTCAATTTATCTCGTGAAATATTCATAAAGATCTTGTCGGCGCCTTTATGCCGTTAAACGATTATCATTTAAGACGGAGGGGTTTTTCTAAGCCGCTCGTTTAATATTCCGGCTAATGGGTATCCCTCTGTGAGCCTAAAACGAGTATGTCGCTGTAATTGCTTTTTGGCTGTTGCTAATTGGAATTTTTAGCACAGATGGGCACTAAATCGTCTAAGCATTCTTTTGACACTGCTGGGTTTTTGCTCGTACTTAACTTTGTAAGACGTTAGCGTTAAACTGTAAAATCTTGTCTAGAACAAATGGCTTCGGGCGAATTTACTGGCGCGTAGTTAGAGATATACATACAAGCCGCCCGTACATTGCGTCCACAAGCATCGCACAAATTAGTATTATTCGGGGCGAATTCACCCTTTCTGCAAGTAATTCCAATTAATAACCCTAGAATGTGGTATTTGATAAGCGACTCTCTTTAACATACATAAGTATTTTAATTAATTTAAAATTTTAATCAGAACTCTGTACTTACTAAAATTAAATGTTGTTAATGAATTATCCATCCATATCTATACTATTATATAAAATAGAAAACTGACTGACTCATCATCGCAGAGACAAAACCGCTGGACCGATTGAGCTGAAATTTGGACAGCGTGTTCTTTAGGTAACGTAGGCAGGTAATAAGAAGGGATTTTGCAAAATTCCCACAGGAACGGGAACAAAATGGAAATCTGTAACCGTTGAGTCTATCAAGCTGAAATTTGGTGTAAAGGTAGTTTTACTACCATGGAAAAATTTAAAATAGTTTTTATTTCAAAATTCCTACGGGAACGGGAACAAAATGAAAATTTGTAACCGCTAGGCCTATTAATCTGAAGTTTGGCATAAAGGTAGTTTGACAACCATGAATGGATTTAAGATCGTTTTCATTCCAAAATACCTGCAGGAACGGGAACAAAACTGAAAATCTGTAACCGCTAGGCCTATTACGTTGAAAGGTAGTTTGACTACCATGACTGGATTCAAGGTAGTTTTCAACCCAAAATGTCACGGGAACGGGAACAATCTACGAGTATGTCTATACTCTATACCAATATGTATTTAAAGTGGAAATCTACTGATTCATCATCGCAGGGATAAAACCGCTGGACTTGATTGAGCTAAAATTTAAACAGCGTGTTTTTTAGGTAACGTAGGCGACCGATAAGAACGGATTTTGCGAAATTCCAACGGGAACGGGAAAAAATGGAAATCTGTCAGCGTTGAGTCTATCAAGCAGAAATTTGGTATAATGGTAGTTTGACTACCATGAAAAGATTCAGGATAGTTTTCATTCCAAAATTCTTACGGGAACGGGAACAAAATGGAAATCTGTAACCTCTAGCATATTACGCTGAAATTTGGTATAAAGGTAGTTGGGGTACCATGAATGGATTCATGATCGTTTTCATTTTAAAATTCTTACGGGAACGGGAACAAAATGGAAATCGCGGTAACGCCTATAGCGCTGAAATTTGGAAGGTAGTTTGACTGTCAGGAAAGGATTCACAACGGTTCTTCACGGGAACGGGAATAATATGAAAATCTGTAACCGCTAGGCCGATTAAGCTGAAACTAAATGCAAAGGTAGTTTGGCTACCAAGAAAGTACAAGATAGTTTTCAACCCAAAATTCTTACGGAAACGGGAACAATCTATGTCTTTGCCAAAATTTTAAGTGGAAATCTAACTGACTTATCATCGCAGGGATAAAATCGCTGGACAGATTGACCTGAAATTCGTTCAGCGTGTTTTTTAGGTAACGTTGGCGACCGATAAGAAGGGATTTTGTGAAATTCCTACGGGAACGGGAATAAAATGAAAATCTGTAACCGTTGAGTCTATCAATCTGAAATTTGGTATAAAGGTAGTTTGACTACCATGAATGGATTCAAGATAGTTTTCATTCCAAAATTCTTACGGGATCGGGAACAAAATGGAAATCTGTAAATACTAGGCCTATTAAGCTAAAGTTTAGTATAAAGGTAGTTTGAGTACCATGAATGGATTCAAGATCATTTTCATTCCAAAATACCTATGGGAACGGGAACAAAATGGAAATCTGTAACCGTTAAGCCTATAACGCTGAAGTTTAGTATAAAGGTATTTTGACTATCAGGAAAGGGTTCAAATAGTTTTCATTCCAATATTCCCACGGGAACGTGAGTAATATAGAAATTTGTAACCACGTGGCCAATTAAGCTGCAATTTAATGCAAAGGTAGTTTGGCTACCAAAAAAGAATACAAGATAGTTTTCAATACAAAAAGGAAAATGTAACCGCTGAGCTGAATAGTTTGAAATTTGGTGTAATAGTAGTTTGACTACCAAGAAACGATAATGGATTGTTTATTCATCCCAATATTCCTATGGGAACGGGAATATTAAGCTGAAATATGGTATAAAAAATTTGTTTGATTCCCAAGCTCAAGCGCATCGCCTCATTCTCGCTTCGTACGCTCGATTTGCGCATTGTGGATACTTTCCAACCTAACTAACATAATATGTGGGACTACACTAAACTCTGTAGGGTAATCTGACTGACTCATCATTATCACAGTAGAGACCAAACTCCTAAACCTAGAATGATAAAATTTGGAATACCTATCCTATAGTTTCTTTTTAATACCTAAACATATATGTACCTACCAGGCGAGGATGTAAAATAGTGTTTATCTCAGATATTCCCCTCTTATAGGGGGAAAAGAGGGCCATTTTTCTCCTATAAAAGTGGGGGCAAATGTTGTATTGAAATTTCTAATACCGCTGGGCCTGAAATTTAGTAAGTATAATAAAGGTAGTTTGTATACCAAAATAGGATATAGGATAGTTTTTATATTTTAGATTCCCTTTTAGAAGGGGAACAGGGGTGAAGTTTGTATGAGTTATCTACATTCGTTAGGCCAATTAAGTTTTTTTTACTTCTACAAAGGTTAGTTTAAGTACCAGGAAGGACACAAAATAGCTTTTATCCTTGAAACCGCCCTTTCATATAGGAAACCAGGCATTTAAGAGTTTGTATAAGGAATCAGTATCCGTCGAACTGACGTAGCTTTCATTTGGTTTTATATTTACGAATTAGGGAAATAAGTTTTAACACAATTTGAGTCCTGGGACAGAGCATAGGATAGTTTTTATTTCCCTGAAACCTTGGTAGTATCTTCAAACATTGTAAAGGCCACGGCAGTGGCCGGCGAAGCACCAGAAGCTACTTGAATATTTTAAGATAGAAATATCATAAATAGGATCACAAGTTGTAAAAGACTAAATTCATTACTAAATTAAGATGCGAATTTAATGTTCGTGATCATTTTCTATTTCTAGCAATGGTATTATACTAAATCTGTAGATTTGTCATTGAAATATTTAGGTATTGCGTAAGTCTTATTATTTCATTTTATTTTTTTATTCATAATGGCACCCGAAGCGAAGCGAGGACGGGCCGCTAGTCCATACATATAATAAGAATGGAAATTTCTCCCCATTCATTGTGATCCTTTACTAAGGTGAACTGTGAAAATACGCATATGAACAAAACGACGCGAAAAAGTCGCTTGCGCGATCTAGATCCTAAAACATTTTGTCAATTTTTCCTAGGGAAACGTAAAATAAAATAATAAAATAAATAATAATCATTTATATCGGACACATCGCCCCTAATTTACATCAAAATTTCGAAGTAAAAGTAATAGAATATAAAGTAAATTCAATTCAAAAAAATCAAAAAGCAAAAAGTGCGACAAACTAAAAATACGCCATCTATCGATGTGGCCATAAACGAAACTTTACCAGAGTAGTTTTATTAGGCTTAATTTGTAAAAAGGTTATTACTTATGTGTGATAAAACGGCACAACCGAATTGTATGCAGTTTTCGCTAAAACGTTGCAAATTTCTCTAATTTGTAAATAGTATTGGTTTTATTTAAATCGGTTTTTAAATAAAAGAGTTATCTATCTAAAGATTTACTTATCTATACTATTATATAAAATAGAAAACTGACTGACTCATCATCGCAGGGACAAAACCGCTGGACCGATTGAGCTGAAATTTGGACAGCGTGTTCTTTAGGTAACGTAGGGAGGTAATAAGAAGGGATTTTGCGAAATTCCCACAGGAACGGGAACAAAATGGAAATCTGTAACCGTTGAGTCTATCAACCTGAAATTTGGTGTTAAGGTAGTTTTACTACCATGGAAAAATTCAAAATAGTTTTTAGTTCAAAATTCCTACGGGAACGGGAACAAAATGGAAATTTGTAACCGTTGAGTCTATCAAGCTGAAATTTGGTGTAAAGGTAGTTTTACTACCATGGAAAAATTTAAAATAGTTTTTATTTCAAAATTCCTACGGGAACGGGAACAAAATGAAAATTTGTAACCGCTAGGCCTATTAATCTGAAGTTTGGCATAAAGGTAGTTTGACAACCATGAATGGATTTAAGATCGTTTTCATTCCAAAATACCTGCAGGAACGGGAACAAAACTGAAAATCTGTAACCGCTAGGCCTATTACGTTGAAAGGTAGTTTGACTACCATGACTGGATTCAAGGTAGTTTTCAACCCAAAATGTCACGGGAACGGGAACAATCTACGAGTATGTCTATACTCTATACCAATATGTATTTAAAGTGGAAATCTACTGATTCATCATCGCAGGGATAAAACCGCTGGACTTGATTGAGCTAAAATTTAAACAGCGTGTTTTTTAGGTAACGTAGGCGACCGATAAGAACGGATTTTGCGAAATTCCAACGGGAACGGGAAAAAATGGAAATCTGTCAGCGTTGAGTCTATCAAGCAGAAATTTGGTATAATGGTAGTTTGACTACCATGAAAAGATTCAGGATAGTTTTCATTCCAAAATTCTTACGGGAACGGGAACAAAATGGAAATCTGTAACCTCTAGCATATTACGCTGAAATTTGGTATAAAGGTAGTTGGGGTACCATGAATGGATTCATGATCGTTTTCATTTTAAAATTCTTACGGGAACGGGAACAAAATGGAAATCGCGGTAACGCCTACAGCGCTGAAATTTGGAAGGTAGTTTGACTGTCAGGAAAGGATTCACAACGGTTCTTCACGGGAACGGGAATAATATGAAAATCTGTAACCGCTCGGCCGATTAAGCTGAAACTAAATGCAAAGGTAGTTTGGCTACCAAGAAAGTACAAGATAGTTTTCAACCCAAAATTCTTACGGAAACGGGAACAATCTATGTCTATGCCAAAATTGTAAGTGGAAATCTAACTGACTTATCATCGCAGGGGTAAAATCGCTGGACCGATAGACCTGAAATTTGTACAGCGTGTTTTTTAGGTAACGTAGGCGACCGATAAGAAGGGATTCTGTGAAATTCTTACGGGAACGGGAATAAAATGAAAATCTGTAACCGTTGAGTCTATCAATCTGAAATTTGGTGTAAAGGTAGTATGACTACCATGAATGGATTCAAGATAGTTTTCATTCCAAAATTCTCACAGGATCGGGAACAAAATGGAAATCTGTAAATACTAGGCCTATTAAGCTAAAATTTGGTATACAGGTAGTTTGATTACCATGAATGGATTCAAGATCATTTTCATTCCAAAATACCTATGGGAACGGGAACAAAATGGAAATCTGTAACCGTTCAGCCTATATCGCTGAAATTTAGTATAAAGGTATTTTGACTATCAGGAAAGGGTTCAAATAGTTTTCATTCCAATATTCCCACGGGAACGTGAATAATATAGAAATTTGTAACCACGTGGCCAATTAAGCTGCAATTTAATGCAAAGGTAGTTTGGCTACCAAAACAGAATACAAGATAGTTTTCAATCCAAAATTCCCACGGGAACGGGACTAATATGGAAATCGTAACCGCTGAGCTGAATAGTTTGAAATTTGGTGTAATAGTAGTTTGACTACCAAGAAACGATAATGGATTGTTTATTCATCCCAATATTCCTATGGGAACGGGAATATTAAGCTGAAATTTGGTATAAAAAAGTTGTTTGATTCCCAAGCTCAAGCGCATCGCCTCATTCTCGCTTCGTACGCTCGATTTGTAAAAGTAATTGTAAAAGACTAAATTCATGTTAAGATGCGAATTTAATGTTCGTGATCATTTTCTATTTCTATCAATGGAATTACTAAATCTGTAGATTTGTCATTGAAATATTTATTATTTCATTAAGTCTTATTATTTCATTTTATTTTTTTATTCATAATGGCACCCGAAGCGAAGCGAGGACGGGCCGCTAGTCTAATATAAAATCGTTCGTACACTTTTGTTCTATCAACGCACAGCCCAAACGGCTGGACGGATTGAGCTGAAATTTGGACAGCGTATTCGTAAGAAGATTTCATCGTGCAATAAGAAGCGATTTTTTAAAATTCCCTCAGGAACAGGAATTATTCCCGAAAAACGAATGTATGCAAATCCGTAACCGCTGAACCGATTAAGCCGAAATTTTGTAAAACGATAGTTGGGATTGTGATTAGAAACATCAAATAGTTTTTTTGTCAGAAATTTACTTTTAAGGGGGGTAAAGGGGGGTCGAAGTTTGTATGGAAAATTTAGAACCGCTGACCCTATTGAGCTGAAATTTGGTACAGAGATAGATTGAGTCCTAAAAAATTGTATGGTATACTTTTTATTCCAAAAATCAACCTCTAAGACGGGATAAAGGAGGTCAAAGTTAGAATAGGAAATCGGTAACCGCTTCTTTGTTTAAGCTGAAATTTAAACCAGCGTGTTCTTTAGGTAACGAAGGCGACGTATAAAAAGGGATTTTTGCAAAATTCTTCCGGGAACGGGAATTATTCCCGAAAAACGTTTGTATGCAAATCCGTAACCGCTGAACCGATTAAGCTGAAATTTTGTAAAACGATTGTTTAGATTGTGTTTAGGAACATTAATTTTTTTTTTTGACGAAAATTAACATTTAAAGGGGGAAATTAGGGGGGGTAAAGGGGGTCGAAATTTGTATGGAAAATTTAAAACCGCTGACCCCATTGAGCTGAAATTTGGTACAGTGGGAGATTGAGTCCTAAAAAATGATATGGGATACTTTTTATCCCAGAAATCAACCTTGAAGGGGGAAGAGGGGGGGGGGGGTAGAAGTTTGAGTAGAAAATCAGTAACCGGCCATCTTTTAAAGCTCAAATTTGAACAGCGTATTTTTTATGTAACGTAGATGACCGATAAAAAGGGATTTTGCAAAATTTCCACGGGAACGGGAATTAATTCTAAAAAACGTTTGTATCCAAATCTGTAACCGCTGAACTTTGATTGAGCTGATATTTTGTAAAACGATTGTCTGAAGTGTGTTTAGGAACATTGAATAGTTTTTATGTCAGAAATTAACTTTTAAGGGGGGTAAAGAGGGGGTCAAAGTTTGTATGGGAAATTTAGAACCGCTGACCCTATTGAGCTTAAATTTGGTACAGCGGTAGATCTAATCCTAAAAAATGATATGCAATACTTTTTTCCCAGAAATCAACTTTTAAGGGAAAAAAGGGGGGTGCAAGTTTGTGTAAAAAATCGTTAGCCGCTTCTTTGTTTTTGCTGAAATTTGGACAGCGTGTTCTTAGTTACATAAACTAAGACGACCGATAAAAAGGGATTTTGTGAAATTCTTACAGGAACGGGAATTATTCCCAAAAAACTTTTGTGTGCAAATCCGTAACCGCTAAACCAATTAAGCTGAAATTTTGTAAAATGATGGTTTGAGTTTTGTTAAGGAAATTTTTAATAGTTTTTATATCAGAAATTAACTTATAAGGGGGGGTCAAAGTTTGTATGGGAAATTTAGAACCGCTGCGCTGACCCTATTCAGCTTAAATTAATTTAGTGCAGAGGTTGATTGAGTCCTAAAAAATGGGATACTTTTTATCCCAGAAATCTACATTAAAGAGGAGGAAAGGGGGGGGGGGTGCAAGTTTGCGTAAGAAATCGTTAACCGCTTCTTTATTTGAGCTGAAATTTGGATAGCGTGTTTTTAGGTGGTTTTGGCGACTCACGAGAAGGGCTTTTGCTAAATTCCCACTGGAACGGGATTTATTTACAAAAAACAATTGTATGCAAATCCGTAACAACTAAACCGATTGAATCGAAATTTTGTAAAATCATGGTTTGAGTTGTGTTTAGGAACATTAAATATTTATTTTGACAGAAATTAATGGGAAATTTAGAACCGCTGACCCTATTGCGCTTAAATTTGATACAAAGGTAGATTAAGTCTTAAAAAAAGATATGGGATACTTTTTATCCCAGAAATCAACCTTTGAAGGGAGGAAAGAGGGATCCAGTTTGTGTAGGAAAGGTAACCGCTTCTTCGTTTTAGCTAAAATTTGGACAACGTATTCTTTATGTAACGTAGGCGACCGATAAGAAGGGATTTTGTGAAATTCTCACCAGAACAGGAATTTTTTCACAAAAACGTTTGCATGGAAATTAGTAACCGCTGAACCGAAAATGAGCTGATATTTTGTTAAGTTCTGTTAATGAATAGTTTTTTTATGTCAGAAATTAACTTTAAGGAGACTAAGTATTAAAGGAGGGGGAAGGAGGATCAGAGATTTAATGGGAATTCAGGAACCATGGAATTGATTTGAGTCGCGGGAAGGATGGTGTGAGAAATTAGTAACGAATAATAATTTAGCTGAGGTACATTACAGTAGAGATAAGTTAAAGAGTTACCGGGAAAGGACCACAAATAGTTTTAATTCCTGAAAAGAGGCGTGAAAATTTATGAAGGCGATAAACTACCGCTCAACTGAGATAATTTGACCTCTGGGAAAGGACATAGGATTGGTTTCTACGGTAGCGAACAAAACTGCATAGAAATACCCAACCCGATATTCTTCGCTACCCACAGCGGGAGCAAATAATATATAGCCATGCCTTATTTTACGCTTACAAAGTCACGGGGATGGAAATACTATCATAGTGAACATAGCAGCACCAAATTCGCTTTATTAATTGACTCTCACGCGCAACGAAGTGCGCGCGGGTCAGCTAGTTTTAAAATAAGTAAAGATTTATAATTTAATTAACGTGGCTTTTTTAGTATATTGCTAAGGACGTGTTAGCAATATATCTTTACCACAGTAAGTACGCTCACTTTAGGTCCTTTAATGGTTTGCCGTCCGGCCGGAAACTGGCCATTCAGCGCTGCGCTGATTTAAATTGAAACACGTAGATGTGCGCTTGTAGATCGATAATTTTCAATCTGTTCGCCGGACGATTTGATTGGGACGCTGATTGGCTAGGTACTTCATGACCGGTTATGACCATTTAAAAACCGCTTTTCCATGCCGATCGCTGAATATGCGAATTCATTAACTTTTTTCAAAATATTTGGCATTTATGATTTTTTTGTATTAACGTTATGATTCGGTTAGGTATTCAGATAATAATATTTATTGGCTTCTCTAGTAGGTATAGGTACAAGAAGAATAAACTAAATAATACTTTCTGGTTGTCTGGAAGAGATCGCTTTTAGCGATAAGACCGCCAATTGTAACACTTATTTCTGTGTAATCTTAGTTCTAAGCTATATTATTGTATTTGTGTGAACAATAAAGAGTTTTCTATTGTATTCTTTCTATTGGTTATTAGTTCTATTGGTTAAGTGTATCTTGAATATAATAAAAAAAGCGTGCCTGACAACTATCAACGCACAACTTAAACCGCTGAAGGGATTGAAATGAAATTTGGCACAGAGATACTCAAACTCAAAATTCATTTATTCAAATAGGCTACAATGGAGCACTTTTGCAAGTCAATTTTACATTTTATTTTAATATTCTACCGCTCGTTCGCAAGGCACCTCTATGAGAAGAACGAGCAAGAAACTCATAGGGATTGTTTTTTTGCCCCCGGGGGACAGTTCCCTCAGGCAAATCCCCCTTTCCGCGGTGGGCCCTCTCCCGTCTGGACCGAGAGTTGGCTGAGGAGACGGCTTTCCTCCAGGACTGGTTGACGCCCCCTGGTGAGGGCCTAGATGTGGACGCTGCGGCGGTGCAGCTTCGGAGGTCCCTGACCGAGGTGTGCAATTCCAGCATGCCTCGGTCCCGCCGTCCGCCGCCCCGTCACGCCATTTACTGGTGGTCGGCGGAACTGGCGGAGCTCCGGTCGGCCTGCGTGGCAAGCAGGAGAGACTACACGCGGAGTCGACGGCTCAGACCGCGGGTCCTGGCTGAGGAGGACCGCCTTTACAACCTTTATGTGAAAGCTAAGGAGGATCTGAAGACGGCCATCTCGACTGCGATTACCGCGGCGAGAACCGAAATGCTGGAGGGTCTTAACAAGGACCCTTATGGGACACCATATAAAACGGCGCGGAACAAGCTCCGCCGCTTTGGTCCCCCACCCGCTGAGACCCTTGAGCCATCTGTGTTGGATGGGGTGGTTCGATCCCTGTTCCCTCCACGGGCCGACTTCATCCCCCCGGCAATGTCCTTCTCGCAGGAGATGGTCACACTGGAGGAAGAGATCCCTCCAGTCTCGTCAGCGGAATTTGGCGTAGCGAAGCTTCGTCTCCGCGCCAAAAAGACGGCTCCCGGGCCGGACGGCGTCCCGGCGCGTGTGCTGGTCATTGCCATCTCACAGATGGAGGATAAGTTTCGGGACCTATTCAGTGCGTGCTTCACTGCTGGTAGGTTCCCGAAACTATGGAAGGAGGGACAACTCTGCCTCCTCCGGAAAGAAGGGCGACCGACAGATTCCCCCTCGGCATACCGGCCCATCGTTTTGTTAGATGAGGTCGGTAAGCTTTTCGAGAGGGTTATCGCCGGTCGTTTGAACCACCACCTTTGTGAGGTAGGTCCGGACCTCTCCGATGCCCAATTTGGTTTCCGGAGGGGCCGCTCCACCATAGATGCCCTGGCCCGACTCAAAGGCCAGGTGAAAGAGGCCATGGATGCAGGGGACGGAGTGCTGGCCGTGTCATTTGACATTGCCAATGCCTTTAACTCCGTCCCCCACTCAACAATTCTGGAGGCCCTCCGGTTTCACGGAGTGCCTCCATACATGCGGCGGCTGCTGGCCAGCTACCTTGAGGGCCGCGAAGTTCTTCTCGCAGATAGGACGGGGCGCATACTCCGTTACAGCTCGGAGACCGGTGTTCCGCAGGGGTCGGTTCTTGGTCCACTCCTGTGGAATATCGGTTTTGACTGGCTCCTGCGGGGAACCCTCCTCCGGGGAACTAGTGTCATCTGCTACGCGGATGACACCCTTCTCACTGCCCGGGGGAGGCACTTTGGTGAGGCAGCAAGGTTGGCCTCTGCGGGCGGATCCTTAGTTGCAGAAAGGATCCGTCGCCTCGGACTGAAGGTGGCACTGCATAAGACCGAGGCCGTATTTTTTAGCGGTCCACGGCAGTTCGTCCGTTCTAACGCCCACATTGTGGTTAAGGGCGTTAGGATAGACGTGAAGGACCAAATTAAATATTTGGGTCTGGTCATAGATAGCCGGTGGAGTTTTCGGCCACATATGGAGGGCCTGGCGAAGCGCCTGGTAAAAGCGGCGGGCGCACTCTCACGCCTCCTCCCAAATATAGGAGGGCCTAAGGCGCGATGCCGGCGTTTGTACGCCGGCATTATTAAAAGTATGGCCCTATACGGGGCACCCATCTGGGCGGATACTCTCGGGAGACGAGAGAACGCTGTCGCTATCCGCAGGCCCCAAAGGGCCATTGCACAGCGGATGGTGAGAACGTACCGCACGACAAGTTTTACGGCGGCGTGCGCCCTGGCTGGCACCCCGCCCTGGGAACTAGAGGCGACGGTGCACGCCAGGGTGTACAAATGGACTGCGGAGCGCAGGGCACTCGGGGAGAGCCCTGCGCAGGAAGAACGGGAGGCCGTTCGACGCGACGCGGGTGAGGCCGTCATCCGCCGCTGGACGGAGAGTCTCGTCAACGCCAAATTTGGCCGCTGGACGCTGGACGCGCTCGTGCCAGTCCTGGAGGGATGGCTCGAGCGGCCGCACGGCTTCCTCTCCTTCCGTCTGGTGCAGATCCTGACCGGGCACGGTAGCTTCGGGACGTTCCTGCATCGGATCGGGGTGAGGGAGTCCCCGTCGTGTCTCGGTTGTGGTGCGGCAGCGGACTCGGCCCAGCACACCCTTGAGGTGTGCCCAGAATGGGTTGTTGCCCGCCGGAGCCTGACGTCAGTGGTCGGGCCGGACCTCTCGCTCCCCAGTGTGCTTTCATCTATGCTGGGAAGCGAGGAGGCTTGGGCAGCTGTTGCCTCCTTCTGCGAGAACGTGATGACGCGGAAGGAGGCTGCGGAGCGACTGAGACAGCACGGCCCTCTCGCCACGATGTCTCAGGCGATCCGCAACTCAAATCGAGGTAGGGCAAGGCGACTCTATATGAGTCTACGCCAGCCCCCCGGTGGTGAATAGCGGATGACAGGCGCGGGGGCGCCTGCATCCGCATTGCACATTCACCTCCACCGTCGGAGGGAACGTCCGAGCACTCGGGACCGTTCCCGGGCCCCTCCCTGTTGAGAGGGGCGTGTAGGGCCCGCCTTTGTGAAGGCGGGCAGTCGTCGACGGAGGACTGGATGCAAGGCTCTGCCGATTCCCAGGCCTCCGTCCCAAAGACGATGCGGGAGTGCCGCCGGGTTGTTTTAGTGGGTATACCCGTGCAGCTGCCCTGCACGGGGAGTCCCACATAACCCTCCCATACCCCCGATGGAAGGGTATGCGTAACGCATTTTTTCCCGGTGTTAACAAAAAAAAAAAAAAAAAATATGTGTTTACAATTTTCATCTTGGTTACATAATTTATTTACAGGTGGTTGCAGATGTTTCCAGGCATCTTTGTCTTCTATGTATTGGCTAATTTTATAATAGGCTTTCTTTTGTATTATTTATATGTAGGTATATATTATGTAATATTTATGTAAGTTTATTATATGATTATCTACAATAATATGTATCGTTATTTATGTATTATATTTTCTTAGTGTATTAATCATGTATAGGTATGTATAGTTATTTTTAAAATACTAGTATTTTTGTATTTAGTTGAGATGTTATTGTCACCTTTTTCAGTTTACTACATAATTTACATAATTTTATCACTTAAACGTGTAGTAATGCGCCACCGTGTTTATCTTTCTGTATATTCCTCTCCATTCATTGGTTGTCTGGAAGAAATCGCTTTTTAGCGATAAGACCGCCGCTTGTACATTTATATTTTTGTCAATAATTTTCCACTTGTAATGTATTTCTTTTTGTGTGGTGTACAATAAAGCATTATCTATCTATCTATCTATCTATCTATCTATGTCTTTAACACGGCTTTTGAATTTACCTTTTGTGAGCCCCGTTATTTCCTCAGGGATTTTATTATAAAAACGTACACAATTCCCTAAAAATGATTTATGGCTCGTTTTGGACAATCTGAATCGAGGTACAGCTAACTTATTCTTATTTCTAGTATTAAAGCTATGAGTGTCACTATTTAACTTGAATTTTTTTTTTCTTTTTAATAATATGGCAACATGTGCATTTTGCCAGTGTCGAGTAAATGAATGTTCACGGGATATTAAATTATGGTCTCCACTTTCGTGTTTTGCCAGTGTCAAGTTAAATGTTATTTTTTAAGTAATAAGTTAGTTAGTCAGGTCAGAGTCAGAGTGAGCTTAATAGCTCGTCTAGTCACGTGAGTCTTCCAGTAAAATGGGTGGAATTTTACTGAAAGTTCGGAGGAGTTTTGGAGGGGGCACCAAAATTCATATTTCAGCACCATATCACTTGCCTACATCTGTGCACATTCAAAAACACTTAACACGCAATATTCCACCTTTATTACACGCTAACAATCAAATTCTACACGATTATTAAGCAAAAGACGTGGAGCTAATGATATGATCAAGGCTTGCCGCCAAAAACCCCCTCTAACTTGAATTTATCTAAATTTTTCCTGACATACATAATATTTATACTGTGACAAAGACATTCGCTAAGAAAGGAGTTTTTAATTCGGGTAAAGCCGTGAGCATAAACTAGTCTGCTTATAAAATAGTAGACAAGACGTAAGCAACAGTTGATATAGAGTTCAAGATTACCATCATAAAGAAAACGAAAAAGGATCAGAGCTTTTACCTCGTACGTGACGTGATGCGTCGCTACAAATACCTCTATCTCATTCTGAGAAGAAAGGTACAGCTGTTGTTTGTTTGCTCTATGTCTGAAGTTACGAGTAAAATACTTAGAGTAGGTAATACCTAAGTTTAGGCTACATGGCTTTGTGAAAAACGGAAAGGCGGCTTTTTAGATCTATAGATAACACTTTATTCCTCAAACGTGCGTAGAGGGGTCCCTAAGCTGTATGAAGTTAACATAGGAACTGCAAAGTTTTGGTGCTGTACGATTTAAGATCGACATACATAATACATTGAAATATATGCTCATAATTTATGCCATGTCTTGGAAAAAACATGCTTTTCATTACTTATATACTATATAGGTTTTAAGAAAGATGGCTGATGGTAATAACTGGCTCCTATATAATATGTACTTATATGCCTACAAACAAGTACATTTTACTTCTTCGTAGGTGTACGTATGTATATCTGCAACCACGCGGCTAATTCGATGTGGAGTGTGTGTTTCTTATATGTCCATATTTCTTCCCTTTAAAGAGCTAAACAGGAAATTAGTTTTACGTTATACAATAATTATATAAACCTAATATAAATTAACACAAGATATTTATTCCAGTGTCGTGTCCTGCGCCTCTCAAGAACCGCGACTTCGTGCTGCAGCGCTCGTGGCTCGACACCGGCTACGAGAAGATGATCCTGAACCACTCTGTCTACCACAAGGACTATCCGCCTAGGAAAGGATTTGTCAGGTGAGGCAGATGGTGTAACTCTTTTTTTTTGACCCAGGAAAAATGCGTTACGCGTCATCACCCCATGCCGGGGGGGGTGAGACTCCCCCGCCGAAGATGGGCGTGGCGCGCATAGCCACTAGAAAACCTGGGGTTATTCCTGCGGGACGCCATAATGCCGGGGCAGCGGGTACGCAGGAGCACTCATCCGCGGCTAACATTGTTACTCCTTGCCTTATCTACCACATAGGCTTTTTTCATACATGCTTTTAAATATAGGTTCAAAACGATACGTAGATTTCCACTTTACCGATCGTGTCTCAAGATAAATGCTGAATTAGATTGTAGACACAGACAAGATATAAGTAGGAGACAGTCATTATGTCACGTTGCAGGGCTTGTAGTAATCTTGGCGACCAAAAAACTGCAACATTATAGGTTAGCACACAGCTGTGATTGTGGTTTTGCTCTGACAGTGTATGTAAGATAATTATCTATTCTGTTGGACAACCCCAACCCCACTATTATTAAAAGATGGAACTTTTACTTGTATTATGATAATTTATGAAATAAAGAATTTAAAGTTATCTTTTCCACGTTATGCTACATATGACTATACTATAGTGCCATGTACAAAAATGAAATATCACACAGCCTATGGGAGCAAAATTGAATTTTTTAGGCCGTGATCATAGCCTCGCGTTTCAATACGCACAAAGGGAGATTGCAAGTGCGTTTTCATTGTTATTTCGGAAAAGTTATTCGCTCGAGGATTTATGAGTACATTTCAAGGTGTTTTCAGTTCGACAAGTGCCATTGACCTGTACTCAATGGGAAAAAAGGTTTTGAAGAACATTTTCTCATTTTTCAACCTATTTAAAATACCCTGAAAACATTATGGTTATTAAACGTTATGTTTTGTAAGAAAATGAAGGGTTATTCCTTTTAATAATACGCGTATCACGATGAAAGGGATTTCCTTAAATTATCCGTAAAGCAAACATTTCTGAAAGCCGAGGTTTCCCTTTGGGACCGGACTTCCGGTCATATATTCATACGTAATACGCAAAATGGGAATTCTTGAACTTGATTTTAGCATTTACGAAGAAATTTTCAAAGTGTTCATCAGATAATATTATGTAATTTGCTTATTTTAAGCACATGCTTTGCAAACACTAGCAAATTTATTTTCAGAAGTTTCTTTGTGTATTTTAACTTCAAATCTGTTTTTGATATTGATATATTATAATACTAGCTTATGCTCGCGGCTTTGCACGCATGGCGCAATCCTTTCATAGCGGAGGTCTAGATCATAAAACCTATCTATGTTCCAAATTGCAAGCGAATCCGTTCAGCGGTTTGAGCTGTGTGTTGATAGATCAGTCAGTCACTCTTCCTTTTATATATTTAGAATAGATACTATTACAAATCTTATCTATTGTTATTAGATCAAATATGGACAAAAAGAATATTCAATAAGATAAGTTTAAAATGTTATTCAGAAATTAAAACACCAAAATCAACACTCCATTTCTTGGTTTTCTACGTTCCATTTCGTAGCAGTACATCTAATTTCATTTTCCTCGAAATTCTAAGCCGGAGAATATTAAATTTAATATCAGAAGTAGTTGGCAACGACAGAGGGAATTGTCTAAGGGACCGCGAGCCTACGAGTGCCCTTTATATTGGCTCTAACTGTAATTAAAATACACTGTTCAAGTGTTTCAATTTTGCAGAAAAGCTCCAAGCTAATTACTTTGTGAGAAGGATATTTTTCTTTGTGTCCGTAGATTGACTTTACAAATTGAGGCTTACTTGAAGATATTATATAATAATTTATAAGATATGATATTATTACAAAAACAATTTTTATGTATTTGAAAAATATATATGTTAGATGCCGGCTCTGGTGTTGGAGAATGCTTCTCTGTTGTTGGTTAATTTGATGTGGTGTCTGAGACTTCTGTCAGCCATGGAGGTTCTTGTAAAATGATAATACCAGTTGAGATGCAGTAACACTTTTATTAGAGCTCTTCACGCTACCGATGCCACCAGAAAAGTAATAATTGTGAGGGCTTACCCCCTTTACATTGACTCGGTTATTGTAAACAACTTTCACATTGCGACCTTGAGGAAGACTGCAGTCAACCCATAGTCAATTTAGTATTTTACACAATCTTATTTCAATAATAAAATCACTTCATTATTTCTAAATTCTTAATTCTATTTAACAATCACATTTAATAATATTTCTCGCCGATAAACCTCGGCTCGAACTTAATTTGTGTGTTAACAACTTTTAGGTTGCAAACTTGAGAAAGACTCGCAGAGTGCGAGGTGGACTCTTAATCAATTACAATCTTATTAACACCATAAAATGGTTACAATATTTCTAAATTCTCAAGACTATTTATTTTATTATCATTTTCATCAATTAATTAACTGATAATTGTTATTCCTTGAATTATTGCTTCTTATGAGCAATAATTCAATTCACTTAAAATAGGAACGGAAATAGGTCATTTAAAATCGTCATTTTTAACAAATGCGCTAACATATAACGTTTCAAAAGTAGTACACGTAGTTTAGTTTTTTCGGGAGGTAGGATTCGGCCGTGGCTTGTTACCATCCACTGGAGAATAATGTTATATGAATTATTACCGTATACCAACATATTCTTCAATGAAGCCAGAGGATTAGAGGGATTTATCCCGCCTTCTAGGTTAGTCTGCTACTATCTACGGCCGTATAGTTCCTTCACATCACGCGAAATCGTGGTTAAAGGCTAACCTATAATAAATAATAAGAAAAATGCTACAAAAATATGTGTAATGTTTTGCCTAAACAGTACTTGTGATACCTTTTACGTCAAACATCACTGCGCTCGTCATCCTAGGACATATAAAGACTTAATTACTTAGAATTGTTACAAAACTTTTGCTAGTAAATGGTCCCCTTACCTTCCAATTTACATAAAAGCATAAAAGTGATGGAAAGCACCAGTTTACCAATAAAATTTTATCACCTTTCCCATTAAGATAGTTAATTAAGATTCTATTTGAATGAAGTCTACCTCTTGTTCATCAAAATGGTTGGTCATCAAAACTTTTCATTCCCTGTTTTATCAAAGTCTTTGATTTATGTTTTGTTTAAAACTTCGCTTTGCGGTTGTGATTGGAGATGACAGTTGGCAAGATGAGTTTTGGGGGCTTTTGTATCTTTATTCTGAAGATAAGAATAAAGATATTTGTTTTATGAAATGAAAAAAATTAAATGAAAATAACTTATTGGCTCTATCTTACAGCTTACCTACATGCTTACATAGATAGTGTGGCTTCAGGATTTTGTATATGGTCATTGGTGTGTACAATAATCAATTAAGAGTTATTATTCATATTCATTCATTGACCTTTTATGCGTAGCATTGCAAGGGCATAAAATGATGCCCTTAAAATTTTTCACGTTTCCGTGATATTTCCATATACACATATGTTACAATTTTCGTAAATCTATTTTTTAAACTCATACAAAGTTTAATTTCGATTTCTATAGGTAGGTACCATAATATTGCAAAGGGTTGGAAATACGATTAGTGTTCGCAATAAATTTGTAATTCAATAAATTCTGAGTCTATCTCATGGGAAATTTTCATTTATTGCTTAAATGAGAGTTACATACACGTCATGTTATTTGCTATTTTAAGATTTTTATTTTTATCTGCAAATCTGCATAGGGTTTAAAATAAAACTCATTCCAAAACTCAGTTGTATTCACGAGCCAACCTAGTTAGTTACATAGGTTTTAAAAGCTCGAGGCTTCAAAGTGGTTTCAAAAACAGCCTCCGCGTCTCGAGACCTAACTTATTCATAAACTTCTTTCCGTCGCTCGCGGCTGAAGAAAACGACTAAATTTCAACAAGTATCAAGGTTTCCGAGACATTTGTGAGAAAAGTAGAATACATACTGTTTAAAAATGCTTTTGAGGCCGCGGCGGCCTTACTCTGAAATAGGTTCCTTATATTTTGAGTGGATAATGTAAATCTCTTTTGAACGACGTTGTTTTAAGTCTTGCCAAGTTGAAGCACAAGAGCAAATTTCCCAGAGAAGTGTATTGCTTACAAATAAGGTAAATTTTGATATTTAATGTGGTGAGTGGTAGAGTAACTTCATGCGGTAAAGAAGTAATCCTAAAATAGGTAACTTAAACCTATTTTACTTATTTTAATATTTCAACTCAAAATGGGAATGGTTCAGAATAAAAAAATATTCTCAAAGTGGTCACCTTTCTTATAAAATTAAAATCAATACACGTACAACTCTGAAGTAGGTAAACATACCACGAGACTTTCTTTCTTTCTAGACAAATATCCTAAATCAATGGTACCTGCCTATTTAAAAAAAAAACTTTTTTTTACTATCCAGAGAATCAGTGAAAGTATATTTTAATAAAACAAAGCCATACAAATCTCATACGATAAATACATGCGTTTAAACCGCTTATTTATTACCTAAAACAATTTAGGGAAAGCTTTGAAAGTTACATTAGAATTATTCGTGTCTCCAGCGCGCAGTGGGTTGGAAGTTGATGCCATTATTATATTTGCTCAATTTGCCGGCACTCCATTGATAAGATACCCTGGTGCGTCAGGCCGTGACGAACTGGCGACCTTCGACCATCGGACAATAGATATCCCGGAATAAATATGGTAAGAGAACGGCGTGATTCATTTTTCATATTATGTAGTCTAAACTGAGGTCATAAGTGCTAATTCAAAAATTAACCTTATCATAAGATTTTTTTTTATTAAATAGAGTTCAGGTCGTTCAGGTTAGCTCACAAAACTGCAACTAAATAAAAATAAGCAAATAATAAAAAACACACACTACGTGAGCGCTGCCGGTTCTGTGCTTCCTTAGTTGCTCTATCAACGGTTTTATATTCTTTGACTCTGTCTGCATTAGGAACGCTGATTTTAATACTGAAATTTGATGATGGTCGATCTAATCTTAATAAGTAAGCAACGATAGACAAAGTGATTGTGTCTACGAAGAGATGAGGCACTCTCCAGGGGTCAAAGGTGGCCTTGGACTTTGATTAACACTGGGTAGTTCGGCTCAAAGTTTACGGATTATCTAAATTGTAGTCACGCCGTCAAATTACTCAAAGATTTCAGATTCAGTACTTACTACTTGTATTTCAATAAAGTTGTTTCTGTATATACTTACCTTATCTATTGGAACATGAATAAAAACGTTACCTTTTGAAGGCTTGACTGACATCTTTTGTGAATTTGTAATTAACTTTATGAAACGAAAAAACTCTCTGTACGGAATATGCTCTCATAAATATAAGAAATCAAAAGGAACGATTTTCCTTTTCAGGCTCTACATAATAATAACTTACCGATATGTGTAGATCTATGTAATATAGGTACAGACGGATTTTATAAACATACTTCACCGAGCAATATTAACTTTATGAGATGAAAATCAGTCAAGTTGCTATGGAGCTTAAGAAAATGTCTTTCTTCCTTTCATCCGCAGCAATGACGTCATATTGACGTCACCTTTCTGTCAATGTATGACGGCGTAGTCTGATGATGTCATAGGAAGTTATTAGAGCTGTGTTTAGCTTTTATCTTGAAACTCGTCATATACATAGGTCATAACTTTCAAGGGTAAATTAGGCTAGTATTTTCAGGGTATCCATTCTGGAAAGCAATCTTATAGCTTCTAGAGTTCGAGTAGATTATGTAGGCTGTAGGTAATTACTTTGGTAGGTAAGTTTCACAGTAGATTAGGTCGGGAGGATACAAACTTTGAGGCAATGTGACATGCATACCTTATGTTCGTAATTGTATTGTGAATTTACCCTTTAATTATACCAGTAAGTATTGACTTTGCAGGTAAACCTCAGGTATCTAATACCATGGTAAACTTTACAAAGGCTTATTAACAGGCCCTCTCAAAAACCTTACTTTTCTAATAATAAGAAATGCCAAAGTAAGTACCTGTCTCTTTCATAAAGTTTGTTTATTTAGAAAGATTGAGCTGAAGTTTGATTTACTAGACTCTGGAATAACATATAAATAAAAATAAAAAATAAGGAATAACATATAGGCGTGATAAAATGGTAGTAGTACTTAAAAACTTCTAATGGAATATAAAGAAACCCCCTTTTAGTAGGCACTACCCTCCCTGGTAGTACCTACTGCATTTTAACTATAGATAAACTTACTACGCAGTACGTACATACGTTAAAGTGAGACGTGTTATTGCAGAGCCATGTCCTTGCTGACGGGGTTCGTGGTGCGACCGCGGGAAGGCAGCGGCAGCTGGCTCGGCTACGTCTCCAGGTCGGACCCTCGCGGCGCTCTCCCTGCCTGGCTCGTCAACAGGTTACTTTTTACAAGCTTTTATTTACTTTCACCTGTCTGTTTGTCTGTCTGTCTGTAATCAAATCTTGCAAGTTTAATTTGACCCACTTCCCGGTATCCGATTAAGCTGAGCTTGACATGCCTATATAAATTGGATGACAATGCAATATTTATATGACATCGAGCTGATCTGATGATGGAGCTGGAAGGTGGCCATAGGAACTCCGTTATTAAACGACGCAACCCCATCGAGTTTGGGCTCATTTGATTCGTCTTGACGAGTACTTTATGGTGCTAGATGGTAATAATAATAATAAAAGCTTCTTTTTAAACAGTTTTTTTTAAATTTCCATTGTTTACTTATTATAGTAGGGTACATGACTTACCTATATAGGTGACTGTAACCACTGTCAATCAGGCGGGTCGTATGTTTGTGTAACGGTGTCTCAAACAAAAAAATAATTTAATAATAAAGTGTGAGACAACCCACTAAAGTAGCTTGGTCATGACGCCACTCTGAACTCTGGTATATTTTTACTGGTTAGTGATGCCACGTCTCCACCCTCAAACTTATAAGCTATATATCTCAGCAATTTCTTTTTTATTCTTTTTTTTTTTTTTTATACTAAATAGGCCTACGTTTGACCACATCCCACCTGATGGAAAGTGGAAATGCGGTCGACGATGGATCACGTATGACGCCTAGAAAGGTACCTATTCACTCGTGCCTTGAAGATACCCAAGTTGAACCTCTCGGGAAACACAGATGACGGCAAAGTGTTCCAAATGCGACCAGTTCTCATTAGAAACGACGAAGCAAAACGCTTGGTGCGGGCTGTTGGTAGCGCCACTAAGTAGGGATGCCGCATTGCCGTCTGCCGTGACGTCCGTCGATAGAATGGGCATGGAGGAATTAGTTCGTGTAATTCCTGCGCACACTCTCCAAAATGAATCCTGTAGAAGACCGATAGCGAAGCGACCATTCTACGATGTTCAAGGCTCTGCAGCCGAGATTCTATTCATAAACGAAGAAATACGTACATATCTAACATATCCCTATTAATATGCAGAGTAACAGCCCAACTGGCCCCCCGGTTGGTTCAGCAGCTGCACTCGGCGGCGCGGCGGTACACCGGGTGGAAGGCTCTCACGGACCTGCCGCACCACAAGCCGTGGAGACACCCGGACCAGGTGCCCCCATACAGGATCTCACTCGAAGACGTGGGTACTCCTTGTTACTTCTTCTTCTACAGAGCATTTTCCCGACTACTGCCAGGGTCTGCTTTTCCACTTGGTCTTGGGCACCCTTCTTACTTCAATTATTGGCTCGGAAATCATCCCGTACACTCTGTTACCGATTTATCTATTTTTTCATTGGGTTAGGACGAGGCTTGTCACTACAACCTCGGTGTTCAGCGACTACCTATATGTGATCGAAAAACGCAGATTTTTTATGACGTGTCAAGTTTATGTTTGTGTTAATAAGACATTCCAGGAAATTATCCGGTTACCATAGACCTACGTACGTTTATAACAGGGGACAATTAAACAACACGCATGTTAACAATACATCTAAACAAAGTTATCTAATTCCCTGTTTAATATTCTGGTTTCCTGGAAGTAAATCACATTACACAAACATGGGCGAAGTTGCTCGGAGGGATTCCGATAATCCCTGGGAACTTTTTATGAAGAATCGGTCGAGAGTTGCCGAAATCCTCCATCGTATTGATTCTATTGTTTCCAATTCGGTTCCAACTGGAAGCTCATTTGGGAACGTCGGATTTGCGTTAAGTGGTTCTGTTTTATGCGATCTTCGGCACTTTTTGAACAGGAAAATGTCACTGGGAAGCTTTTGTCACAATGCGATGAGTGGGAGGGAACGTAATTGGACAAAAAGTTTGAGTTGGCTTTAAGTGCCTGTTCATAAAATTTGAAGGCAGTATTTTAAACGTGTTATTTTTTTATGTACCTAGTTCATCATCTTTGGCTTTAAAAATATCAATGTACTCCTAATTAAGCTGAGCTAAGTAGCGCCAGGCTGATGAACGACACTTCTTTTGATGGTTGGACGAGCACATTCGAGACTTGCAGCAATTTCTGCTAAGATTATAATATAAATGAACTTTAAAAAATAAATAAAGACGTAAACAACAAAAGGTTCACAAATCCCTTGTCTGAAGAAGCATCTAAAAGGCTGATAATATACAAAAACTTTAAAATGTTCGTTTCAGTGTGTAGATCCAGATGCCCCGCCACCTCCGCCCGAGGTATCTCCCGCAGCGTCCGGTAGAGAGGCGCGCGCCAGGCTCGAGGTGCCTCCGCAGAAGGAACCCGAGAGCCACAGCGTCGAGGACCTCGGAGACATCTCCTCAGAGTTCAGCGTCGAAGTCGAGGAGGACCTCCCCGACTGCCACGACCCCATCAAAAAACGAGGCAAATTCTACAAACTCGTCAAATCCATGAAAAACAGAAGGAAAAGTGTTCAAGTCGCGAAAAGCGCCGACAACCTAGCGGATAGCAAGCCCGAAGAAGCTAAGGAGAAGAAGAAGGGATTCAAATTCCACCGAAGGTTTAGCCTCAGCCGAGGGAGGGAGGATTGAATACAAGAACAGGTTTACAAGTGTTGTGAAGGTTTACATGTTGAGAGAGATTAGTGATTGTAGCTGTTACTAATGTTACATGTTTGGTATTCTCTTGAGAGCTGCGTATCATACCAACAGTTTGTTGTTTGTACCATAATGGTTAATTACAAACTTAGTAGTATGAAAACACAAGCTCTGAAATAAGTTGAGACATACGGTTATTAGGTGAATATGTAAAGTGTTTGAAAATGTAGAAGATAATGCCAAAAAGGAATTATTTACTTCCGTATTTTATCCCCGGTTTACAAGTCGTCGTCCGGTTTTTATTGTTTTTATATGTATGTAAAATATATTTTAACATCACGAAATCTAGCGCACAAACACATCATATCATAGCAAAGAACGCTCAGGATTTATCCCTTTCATAATTTCTATAATTTTAGATAATTTCAAAATAGATTTACCAAGAGAGAGATTGCTACTACAATATCTAATAACATTTGTAGTTTAACGAGTATATTAAATATTCGTTATTTACTACGATAAATTATAAGGGCGGTGTATTACCTTGTTTTTCAATTTATTTTACAACTATACTAATTATGAAAGTAACTTTCAATTGCAAAAATTTCACAGAAAAATTCTATGAGCTCTATATGCTAGAGAAAAAATGCAAAGTAGAGTCTGTATATTATTATGCGATCCTCCCTTGTAATTTCTTACACTAAATAAAAAAAATGTTATACAAGTATGTAGGGGTGAGAAATATCTATAGGTACCAAATACTTTATAATAAAATTTAATACTTGATATACTTAAGGACAAGTAAAGTATGATTTATTTGTTATCGTATATATCCATACTAGCTGCGCCCAGCGGTTTTACCCGCTGTACTACTATAGCCTATGTGTTATAGGGTCTAAGCTATCTCTATACCAAATTTCAGCTCAATCGGTCCACCCGTTTAGGCGTGAAAGAGTAACAAACATCCAGACATCCATTCTTACAAACGTTCACGTTTACAATATTAAGTAAGATATAGTAAGAAGTAAGATACTGTGTTGGTAATTATGTAAAGTTTCATACAGTCTTACCGCAAGAATTATAATATCCTTACTTGAAATTAAAATAAATAAGTCTACCTAGATATCTTCGCTAGTGAAAACTCTATAATTTTGCTTTGTTTACAGTAGTTTTCAATTTGTTGAATTTTAATATAGTCTCTAATCTAATGACAATAAACTATTTCAGACAAAATATTGGAATCTTCTTATTAAAAGTAGTTTATATATCAAAATAATATTATACAAAACGGATCTATTGTTTCCGAATCTAGTACTACTTAGTCGGGCCGGCCTAAAAGGCCACATTTGACACATCATCAAAATTCCCTTACAGGGTGATCTAAAAATTTTACTTATTTTTTCTGTAAATAATATATGTCAACACTTAGCTGAACAATAAATAATATGACAACACTTAGCTGAACACTGAACACTATACTCGAATTTACAATTAACAATTTACGCATTACCATTAAAATTTCTACCATTTGGTAGATTTTTTGCCTACCATTTAACTTATTACCAAATTCTTATATCATAATTTCTGCCAAAACTACCATTAAATTTTTCTACCAAAAACTACAATTGAAATTTCTAGCAAAATCTACCATTCTTTTTTATCATTTAGTTGATTTTTTACCATAAAAAATCTATCAAAAACTACTATTAATTTTCTACCATTTGGTAGATTTTTCTATCATTAAAAATTCTACCAAAAACTACTAAGTAGATTTTTCAACTGTGCATTTTTGAAAACTAACGTGAGAGTTATCCATATTACTATGTAAACAAAACGACTAAAAACTCACGGAAATAATGGTCGGAGCTAGGCTCGATCCTGAGTTTCGGACAATTACGATGTCCTTCATCAGGAGCTCACGCATTTTTCTACCATAAAAAAGTCTACCAAAAACTACAATTAAAATTTCTACCAGAAGAAACGTAAAGAAGGAACAAACATACTCACACACACACACATTATTAAAAAAAATTAAAGTCCTCAACGGTGTCAATTTCGGATAAGCCAATGGTATAGATTTTATTTCTAATATAAAACAATGGTTTTTGTGGCATTATGTTTAACCAAAAAAAACTAAAAATAAAAAATACTCAATTTTTGTTTCAAGTCATTGTTGTGTTTATTACAAGCTTTATTACAAGCTTTATATTACTTTCACCTGTCTGTTGTCTGTCTGTCTGTCTGTCTGTCTGTCTGTCTGTCTGTCTGTAATCAAATCTTGCAAGTTTAATTTGACCCATTTCCCGGTTTCCAATTGAGCTGATAATTTGCATGCGTGTGTAAATCGGATGACAATGCAATATTATAATGACATCGAGCTGATCTGATGATGGAGCTGGAAGGTGGCCAAAGGAACTCTGTC
Organism: Hemithea aestivaria; assembly: GCA_947507615.1. Classification (NCBI taxonomy): domain Eukaryota; kingdom Metazoa; phylum Arthropoda; class Insecta; order Lepidoptera; family Geometridae; genus Hemithea; species Hemithea aestivaria. The sequence continues at coordinate 15,894,206 of OX382330.1, forward strand.
ATAAAACAACGCAACCCCATCGAGTTTGGGCTCATTTGATTCGTCTTGACGAGTACTATATGATGCAAGATGATAACAATAATTAAAGCTTGTTTTTAAAAAGTATTTTTTAAATTTCACTTGTTTTTAAACTATAAAGAATATGTTATACACATAGCTAAGAACATTGCCGAGTAATATTATTAATCTTATAAACGAAAAAATAAACAAACTTCATTAATCCATTCGGCTACGATGGCACAGACAGATACACAAACAGACAGACAAACAAACACGTCAAACTTATAACACCCCACCTTTCTTGCGTTGGGGGTTAAAAACATTAGATGAATAAATAGGACACCCTATACAAGGTCACGTCAATCAGTTTTTGTTTTTAAAACAATAAGGATGCTACCCAATAAAATCGCGAAATCGAAATTTGAAATGTAGAATCGAATGCAATTATAACTTGGATTGAATATTTGATCATAAATAAATAACTATATTGCGATTAAAATAAAATATGTTGTTAATATTGTGATTATATTATAGTAAAATATAATGTAATTAAAATAAAATTGTGTAATGTATAGAGAATAAATATATTTTTTTATTACAGGTTTTTTTATAACTCGTGAGATGTTTCTGGCAAAACTAGCCCATGACGCCATTACATGTTTACAAAAAAAACCTATTAGAATTAAAATTAATTAGACTTTATGAATGTTTTCATAAAACTGTATTCGATTCCAACGTGTTTGAAGATCGTATCGATTCATATCCTGTAATCGAAATAAACAATGTCCCAACACTTGTTTGCTATGACTGACATCTGTCAAATGTGGCCTTTTAGGCCGGCCCGACTATAGTTCTACATAATTTAAAGTACAGTATTTTTGTTAAATTTAGAAAATACGCCAGATGCATCGTATTCTTACCCAAAAACGTGTCAGTTTCTAGTGCATAAATATATAATACACTTTTATTGATATCTAAATAATATATTTATCTTAATAATTTTATATTATTCATTTTTTAATGAAGCTCATATTAATATATAATACATATTAAAATATACTTGACTGTACTGTATACACGTCTGATATTTTTTCTTGTATACCTAATCACAAAATACGTGTTCAACGTATTAACTCCAAGCTAACTTTGTTTGAGATCAAAAAAGTTAATAGACCGTAAGAAATAGAATAGAAAATCACGTAATTTCCAACGTAACAATAGATTTTTTCAAGTGTTTCTAGTAAATTCCGCTTTATATGAAAAGATTAGCAAATAACACGATTCGTTTTTGTCCTAGGACAGGTTTTGTTAGGTTCAAGGTTAAAGTTAACGTTAGTAAAGAAACTTTTCTAATATTTTCTCAGACATGACTTTAAAAGGATCAGAAAGATTTGAAACATCATACACAATGGGGGTTTAAGTAATGAAAATTATAATAATGTAATAAATAATAATCTACAAATAATAAAAAAAAAATATTGCAAGTCTTTTTTTGCAAGTTTCCTTTTTAATATTTTCTAATTTTCTGTGTTCAAAAATTCGAAAGCAATCGAAAGATAATGGAGAGTAGAGATATTTTATGAGTGTCTTTAGTTAGTTTATGCAAGCTACAAAACGACATAATCCAAAAAACATTTTAGTCTAAACAATTTATAGTTTCATTATAAAGCTTGTGAAGTAATAATATAAAAAAAAAAAATTTTTTAATGCAGCATGAGTGTAATGTATTCAATGGAAATGTACACATGTGTAGATCTTTTAAATTGTTGTTAATATTATATCAAAATAATATCAACTTTCTAGTTATTAACTTAGGTGTTATCATTAAAATCGTTTAGAATAAAATATTGTTTACAATATTAATATATAGGCATAGAAAATAAGATAATTATATTAGGTATATGTAAATTATGCGTTAATCTGTTTTATACTATACTTATTAATCTTTTTATTGTAATCTCTACTACTATATCATACGTTAAACTTGTGCCTTTCATTTTGAAGTGCTATTCTTACAATATTTTTCACTGTATATCGGGGTAGGTAAAATATGAACATACATAGTTGCAAAAAACTAAGCTTTTCTTGTTTTAGTGAATTTACACGACCTCTTAAAGAACACTAATCGCACACCTAATAAAATACCAGACTGGTATAACTCAAAAACCTTAAATAAGTTGAGATAAAAAAATACATTGTGAATTGAGCTAGTATTTTGTTAAGTGTGCGATATAATAAAATAAAAAATGCTATCCGCTAGTAAAGCATACATTTATGCCAGCGTAAAAAATGTTACTCTATTTACATCTACGGAGAACATAAGTAGGTATCTAATGCTTGCTCCTGAATTACCTATCTACTCGTATATATAATCTGTTTTCGTGAATCCTTCTGTAACATAATTTTAGATTGTTAAACGGTTAGTAAACTCTAGTGTAACTCTAGTGTTGGTAGGAATAATACAGTCACGATATCATGAGAGTTGAAAATGAAAATGTGTCTGTTATATAAAATTGAAAAAGCAAGTTATGTCGTTGTTTAGCAACGAAGCGATTTATCTTTCCTCACTATTCCCATCTCCTAAAATATTATAATATCAAAGCGTTGCATATTATAGAATAAATATATTGATATTTCGAGGCATTTTGTTTGTAAATTCTTGTATAATTTCTTGAGACTTGTAGATAAGTCTCAATCTTGCTAGCGAATCTGCGTACTGCAAACTTTCAGTTATCTTAGGGAGTGTTCACATTATAGCAACAAGAAGCCTTACGATGCGATGCGATGTCTAACTAACCTTCTATTCAATAGTCTTTAGACAACAAATGGATCGCAGCGTAAGCTCTCAATAGACTCTGTCTAGTAAAGAAAATATGGAAATAATAAATCAATCGACGCTTATTTTATCCTGTAAAATGTTTTTGTTTACACATTGATACGTAATATTGGTATAATAATTGTTTTTAGTTTGTGGAAGCCTGATTATGGTCACGCAAACTATAAGGATAAAAAATTAATTTAAAATATTTAAAAAATGATGCCATTTGACATTTTAATAATATAAAATGCATATTATATTATTACTAGCTGCGTAAAGCGGTTTTACCCGCTGTACAGTAAGTACCCTATGTGTTATTCCAGGGCCTAAACTATTTCTATACCAAATTTCAGCTCAATTGATCCACCCGTTTAGGCGTGAAAGGGTAACAAACATCCAGACATACATTCTTACAAACTTTCACGTTTATAATATTAGTAAGATTGTAAGATGTGAACACTCCTTAACATAATATGCTACACATAATATTGTATGTTATATAGAACAAATATTTACGCTCGTGTTACATTGTATTGTACCATTTGTTGAGACGATTAGCTAGTTAAATGTTACTAATATATAATGGCGAATTACTTTTGCTTTTTATTTCATTATACTTTTTCTTCACTAATTTAAATGTACCTTTTTTTGTTGACGCCGAGAAAAAATGCATTACGTTAAAGACGGAGGACTGAGGACTGGCATCGGCAGAGCCTTGGCATCCAGTCCCACTTTAAGTGTTCCTTGCTATATTTGCACTACAGGTAAAGGAAAATAATATACTGAAATGTACGGAAAAATAAATCAGGCAAGCACCGTAATATTCCCTCATCCTCCTTCTATACAGTCTAATATACTTTTGCACATAATGTAAATCATAATATAGGTAGGTACACAAGTTTCGTGATGTTAGTATCACAGAGTAATTTGTGATTATTCATATTGACTTTTATGCAAGGTTGTGTGAATGCATGTTTGTCCGTCGACAGCATACAATTATCAAGTCATTGTTAGTTGCATAAATACATAGGTGAACATTATTCGCTAATAACTCTATCACAAACTATCTAACACTCAGCGGGGGTGCGTTAGATAAAAATCCAGAGCAACTGGCTTATAAAACAAAAGCAGAATATATAAAGTAAGAAAACAAAAGGAATCTGATTTAAGTAAAGGCCCTAACAATAATAGTCACATAATATAGTCAGACCTATCATTACTATAGAACTCCATACAGACCAGAGCTCTTGGCTTTTGGTTTCGTTGTGATGGTACAAACAAACTATTAATTGTCCCGGTGTGGTGGTGAGTTATAAACACCTTGCTTCGATGGGTCGATAATTTTAGGGTTCTGTATGGGGTTGTTTCCGATGTTAAACACGGAACGATAAGCATCATAGACTGTCTGAACCAGTCTTTCATAGTATAATTTTTCGGAATCAGTCGGAAGAAAATTCATAAAGGGATTTTTAGATATTTTCGACAGAACCTTATATCTAAAACTGGCGTCACACAATGAGATAAGTGTAATTTGTAAACAGGACCCACCACTCACCACATAAAATAGAAAACTTCATAGGTTTACGGAGGTATATGTTTAGAACATTGTGTTCTAAAGTGAGTAGTTTATGGCATTTGTGTCCCTTACATGAGCTGTATTTCAAAAAGTCCGCACATTTATTTTATAGTTTATGGAACCCTACATTAAGAATGGTTGGTTATAGCTTGACAATTTATATATTTTTGACAGTTATGCCCCAGTTAAACCCATGGTCATTGGTGTGACATGGTCAGTGGTTGTATTCATATTTAATGAGCTATTGGTACCTTATCAATGCAAATTTACAACTAGGTTAAGAGTTCCATTAGTAATTATCAATACATACAATCATTATATTTATTGTAATCTCGTATATAGGTCGTGATTAGATTATGTTGTGATGGAATTTATGTAGTGAGATTTACTCTCCATTATAACATGTAAAACAATAAAACATAAGTGCAATTATATTTTATTTGTATGGAGTGGTAATCAGTACCTTTCTAACGTTAGTGGTAAACGCGGTACGCATCGAGAATAGTGAACTGTTTCTCTATTACAATATATACAATTTATTTATTAATAATATTGAAATACTAGGTACTTACATTTTTGGTATTATGTTATATATTATGTATATTAAAACGATGGTCCATGATAAAGTTAACTGAGAGATTTTGGTATTCATATTATAAAAATAGATAGTGTTTGCTAATTTTCCGCACCATTGTTCAACAACTAAATGATTTAGCCTTTTAGTTGATAAAATGTCTTTACTGCAAGAAATAGACCTGTGTATTAGAGACAACAAAGAGATGATTGATTTGAACTTAGACAAAGATATGGCGGCAGACAACGATGGTCCGTCTCAAGATACAGAAGTTGAAGAACTTTTAAAGGTAAGTCACTTGCATGCAGTAAATAGATATATTATTTACATTAGACTTTAAGAAACGTTTTAAAGGTATATCAAAACAAAATTAGTCATGTATTTAAGGCCTTCGTATACGCGTCGTCGCGTAGTGACAGTAAACATCGCTTAGGCGTTCTGGCGCAATATTTTTTGGTATTTTAATATTATAGCGGTTGTTAATACCTATCGCTTCAAAATATGTAATTGGAAAATGACGTTTACTTTTTTATTTATGAATTAACCGTTCAACAACCCCTTGTTTGGCTGACAGATGCAATTTTAAAATAGTTTATAATCTTTGACTACCACGGGACCCTGGGGTAAGGATGCTGGGGCTTTATTTAGGAAGTGATCCAGGCGCCTAATAGAAAAAGAAGAACGGGTGATCAAAGCTGACTCTTATCTACCTTATGCAAAGGTATAAGATTGGCCATACAGAAAGGCAATGAAGCTAGCTGCTTATACACCATACCTGCGGGAGTCGATCTGAATATTTTCAATGTTTAATTAAAGTTTATATTTATATTAATCTTGCGTTTATTTTTACGTTCTACATAATTTATCGCTATTTATACGCTTCACTTCATGTAAGAATAGAATAGAATTAAAAAAAGAAAGAAAGAAGAAACGAGAGAGAGTGTAGTAATATTAAATGCTTTATTAACAGCAAAGTAGGTACATAATAATAATATCCTTATCAGCCTTCAAGACGAGATATTAATATAGGTGTCATGTACGGAATCTTTAATCCGTTCACTGACTTCAAAGATAAAATCATGAAGATCCAATTTATAAAGTCAATAAAAAATGCATGGAAAATCACTTGAGATAGAAGTAATCAGTTTATATGAGTTATTTAAATTCGATCTGTTAGAAATACGCTCCAGTGGTTATCGATCCCGCGGCTCGGTAGGTACTGCGTAGAGTAGAACCTACATTTGAGCGCCTACGGATTCGTAGGACGTCTACGGCGGTGTGACTTGAGCTGTGATGTTTTGAGTTATTAAGTTTTTGACGTTAAATGTTAATTAAAAGACGTTAAAGTAGTTCTTTTCAAGGATTTCAAGGTAAACATTGTGTTTTTTACGACTTAAAATAATCAAACATGGTTAATGGTTTAATGGTTGGTGGTTTGGTTTAATGGTTTTGGTTATTTGATTAATACCCGAACTTAGATTAAAAGAATTTAAATCTATGTGCCCGACACATTTATTTTACTAATTTGTGTAATAAATCAACTTATTTTGGACTGTATACCTATAGGTATACCTACTAGCAAAGGCGGGTTTTGGAGGGGAAGGGCGGTACCAAAGATTGTGAAGGTTCGAATTATAAATTTAACCGATTGTACGCAATCCGGGTAGAAGGTAGTCTCTTTTCGGCGCTCGGAGCAAGCTGCTTCCGCTCTTGTTAGTGAAAATATTGAGCTCAAAACGATTGCTTATTGTTAAGGTTATATTATTTAAACAGCTGGCTCGACTGGGGCTCGACGCGTGCGAGGTTTGGTCACAGATTTTTTCGTAAGACATTGTGGACATTCCGTAAGAAAGCCTTATGAATGATTCAGATGTTTTACCAATTTATATAAAGTTTTATAATGTTCATTTGTGTTTGTTGTATTTTATTTTCCACCCACGTGAATTATACTTTTAGATAGTGTAGTCGGTTAATTTGAATAATTTTGCGGATAATTAAAGACAGATGGAGTTCGAAAAGACATTATAACGCAAATCAAGGTCACACAATGTGGAATCCAGATTTGCAACTTTTCAACTTTAAAAGTGTTGCCTTTCTGTATGTGTATACCGACAATCATAGGCGGATTTAGGGGGGGGAGGGGCAGGGGGCCAAGGCCCCCCCAGAATCATTGTAGAGGTACGAATTTTGCACATATTTCATGGTCAAGATTATAATTTTTTTCTCGGCGCTCGCAGCAAGCTGCTCGCGCACTTATTATAAAGGATGTGTAAACTTTTTAACTGCTCAGAGCGAGCTAAACACACACTTTACGTAGTAAAAATTATAATATTTTTGCCCGTCTGCACCTTGGCCCCCCCAGAACCAAATCCTGGATCCGCCTATGGATCTGTCTAATGTCTAACGATTATATTTGAAAACCGTTAATCTGGCTTGAATAAATTATTTATTTAGGTATGCATGCCTAGTTAATATCGCTAATGATTTTGAAAAGCTAATAGGTAATTACTTACCTACCATAATACAATATGTAAAATAAATAAATAAATACCATAATAAATATTAAAAACTAGCTGCACCAAGCGATTTTACCCGCAGTACTGTAGTCCTATGTGTTATTCCAGGGTCTGAGCTATCTCTATACTATATAACCTTTTTGGTCTAGACGTAAGTAACGCCATCTGTTATCGAGTAGCAATAATCAAACCAAAAAGTATATTTGAATGAAGGTTTTATTTAAAAAAATACGCGTGATGGGGGTCGTTGTCCATTATACTGTGTCTGAATTTTTCGATGTTACAGATGCCACCAAACGTAACTGAGACGCTGCTGCCTGAGAAGCCAAGAGCAGTGCCTCTTGAGAAGGCATCGTTAGATGAGGTGGAGGCTGCACGGCACGAGGAAGATGAAGATGAGACTTTTACCTGTGACCAAGTTAGCTATGGTATAGGTATACTTGTTTAAGAGATTACTTACTTACATAAATAAAAAAATATGCTTTTCAGTTTAATTTTGTAGTCGCATCTTCCGTAATACTTAATACATAAATTATAATTAAGTAGGTACCCATTAATTTAGAAAAATAAAATACTTCCACTACACAGGGCCTGTTGGCTAATTCTCAGCCACTACGATTGATGACAACTTCAATGTACATTGCTGCGTTTGTTACTTTACTCAAATTAATGATTAGGTTTAAGCAAGTATTGTACGCAATTTTGCTTATGGATTCTAGTGTTTTACGTGTCGTTTGGCGATAGCCAATAGGCTCTCAAGCCATATTTATCATAAGGTACTCGTTTTTTCTTTAATTTCTAAACCCATATTGATAATAATTATATATTTATGTCTCTTTCATGTTTATCTTAGTTTGATACTACGAACAAATATTCTAATTTATTCGTAGGTTTGATTGATTAGAAGAACGCACTCGTTAAGATGTACAATGCAAATGTAGAGTGCTTTTCACGAAAGGAGTCCTTTTTGCGGGGCGCCACTATCGCACATTTTCAGAGTTAAAATTTCTATAACTTTAAACGCTTCATAATTTCTCATATTTAATTTCTTAATTAAATAGGTCTTTATTTAATCTAACAAATAAAAAATATTTAGGATATGAAGTCCAGTAATAATCGATAAAATTAAATTTAGTTCCGCTTAATTGCCGCGGGACGTCTTTCGTGAAAAGGACTTTACATGTCACGGCAAAGCCCGAATACGGCTTCACTAGGTGTTGCCGCATTTTAACCGGCTATCATATGTAGGCTTTAGCCGCAAAATAGAATTATAATTTATTTATTTATCATTCAGCACAGAGCTAGGACTAGGAGCAAGGACACAAGAAATTAGAGCTTTTGTACCTTGTGGCCAAGTTGACAATTTAATATATACCCTATCCTTAATATTCCAGGAGACTGCGTGTTCAGCAGTGCGTTGGTGGCGCCACTGGTGGTGTCTGTGTGGCGCGGCACGTGGGGCGTCATGGAGTTGCACGCCGACATGTTCCCCATCACGCACTCCTTCTTCATGGGGCTGCTGCTGCATGTGAGCTTCGCTGTGCTGAGGTAAGGGACGACTAGCTAGCATTCTAGTTCGTCCTCGGAGCATTATGTTAGTTTAAATACCCTCTCCTCTGTCGTCGACCTCTGTGGCGCGGTGGGCTAATACCCGCCTGCAACGCAGAAGGTTGCGGGTTCGATTCCCGCACGGGACAAATGTTTGTGTGATCCACAGGTATTTGTTTCTGGTCTGGGTGGTTCAATATCTATTATAAGTATGTATTTACAAAAGAAAAGTATATAAGTATTATATCAGTTATCCTAACCACCATATTACAAGCATTAAGTTGCTTAGTTTGGGGTTAGATGGCGCTGTGTGAAATGTCCTGAAATATTTATTTATTTATTTATTAAATAGGAAGAGTTAATCTATTTTTACACTAAACGATTCGTGAGTATTTCAATTCATCATTCCCGTTCGTTCATTGCCGTTTATTTACAATGAAAAGTTATTCTTATGTTACGTACGGTTCGTAGTCAGATGGCCGAAAAAACCTGGTTCAAATTGTGGCTGAAACGTGAGAGAAATTTGTTAGAATCGTATTTCTAATACGTAACGCGAATAGCAACAGTCCGGCTGACCGTTGACCGTCGCGTTTGTTGTTGCTGTTGCACTACACTGAGTATTTTTTTTTTTATAAATAACATATCCCGATAGTATATTATGGGATGTGTTATCATATTACAATCCAGCCTTTTAGGCTAATAAGTAATTTAACTCTAACATCATCATCATCTCAGCCGTAAGACGTCCACTGCTGAACACAGGCCTCCCCTTTGGACTTCCATATGTACGGGTTGGAAGCGACCTGCATCCAGCGTTTTCCGGCAACCTTAATAAGGTCGTCTGTCCACCTTGTGGAATTTTATATAATAATCTAAGATAGTGTCTATTACCACTTGTCTTACAGTCTCTATTGGCGAAGTACACTTTGTTCATGTGTCTTGCTGTAGCACTACACTATTTACACTAATCTTACTATTACTACACTAGCTCAAAAGGCTATGTTCTTTTGAGTCTTCTTATTAGGTCTGTGTCGCGTTCGTTGTTGCCGTTACACTACACAGTGTAAAAATATTAAAACTATATATAGGTACAAGCAGGTATGTTTTTACAGCGTCTGTGCAGGACTATAAAAATAACAGTTTTTAAAAAGGTTTATACTTAAGATGAGGGTAAAATCAGTTAAGTTTAAACTCTTAAATGAAAACTGTATGGCTATGCGATTACGTTAGCAAAGTTCCAATATCTGTGTCGTATTTTATTCTGGTCCGATTTAAACATTACGTATGTATGTCAGGGGCACATAGTTAATAAATATTGAATTTATCGGAAATTTCCATACATTTATCAATAAGTAACGGTACAAAAGGGTACACATCATTTTATTTGGTCTGCAAGGATGTGAACTCTCACATATTTATCAAATTATCCTTTTATACCTATTGATAACAGGAAACAATAAATTAAGTGTGCATAAGAAAGTTAATATTCTTATAAATTTCCAGGCAAGAACTTATGAAGTTATTTGGAATAATGTAACCAGTAACTAGGCAGGCGTCAGACAGTGGAGGATTATTATAATAATTACTTATATGTAGGCAAAAATATTAGGCATAGCGCCAGTAAGTTATAAAATGCAAATTTCTCAAAAAAAAAAATCTCGACATTCACGAAAACCTTAAAATTTGTATTTTATCATTTTGATTGTCGGTTGCCTGGAAGAGATCGCTTTAGGCGCCCATGTACCTATCTAAATTTAGTTTTTATATTAACTATTTATTAAAATAATTGTATCACTCTATTTGGTTTTTAGTAAACTGTCGTAAAAATTCTATTAGGTGTATGGTCTCAATAAATAGTAGGTATATTTGTATTTTATTATTGTAACTTGTTTGTTTGGCCGTTGTTTCACAATGAAAACACTTCTAAATTCCATTTAAAAAGTCGTATAAAAACGCTCGTCTCACTCGCCCCTCAGGTCACACCTTCTGTCCCGCGCCTCCGCCCCCGTGAAGCCAGTGAGCAGGTCCCGCTGGATCCTGGAGCGAGTCATATCGCGGGTGTACACGTACGTGTTCATCCTCGCTAACATCATGCACTGGCGCGGGGGGTGGGGCCTGCTCGATGCCTTCACTGAACTGGTCGTGCCTGACGATGGTGACCCACACAGGTGAGTTAATATAACCTATTATTTACGTAGATCACTTATGTGTATATCATAAATTATCCAGATTGCGCCACTATTAGCTTTAATTCTGTGAACAGAAATGGTAAGCCATTCTTCTCTTTTGTAATAATTAATCGTAACCTGACTAAATAAATATTGCGAAAATCTTATACCACTTTAGAAATATATATAAAGAGAAACATTTAAGCTCATATTATATTGATTGAGCACATTTAATTCAGATCTAGCGTGACCCTGGATATGAATCGAGAGCAATATCCCTTCAAAAATATCTTGTAATGCTTCAAAGACTAGCTTGTAAATAAGAACATCTGTTAAAAGTTCGTTTTGCTTGTAAAGTACGATTATTAAGTACACAATCTTCTCCAACAGACCAGTGCTGATAGCAGTGATCCTCATAGTCCTGTACGTGACCATCACAGTGCTACGTTCCTCGCGTAACCTCCTCGCGACTCCTTTCTTCCTGTTCACGGACGGGAAGGAGGCCACGTATCTCTTCACCACCAGGTTCAATGCCAGCGTTAGTATTCCCTTTTATTTCTTTTAATTAAAAAAAGTAAGAAAACGCTACAGTGCCACCCAGGATTTCACAATTATGTAAAATTCTAGGTCCCCTGCACCAACGCTTCTTACTCCAGTCATAGGATGTTAAATTTCTTCAGCCCAGTAATTTCACTAAGTTGTACCAAGGTGCACTAAGGTGTAAGGGAAGCTGGGTGATATTTTTAAACATTATAGGTAATTAAAATTAAATATTTCAATCTCGTTCAAAATAAGGTACCTACTTAAAATATATTGAAATATTTAATTTAGAAAATAAACTTTCAGAGCGACGTTGTCGTTACAATTCAGTGTCTCTATATTTTCCATTTCCACTATCCGAAATTAGAAACGCATACTACGTATTACACGGAACAAGACCAACAGGTTCACTAGCAAATCAGGGTCAGAAATGATCTCCAATTAATAGACTAATAGCTAAACATTGTAAGGTCAGTACCTGGTCATCGGCTAGAGTAGAAGGGAAGCGGCGGAAGCGGTGATCGCTCCCAATCCGGCCCTTCTCATGCTTTGATTAGCTCTAAGGTCACGTTTACATGCGTTACTTGCGTGTATCTCTAATGAGTGATTTGGTTATCGTTTAGAGTACACTAAACTTTTAGGCTAAATGGTCAAAAGGATTGAAAGCTGGTTAGATCTAATATGATGACGGATGTTACTGAATAAAGTCTGTTTTAATTTTAGAGTATAATGAGAAATATAATTTTTGATGGGATGCACTTACAAGTGGGTAAGTCCTGTTCTAGATGTTGGTTAGGTATCTCTGGCAGGAGCTCAATATTCCTTGAGGATAAACGATAATCGATTATTATGTCGTTCCGAGACTCAGTATCTAATGCGTAGCAACGTGTGTAGGTATCACAGGTTGTCGTGTTCTCTGCGTTATCTCGATCCGAGCAGTAAGGGCGATATCGTCAAATCCTAAGGTGAACTGTAGTGACGAGTCGCAGTCGCCGCGAAGAGTCCCGACAAACGGCAGGCGACGTCAGAGCGCGGGAGGCGGCGGTACATGCGATAATGCAATTAGGGTGAGATAGCGCGGCGCAGGCGGCAGTCCGCGCCCGGCAGCCAGCAGCCATGCGCGGCAGCACCGCCGGCCTCGCCGACACTCTCGCGGGCGGCTCCCGCGCCTACTCCGCGCTGCTGCAGTGCGCCGACCAGCTGTTCGCGGCCGCCGTGGTCGCGCCCGCCGTCGTCACCTACTGGAAGTCCACGTGGACGCTGCTCGACCTGTACGTGCTGCCGGACAGCGCAGTGGGCAGCGCGGCCGCGTGCGCTGCCTTCGGTCTGTGCTGCAACCTGGCGGCGTGCGTGCTGCAGGCGCGGCTGGGCGCGGCGCTGAGCCCGGCGCGCGGCCGCCTCACCTACTGCGCCGCGTCGCGCCTCTACACGGCGGTGGCGGGCGTGGCGTGCGTGGCGGCGTGGCGCGGCGTGTGGAACCTGCTCAACGAGTGCACGGGCTCGAGCGCGCGCACGTTGCTCTCCACGACGGCGGCCGCCACGCTGTCGCTGGCCGCGCTGCGCGCCGCGCGCAACATCACCGCCGCGCCTTTCGCCGTCGCCGTCGACTCACCGCAGGACTACTTCGAAGTGCCCACTATGTTCAGGACGGTTAGTCGACCGATAAGCTCGTTTCAGGTTCCAAATGATCTTCTCCGGGAAAAGTTCAGATTGAAGTTTTGACGTGAGCTTACTGTGATGGTGTCGTGAATCTATGAGCCGCAGAATGTATTCGGTGACAGAGTGATTTGGTTTTATGCATCAATTTGTGTTGAATAGCTGATCTCTGCGACTATCTCATATGTTCAATCTTCATCTTCCTCTATTTCTGTCTGATATCATCAGTCACCGGTTCCTATAATAGAGCTCCTAATATGTTGTTACACTTGTAACATCTCGAGTAGAGGCATTGAGTAGCATTAACACGTGTGGAGTGTAAACATAGATATCTTGATTGTTGTATCAGGCATTACTCCTACTACTGGGAACTCCCCAACATAATCGGGAGCATTCGATCATCATATCTCCTTCTCTTCGTCTTTTACATCTTCACTTGATGTTAACATCGATCTCGTAATCAGAAACTTTCACTCTCTCTTGCCTCCGTCACTGCAAATTTCCATCATGTCTTGGGTCTGCTTCGTGGTCTTTGAGCGGGAAAAAAAGCCCTTCGTTATTGTTTTGTGTCTGTGTGTTTTGTTCCGTGTCTGTTATTATTTTACATGATAATAATACGGTATAATAATAACGTAATCTATATATATATTTTTCGATTTCTGCACGATATTTTCACCACACTTCTAAGGTAGGAAATCATATAATCATCATCTGCAGGTCTGGTTAGCGCGTGCAGTTTGCGTGTCATGTCGTTAACCCATGAGGCCAATGATCCTATAACTTCTCCAAGTGTAATGACCTATAAACTGTTGAAAATTACATTTTGATACGACAGTTCATAGTAGGGACTGGAATATTTTAAGTCCAAGTAAGGGATTCTAAATTCAAGCTACTAAATTCACGATATTTTTAGTAAGAGTACACAGTACATTATGAAAACACCGAAAACTTAAGGTACTTTTTGGCAGACATAGGCATAATCTTAATATTTGGTTAGGTACCTTACTTTTATGTCAGCGTTAAATCCCAATTAAAATTAGTGGGGCAAACCTAGAAGGTATATGCTGTAGTTTCAGGTCGCCACGATTAAAAGCCTTTAACATGACCTGACACTGACCAATGCTTTCAACATGAAATTTTATGTATCATGTTATGTGTATCTTAAGTATTGTAATGTTTTTTTTATTCATTGTCTGTTAATTTTAATCATTTAGCTGTTTGAATAAATATACCAAAGTATTGAAATACCTTCATCCTAGTAATTTCTGCAATATTGTAAATACTTCGCGCACGATATGTACCTACCTTTTACGCAATAAATCTTCCACTTCTACATATTGTTCTTAGATTTACTGCTAATTTTATTTTGTTAATATTAGTTAGTGTCCTCAGTTAGGTCTACTGCTTACAATAAGTGTTTTTTTTACATAATATGTGAGTATTACATAGATGTCTTACTTATATCTGCTAAATCTCGTAACCCTTTCTAAGGTTTCCAGCTACGTCACTCAAGTCTATTGAGAGAGAGCTCTATATAATGCGTTGGGTTTTTAGAACGTTTCTTACCTGTTTTCTCTCAATTTGAACTGTTATTCAAAACCAAATTTCTGTAGATTTCTTATGTGTACGACATAAGACGTTACGTGTGTGTGACGACATAAGATACTTATCAAAGTATGGATCGTCATTAGGATAGCCTTCAAATTATTAACTAATACTGTTAGGATACTAAGAAAACGGTTTACCCTAATTACTCTGTCAAAGCCACTTATCATTATAAATTGTGGGCCCACCTATATTTATGTAACCTACATATATCTAAACCTTCATATATTTTAATGTCAACAATATCCAATTTACTCTCCTAAGTGTTCTTCGACTAATAAAAACGTCCATAAATATAGGTTTAAAGATTTCTATTGTTCTCTACAATGGCAAAAAATTACTTTAGTAAGTGCGTAGAACTTTATTGAAATTTCTTTGTTTCAAAACGTATGAATTATTTAATGCATTATTTACTTCAAATTAAAATATTTTATTTTGCCTCATATTCAGCAACATATAAAAATACACAGGTAAAAAATCATTGAAATTTATTTGAAATATTATCTTTTATATTAAATTAAGATAAAAATTAAAAATGTATATGTTGGGTCTCAGGCTTAAACTGGATATATTAGGACTCAACCTGTGCATGCCCATCGATTTTACCCACGAATGTTCCAATTGGAAAAATCGAGACATTCAAATAAAATAAAAAGGTAGCTTATGTGTCCTTTCACATTTCTAGCTATCTACATACCAATTCATCGCAATTTATAAAATATAGAGTTAATCTTCATCTCAATACCCATCTGAATAACAATTTTTCTCCTCTCCGTGCACGGTAGTCTGGAAGAGATCACTATTAGCGATAAGACCGCCATTTGTAACACTTAGTTTTTTTTTTTTTTTAATGTTATGAAGTAGAAGACGAGCAAGACGCTCTCCTGATGTTAAGAGATAACGGCTGCCCATAATCAGTACAGTGTTACCTAGGATTTCACAATTATGTGAAACTCTAGGAGCACTGCACCAACGCTTCTTACTCAAGAGTCATAAGATGTTAAGACTCTTTAGCCCAGTAATTTCACTAGCTACAGTGCCCTCCTACCGGAGCACAATGATGTTTGCACATCACTGCTCAGGCGGTAGAATAACTGGCACTGTTGGGGTACCCACCTAGACGACCTCCTGCAAAGGAAGTCTACCCCCGGTATTGTTTTTGTGCAGTATATTTTGTGTTTCAATAAAGGGTTATCTATCTAATAAACTGTTCAAACGTATAAAGTTGAAAACTGCAGGCTCTGTATTTAAGGTCGCACTCTACTTCTAGCACATCTACTTCTTCTTTCGCGCGCAGTGCATAGGCAAAAAATAGGCATAGGTATATATCTACTGGCGCAGTGTCCAATTTTCATTCAAAAACTGCTTTTGAAGTTTTGTTTTGTCTTAGAATTTTAACACTGCGTAGTGCGTAGTGTGTCGCAAGCGGGGCATAGGCAAGATACAATACTACTAATACAATAGAAAAGAAGAATAACACTTGATTGCAAATCTTACAAAAAAACTTAGGTACTAGAACCTTTCTAAATATATAAAAGGAAAGCGTGACTGACTGATCTATCAACGCACATACTAAACTGCTGAACGAGGTTGAAATAAGGAACACAGATAGGTCTTATGACGTAGACCTATGCTATGAAAGGATTTTTCCACGCGGGTAAAGCCGCGAGCATAATGAGCTAGTATATAATAAACGCTTGGTTAGCAATCGGCGGTCTTATCGCATAAAGCAATCTCTTACAGACAACCCGGTTGGAAGGGAATCTGAGGAAAAATATAGCGGCGGCGTGCAACAATGACTTTGGATAGTCAATACTATTGTAATAATTAAACAACAAAAAAATAGACAAAAAACAACAGATTAAATATTAGTAGGATTATGAGAAATAAGTGGTAATCCGGGAATGGGGTTCCGAAAAAGGTTTCGATGAACTGTGTGAAAGAGGATATGCGTGCTAGGGGAGTGGATGAAGATATGGCGGATGATAGAGCAGAATGGAGGAGAAAAACGTGTCGTGCCGACCCTGCCTAGTGTGGGATAAGGGCAGGAAGAAGAAGTCATCAGAAATGGTTCAGGCGTGTGATGTAACATGCAGTATTGTTACAGAACAGCCGCGAAACGGCGCTCTATGTCCTCGACTGCATATTCTCAGTGGGAGTGATCGGCTCGCTCGTCGTCTTCGTCTGGAGAGGCTCCTGGGCCCTGCTCGACATCTTCCTCTACCCTGACGATCAAGTCAAATCCTGCTGGACTTCTTTGGTAAGTACTGTTATCCCACTTATGTAGATAATAGCTGTGCTCAGCGTTTTTACCCGCTGTTCTATAGCCTTTTTTTATACAACGAAGTAAGAAGACGAGCAAGACGCTCTCCTGATGGTAAGAGATAACGCTGCCCATAATTAGTACAGTGCTACCCAGTGCACTGCGCCAACGCTTCTTACTTGAGAGTCATATAAGATGTTAAGACTCTTCAGCCCAGTAATTTTACTAGCTACAGTGCCCTCCTACCGAAGCACAGCAATGTTTGCACACGACTGCTCAGGCGGTAGAATAACTGGCACTGCCTATGTGTTATTCTAGGGTCCTAAGCCTCTATACCAAATTTCAGCCCAATCGGTCTACCTGTTTAGGTAAATGAGTAACAAACACACATCCAGACATCCTTTCTTACAAACTTTCCCGTTTATAATATTAGTAAGATGAACTATTTTTGTACCTATCAATTGAAGAAAGTTTCTGATGTCTGATGGACAAGCAATTGCTGAGGGGTTGAGCTCAAACTAGTTATTCAGAATACGAAAGTTATTTTATGAATGGAAGGTTGTTTCGTCAGGAGAACGGCTGTGTTTTGTTTTCCCATAATATCCTATTGATAAAATAATGACACGTTAATTGTTTGAAAGTGCTAATCAACCTCTTATTTAGACGTTGCTTGAATTCCCCAATTCCTATTTTATATAACAAGGTAAATCATTAACTATTTAGGTAAGGGAAAATTAAATTTACCGATTAGGATTTAGTTTGATGTGTTATATTTTCAATAATTACTGTGGCCATCCCCCTTAAAACCGTAACAATCAAGATATAATATTGTACAAGTTTTAGTTCTTGACCCAGACGTAAACGCACGTCACGGCCCAATCTACCTCTGAGGAAGATCTTAACTAATCTTAGCCTTGCGGTAATTCAAGGAACTCTCATAAAAACATCTTTTTAAAACGCTCTCTTCCGCCGGTGACTTAATATTTAACAAGGAAAACTGACGAGCTACGTAGTCCATAAATAGCCTGAAATTATCCCATTAGCCTTAAATCGAGCGCGTTTCAGGAACTTCTGAATGAAGTAAACGGTTCATATACCTGTCTTCTTAGTAGAGAGGTACCTACAGGATGTTATTTTAGCAACAGTTGTCTTATACAGTAATAGAATAGAATAGAAAATTCTTTATTGAAACACTACAAACATACAGAAAACTTAAAACTATAACACAAAATCACGACATAAGTGTAACAATTGGCGGTCTTATCGCTAAAAGTGATCTCTATCAATATTAATTGTTGGGTTGTAATTTAATTGAAGTGTATAATAAAAGCTGAATAGTAATGACCATCACCCAGAAGTAGTGAGGAAAAGGTGTGACAACATTATCGTCGAGTCAAGTTGTAAACATATTTTTAGAATAGGATAGAATAATTCTATGTCAGGCCTTCCACAATACCTTGAAGAAATTGCAATTCCTTTCCCTTACTCGAGAAAATTAGGAAGTGATCAAAGTTTCAATATCTTAAAAAAGTAACGTAGGATACATAATATATATGTGTGATATAGTATACTGGTTTTATATAGGACTGAGCATCGCTTCAACAAGCAAAAAAGCAACGTAATATACGAGTTCGTATAACTAGATATTTATTTTATTTGGAAAATCAAAAGCTAACTATAGATTTAAAAGTTCATTTCACGCGAAACACTTGAATAATTCTAGTGGAATTACTAGAATGAAGATATCGAGTCTTAAAAACTTATGCCTCTTGACTCTTGAGTAAGAAGCCTTGATGATGCGCACGTAGAATTTCACATAATTGTGAAAAGTTTTAGATTATATGTATTTAGTTTTTAAGACAAAGTATTTACATTACCTAACAATTAAACAATGTTTTAAATACTACTTATAAATAAAAAACGTCGTTGAGGTCATGACCTGCACGAAGAGTACCTAAAAAGCTGGCTACATTACCTGAATGACCAAACTTATACGTTGACCGAGGTAAGAGCCAGCTTTTTGGTCATTGTGAAATCCTGGGTGCCACTGCACTGATTATGGGGCAGCGTTATCTCTTACCATCGTGAAAGCGTCTTGCTCGTTTTCTTACTTCGTTGCATAAAACAATCTTACACCCTGTAGTTGGAGTGTATATCTACTCAAGTCCGTCGTCCCACTGCCCACGTGCTTCAATTGGTCCAATGTCAAGTCTCACGCATTGAACTCAGCGTATTGTGCTCCAAGCTCGACCTAGGTCTTACAATGGAAGGGATGAATAAGCAATAAATCCTCGTTACCATATGCTAAACTGGTGCCATTTCTATTAGCTAAATAGCTACCTAACCGGTCATGTAGCGAATTTTATTTCAATAAGGAAAACAAAATTCATAAAAGACGTAGCACGTACTACGAAATTTATAACAGAACTTAGTACCTACTTCTTAGCTACTTAATATACTTGTCGGTATAGGTACTAGGTACCTACCTCTAGATAGGAAGTATGAGATCTATAGGCGAATGTCATCCATTTTTTTTTCGAGTTGAATAGTCATAAATCTATTTTAGCAAATAGTAGTTTCGTATCTCCGTCGTGATTAATCTGCGGAATCGTCTTTTTAGCGTTTCCATTAACCTCAAAGTCATATATTACCTTGAACAGGTATTCATTTCTATTAATAAAATGGTACACTAAGTGCATAATTATACTTTACTACAAAATATTTGCTCATAGTTAGGTTATAAAATCTAATCCGTTCAACACAAATATTATTGTTGATCTATAAATCGCGTAGCAATAGGGTTGCCAGCAGTTTAGTATTCCGTAGACATAGGATAAAAACATCAAGATACAAATAAGGTGCAATGAAATTATTATTTAGGTCATAGGCGGATCCAGGATTTGGTTCTGGGGGTGGGGGGCCAAGGTGCAGCCGGGCAAAAATATTATAATATTTATTTCTACGAAAAGTGTATGTTTAGCACGCTCTGAGCAGTTAGAAAGTTTAAACACCCCTAATAATAAGTGCGCGAGCAGCTTGCTGCAAGCGGCGAGAGAAAAATTATGATCTTTACCATGAAATATGTGCAAAATTCGTAACTCTACAATGCTTCTGGGGGGGCCTTGCCCCCCCCCCCCCCCCCCTAAATCCGCCTATGATTTAGGTTATGGTTTTCTAATCAATTTAGATACCAACAAATATATAACGGGATGTTAAGGATGTTACTGATGAATATGATAGCTACGAGAAGTCGTTTGAACTAAATAACAGTGCATTCGTCTACTTGAAACATGAAGAACGAAAATATTATAAATATTGTAGACAACTCTACTCTGGTTACGTCTTATGAGTACCTAAAACATGTTTGTATTTCTACTCACACTGAGCGGAGAGCTACTTCAAGCGAGGTATATCTCACGGATTCACAAGAAGTACTTCCAATGTTAGTATTTTCGAAAATAATGGGAACCCTACACATGGTACGAGCCCAATAGGGGACAAGACAGCGCAGAGGATGCGCCAATTGCCAGCTCGACTGAACTGGTCACTGACTCAATGGCGCGCTACTTTGACGGAATAATTACTCTTACACGGATAGATAGTGGATTAATTTACCTATTTACAAATACATGTTTATATCAGATAAAAAAATCTCACAATTCACTAGTTGTGCCCATCGGTTTTACTCGCTAAAACGTAGTGTACTTACCTCTTATTACGGACTCAAATCATAGCAAATTTAAGCTTAATCGGTTCAGTCGCATCGGTTAGGTGTAAACATGTATCAAAGACATAATATTTTGTTGGAAGTAGGATTTAACCAGGATTTTCTCGCAAATTCTGCAGTGACCAATATATTTTAATTACAAAAGTGTTGGGTATAACATAATATTAAGTATTTTAATGAGTGATCCACAATACTGGCTTCAAACGATGTGTAATCCAGACTTCCCATTATGCCTATGATGGTGGGCATTTATTATGGTATGAGGTAAATTTTCAAATTGTATCAAATTCTCCAAAGATTAGCCTAAAGTGCCTCTGTCGGAGAATACTTAATTAAACTGCATTCTAGAAAATACGTGTTTGCCTCATTACTCAGTTTCCGTATCAATAATGGAACAATACCATTCAATATAGATAATGATAATTGTTGGTTTAATTCAATATTTACTTGTGAGATAATACAAGAAATCACTTGCACTGGTTAGTGCTGACACTCATAAACTTGAATCATAATTAAATATTTTTTAGAATAGAATAGAACTTTATACACGGCTATAAAACACAGAAAAAATACAAAAAAATTAAACAGTATTTCTAACTTAGAACTAACTAAGTATAGGCAAACAAACTAAATAAAACTAATTACAAAATATGAATTATGTTGCCGCGAAATGGTGCCACCTCAGCATGTATGTATATATAGGCGAGTTAGACCTACGCTGGTCTTCCGTTGGACAACAGTCAACAGTTCAGCAACAGTGGATCTTTTTAATTCGATAAAACAGACAGGTCATCACCAGTTCAGGTTATTCCACTCCTGGAAATAGGCCACGGCCACGGGGTGGCTGTGGCAAGAAATGTCGAACGAAATAGGAGAGGTAAAAATGTTCATATGGATTTTTTTATCCTATGAAATAAAGGCCGCCATTGATTTGTCAAAAAGGGTAAATTTTTATTAAATATGTAATTTTTTGAACACACCCATAGGTTCGAACCGTGCCAATTTTTGGCTTCTTTTTCGTAACAAGAATTACTTACTCTTACTCAGAACTCAAATAAATATAATATTTATTACTTTTTGTTGAATTTTATCACCATGTCTGCTATTTTCGTAATCTTAATTAACTGTTTGTACATAGATTGAGATAATACTCGTAAATAATCATTGTTTTATAACGCATAACGCAGTAAATCTATTCTTACTTCATTAAATATTCTTATCTAATTGTAGGAAGCTTTCCGTTGTTGTTCAAACATTGTTTATTTATTTAAATAAAAATACTTTATTGATTTATGTCTTTTTAAGTCCTTAATAATGGTAATAAAGATTGACGCCTGTAGATAGACAAAGATAAGACCGAATATGTGTGTGCACAGGATTATGCTAGGCGCCGCTTGGAGACGAGATAGGACTTTGTCGCAATTCCTAAAGTGTAACATATTTTACGTTTCACTTTAAATTTATTATGACATGGTAACACGGGGAAAATGTGCGTGTATATCTCTTAATTCAAGAATAAATCACGAAGAAGTCGTGATTTATTCTGTCATTAATATTATGTTTCGATAAACAATGGACCAATTCAACCGATTTGCATATCTGGCCTATCTAACTTTATTACAAATTTTGGTTTAACTTTTGCTTTTTAATTATGGTTTGAAACGAATTAAATGGGATACTCGTACTTGGCTAACAAATTTTTATAAATAAACAATGTTGACGATCCCCTTGGATCATCATTTTTTTTATTTATTTCCAAATCTAATCTTGATTTCACTTGTCAACAGATAGTAGGATACGGTTTAGTGGTAGTGACATTCGCGCTACAAGGCGCGGTGCGATGGGCGGCGGCCCGGCTGCACGGCGCGGCGCGGCTGTTGTTGGCTGATGCATACTACCTCATGTCGTTCTGCGCCACCGTCAACGTGTGGCGAGGGGTGTGGGGCCTGCTTGATGTCTACTTTTTCCCTGGTAAGGCACTGAACTGCAGTAGCGGTGCGATGGGCGGCGGCCCGGCTGCACGACGCGGCGCGGTTGCTTCTGTCTGACTTAGTACAAGTCACTTGTGTACTTCTTCCCTGGTAAAATACTAAATATTACAAAGTTTATGCCAATCTTCATAATAGGTTTAGATATCGAATCCTGGAACGCTCTCTAATTAGCTACGCGCAGCATCTTTTTTCTGGTGGTAGCGGTCATTATTTAGTGTACCGGCACGATTTTCAATGCAGCTGGTAGAGAGTCGTGTAATCCGCCTTTACACTGCGTCGGCTACAGGTGCAAGTTAGCTACGCCATTAGCTCTACGTAAGCTGCGCTACGAACGTTGCGTTAGCTACGGACGCTACGGTTACGTATTGTCTACTGTTTAAAATAACTAAAGGACGTTTCGCCTACGTTCATAATAACTAATGGTCGAAATCACTAATGGAAGACTCGCTACGGTTAACTCAACTACAGTCTATAATTGAGCTATAGTTGATTAAACTAACGGACGATTTACCTTTTATTTTTAAATCATTTTTCCGGCTATTAGTCAGGTATGATCGCTAAAAGCGACTTGTTTCTAATATTGAGTTCAGGGCAATCCGAAATTAGTTGGTTAGGTTTGAACAGTAACCATAATGAAAGTGAAAGAAGAAGAAGTAGGTAATGAAAGTGATGTTTCAATAAAGTGTTACATATATCTAATCTAATGTAATGTTTCCACAGAGACGCCGAAGCTGAGCAACTGGTGTTCACACGCGGTGAGCCTGACGCTGCTGGTGTTGCTGAACTGCTCCAACTCGGTGTTGGTGCGCGGCGTGTACATCGACGCCGAGGAGCCCGCCGGCGAGTGCGTCGTCTTCCCCTGCCACTATCTCAGGCTATACTTCCATAAGGTATACTTTACTATACTATACGATTAAAGATTGGATTCTCGCCACAAAACTAATTTTAATTCTCGTGTCGAGTGTACTAGTCAGCCTTCTACCGACCTTCATGAAGGAAGACTTTGGCTGCAGTCGCCACCGGGTGACGAATAGGATACTTTATCAATTTCCACCTGATTGAAAATGTGGGGCTAATGGGAATGTACCGTAAAGTAGATGCCCCGTATCTTTATGGTATATTTTTATAAATGTGATTTGTTCCAATAATTTGTTTGTTGTTCTCACTTCCGCGCTCCACTTCGTACGAAGGAGGAGACTTGTTTGTAAACTTAATAATTGATTATTGTTTTACTAGGAACGAACTAAAAAGCGTCACAAGCAAGCATTGGCGGCGGCGGCGATTGCTGGCAACAAACGGGAGGAGATCGCTGCCAGTGCACCACTACAGATGCATGAAGAAAAGGTCTAGTCTTACAGATTAACAACTAAACAACATTCCTAAACATAAACATGGAATATAGAGAAAAGAATAAGGCAGCATACCAGGCTAACCCACTAAAACAAATGTTTGGTTGCATAAAGCTTGGTACACACCAATCAAATGAAAAGGTTCGTTGGCTATCGTCAACGAGCGTGCGGAGCGAATGCTGACTGTTGTCATTCGTTGGCCTGATTCCAGTTTAATAGACTGGTTGGTTTGAGGTGAAGGAATACGTGAAACCATATCGAGGGCCTAGAAAGGAGACATTGTATAGACTAGCTTAAAATACAGAGATCCAGGGTCAGATATGAAGAAAAATGTTTCAGCGCCATTTTACAGGAAAATGGAAACTTTTGGGTTTTCGCAGGAATATTAAAAAAATACTAAGAACAACCATAACCAACAAAGTGCCTAGAAAATTTCCTGAAGACTGTAATCTTAGGTAATATAAGCACGTTATTGGTGCTTCGAGAATGTCTTCTCATTATTACAATAAGATGTTTTTGTATATACGAGCTAAAATTTAAAAGTAAGACAGAAATTAATAGAGATTACGTAGAATAAGTATTGTAGGACCTAGACACATTCTAGTATACGACCAGTAGTTTTGTTTTATGTATTTTATTTGATATTCAGTTCTGAAATTAGTTTTGTTTGGTATGAAAACTATTTTAAATTGATGAAATGATCAGGTAATCAACTTTTTGAGATTTATCTTTATATGCTTTTCTTTACTAATGCAAATTATACATATTTGAGTTTTAAAACTCCCCCTCGTATTTTCGTCGTCTCTGACGTCTTCTCAATCTTGAAGTTGAAAAAAATGTCGTCTTCTCGACCACTTTTCAATTTAAAATGCCCTTCACTCGAAAAAAGTTGTCCCTAGGAGGACATGACTAAAAATACGGGGGTAAAGAAATTTTTGGAAACGTATATGTAAAATCAAATTAAATACACTTATAATCATAATTTTGCTATCTAAGTCAAATAGTTAAAGGTCATTCCATTGTAAATAGATAGGTATTTTATAAGTGATAGTAAATAAGTTATAAATAAGAGTGAGCTTTTAGAGCTTTCGCACATGTTACGTAATATTGTAATCTTTAATCATTTTCATCAGAAAATTTTCCAGTTGTCATATGGCTGACCAAATAATACGAAAAAAGAAATAAACCAATAATTATAGTTTGTTTGTACAATGATTTTGCTATGTATTAAAATCTTCTCTTTATTGAGACCAAAAGTTAAGAAAAAAACGTATTGTACGTATACGTATCGTATGCGAAGACTCCTTAAGTAACTTATAACTCTAACTATACTTGACGAAATACAATAAAATATAATTGCAAATGTATTCTGTACTTTTATTCATTATACCTACCTACATACTTCATTCAATGGATACTGATTGTGGTAATTTACGATACCCTACAGACATTATCAAGGGCGGATCCAGGATTTGGTCCTGGAGGGGGGCCAAAGTGCAGACGGGCAAAAATATTATAAATTTTACTACGAAAAGTCTGTGTTTAGCTCGCTCTGAATAGTTAGAAAGTTCAAATATCCTTAGCGAGCAGCTTACTGCGAGCGCCGAGAAAAAAAAATGAAATATGTGCAAAATTCGTAACTCTACAATGCTTCTGGGGGGGCCTTGGCCCCCTGCCCATAAATCCGCCTATGGACATTATAAAATACAAACGATTTGGGTGGCATTTTTATAAGGGGTATGTACCTAGTTACTTATTTATAGGCACCTGATTTATAGTTGAAATAGACTGTTATTGACAAGGACATTGCTCGTCCGTGGTTAAACTATATAATATACTTAATGACCCAACTATAAAATGTGTCGCACTGTGTAATATCACTGTGTTCTATTCTCAAAGAAAAGTTGAAGAAGAAGACTCTATTTTTTTTTCATTCCAATAATTCATTTTTTATTTGCAACGTTGCATAAAAAACATAGCAATTCAAGGATATATATTTTAGTATGAATTTAGAAACAAATACATCATATCAAATTAAAATGATGATGATGTCAATAGATAGATAAATAAATACAAATAAGAATTTGACGCTGTGTGGTTTATGGCAGACGCACAAAATGTAGCGCCTCTCTCTAGAGATTGCGTAGATTTCGTAGCGCAGTTTTTTTATCTTCTATACATTTTTGGCTTTTTATTTACGTGTCATTGAAAAGAGAAAACAAAGAAATAAAATCGGTCAATTATTTACTAAGAAAAACGAAATAACTTCTTCTTCTTCTCACTTCTAGTTATTCAGATAAACTATAAACCAAAATAAAACAAACAAGCACAAACAGTCAAAATAAAACAAACAATAGTATAAAAAAATATATTATTTAAGCTTAACTATTCAGAATCTTATAGTGAAGTCGGTATAGGCGCGCTTGGCGAGGTACTCCCAGTTGGTGAGGTCGCACTTCTCTATCTTGCATCCTGGGGAGCCTACTGTGCTCAGCCATTCTATCCTGGAAGCATACATACACAAATAACACGTATTACAAACAAATTTTTGATAAAATATCAATGGAACCAAGGGGGAACATCCGTTTTGTTCAATTATAAATTTAAGCGGCAAGGTAGGTAAGCCGAGTCCTTCAAAATTGGCAAAATTTTTGTGAAAGTCTACCAAGGGTAACGAATTAGGGTGGAAGTTTGAAATATATCAACCAGTCACACCCCATTGTGTGTTTAATAGCTTAATAGTTATTTATTTCTAGAACATCGTAAATTTATTTTATAAAGCTGAGAGCACACTAAATAAATGAAGGCAATTAATTATTAATGGTAAATCAGCGTTCGCTCAGCACACTCGTTCGTCCACACGACGCCAACGTTTGCAGCGAATATTTTCGTTTGTTGGGTGTGTACTCAGCTTTAGATTATCCGACGATGTCAGCGTGGATATATTATTGATGTCAGATGTTTAAAATTCATTAAACCAGTAGATAATTGGCGCTCATTATTTGTTTACTCATGTGATAACAACACGGCTAAATATAGGTTAGAATAATTGGGAAATATTGGAGCCGATCCAGAATTTTATACTCTTGTCGATTGTAATTAGATGCACTCAAACGAAGTCTTAGGAAATACATTATAGATATTGCTTCTGGCTCTATCTAGCTTTCAAGTGTTGGTATTTTTATACGCTGTGGGATTTTAGGCGTTCCTGATTAACAATTTCATTAACCTTATATTTTACTATATCGGCACTAGTTTTCAAATAGTGGCAAACAATATACGGCCCACCTGATTGTGAGTGATTACTGCAAACTCCCTGTATGACCGCTATTTCACGAAAAAAGTATAAAATTCGATAATCCGTAGTCTTGAAATATACAAATTTACCTATTTATCGTTTTGCATCTACTCAAAGTATAGGAAAGTACTTTTGATGAAAAGTTATTGGTGGATTTTTAAATTTTAATTTGTCTTTGATCATATATATCCACATAAACATTATTATATACGGGTTACGTAC
Organism: Hemithea aestivaria; assembly: GCA_947507615.1. Classification (NCBI taxonomy): domain Eukaryota; kingdom Metazoa; phylum Arthropoda; class Insecta; order Lepidoptera; family Geometridae; genus Hemithea; species Hemithea aestivaria. The sequence goes on from OX382330.1 coordinate 15,922,057, forward strand.
GTATACTCGTAGTACCTATATAGATTCGAATGCCGTCGTTGCGAACACGGTTTTAAACACATAACACATATTATATGTTTAAAGATAATGTGAATGCCGTGTTCCAGCATGATGTTCAGTAAAGCCAGGGGGGATTTATTCCGCCTTCTAGGTTTAGTGTGCTACCGTCTACGGCCGCATCATCGCATAAGATCAGGCAAGATCGTGGTCAAAGGCTAACCTATAACAAATAATAAAAATAATACGAAAACTTCATGTAGATAATACTAACATGTGATCCAGTTCAGGCTTGGTGCCCTGTATTCTGCCGACGATGGTTCCTTTCTTGGAGTTCTTCACCCACCCGCAGACGCCGAGCTGCTCCGCCAACTCTTTGCAGAACTTTATGAAATTACAACCTGGAATATATCTAATATATAAAATTCTCGTGTCACAGTTTTCGTTGCCATACTCCTCCGAAACGGCTTGACCGATTTTGATGAAATTTTTTATGCTTATCCGGTATCTATGAGAATCGACCAACATCTATTTTTCATCCCCCTAAATGTTAGGGGTTGTCCACCCCTAAATTTTTTTATTTATTTTTTAGACAAAATTTTTAATTTCTATTTTTTTATGATACAACATACAAAAATACATACAATCCTCAATTTTCACCCTTCTACGATCAACCCTTATTTTTTAATAGCCATTTTAATAATTTAATAATTTTTCCTCTCCGGTCGAAAACTGATCAATCGTCATTTAATTAGTTATCCCCGCCAGATGTCTACATGTGTCACTTCTGACCCAGTAAACAGCACGGAGTAGGGATGAGAACGAAGCCGGTCTCCTTTCTTTCTCACTCCCTACACAGTTGTCGGCCATCATTATTGTTTATGCATCAAGTGTAGTAGTAACGTTGACAATTATTATTTTGCTATCTCAGTGTAACTCTCATATTAACTTTTAATCATTCCTATTAATTATATGGCAAAACAACGTTTGCCGGGTAAGCTAGTTATAATATAATAGTAGATTGTATATTATATATAGCAAGGAAGTAAGGCTGCTTTTCCACCAGAGATGTGTTATGCTACGTAGAAATGGTCACATTGTTTCACAACTTGGCTCGCTGCATAGCACGACATTTCTGGTGGAAAACTTCGCTAAATCCTATTATTACGGCGAGAAATCCAGAACGTAGTGAAGTACTCTAGAATAGAAACTTAAACTCAATTTTGCGATAGGAAGTGGAGCGAAACCTTGCACGTCGACGAGAAGAAGATCAGTCTGTGTAAATTCAAATTATCATTAGGTCATCCAAATAATAAAACGCGAACGCTTTGATGTGTGTCTATGTGTGGTTTGTTACCTTTTCCAAACCAGTTGAGGTATGCTATACAATATATACCTATTTATAGGCTAATTTTCAGCAGGTAAAACCACTGTACACATCTAGTGATCGATAAATTGTAAAACAAATTTGTAGATTAATTAGAAAAGTGTCAAGACAGTGTAACATGCGATGATAGATGCATCCCGTAGCTCATTGACATCGACCTACATGCTCTACTGCTGAATATAAATAGAAACTGATTGGATAGCTGGCTCGCTGATTTATTGAGATAGACTACTTTTGTTCTGACCTAGGTGTTTCTTTCTGTTTTTTTTTCAATCGCTTTCAGGGATAACGCCGCTTGCAACTTCAGAGAGAAGATTTTTTTTTTTCTAATAATTTGTTTAACATTGTGCTTGGTATGTTATTATTAATATACAATATAACTCTTTTTTTTTTTTAAGTAAAAATGCTTTTTTTTATAATTCCCGCGCAGGAGTACCTAACGGAAGAGGGAAGTAGGTACCGCTGGGCACAGTTAGTTTTTATTGAATAATTATATCTTAAAGACAGGGACATAGGTACATATACACATTTACACATAAGATAAATAAATATACCTCTATTTTGGCATTTATCATAACCCATGGCCCATGCCCAAGCTGCATCAATGGAAACATAAAACCTAAGTAGGTATATTGTAAACCTACGTTACCGTTGCCGTCTCTCATATACGTAGGTATAGTAACTTTATGAAAAACTGTACCTACCTCTATAAAATATTTCAAAATCATGAACCCAGTAAAAAATGGTTATTTTTATTTAAAAAGTTTAACGCTAGCCTAAAAATACAATTAAGGGTAAATCCTGAGATCGGGCGTATTTAAGTGATTTCCGTGGCAGATTTTAAATCAAAGTATTATTGCATTTTACATGTAAAACATCAAATTTCCCATAATTATAAACACATCAATCAAATAGGCATCATTATAACTTGTTTTGTTCAGAAGATATTTAAATTTAAATTTTTGGTGCCACGGGAATCAATAAAGTGTGGCATGGGAATCAAAATTAAAACTATTTTGTTTGAATTCTATGTTATTATTTAAATATTGACCTCTACATACTAATCATATTTCATATAAAATAGAAATGATTAATAACAGTGATCCAAACAAATGTACACCAAACTTATAAAGTATTAAAAAGGTCTATATTGGCTCTCTATATAATAATCATGTAAACTAAATAAAATCAACGTATTACAGTCTTAAACAATGTAAAAATATTGAATATATAGTCCTAGAATATGAGATTAAGTTCTCAGTCACAGTCACTGACAGGATTCACTCCAGAAGCTGTCATCAGATTGTACATTTATCATTAGTTAGGTTAATCTGGACTGAAAGTTGCAGTCAGCCCATAGTTACGTTTTATTTTTTCATCATACATCATCTCAGCCATAAGACGTCTACTGCTGAACATAAACCTCCCCTTTAGACCTCCATATATAACACCGGTGTTGGAAGCGACCTGCTTCAAGCGTCTTTCAGCGACCTAAATAAGGTCGTCTGCCACACTTGTAGGTAGACGTTCTACGCTGCGTTTGCTTGCCTGTAGTAGCCACTTGAACACTTTTCGACCCCATCAGCCATTCGTTCTACGTGCTATGTGGCATGCCCATTACCACTTCAGCTTCCTGATCCGCGGAGATATGTCAGTGACTTTGGTTCATCTCCTCATTCCTGATTCGATCACGTAGAGAAACCCCGAGTATAGCCCTCTCCATAGCTCGCTGAGCGACTTTTTAATGTGGGGATATAATGGTGCCGCATAAGCCAGAGCGGCTGTCTACTATAGTACAATATAAAAAAATCTGATGTATACAATATAAAAAAAATATCTGAAATAATGAAATATACAAATATAAACTGTCAAAATCACTTCCATACCTGCGGCTTCGCTGTAGTTGGGTAAAAAGTGAAAGAATGCGCAAGAAAACTCAGGGGAAAATTGATCACCGTGGTAAAATACCATGAGAATCAATACCATGGAAATCAAAATTGTATAGTTTTTTGTCAATATTTTTAAATACCATAATTATAGACCAAAATTAATAAAATATATGATAAACAATACCCTTTTTCTAACTGCACACACTAGTCAAAAAACCGTAATGGATAAAAAAATATTTTTAAACATGGAAAAGGTAATCAATGATCTAGTGAACCAAAACCACGGTAATCAATTTCTCACCTTCGTAAATCCAGTTTATAACAACGAGAGGAGGAGCCTCTCTTTACTATGTTTAGAACGCAATCGAAGTTAGCCAATAACGTGCGTACAAGCTTCTAAGTATTGTGGTTTGTGAAATGTGGGTAGTTATGTCGCGCGCCATGGGAATCACTTTTTGTCCGGGGACAAACCTAAATTTGTTATTTTTTCTAAAACTACGCTAAGTACAGCCTTCGCGTATTTTTTTGATCATATAACAGTTCACCCTTTACAGCTTTGATCACAGGAATTAATTAAATTCCTTTTATAAATTAGTGTAAAAAATATATTTTGTTCCGAAAATGTGTAAGGGACAGCCCACGGTAATCAAATTTCAGGGCTTTTACATTTTTTTTTAGATACTTGCAGCTAAATATAACCTGATGTCTATCATGCATTAAGTAGATTGAACCTTAGACTAACAGGAAAAAAATACCTTTGGATAGAATTTTTATGTTACTGGTAGTTTATTCCCCCAGACACGTAAAATTTTGACTCTCAGGAATCACCCTTAAATAGATACAACTAAGGTACAACAGAATTTTATCTGAAAATTTGCATAGTAGGTATGTCCAAAATTATATTTTCCATGTGAAAATAAAATATTACCTATCTAAAGATGTATTAATTTCTAAGGTACCTACGGAACACAAAATCCTAATGGCGAACTCATGCAATCGGTTTAGACTTTTAATTCAGTCACTGTATTTTATTTTTATCAAGTAAATAAAGCCTAACTTTATTTTCTGAGTTTTTAATAATTAGCCAAATATATGGAGCAGCCGTTATAGGTGTATATATAGGTAGATTTTATTTTAAAAAAATATATACTAGATAAGTACCATTTATTGTTTGTAACTACCTGCAATAATTTCCTGTTTTTTAATCATAATATTATTTTCTTTACCTTGTACTTGGCCATACACTTCAAATTCCACAGCTGCTAACGAATAATCCTGATTGTCAGGCCCCATCACTGTTTACAAAACCACTTTACATAAACAATAATATAACTATTTTATGTACTCTCGTACTTTGCCCAAACAGACGTGCCACTGCACTGTTTGCCCGCCCAAACACGAATGTTAGGTAGGTACGGCGGACGCCCGCCCGCCCTACCCGATTAGTATTAGATAATATACCTACGTACATAGCAATTTTAATTTTATTCATAGATATAATATTTAATTAATTCAATCAATGTTGGGCGAATCATTTTAAAACGGTTTTATTTTTTAATATTTTTTGGCTACTGTACAGTATAATAAAATTTAGTTTTTTAGCTCGCTCCAACTTGTGCCATCTTGTGGCGAGTAGCGATATTGAAAGTTGTTTAAAAAATAAATGTTTACCAAAGAGTTTGAATTAAATAGAGCCACAGTCTTTAAATAAAAACTAAAAACTATTCGATTCCATTGAATTGTCGAATTGATAAAACATCACCAAAAAGTTTTTATGTAAAAATATATAAGGCAACGGCCAAACCTCCCCGACTAAATTGTAACGAAAATGCCGGTATACATTTTAGGGTAATGAATAACATTGCAATAAAAATATTACTCCCACATTCTATTAAAATTTGGGCTATTCGCTTACCGGAAAGAAAGGTCGCGTCACGCGTAATTGCTCTAGTTCGTGCTCGAGCAAAAGCGCTGACGCCGCGTAGAACTGTCGCGACGCGCGCGCATAGAGACTGGGTCACCGAAATGACCTAGATAATAGTGTGTGCCATATGCCTGAACTGTAACTAAAGTGAAGCTATACCTGCTTCCACCACAAATATGGCTCAAAAACTAGGAGTCTCCTTAGTAACGGAATCAGAGCGTTTATTGTTTAAACAATATGAATCCCAGAAAGAGAAGCGTCAAAAGCTGGAGGAAATAGTGCATAATCTCACCAGCAAATTAGAAGAGCTACAGCGTGAGCTGCAAGATATGCGAGAACGGAGTAAAGCCCCCAGCATATCTCCAAGAAAAGTCGTGGTTCCTCCACCAACTATGTATGAAACAGACGAGGAGGAACTCGCACGAGAAACTGAGTGGGTGCGCCAGAAAAGCCGGAAGAAACGTAAGCTCAATAAGTCACCATCCCCACTACCAACTGTCATTGAACAAATCAAACCAAAGGTGAAGAAATTGCCTTTACCACCACCTATAGTAGTCGAAAATATTATAAACTTTCAACAGTTTTACGATCTTCTATCAGCGAGCGTTAGCAAAGAATCATTCATCATTAAAATAATGAATGGCGAAAATGCCAAAATTAATGCCAATAGCGAGGACTCGTACAGAGCCATTACTAAATTACTAGCTCAAAATAGTTGTATTTGGTATTCGTACGTGAACAAACAAGACAGGCCGATCAGAGTGATGGCCAAAAATCTACATTCCTCGTGCCTGTCTGATAGAATCATTGAAGATCTCATCCTCAAAGGATTTAAAATCTTAAATGCAACTAATAAATTAAGGTGGAAAAATAAAGAACCACTAAACATGTGGATTCTCTCATTTGGAAAAGAAGAAGACGTGCAGAAAATCTACGGAATAAAGTCCATTCTGGGCTGTAAAGTTGACATCCAACCGCTCAAATCATCAAAATTGATACCACAGTGTAAGCGATGCCAATCATATGGTCACACGCAAAAATACTGCGCTAAGGAACCTCGGTGTGTGAAATGTACAGGAAAACATTTAACTAGAGACTGCGACAAACCGACAGATGCAAAACCAAAATGCATCCATTGTGGTGAATCTCATCCGGCAAATTACAGGGGATGCATCGTAGCCAAGGAGTTGCAAAATATTAAAAACAGACAAACAAAGAAAACAAATGTTTCGCAAGTTCTACAAACTTCAAATGCTGTAAATAGAACAAAACAAATTAATAAGGTTCACGATAATGTGACAACTTTTAAAGTTTCCTACGCACAAATTGCTCAAGAAGCTCAACCCAAACAAATTGAGACAGAGAATAAAGATATAGAGCACAAATTAAATCAAATTTTGAATTTGATGACAACATTTGACGAAAGGCTAAAAAAGCTAGAATACGACACTAATAGAAAGCCTTGACGATAAGACTTAGTATCGTCATGCTTATAATAGACAAATGTTAAAATCACCAAAGAATTGGCGTGCAATGCAAATTTTAAACTCTACATTATAAGCCTGAGTTACTATCAGCAATCCCAATGAAATAATGTTTTAACGTATAACTTATAAAATAAATCTAACAAACAAAACATTTTATGTGTAGTAAATAGTGAATAGTGGTGTAATTGCTACATATGCATTTTGCATAAAGAACACATAAACAAAGTGTCTTCCCCAATATAGACAATAAGAAAAGTGTTAATGGACACATTCTTAGTTTTAGTCTATGTAGCAATTTAAGTTAGATGTAAAATACTTATTAGCCTAAGTTTAGGCTAGATCGTATTGTAAATAGAGTGTAGCTAATTGATGTACTTACTCTAGATAATAAAAAAAAAAAAAAAAAAAAAAAAAAAACAGTCTATTAAGCAAATTAAAATAGCTCGGATGTAATGGTCAAGAAGGAAGCCCCTCTGCGCGGAGTGGTCGGTTCCGCTCGCAATTACAATTAAATGATTGGACGCTGATTGCTCAACCATTTCCTAATAAACCTGCCAGTGTGACGTTGTGCTTGATATAGGTGAAGGATTTATTATTGCAAGCTTAAATACGGGGAATATTATGGTACATTTTCATTTCTTATATTGCCTGTACTTTGAGCATGCCAAATATTTTGCTGAAAAGATTTTAATAGGCGTTCCCCGTTAAGTGTTGAAATAAAGTATGCGAGCGGTCCACGAGAATAAGTTTTGAATAATAGGTAATTGTATTTGTGTCGATCTGCGTATTTTCTTATAATTATAAATTGCATTATTTGTCATTTTCTTATAAATTTTGCTCTTTACTTTTAAGTCAATGATAACTTTATCATGTATCCGAACTAAAAAATATTGTCAAACTGCTGTCAGCTGTCAAATAATGACGGCTAATTTCCAAAATTACTTTTGCTGCCAAAATAAGCTCTATTTAATATTGTTAAGAGTTTTTGGCGGCAAGCCTTGATCATATCATTAGCTCCACGTCTTTTGCTTAATAATCGTGTAGAATTTGATTGTTAGCGTGTAATAATGGTGGAATATTGCGTGTTAAGTGTTTTTGAATGTGCACAGATGTAGGCAAGTGATATGGTGCTGAAATATGAATTTTGGTGCCCCCTCCAAAACTCCTCCGAACTTTCAGTAAAATTCCACCCATTTTACTGGAAGACTCACGTGACTAGACGAGCTATTAAGCTCACTCTGACTCTGACCTGACTAACTAACATATTACTTAAAAAATAACATTTAACTTGACACTGGCAAAACACGAAAGTGGAGACCATAATTTAATATCCCGTGAACATTCACGAATTTTACTCGACACTGGCAAAATGCACATGTTGCCATATTATTAAAAAGAAAAAAAAAAAAAAAAAAAAAAAAAAAATAATATTGTTAAGGTTCAAATTCATAATTTTGTGATTCAGGTGATTGCTGATCACTTGACACTTGACATGACAGATAATAATTTATTCTTTGTATCGAGTCGGAAAATTATTTTAAGTTCTGCAGTTTATTGAATTCATTGATTTGCATTGATTAGTCAGAGTGCCGGTTGCCGGTTTACACGCCGTGATAAAATTGTTTGCACAAATTCAAACTCGATTGCGTGTGGAAGTTTACTCTAAATATCGATCTTTATTGACAAAATTCCTTCGAGTTGTATTACATTTTATACAGTTTTCTTTGAAAAATGTCTGTTTGTAAAAAAACCGGTGACCCAAAATTGAATGCCGCTGTTGCTGGGTGGTTGAGTCGTGACAAGGTAAGATAGTTAAATGTACTAAATAGTTACATTAGAATGGATAGAACATGAAGGTGGAACTCATTTTTTTCAGTCACAAGACTAAGTACCGTCCTTGAGTTGCCGCTTGGATAACACCTCTAACTAATCACAATAATCGTGTCTAGAGTCGAGAACAAGCGCTTAAATAAATTGCGTGCTTAACTAACGTTTTTATTGCATAAAAATCAAAATCTGATTCTAATAGAATGTTAAGTTCAAGTTACTTGAGTCCTTATGAATTGTTAGAGTGAGCAAAACATTGCTAATAATTATTTCAAATATTATTCATGTATGTTTTCAGCTTTCTGGAAACAATACAATACAATAATACTTTATTGCAAACCTGGTTACAAGAAATTGTTTCATAAGTAGACAATACACATAAAGCTAAAGGTATACAATCGGCGGTCTTATCGCATAGAGCAATCTCTTACAGACAACCTGGTTGGAAGGAATATTGAGAACATGTATAGAGGCGGTGTGCAATACTTCTCAAAATAAAGTCTATTGTTACAATAGTTAGATAGTTTACACAATAAATATACAATATGTTTACAATATACTTGTATATATGTATATAAAAATAATATACCTAAAGAAATAACTATCATATAATATAACTATGGAAACTTAGTCCACCTACTAATTAAACCTGGAAAATTGACTCGAGTAGTATACTTAATAGGTTTTTGCAACAGCTTTTAAACTACCTCAATTATGTTAGAATAGAAAATTGTGAAATACAACATTTATTTCTACTGTACTTATTAGATCTCAATAGGTAAGACCATAATAATATTAATCAACAATTTTTAAGACTAAAGTGAGGAAATACCTACTTCTTGATTTCACACTATTCTTATTTTTCTCTTATTAATGCAAAACTAAATATAGTGTTCCTAATTTGTTTAATAATTATTTAAATTATTTGTATTCCTGTCTTGTCCACATTCTTAGCAAGGCAAGGTCATATTGGAAGCATTAACACTTGAAATGTCAATGAATTACAATTATTAACCAGGTGAAGGTACATTCATCTTATATAAAAACTGGATTTATCTAGCTTGAACTTAAAATTAGCTCTTAAAAACTAGTTGGTTTCATTGAGATTATTTATTGATGACAATAATTGACTTTAATACATAAGTACTTCAATTTCATTGTTATTAAGGTTGAATTGTTCAATTTACTAGAATAAGAAAAATATCTAGATTTATCAATGAAACCTTAATCTGTCTTTTAATGAATTTTTATTGTATCTGCATTTTCTTTACAGCACTAAGTAGTAGTAATGAGTGTAATTATTACAATATCTTAACATTTCCATGCACTTGCATTTTCAAGGTCAGGTTGAAGTTAATCAGGTTATCGGGGGTAATCAGGTTGGGTTAATAGGTATTTGCTAGGCCTGTGTGTAACAGCTTTGACCGCGTCTTCACTTACCAGGTGACACTGTGGTCAAACGCAGTCCTATTCTATGTAAAAAAAAATTACAGGCAAACATAAGCACCAAGCAGCTGTTTTACCTGCTGTAAAGAAGCCTATGTGTTGTTCCAGTCACATACCAAATTTCAACTCAATTGATTTATTTATTTATTTCCAGAAAACAGTAATTTAAGCTTATAACTAACTTTAAAAACTAGACTATGTTAGCTAGGTAGTTTACATTGAAAACAGAGCATTTATGATTAATTACAAGCTATTACAAAATGAGTAGGTAGGTAGGTATGGATAATAAGAAACCTTTTAGGGACTGCGCAGACGGCACACTTTTTGTACGATCGAGTCTGCGGCGTACAAAAAGTCTGCATGGCGCGCAAAAAGTCTGTTGCGGATTTTTCACAGACTCAACGCAGACGACGCACATCTTCGATCATTCTGTCGGCAGAGCTGTAGGGACGTAGACAGGCCCGGATTTAGCCAAAATGCCGCCCTGGGCAGTGAGAAAATGCCGCCCCCCTCCGCCGAAATATTATTTATAAACGCTCATCGGCTAGACATTTTGCTAAGAAATTTGTTGTCGAGTTCTTTCATATTATACGTAATTATGAATATTTATAAAAAAAAAATATACATCTAACTACGAAAGCTGTGTGTATAGCTTGCTTTGAAAAAGAGAAATTATAATTGAGAAATTTTATAATGCTAACTACAATAAGACCGCTGATTGTGAATTGTGACACATAGATTATAATACCGGGTTTTTATGTTTAAGTTTATTTTTCAATGTTTCAATAAAGTGTTTTATCTACCTATCTATCTGTCCACGACAGGCATATATATATATATATATATATATATATATATATATATATATAGACATATTATGTTGACTAAAAAGACTGCGAGCAGCTTGCTGCGAGCGAGAAAATTTTGTTTATTTGACTACACAATAGTGGGCGCATACTTCACCCTGAGTGCCAAAATCGCTGTGAGCACCGAGAAAATTTTGTTTTTGTGACTAAATAAACAATGGATGCATAGTTTGCTCCGAGTGTTAAAATAAAAAAAAAATATTATTCAAAGCGCGAGAAGCTAGCTGCGAGCACCAAGAAAATTTTGTATATCTGACTGCAAAAAGTGAGTACGTAGTTCGTTTTGAGTGCCAAAAATAAAAAAAAGAAGGCGAGCAACTAGCTGCAAATGCCGAGAAAAGTCTTGCTACGAAAAGTGGACGGATAGCTCGTTTGGAGCAAAAATCTTGAGTTTGTGTGGCCAGTATTCCAGACTTCTTATTATGAGCGCAAAAAAAAATTATAATAATAACCAGCGTGATTGAGAATACAAATTTTAATTCAACATCGGATGTTTATGGATTGAATATTTTATTCTCGTTTCGAAATTTGCCGCCCTCAGTAAATTTGCCACCTTTTTTTTTTTTTTACGTCCACCACTAGCAAATGCAGATTGCAGACTAAAATGTGTGCCGTCTGCGTTAGCGCGCGTTGAAGCAAACGTTCTATTTTTTTCACACACTTTTTGCGCGGAGCGGCGCGACGCGGCGCGATCCGGTCTGCCCGAATTTCACGGATTATTTGTGTGCCGGACTTTTTGCGCGTCGTGTGCGTTACTGCATATAATTGCATAGGTTCTATTTTCACAGACTAAAAAGTGCGTCATGGATAGTCTGTCGTCTGCGCAGCCCCTTAGGTTTTACAATTTGTAAATATTATGTAGGTAGTTAAATTCGGGAGCTACTTGTTTAAGTTTTTAAAACAAATTAAATTTGATTTAAAGTTAATTTAATTAAGTACGACTTAATTCTATAAGAGTCGATATTAGACTGCTCAATAATACAATGCAACGGCTTAGGGCCGGGAGCTTATCTTAATACTAGGAATGCTAACGCAGCGTCTGGCGCTTGGGTGGCATGGCGCGACGTGGCGTGATAATGCGTGGGCGACTGCTGCATAGGCATTATGTGAGGGGAGAGCCAGTATATAACGCCTCCCCCCTTAGATTGAAGTTAACGGGAAACAACTTTTCCGAGAGTTTATCGGAAAATGGTTTTCCGTGAACTTCATATATTAGGTATAAGTACAAAATAGAAAAAAAAAAGAAACAAAAACTTATGTCTAACGTAATAAAAGTGGTCTATCTCTATCATTAACATTAACTACGACTACGTCGTTTTCCGGGTTATTTGGTCTTTCGAAACACTTTAGTATAGCAGGCTTCAATTTAAGCCATGCTGCGAATAACCCAATCAACACAAAAACCACGTAAAGTATAACCGTGGCAATACTGACATTTTTCACATGAACACTTTCACTTTTCACACTTTTCCACACATCCATTTTACCAAAATCGTCCAAATTTACTCGTTTTAGATTTACAGGTTCAAATTCTGCTTCCATGGGCTCGTTTTGCTGCAGTTCAGGTAAGTTGACTATGGGTAATATACGGTGATGGGCCGCGCCAAGAGAGTGGAAACGGTTTCCAAAAATCAGCGCAGTATCAATGAAAACATCGCAGGGTTTATGTACAGTGAGCAAATATGTTCCTCGTAGTTTTTCTCGAATGACGTCATCTCCACATTTCTGGAAGATTGTTTTCTCGTGTTTGGAAAATATGATCCAAGTGTCAGAGGATATTTTCTGGATTTTCAGGTTTTCAGGTTCAACGCGTACAGGGTGGCATTTAGAGGTGTTTTCGCGGTACTGCATTAGTTGTTCTATGCAGGTTTCTCCGGCGTACAAGGCTAAATCTCTGTCAGCACAAAGATATTCGGCTGCGGTTATCTCTCTGCATTCCTGGACGATCGGGCGATATCTAGAATCTTCTACTAATAGGTAAGGGAATTCAGGAATTATGGAAAAGATTTCTTCATTGGGATTACGGAAAACAGGAAGTGTGAACAATTTGTAATAATTATACGTAACATTATCGACTAACGGAACATTTATAATAAATCTAACATCCCTATCTTTAATATAAGTTTTAACAGTAAAAGTCTCTTCCAAATTAATTAAATTTTGTTCATTTACAGGATACATCAAATTATCAAATTTCCCGATCTCTTTAAGCAGAGTTAACAGCTCGCTAGAATCTAAAACAGTTTTATGTAAAACAGATGCTTTACTTAATGCTACAGAAGTTTCTATATCGCTAAGTTTAAGGGAAATAGTTCTAAAGTTCACAATGAATAAATTTAGTACATTAAAAATGTGAGATAAAAGGAAATTGACATTTTCCTTTTTGAACTTTTCTTTAATGAACTGCTCTATTCTATTTATCTTATTATTGAGGGTTTGGGAATTTTCGTCCATAATTTTGGATGAATTTACGATATGTTCCAACATTTCCGATACAATAGTAATACGTTTTGAATTTGCTTGTTCGCGATTTTCTAAATTAGTTAACATTTCGTCAAAACGTACCGCGTCTTCATGGTCTAGATTACCTGTAATTACTTTAATTAATGAACCTAATGGATCTATGAGACCACGTTTATATCTTTTTATTGGGACCAATTGCTGTAGCTTTTCTATTGCCTCATGTCGTATATATTCTACCTGAACCATGTATTCCTTAATTTCATTCATATTAGAATCATTGCCGTAAGATGCTAATTTTCCACAAAACGTAGTGTACTGCTTACTATTGAAATCATAATCTGCTATTATACCTGCCAAATTTATTGTTTTAACGATAGACCATTCATTATGTTGTAAAAACGCACGACCCTGTTTTACGGGCAGAAGACCTGGGTTTTTACTTATGTCCCTCACTTGAAGGCCCGGGCTCGGGAGACTTTGATCCTGAAGGACCTGGGTCGCCACTATCTGTATCAGGCAGCACCACCTGCGGAGGACGTTTCAGGTTTTTAATTGGCACCTTTGTTTGTCTTCCTCTTATATTAAGAGGGAGTACATTATCTACGTACAGGATCACCAGTTACAGTGGCTTTAACGTATTTAGGTTGGTCCTTTGGTGTCCTTTTATTAGTTACTTTTGGATGTACAGCTTGTCCTACTTCTAATACAGGTGCGGGTTCACCGCCACGCTTCCTAACAACGGTGTCTTTTTCCTTTCCCATTTTCTCATTAATGTATCTGTACAATTCCCGGATTCTTTTATTATGATCTTTTATAAGTTGTTGTCTGTATGTCTTGTCGAAATCAAGTTCAAAAGCGGAATTAAGTGACGTATGGCCAAAAACTAATTCGAAAGGTGTTAAATCGGTGGCAGTATGGATGGTATTATTATATGCCATTACAGAATACGTCATGACAGAAGCGGGGTCTGTATATTTTCGCTCATATTTGGCTATGCGGTATATTTCAATGATGGTTGAATGGAACCTTTCTATGAACCCTACGGAATTTGGATTATTGGGGGTGCAAATGTGAAGGTCAATTTTGTATAAGTCAGTCAGTTCTTTCATAAGATCGTTGTTAAATTCTGATCCAGGATCAGAGCTGATTTTCCTAGGAACACCGTAATAGCTGAAATATTTGATCAGTGCCCTAACTACTTCCGGTGTAGATCGAGACGGTATTTCTATGGCTTGACCCAATTTGCTGAAGGCGTCAATTATGGTAAGGTAATATCCCATCAAAAACATAAATGTGAAAAGAGAGCCAAGTTCAATATTACGATGTATGTACTCATAGTTACCTATGATTTGGTAGTTGACTTCAACGACAAAAGAAGTGAGATCTAAATGGGTGCCAAGTTCAATGGTCAGTCCTGAAAAATATTTACAACAACATAAAATATTTTATTACAAATTAAAAGATTATTTCTTCTTATCACTTAGAATTAATATTATTTTGAAGCATAAAGACTGACTTGGCCAGTTCTCATAATATACTAAGTAGGTACTCTCTTAACTTCAGCTTGATCACTATTAAACGCACTTAATGTTAATTAGTGCGCCACCGTCTTTTATCGTGTAAATTAGTCCCCTCCATCCATTGGTTGTCTGGAAGAAATCGCTCTTTAACGATAAGACCGCCACTTGTACATTGTAATTTTAAATTTTAATTATGTACTTATGTATTTTATGTAACATTATGTGGTGTACAATAAAGTATCTATTGTCTTATCTTAATGATACTTCGTCGTATGGTACCCATGAGAACTAGCCAAGTCAAACTTTGGGCTTCAAAATAATATTAATTCTAAGTGATAAGAAGAAATAATCTTTTAATTTGTAATAAAATATTTTATGTTGTTGTAAATATTTTTCAGGACTGACCATTGAACTTGGCACCCATTTAGATCTCACTTCTTTTGTCGTTGAAGTCAACTACCAAATCATAGGTAACTATGAGTACATACATCGTAATATTGAACTTGGCTCTCTTTTCACATTTATGTTTTTGATGGGATATCATTGCTTTTTGTACAGTACTTTTTAGTATGTAATAGGTTTAAGACACCCAGTCATAATAAGATTAATACCAAATGATTATTTTATTGCACCTCCCCCCACCCCACTGCTCCATGGCACGGCCGTCGCACCGCGGCCCGTGAGCCTCGCCGTGCTTCGATATACCTATACCTATAATTAATTTAGTACTTATTTATATATAGCATTTATGTGCACTATTGATTTGAATATTGTACCTAATCAATTGATTTTTAAACAATACTAGTTACTAATAAATTTATCTATATTCACCCAACTATCTTATACCTACCGCCTACCTGGATGGAAATTTAACTTTTTAGATAATCTGGAACTGGATTAGTATTTCGATCAAAAGAAACCTAAGCCGACAAGACTTGTAATGACGACGACTTGGCGGGGGCACTGCCGTGCCCCCAGATACCGCCACATACCTATAATATTATGACTATACGTTACAGGTACGTAGGTATCTAAAATGTTTACACCAACTAGCACCTAAGGCGATATACACACATTATTTTTATTGTAAACAATGTTAATATTATTACCTCTATGTTACTGAGCCGCCTTGTGCTGGTGAGTCGATATATTGATAGGTATTTACATAGGATATCCAATTGTTACGTAGGTACCAGGAACCTATTTTCATTAGTGACTATCTGTGCCTAGCTGTTTTACCCGCTATACAGTTTGGTACAGTAGTGTATATTATGTTATTCCAGGGGTCTAAGCTATATTTTTTTATTATACCAAATTTAAAGTCAATCGGCCCACCCGTTTAGGCGTGAAAAAGTAAAAACATATATCCATACGTACAGTAGGTATAAAGTTTGTATTTATATTTATGTTGTTGTTTGTATTTATTTTTGTTTTTATATTAGTAGGAATAGTGGACTCGCGCGCACTTCGTAATATTTAACAGAAAATAGCCGCCTACACAAAAATTATAGCAACATGCAACATGTATTGCTTTATGCGTTCCTAGGCGTCCCAAACTTTAATATCATACATTTTTTAAAAATTAATAATAATTTAAAATGATAAAAAAATACTAGTTTCTGATTTTTCCCTTTGTTACTAAGACATTACCTATCGGGATGCCAAATTTCAGCTTTCTAGGTCATCTGGAACTGGGATATTACTTTTGATCTATCCCTCAGTATGTATTAACTTCACCGATTACTGGATGTTTATATCTAAATAACCGTTTGAGCTGTGTTATTGGAATTTGGAACAGAGATATAGTTCGTATATTTAAGTATATGTGCCAAATTTGACTTGTCTATGTGTTATAGTTTTTGTATAACGAGGGTGTAAAAAGTCGTCAAAACGCGCTTTGGACGGTTCGTGTAATATAACACACGGCGCGGTCGCCAGTTCCTTTGCTTGAACTTGGCTTGACTCGCTGCCGCGTGTCTAAATTGTGATTCTATTGAAAATAGGTCGATAAAAATTTCTTGAAAGGGTGCACTCTGAGTCTCGGTAAGCTGTAAAACAGGTTTGATAGGTTTGCGGTCATATTTTGTCGTTCGGCACTTATCACACGAATTTATGTATGCGGAGACTGTCTCCTGCATATTTGGCCAATAGTAAGTTCGCCTAATTCTTTTTATCGTTTCAGTAATTCCACGGTGACAGGTTTTGCCTTCGTGCAATTTCTGAATTATCAATTTTTGCTCTTTCTCGTCATCAATCGAAATAGACCGCTCTGTACACTCATAAAAATTAATGCTTCCCTGTTTAAATAATCTGGTAACAGCGTTACTGAAATCTCGTCGGTGTTCTTTCTTCTCAAAGTAGATGAAATATTTTACTTTCGGCCTGATGTACTCTTTAAGGAATTGATTTATGAGTTCCGGATTTTCAAATGGCAAGAAAACTTCTAATATTTTCTGCTTGTTGGTGGACAAATCTGTGACCTGGATATCATGGCCAAATTTGTGGAATACCAATATTTGGTTTGGTTTGGAATCAACCGCTTCGTGTAAAATAGGGATTCCTAAGGACTCTAGATCCTTCCCTGAATGTACCGTGTTTGTAGCACTGGAACTATTGTCTGACCTTACTAGCCAATCGGATTCTTTTGCCAAAAACTCGTCTGCACTGTCCGTGTCTGATATAGTCACTGGACTAGCTGACGCAGTTCTATCAGAATCAGATATCGTTATCGTCTCTTCTTTTGACCTTCTCCTAACAACTTTTCCTGTTTGTCTAACCATGTCTTCCGATCGTTGTTCGTTACCATCAATATTAACTACCATAGAACTATTGTCGTCAATGTCACGGGCACCTAAGACGTTTAGTTTGAGACGCGACAATGCATCGGCATTCGCGTTTAGGCTTCCATTTTTGTGTTTTATATCGAAATCGTATTCTTGTAGACGAAGTCGCCAACGTGTCAGCTTGTTACCAGGCTCCTTGAGTTGATATAACCAAAGCAGGGGCTTATGATCCGTAACTATGTCAAATTTGTTACCATAGAGGTATGGTCTAAAGTGTTTAGTAGCCCAGACTATTGCTAACAGCTCTCTCTCGATCGCACTATATCTCTTCTCACTATCATTAAGCGCACGGCTAGCGTAAGCTACTGGTCTATCCGATCCTATAACACCTTGAGAAAGCACTGCTCCTATCGCTACTTCAGATGCGTCAGTAGTCAGTATGAATGGTTTTGTCATATCCGGATATTGTAAAATCGGCGCATTCACCAGCAACTCCTTACATTTTTGGAAAGCTTCCTTATACTTTTCTGTCATTTCCACCTTTTTCCCTTTCTTCAAAAATGCTGTCATCGGTTGCGTAATTTTGGAAAAGTCCTTAATGAACCTTCTGTAATATCCAATGAAACCTATGAATCTTTTTATCTCTGTCTGTGTTTCAGGAATGGGGTAATCGAGTACAACTTTAATTTTGTCATCATTTGGTCGGAGTCCGTCTTTGGTCAAAGTATGTCCAAGATATTGTACTTCCTTCCGGAGGAACTCTGATTTGTCTAGTTGCACCTTTAAATTAGTCTGTCGGAGTCTATCAAAGACAGCGCGTAACTTTTGCAGATGTTCGTCGAGTCCATTGGAATAGATAAGTATATCATCTAAGTATACAAGGCAATGTAAACCTTGTAGACCTCTCAACACATTATCCATTGTTCGTTGGAACGTCGCCGGCGCCGTTTTTAAGCCAAAAGGCATCCGGAGAAATTCGTAATGTCCATTTTCGGTTGAAAACGCGGTTTTCTGTCTATCGCTTTCTGCTATTTCTATCTGATGGTATCCCGATGCGAGGTCTAATGTTGTAAAATAATTGCTTCGACCAAGTTTATCGAACAAATCGCATATGTTTGGTAGTGGATATCTGTCGTCGGTGGTAATTTCATTCAAACGGCGGTAATCTACAACCATTCTATATTTTGGTTTTCCTGAGGCGTCAAGTTTCTTCGGAACCAAGTGAACAGGCGCACTCCAAGGGGAATATGATTCCTGAACGACGTTATCCTTGAGCAGTTTTTCCACTTGTTCCTTGATTTCCTGTGCCTGAGCTGGGGGTTGTCTATACGGCTTAACATAGATGGGATCTTCGTTGACTGTTCTGATTTGGTGTTTAACTTGATTGGTAAATGTTAATGGTAAGTCCTCGCAATAAAATATGTCCTTATATTCTTCGCATAAGTTGCGTATAGCCTTCTTTTCTTCTCTATTTAGATGTTCTAGTCGTAGTTTATTTAAGTTGTCCTTGAGGACAGCGTCAATGTCGACGTCTTCCATGTCACTCGTGTAATTTACGTCACATATCTCCTTTTCGTCCTTGATCTTCGTAACGCGAAAAGGTCTCGTAATAGTCATGGTGATGTCCTCTTCAGATGTGTTCTGTATTACCGTTGCGGCATAGAAGTTTTCACATTTCACTATGGCAGACGGCATGCGAACTTTGTCGTTGAATTCCTTAAAGTCCAAGATTGCGTCACCTTTCATAAGGTAAACTGGCAATTTTACGCGATGTTCAGAGCGTGCTTCAAGCTGGATCGTGTGCTCTGGCTCGTACATAATAGGGACTATGGAGTTGTTGGTCTTCAAAGTACTATTTTCTATATTTATGTTTGCCTTGAGCATTTTCATTAAGTCCCAACCGATTACACCGTCATACTTGTTGTCTACGTCATATATGTAAAACTTATGCCACTCTGGGTTTTTGAAAATTGCGAAAAGCGGGATAGTAACCACTTCATTATGGGCGCTGGATGCATGGGTGCTAGTCACCGTAAATGGTTCATAGCTTTTTAGGTCGCCATAGTACTTGTTGGCCTTTTCCGGGCTAATGAACGATCTAGTTGCACCAGAGTCCAGCATGAATTTACCATCTATTTCAGGTACATATATGTATGGCAATTTCAGAGTAGCGTCATAGTTTAATTCAATTACCTCGGGAGTTTCGACGAGGCCGTCAGACAAAAATTTACGACATCATTTTCATTCGATTCCTTCTGTCCGTCATTCGCGTTTACATCACATGCCTGATCTTCACCTTCTTCCGCGTAGTAACCTTCATTTTCCTGCTCATCGTAATAATCATCGTAGTATTCCATACCATCGTAACAACCATACGCATTGTCTAAACCATATTCGCCTTCGTTAGTAGCATGAATTTCATTTACAGGTAATTTCTGTGGGGCAGTTCTCATTGACACGTCGTTTGAGAACTGTTGTGGACGATAAGCCTGAGGCTGCGGTGGACGATAGCCTTGAGGCTGCGGTGGGCGGTAGCCTTGAGGTTGGGGTGCCCTATAACCGAACTGACCTGGTTGTGGGCGGAACCCAAACTGAGGGGGCCTATAGCCAAACTGTCCAGGCTGAGGTCTAAAACCGTTTTGATTAAAGTATTGCTGTGGGGGTCTAAAACCAACTTGCGTATTTTGTGGTCGCGGAACAAATTGCTGAGTCTGATTAAAAATTGGCTTATAACCAAATTGATTTTGAGGACGGTAACCAAAATTTGTAGGCTGAGGGCGCGAGAATGTTTGTTGGTTTCCGAATTGTTGAGGTCGCATTATTGGTTTAAAAGTCTGAGGCATAGTGCTCTGATGTTGGTGAGGGCGATTCTGTAGAATTTTGTTGTGTGTATTATATTGGTCTAGAGAGTTAACTTCTTCTAAGACATGTTTAAGAGCATCTTCTAATGAGCTTGGCTTTTTGAACCTAACAATACGCCACATATGTTCGGGCAAATTGTTCAGGAAAACTTTCAGAGATGTGTTGTCATAAATAACACGTTTGGCTTGTTTAATTTCTAAGGTATTGGAGTCATTTTGATCGACCTTCGCTATCAGAATAGCACGGACGTCCTGAATACGGCCACAAAAGTCAAGGTAAGATTCATGCGGTTTGATTTTTAACATTTCCAATTCGACAGCTACACACTCCTCGCTACGCGGGTCACCAAAATGTTGAATCAGCAATTCTTTCAAATCGTCGTACGTTTTAAATTCGCAACGCTCGCTGATCAAGGCCGCGGCGTTACCTGTTAGTCTACTTGTCACATATTGCATTAAAAAATCATTTCGTTCTGTCGTTCCCTGATACCGTTTTAACACATACTCACATTTACGCAAAAACAAATTCAAAACTTTCGTATCACCATTAAATTCCGGTATTAGTCGCAATGTATCACGCGGGATACTATGATTTTGCTCAGAAGCAACTGATGCCGCTGAGGATGGCATAGTCATGTTATAATTTTCGTGAGCCATCTTGTCCGAATATCCCCAATTCACTCTTTGTACTTAATAACTAATAACAGTAGATTTTTATACTGTATATTAAATCTAAATTATATCTACGCGTAAATAGTGCAGTTCTCGTCACTAAGTTACAATTATTAATACTAGGAAGTGCAATTTTAGTCACTTGTCTAAAACTAACAAGTACAATTTTCGTTACTTGATTTCTATACTAAAAAGTGCAGTTTTCGTCACTTGTGTAATACTAACAAGTGCAGTTTTCGTCACTTGATTAACTATACTAAGAAGTGCAGTTTTGGTCACTTGTTTAAAACTAACAAGTGCAGTTTTGGTCACTTGATTTACCTATACTAAGCGCAATTTTGTCGCTAAAATTTTGTTCAGAACAAAATTCGTGGATGGACAGGGAATAGGTAGGAAAGTAGAAGATTAGATCTAGTACTCACACTCCGATCGCCAGTCGCCTCCAAAGCTCCATCCCGTTGTAACTTATTTATTTGGTTCGCAGGATAGCCACCACTAACCACTCGCGTCGCGTTCAGAACACTTATTTAACGAGGTGGACAGCAGAAAGCTATCCTACCGGCTGCGCCAGTTAAATTCGGGAGCTACTTGTTTAAGTTTTTAAAACAAATTAAATTTGATTTAAAGTTAATTTAATTAAGTACGACTTAATTCTATAAGAGTCGATATTAGACTGCTCAATAATACAATGCAACGGCTTAGGGCCGGGAGCTTATCTTAATACTAGGAATGCTAACGCAGCGTCTGGCGCTTGGGTGGCATGGCGCGACGTGGCGTGATAATGCGTGGGCGACTGCTGCATAGGCATTATGTGAGGGGAGAGCCAGTATATAACGAGGTACCTAATTAAGAACTGTAAGCGTAATTCCTAAAGGGCGGTAGATTTGCATTCACAATACTGATATCATATAATTTAGCTTAAACTGTCCCACTGCTGGGCAAAGGCCCCAAACACCTCAATTCCTTTCAATCTTGCACCATAATTGCTTTATTTATTAAACAAAAAACATTTGTCAAACAGAATCCAATAACACGCAAGGAAGTCCTAGATGACATAAAAGCACAAAGATATGACGATTTGAAGAAGGTCATGCTGAGTCGCATGTCATTTGGTACAGCAGGCCTCCGTGGACCAATGAGAGCTGGATATAAGGCCATGAATGACCTGGTTGTGTTGCAGACTGCACAGGTATTATAATTATCCCAATAATGTTTTCTTAATACACATCCATAGCCTTGTTTAAGTAGTGTCCATTAATTAACAATAGACCTGTGACTTGATGGAGACTGTCTCTGAGCCCATTTTCTATAGATGGACTTACCGAGTCCAATATGTGTTTCATTGAAATTAAGAGCTTTAAAAGGGCCCCTGAACATTGGACTTTTTTGTCTCCATGTACACTTTTAAAAAGGGCAAGTTAGGTCGGCCGTTGGTGTGGGACGCGACTTGCGTTGATACACTAGCGCCCTCACATCTTCCAGAGACTAAAATTGCGGCTGGTGCGGCGGCAGTTTCTTGTTTGGGATAGAGACATTGGGTCCTTGGGGTCCGGGAGCTCACCGCATTTTCCAAAACTTATCTGAGTGTTTGGTCGAGGCGACATGTGACCAAAATGCTGGGGTATATTTGGCCCAACATATAAGTATTGCCATTCAACGTGGCAATGCTGCCAGCATTCTGAGCACTCTGCCATCTGACAGTGGTTTGGAGCACTTGGATTTTCTGTAGATTGGCTTGTGGCCGATCTGTGGTTAATAAAAGTGTTCTCAACTGTAGCTGTAGTATTGTTAGTTTGTTTTCTCAATAAAGGCATTTGCCATTAAAAAAAAAAAAAAAAAAAGGGCAAGGCCATGTTTAAGAACAACATGTTTTATGCATCTTAATCTAAATTTTGCAGTATAAAAATAATATTTTCTATTAATTTATGATTCTTCTGACAACAAATTTGATTATAGCCGGGAGGCTGATGGCAAATGAAATTAGAACAAAAAAAAATTAATTTATGATTATTATCTACTATTTACTAAAAAGAAAATTATCAGTTAATGCTACTGCCTACTCAACAATAATGGGCAAAATGTAACTTGATTTTTAATTATGGAACCAATATCACAATAATCCATTAAGATCTTCACACTTGGTGAACAAACGGTGATTGTGAGTTAAAAGGTGTGAAGATATAATGTATGTGTAAGTCTAGTAAACCATTGTGTACCAACATGCGCGGCCGTAGGGACCATAAATTCAATTGTAGAAATGCTGTCGATGTTATCAGAAACACTCAGGTAAATAAGTGAAATTTAAAAAACTTTTTAAAAACAAGCTTTTATTATTATTACCATCTAGCATCAAAGTACTTGACAAGACGAATGAACCCAAACTCGATGGGGTTATGTAGTGAAAATAGTAATAAAAGCTTGTAATAAAAACAAGAAAAAATCAATTTTAAATAAATGTAACCGAATGGGCACTGGACACAAACTGCCCCATATTGGTACCATCCCAAACCTATGATTCTGAAGTCTGAAGTTTATATTTTCTTGGTGCTGCAGCAAGTATTTTAAATTTTCACTATGTACTGAATTTATTATATTTATACTATAATTTATGCCTTTACCATGATAAAGCCAATCTGGACATACGGTATACAATTGTGGGCTGCTGCCAGCTCGAGCAATCTAACAATGATGCAAAGGATGCAGAACGGTATACTTAGACAGATATCAAATGCACCATGGTTCCTCAAAACAACAGAGCTACATGAAATGCTCGATTTGCCAATGATTGCACAAGAAATTGCCTCAAATTGCAAAAAATACAAATCAAGACTACAAAAATACCCAAATGAACTTGCAGGCCAACTTACAATGCCAGAAATAATTCGCCGTCTTAAAAAGAAGCGAGATGTCTTCGATCAGGATAGCCAGCAAACAGACTGACTACACATGTGAAAGGGCTGTATCCCGCTGGGGGTAGCAACCTGCTCGACAATAACCGTCACCACATCTGCTTATAGCCAACAAGGCTGATCGCAAGATGAGAAAAAAAAAACTTATGCCTCATCCCTATAATAATATAAGTAAGCATTCTCCGTGGAAAAGTAACAGGAGGTAGTGCAGGGCATCAGAATCTGAAGTAGAAAATCTTATTATTAGAGACTAAAACCTGTGGGTATTCGAAACTTGTTCGTAAAATGCAAATGAATTAAGATTGATACAAGCCACTTGAAAAATCAACTGAATAACAAATCTATTAAGGTGCACAGAAGCTGAAAAAATGTTGGATTGTTTAATATTGTTTTTATTTCAGGGTTTGTGCTCGTACCTTCAAAAAGTATGCAATCAAAGACAACTGCACACTGGAGTCGTGGTCGGATACGACGGCAGGTTTAATAGCAAAAGGTAATTAGGAACTATTATTATGAGCCATAAAACATTCATATAATATTAGGCATGACTTGTGACCACAGATCAGAAGAATCTTGTGACTATATAATACTGTGAGTCAGTGATGACTGATAGATTTTATTAGAACGAAGTTCCTTATCGCGCGTTGTGAAAGGGGGCTAGACGGAAAAAATCTTACGAAAAGTTGTCACGACACTTTTTGCTATTGTAAGCTGTGCGGCGTGCGCATGTTTCTCTGTCTGTCTCTCTCTCTCTCTCTCTCTCTTATAGAAAGCAAGCCAGATATTTTCATTAATCGAAAGGAACTTCGTTCCATCCGGGTGTCCCTTGACATCTCTCAAGTTTTTTTAATTCTAAATAGGCCTATACTATATACCTGATGAAAAGCGCATATGCGGTCGATGATGAATCACGATAGATGACCTGGAAAAGTATCCATTCACTCATGCCTTGAAGATCCCCAAGTTCTAACAATTTTACTTTATAACATTTTTGCTGGTAGGCCGTCTGCTTGTTTGTCATCTAAGATAAATAAATTCATCTTAAAATTTTCATATTTTGTTTTCGAATCTTGAATTAATTTATGTTGCGTCATACACAAAACCCCGGTGAACTTAGGTATTATTGATATGTTTTATCTATGAAATATTTGGTCTCTTGGGGAACCAAAATCGGAAGATAATGTTGTCATAACAATATTATGATAAGAGAGCTGGAGAAACAAAATTTCATTTATAAAACTTTTCAACAAAATTTTTTTTCAAAATTTATAAAACTACAAAATAAATACCAACACTTACTTAATAAACATTACTTCCTACTAATATTATAAAGCGAAAGTATGGATGTTTGATATATCTTAACGGCTTAACCGATTTAGCTGAAATTTGTTTTTTTTTTTTATGTTATGAAGTAGAAGACGAGCAAGACGCTCTCCTGATGTTAAGAGATAACAGCTGCCCATAATCAGTACAGTGTTACCTAGGATTTCACAATTATGTGAAACTCTAGGAGCACTGCTCCAACGCTTCTTACTCAAGAGTCATGAGATGTTAAGACTCTTTAGCCCAGTAATTTCACTAGCTACAGTGCCCTCCTACCGGAGCACAGTGATGTTTGCACATCACTGCTCAGGCGGTAGAATAACTGGCACTGTTGGGGTACCCACCTAGACGACCTCCTGCAAAGGAAGTCTACCCCCGAAGATATGAAGATAGCTTAGACCCTGAAAGGACACAAACACGACCCCACGACTCTACTTGTTGACGGGTAAAACCGCTGGGCACAGCTTGTATTATAATTTATGCGAACTATATATTGCATTGTCTTTTGAGATCTTCCTCGTAAATTGATAAATGCATGGAGCAAATAACATAAAGCGTAGATGTTTGACTCAGTTTGACGTCAGAGGCTATTATAATATTAGAACTGTAACATTACTCATGTTGTTAGCGTTAAGAATACTCTTGAGAGTTGTGTGCATTCAAATAAATACATTTATTGCGTGACAGATATAATAAAATATGTTTTTTTTTTTATGTGATTAAGTAGAAGACGAGCAAGACGCTCTCCTGATGTTAAGAGATAACGTTGCCCATAATCAGTACAGTGTTACCCAAGATTTCTCAATTATGTGAAATTCTAGGAGCACTGCACCAACGCTTCTTACTCAAGAGTCATAAGATGTTAAGACTCTTTAGCCCAGTAATTTAGCTACAGTGCCCTCCTACCGGAGCACAGTAATGTTTGCACATCACTGCTCAGGCGGTAGAATAACTGGCACTGTTGGGGTACCCACCTAGACGACCTCCTGCAAAGGAAGTCTACCCCCGGTATAATATCGCTAAAATACTTGTAAATAAAGTATTGGTCACTGGTTACACACCTATATATTAATACAGAAGTAGAATGAACACATATACATATATTATAATACTTATAAATAACATACAATTTTCCTTCTAGTAGCTTAGGTAACTGTCCCACCGAAGCGAAGGCGAGAAAACGTATATAACTATCGGCTATTTTCTCGCAAGAAACGTACAAAAGTACTTTGCTCTTATTGAAAAATCCTTTTAATCAGATGTTACGTAGACATCCGTCTAAAAGGATTTTAATATCTATCTTTGTGCTAAATTTTAACTCAACTTGTTCAGCGGCTTGAGCTATGTGTGATACATCAGTAAGTCACGCAGCATGCATTACAGTTTTATAATTTGAAGATATAATACTCATTAAATAGTTATAACTAGACCAAAAATATAATTATATACACGCTAATATGATTTATACGAGTACATGCAAACCATCCACCTAATCTCTATAAATACACGAAATATTCAAATCAAATCAGTCCTATATTATATAATATAATACTGGTATCATTATTATAATCTCCGAAGTGGCACTTGAATTACTGTCACATATTATTGTTATCGTCCACACACTCTTTATCTCAAGTTAACGACATTATCGGCGCGTTTCATATAATATGAATATGTACCACACAAGGTTAAGATAATTCTCTAGATACGGGTGGAGAAGACCACATTCACTCAGTAAATGGCAGGAACATTTAATGCGTTTTTAAAGTTTATGAACTTTGCTCTAAGACAATATAGGGGGCCTATAAAGTGTTTTTATTTGCAAGCCATAAGGTTTCTCTGTATTAAATTAATAGAAATTCTTAGTACAAGATTAGAAACCTTCACCTTCTCTAACATCAGAAGAAGATTATTTCTACTTTTTTATTAAGTTCGCCACGCAATAGAAATTTCATTTAATCGAAACTGAAATGGCATCTGTGTAGGTACAGATTCACAGCTTTAACGATGAGCTGATAATTAATAGCTTAAGCGAAATACAAAATTACATTTAATTCTCGACTATTACCAACTCGTAGAATGCGAAATGAAAGTCTTTTTATAATTTACGCCATTCAGTCCATGTATTCAAC
Organism: Hemithea aestivaria; assembly: GCA_947507615.1. Taxonomy (NCBI): domain Eukaryota; kingdom Metazoa; phylum Arthropoda; class Insecta; order Lepidoptera; family Geometridae; genus Hemithea; species Hemithea aestivaria. The sequence goes on from OX382330.1 coordinate 15,949,543, forward strand.
TGGGCACTATATACCTATATAGTATCCTCTAATATATGTATAACAATGAGAAATGAGAATACCACAGGTCGGTCAATTGACTCGACAAAATTGTATCAAATTAACTCGTTCGAGTTCCATCAAATTGTGTTTGCATCATTAAATGGGTTGCTTTAAACGGGATTTGCTGATTTAATTGGCGTCCGGTGATCTAACTCCAATGATGAAGCTTTTAAGCTTGGAATCCTTTAACGGTTGTAATGAAAATCTCATTGCTCACATTTTTTCTGTAGATGTCACGACCGAACATACTCTGCTTTCGAATCTCTTCATTTTATCTAACAACAAGATGACCTATCTTATCTTTCAAACTCAGATAAATAATATGTTCAATGGAGCATGAATGCAGGTAAATTTTTAGTGTATTTAATTATAATTTATTGACTTTACCGCTCATTCCGAAAGTAAGTACTTACCCTCTATGAGAAGAACTTGAAAAATTTCAGGCATTTTTTTTGTATGACTTATCGTTGTCCATAGGTTCGCAGAGCTAACAGCGAAAGTGTTCGTATCATCATCGATCCCGGTCCACTTGTTCTCCAACGTGTGTCCCACCCCTCTTGTCTCGTTCGGTACCATCTTATACCACGCGGCCGCCGGCGTCATGGTCACCGCCTCTCACAACCCTAAGGAAGACAATGGATACAAGGTGTACTGGAGCAACGGATCGCAGATCATTGTGCCGCATGATGATAACATACTGGATGAGATCACGCAGTGCTTGGAGTGAGTATAATACAACTATGAGGTGCGATGACGTCATATATCCCTACGGGGACGGGAACAACGGGTATAAAGTCTACTCACATGTTCAGGAACAACGGGTACAAGGTGTATCACCGGCTACCAGAAAACACCCTCTCCTGAACATTGTCTCTTGCGTTATTATTCACAGTCTGTGGCCAATTAAATTTACAAAAATCCTTTATAAATCTTTTAAACTAGATAGTTTCTTGTACAGACTTTAACTTTAGTAGGACAATTTTTTTGTAGGTATTAACTCGCGCTTCTTCTAAAACTCCTTGTAGAAATATGATGTTATTTCATATAATGTTAAGGGGAATATTGTAGTATTATTCCCTGTCACTCTTAATCAACCATTCTTCTTCTTTTGTCTTGCTATGTTTATTAATTACTATATTAATTTTATATGACAATAAATGAAATATTAAATATATTTTTATAATTACTTCCAGCATCCCAGACGATCTCTGGAACATATCAGAGATCCACTCGCACCCACTAGTGACCGACTGCCTACAAGAAGTGACCACAGCCTACATGCAATACATCAAGGGCAGCTTGAATTCTGAAGTTCTAGAACAGAACAACAAGGCGGCTCTTCAGTCTGTGTACAGCGCCATGCATGGGGTTGGATACGAATATATACTGAAGGCTTATGAAGCTGCTAATTTAAAGGTAAGTAAAATTCTTGATATGTCTAACATCCATATTTTAGTTGTGTCCTCTTTCATCATCATCAGCCCATGTTCGTCCACTGGTGGACATAGGCCTCCCCCGTGGCACGCCACTCAACTTGGTCCTCCTTTCTCCTCCAACCGCTCCCAGCGACCCTCCGGTTATCATCGCCCCATCTCGCCCAACAACGCCCTACACTACGTTTGCGGAGACGCGTGTCCTCTTTACTGAACTTTTTTGATGGAATTGATAAATGTTTCAGAGGATACCGTTTATTTCCACTTAGCCCTTTTCCTCGAAAAATTATGGTATCAAACGTCGTATAGGCCTATTTAATATACTCGTACTTAAAAAAATGTTGATTAAAGCGAGTGAAAGAACAATTTTCGTATATCAGTATATGTATCAACCTTACCTTTTAAAGCTTTTTAATGATTTACTTGATGGCTTACAAAAAAAATTTAGGGACTATCAATTAACTTATTTAAATAAATAGAAGGAAAATAAATTACTGAATGAAATAAAATAAGCCTTTATTTCTGATTTTTGTTTTTTTACAAAGTATAGTTAGTTTTAAATTAGTTGTGTGTCAGTTTGCCCCTTGGCAAAGGCCTCCCCTTGACTTTTCCAACACTGCTTGTCCATGGCGCTCCTACACCACATAGCTCCCGCAGCCGCCTTTATTTCATCTTCCCATCTTTTCTTTTGTCTCCCTCGCCTCCTTTTTCCATCTCGAGGGTACCAGAGAGTGACATCTTTTGCCCATTTGTTTTTCCTACTCCGTATTGTATGTCCAGTCCATGTCCATTTAAGTCGTTTCACTGTGTATGTCACATCAGCTACACCAGTTTTTGCCCTTATGTCAGTCAGTTTTATTCTGTCTTTCAGTTTGACATTTAGCATGCTCCTCTCCATCCTGTTTTGGCACACTTGCAGAGCATTTCTTTGTTTGTCTGTTAATGCCCATGACTGGCACCCGTACGACATGCATGGCAGTACCACAGATAAAAGAATACTAGTACAGATACCTCATCTCATACATTGAAATCGGACCGCCCTAACTCGGGCTATTCTGCGGGCTATTTAGTTTGACCTCTGTTGTCGCGAGATGGCGCTACGACAGGATCGATTTGCCATCTATCGAGGTGCCATCTATCGCGTGCCTATGGATTTACTAAACCCTTAATAGTAAGGGGCCAACAGATGGCGCTAGTTTCATCGAGTACAGTAGAGTAGGTAGCTGAGCAAAGAGGTGAACTCTATTTTGTTTCGATATAATATTATTATCTGCGCGTATCTCCCGCCGTTAGAACCATAAGGTTTATTGATTAGGATGTATGATTTATCAACTATTAATATCGAACCTTATGGATAGGTAAGTATCAAAAATAAGGTCGGATGTTAAATAAATCTTACTAATATTAGGTATAAACGTAAAAATTTGTAAGAATATTCGCACCCGTAGTACAATACCGGATCAACTCAAAAAGTATTTTTACTGCAATTGCAATTTATTTATACTTGTTTATTGTAAAAACCATAGGAAAACTAAAAAAAAACATGCAATTTCGGTCTAGTTTTCGAGATACATAAACTGCATAAATAACTTTGTAATGCCATATAAATGTATAGGATTACAAAGTTACATTTGCAGTCAACGGTAAAAAATTTTTAAAATCCAAATAATTATTATTTGGATTTTATACAATTTTTATTATTATTAAAATATATATGCCGTATTAATGTATAAAGTCAGGGAGGGATTATCCCGCCATCTAGGTTTAGTCTGCTCCCATCTAGCGATATTGTGGGCAAAGGCTAACCTATAACGAATAAAAAAAACAAAAAGTAGTGAGATCCAAAAATATAACTTGTAAAAATTCCAAGTCTCGCAACTCGCAGTTCTTCTACCGTAAAAAGTTGTGAGATCCCTGTATTACCAAGTCGGTAAAATCTTTTGTGTTTTAAATTGGACGTAGTTAAGCGAAAATGTTCCAACCCACAAGTCGTCCAAAAATGAGTTCTGCCGTATAATTTCTATAATGCCGTTAACTGACATCTAGACGCATACCATTATGTACCTTTTTTTTAGGTTTTTTGCTCATAGTTCAAAATTAGATTTTGGTAGATAACGGCATTATAGATATACCACGGCAGAGTTAGATAGACTAACCCACTCATTGTTTGATGTCTTCTTTCATTTGGGAACAACGTTTTCAGGCTACAAGTGACATATCCTGATATATTTTTTTGTCGATATGTTCCATCCAAGATTTTACTAAATTAAAAATTGTTTATTTTATAAAATGTATCTTTCCCCTTGAAACATTTTGTTATTAATATTTTACCACCATATACTTGTCTTAAATGTTCCGATCTTCTTGAAACATTTTTGCAAAATAACCATAACAATCATTTTACTAGATGATGTTTCCAATGATTTTGGAATGTTTTAAAAATATAAAAGAGTCAAAATCATCACTTTATTTTCTTGAGAAGAATGTTCCAATATTTTAGAAAAATAATATTATAATGATCTTTTCACTTGAGTAGAATGTCTCAAAGTTTTTGGACCATTTCAGAGTACTTTTGAGATCAATTTTCTCTGCCACTGTTTTCTGGTGTATAATAATAACTTTGAACTAGATATTGTTGGATATGCAGGTGACAGCACGGTAGTAGAGCGATAAAGATCAAGCGCTAAAGCCATTGGAGAAGAAACCCAGATAATATTATGTAGGGAGTCTATGGTTAAATAGAGCAGTTGATATTAATTCGGTTGAGTTAATTACCAAAGAAACCCACAGCTAAAAGGAGTTCATTTTATTATTAAAACTCCATTCTTTTTTTAAGTGTATTTCTGCCGGTAACTAACTATTACCATAAACTTTAACAGATCAGACATAAAATAATTATATTTCTACTGCTTAGCGCTTCTGTGTTACATCGACTGAATTGGCTATCGGGCAACTGAATATTCTGGTAAAAAAGAGGCAATACTTCATCAAGAGAGTTACTTATTCTCTATCACGTACAAATCTAATTTTTAATGTAGTATTGTCCTCATTTTTGGGATGGTACTGTCGAAGACGAGCCATAAAGCTTGTGGCAACTTAACAGCGACCAAATTCTTGTGGAGTCTTATCTCCAGAGCTTTGAAAACCGCAGAAGAAAAAGTCGATCGAAAGGGTCGATCGTTTTTGTCTTTTTTCTAAAGATTCGTTTTGATGGGTTTGCATAGAAATAACATCAGAAATCAGATCAGATTTTACAACAGCAGACGGCAATGCGGAATTCATACTTTATTATAGTGTGGATGTAATGTATTGAGCGTTTTGCTTCTACTATTTTGTAATATTTGAAATACATTGCTGTCATCCGTATTTCTCTTGCGATACAAATTGGCCATCTTGAAGACATGGGATTTTTTATAAGTACTGGCTGCATGTTGTGTGGTCACCCGTATATGTTACAGAAGTTCTGAAAATTAAAAGAGTATGAATTCCGCATTGCAGTCTGCTGCTGTGAAATCCATCTATGATGGATGGATGATGGATGTAATCCCTATGCATACACTCCAAAACGAAAGATTCCACGATCGTTTTTTTTTTTTATATAATAGGTGACAAACTAAGTGGCTACCGTCGCCTATGGACCACCATTAGGTCACCGTTAGGTCGCCGCAAGCTTTATGGCTCGTCCTTGAGAGTACCATCCCAAAAATGAGGACTATACTCCATTAAAAATAGATTTGTACGTGATAGAGAATAAGTAACTCTCCTGATAAAGTCTCTAATCTCTCGTTGTCTCTTTTTTACTAGAATATCCAGCTGCCCGGTAGCCAATTCAGTCGATGTAACACAGAGTCGTTAAGCAGTAGAAATAGAGTAATTTTTAGGGTTCCGTATCTCAAAAGGAAAAAACGGAACCCTAATAGGTCACTTTGTTGTCCGTCCGTCTGTCTGTCTGTCAAGACCCTTTTTCTCAGAAACGCGCAGAGGTAACAAGCTGAAATTTATAGAAAATACTAAAATCTATTGCCTCTTAGAGCTGTAAAATTTTCAAACTTCTAGGCCGACGCAAACAAAAGATACAGTCGAATACGTCGCAAATTTCAGCAAATTTTCGACATTCCCAAATAAATCAAAACCTACAGGGCACTTCTCTTGAACTCAAAATCTTGAAATTTGGCACAAACAACTCCTTAGAGCACAGATATAGGAAAAATTGCGAAAACCATAAATTCGTAATTGTATCATAATATGAAAAAATATTTTGAATAATTTTATACCCACTACCCCTTTACTCATGAGAGCGTAGACGTATTAAATTGAAATTCATATCAAATACTCAAGTCTATAATACCTTTAAACTGTAATAAAATCAGACCTCTATGTCAACGCATGCAAAAGAACTACTTGCCGTTAACGTAGAATTTTGAAATTTGGTAAAAAGCAATTTCTTAGAGCACAGATAAAGGAAAAATTGCAAAAACTGTAAATTTTTTGTTACATCACATAAAAAAATATTTTTCATAATTTCATACTTCTACCTCATTTCTCATGAACACGTGCAGGTATTAAATTGAAAGTCATGTCAAATACTAATTTTTATAATACCTTAAAACTGTTATAAAATCAAACCTCTATATCAACGCATTCAAAAGAAACAGCAATTTTACCCGCATTTTTAAACTCGCGACTACTCTCAAGGGAATCAAATCCTACAGGGTACTTGCCGTTAACTCAGAATCTTGAAATTTGGTACGCAGCAACGTCTTAGATTATAGGCCCATCAATCATCTCTGTCAACGCAATCAAAAGAAAGAGCAATTTTAGCGGCATATTTTCAATTTCGAAAGTACTCGCAAGAGAATCAAAACCTACTGTATATATGTACATTGTACATACATATATAATATTATACCCACTTTTCCTTCGGGTTCCGTACAAACCTACGGTTACGGGAACCCTCGGTGCTCGAGTCTTACTCGTACTTGACCGGTTTTTACTTTTATATTATATGTTTAAAACATTCCAAGAACATTGGAACATTATCTAGTAAAATGATTGTTACGGTATTTTGCAAAAATGTTTCAAGATAATCGAAACATTTTAGAAGAGTACATATATGGTGGTTAATAATATTATGCTAAAATGTTTCAAGGGGATAGATACATTTTAAAAATTAAATAATGATTTTAATCTAGTAAAATGTTGGATGGAACATATCGACAAAAAATATATCAGAATGTTACATATTTCTAGATATTTATTGTAGTCTGAAAACGTTGTTCCCTAATGTTAGAAGATATAAAACTGAGTGGGTTAGTCTATCAAACTCATTTTTAGACGACTTGTGGGTTGGAACATTTTCGCTTAACTACGTCCATATTAGAAAATACTACCACGGTAAAGAGATATACAGTAGTTTGACTCTATAGAAACGGCCGGAATTTGGGAGTGAGTAGATGTGGGCAGATGTGGGTAGAAGTGGGTATATAATCCAGAAGCGGGTGCCACGCAGCGACGGGCGGACGTCGCGATAGTTTTTTGCAAGTATTTAGTGTAATTTACGTTATTTACTTTGGACGTATGTATACATAATATAATAAATTATATAAAATGGCAAAAAATAGCATTCGATATTATGCTGTTTTTGAGGTAAGTTAGTATGAAGTTATTATAATATTTATTTTTTATTTTTAAAAGTATTCTGCTGAAGTAAGAGTGCGAGTAAGAGACCGAGTAAGAGTGCGAGTAAGAGTCCGATATGAGTGCAAGTAAGAAACTGAGTAAGGATGCGTGTAAGTGTCCGAGTAAGAGTGCGAGTAATAGTCCGAGTAAGAGTGCGATTAAGATTCCGAGTAAGAGTGCGAGTAAGAGACCGAGTAAGAGTGCGAATAAGAGTAAGAGTTTGAGTAAGAGTCCGAGTAAGAGTTCGAGTAAGAGTGCGAGTAAGAGTTCGAGTAAGAGTTTGAGTAAGAGTGCGAGTAAGAGTCCAAGTCTTGTCTCTTGTCTTGTCTTGTCTTGTCTTGTCTTGTCTCTTGTCTTGTCTCTTGTCTTGTCTTGTCTCTTGTCTTGTCTTGTCTCTTGTCTTGTCTCTTGTCTTGTCTCTTGTCTTGTCTCTTGTCTTGTCTCTTGTCTTGTCTCTTGTCTTGTCTCTTGTCTTGTCTCTTGTCTTGTCTCTTGTCTTGTCTCTTGTCTTGTCTCTTGTCTTGTCTCTTGTCTTGTCTCTTGTCTTGTCTCTTGTCTTGTCTCTTGTCTTGTCTCTTGTCTTGTCTCTTGTCTTGTCTCTTGTCTTGTCTCTTGTCTTGTCTCTTGTCTTGTCTCTTGTCTTGTCTCTTGTCTTGTCTCTTGTCTTGTCTCTTGTCTTGTCTCTTGTCTTGTCTCTTGTCTTGTCTCTTGTCTTGTCTCTTGTCTTGTCTCTTGTCTTGTCTCTTGTCTTGTCTTGTCTCTTGTCTTGTCTCTTGTCTTGTCTTGTCTCTTGTCTTGTCTCTTGTCTTGTCTTGTCTCTTGTCTTGTCTCTTGTCTTGTCTCTTGTCTTGTCTTGTCTCTTGTCTTGTCTCTTGTCTTGTCTTGTCTCTTGTCTTGTCTCTTGTCTTGTCTCTTGTCTTGTCTCTTGTCTTGTCTCTTGTCTTGTCTCTTGTCTTGTCTCTTGTCTTGTCTCTTGTCTTGTCTCTTGTCTTGTCTCTTGTCTTGTCTAGATAGTAGCTTAAGTAAGTAGATGATATGAAATAGGTAGGTACCTACTGTATGCGGGCAGCGGCTGCCCGGCAGCCCTATGACTTGCGCATGTACCGCGAGACTGTAGGTATTTATGTTCAAAAATCACGCTCAGTCAAACTACTGTATATCTCTTTACCGTGATACTACCTACCTAGCAAATGTAAAGCACGTAGGTACATATTATTAGGTGTTTGAGTGGTCACCCCTATAAGGTTAGCTTACTAGTATTATTTATCTGTGTTTAGGATTTCACATTAAATGAAAACAAAATAGCAGCAAGCTTTAAAATTTCTTGGTTCGCATACTTATATAGGTAGGTCTATCGTAGATGGGAAGTGAGGTAAAGGAAAGGAAAATTAAAAGAAAAAAAACACAATAGTCGAGCTAAAAATTAAATATACCTATATTTCAACAATTAAATTTAAGATAAAACCAAAATTGAAATAATATCATTTTTTTATAAGTACAAGTGCCAGCAACAGCAAGTTGGTAAATTATCTATTTCTAGTCACCGAAGTGAAGTTGAGAGTGTAGTTGCAAACGATATGCGATAATAGCCAATAGGTCCTCAGGTCACTTCTTTGTGATAGTACCTATTCAATGAAAATCCTTAATTTTTTTATTTAACTGTAACCGAATATATTGATGTGTGACTTGTGACACAGAAAAATTAATTCTTTGACTGGTGATAATTATTTATTTATAACGAAAATAAATTTATAATTATAATATGGAAATCAAGGAAAATAATGTAAAATCTTTTTTTAAAGTATCTTTATAGCATGTCATAACAATTTCATAATATTATAGTTTAGTCTTTTTCACGAAAGAGGTCCCGTGGAATTTTGCGGAACTAAATTTAATTAGGGTAATTTCGCCGGTTTTCCGGCCAGCGTTAGTTTGCGGCCAATCGGAGACTTAGCTTCAGAAATTCTTAGAAAACAAGACGTCTATCTCTATTTTTCAAATAAAATTTAGTCCTTGACAGAGAGGGATAGACGGCTAATCCTTGTCAACATATAACGATCGTATAGCATTATCAGAATTGTAACAAATCACTGTTGATTTTTGTGTCTACACTAAGCGTGTTTAGTTTCGTACAAAATTACAAAAAAAATAGTGAGCACGTGATGCATTTGGAGTAAGTATTTCATGATATATCCATGTATTACTGAGTGATAGTGTTTAAACTGCTTTAATAATAGATTTTTAACGTATTTTAACAATTTTTTAAACAAAATTATGTAAAAATACGTAAAATAATGAGTGGTCGCGAACTAAAATATAATTATAAATGAAATTTTAGTTTGCAGCCATATGGTCGCAAACTGACTACTCGGTTTACTTTTTTATTTCTTTCTGGTTTCCATAATATTGAAGGTATTATAATTCAGTTAACCTTTTTCACATTTGCTAAATGGCTTCTTTGGTTTCATTAGTTTGCGGCCATCTAAATATTCGTAAATAGTACAAATACTCCACACATCCACATACAGGTCGCAAACTAACGTCAAGACTTTAGTTTGCAACTTGGATGAACGTCATTTTGCGACCGCCTCAAAATGTATGGAAAATTAATGACCGCTTACTGAATGTGGTCATTTGATGCCTTCATTATACGACCACTTGAATTAAGTTCATATTATTGCAGTTTGTGTTAAAGAATGTGCTCAACACTAAAGAAAAAGGAGACTGAGTTAAAATACGAATTAGCTACAAGAGTTAACCGTGCAGGAGGATTCGGTATAAGAAAAAATATGTAGAAGGATAAAAGAGTTGACGAATTTAAATATAAGAGGACTAGGGAAAGACGGGGAGAAACAAATAGGTGATAGGTAGGGAGGCCAACGGAGATGAAGTCCAGTCATTCAGGGAAGCCATGGTTGAGCGTATGAGCTTGGCCTGAGAAGCTGTTTCCGATTGGGGAGCAGCTAATTTAGTTATGTTTAATGCTACAAAAACCCAGGCGTGTCTATTTACCGCAAAAAGGAGTCGATTCATTGAAACTCCTTCTTTCCAAAATGCTTGAGTTACTAGGAGTTACTCTCACGCCTGACCTTAATTTTGGGAGTTACATCGAATCTAAGGCTCAATTGGCCGCCAGGAAGCTGGGTATTCTGGCAAAGGTGAGGCAATACTTCACACCGGGACAGCTGCTAACGCTGTACCAAGCACAAGTTCGTTCGTGTTTGGAGTACTGTTCTCATCTTTGGGATGGTGCTGCCAAGTACTAGCTTCAGGCACAGGAGTCAATTGAGAGACTTACGGAATCTCGGCTGCAGAGACTTGAACGTCGTAGAATGGTCGCTTCGCTATCGGTCTTCTATAGGATTCATTTTGGAGAGTGTGCGCAGGAATTACACGCACTAATTCCTCCACGCCCATTCTATCGACGGTCGTCCCTACACACGTACAAACATCCCTACTTAGTCGCGCTACCAACAGCCCGCACCAAGCGTTTTGCTTCGTCGTTTCTGATGAGAACTGGTCGCATTCCCCGAATTCGTGTTTCCCGAGCGGTACAACTTGGGTATCTTCAAGGCACGAGTGAATAGGTACCTTTCTAGGCATCATACGTGATCCATCGTCGACTGCATTTTCACTTTAAATCAGGTGGGATGTGGTCAAACGTAGGCCTATTTTGTATAAAAAGAAAAGTGAATGGTTCCTTCCTTACAAAATTAAACAGTGGAACATGATAATATGCTGTGGGATACGCAGATGATATTATAGTGGTAATGATCAATGGCGAATTTCTAGATATTGTATCCAGAATTTTGCTACAGGCTCTAAAGATAATGGAAGAATGGTGAAAGTGAAAAGTCACTTTAATTCGGCACAGAGTTGGAATGATCTATGGGTAACGACAAGACGTGAAATATCCCAGTACGTCCTTAGAGAAGGAGCTCACATGGAATCTGCACGCCAAGAAGGTGACAGAAAAAGCTATAAGGGTTTTACTATGTGTTGGTCAGCGTATGCCATACCCGGGGACTTCGTCTTCATCTACACTTCAATGATACGCCCAATCTTTCCTACGGCAGCGTTTCATGCTGGCTTAGAACCGAACTTACATACAACAGGAGATGAAAGCGTTTTACATACTCCAAGTGCAACCAGATGCAGACTGCCGCAGGCCGCATTTGGTATACAGATGGTTCAAAAACGGGATCCGGTACAGCATCAGGTATATACTCGGAAACTTTATAACAGTCTGGGTCCATACACTACCGTTTTTTGGTCGGAGATGTATGCCATTATAGCATGCGCTGAAGAAAACATAAAGAGGAATGTGAAAGATAAGATCATATTATCTACATTCTCAGTAACAGTCAAGGCCTTAAGTTTCTGCAGACTCCTCGTTCCTCAGCTCAAAACTAGTCTTGGATGCTGTGAAGGCTTTAAACAAAAAGGCTGCAGCAACAGAGTACAAGTTTGGGTACTGGGCCAGGTTGGTATATAAGAGAATGAGAAGGCTGATGGACTTCTCAGAAGAGGATCAGCAAATGACCAAGTTAGGGTCTGTCAGCATGCACTATCAATAGCCAGCATAGTAAGAGAGAGAAGTAGAACGTGGGGTCACCGCTTTAATTATCCACTTCTTCGAAGAGTAGGAAATGATAAAGCAGGGGTAAACACCATAGATCCCAATGCGTCGATGCGTTGCTGGCTTTTACAGTCGGGCGACACTGGGTTGATGACATCACAGCGATCGGAGAAAAGACCTGGATGCGAACTGCTCGGGATAGAGTTGCATGGCACGAAGGGGAGGAGGCCTTTGCCCAGCAGTGGGACGATATGGCTTGACAATCATGATGAGGTTCCTCGATTTTAAGCATGGTTTTTAAAATAAAATATTTTGAATAATATGGAAAAAAATACAATAGAACATTTCAAAAAGAAGGGAGAGGAGAGGAGGGAGTTTATAAATGAAGATATAATTCATTATATTTTATTTAATAAAATAATTATCGTCATTTTGTTAGAATTTTAGTGGCCGTAAACTAAGATGAGGGTGGTCGCATATTAACAAAAGTGGCCGCAAACTAGTGAAATAGCTACTTTTGGAGAAAAAAAATTTTTTCTTCAAATTTTAATACTATTACTACTACTTTTTAATTTTTTAAATAAAACTTGATCATGTATAGATCCGCAAAAAAAAATTTTCATAACTGTCAAGAAGATTTTTCATATTAATAAGCTAACCTAAAGTGGGGAACTCCACTAATCGGTCGCAAACCAGCGAAATGACCCTATTTCGATAATTACCGGACTTTATATCCTAAATATTTTTTATTAGTTAGACAAAATAAATACATAATTAATTAATAAAATTAAATTTTATATTATGAGGCGTTAAAAAGTTATACAGTAGTGTGACTGAGCGCGATTTTTGAACATAAATACCTACAGTCGCGCGGTACATGCGCAAGTCATAGGGCTGCCGGGCAGCCGCTGCCCGCATACAGCAGGTACCTATTTCATATCATCTACTTACTTGAGCTACTATCTAGATGAGTTATTGTAAATTAATTATATTATTATTATTGTATATTTATTGATATTTTTATTACAAGCTTTTATTTCATTTTCAAATTACCTACCTATATGTACCTACTTATGTCCGCTTAGGATCCACTGAAAGTCCGTTACAAAATTGCAACAGTCGAATGAGATTTGAAAATGTATTGTATCAAACTTATTACACCCTTCACCCCGCGTTTTTTGCGGCTAGGACTAAAAATACCTAAGAACACTTCCGCCTAACTTTTCAAACAAAATCAAACTCTTACTCGGAATCTTACTTGGACTCTTACTCGCACTCTTACTCAGTCTCTTACTCGCTCTTACTCGCACCCTTATTCGGATTCTTACTTGCACTCTTACTCGGACTCTTACTCACTCTTATCGGAATCTTACTCGAACTCTTACTCGGACTCTTACTCACAGTCTTACTCGAAATCTGACTCAGATTCTTACTTGCACTCTTACTCGGACTCTTACTCGAACTCTTACACAGATTCTTACTCGGACTCTTACTCTTACTCGCACTCTTACTCGGACTCTTACTCGCATTCCTACTCGAATCTTACTCGCACTCTTACTCGGACGATTACTCGGACTCTTACTCGCAGCCTTACTCGAATTCTTACTCAGATTCTTACTTGCACTCTTACTCGGACTCTTACTCACTCTTATCGGACTCTTACTCGCACTTTTACTCTTACTCGCAATCTTACTTCAGCAATATACTTTTAAAAAAAATTACTTCTTACTAACTTACCTTTTTAATTTTATTACCTTTCCATGTTGCTTGGTAATCTAAAATCTAAACAAGTGAATTAAATTAAAAAATTAAAAATCCCCAACGCAATACGTACTTCCTCATTTAGTGGTGGCGGCCATCTTGGATTTTAAAAATGTTACATAGTGGTTTGTATTCTACTAGTTAAGACCTTTCATTTGATACCCATATTGAGGGGGTCGCGGAAGAAAAAGTAATCCGCCATTTTGTAGCGGCGGCCATCTTGAACCGATTTCCATCAAACATGGCTAAGAACACTCTCTTACTAACCCTACTTTCAAACAAAAAAATCTAAATCAAAATCCATTCATCCGTTCGGGAGCTACGGTGCTACAGACAGACAGACACACACAGAGACAGACAGACAGACACGTCAAACTTATAACACCCCGTCGTTTTTGCGTCGGGGTTAATAATATTATTTCTGGATTTCCTGATAAGTTCAATGATAACTTCAAGCTACCAAAACTTTTAAGACAAAATGTTATGTTGTGTTTTGTTGTGTATGTGTTATTGAGTAATTTTGTAAAACTGTCCGTGATGCCACTGCTGACGGTTCCAACGGAAGACCAGCGTAGGTTTTACTCGCCTACACATGCTGAGTTGGCACCATTTCGCGGCTACATAATTATTATTCAGGACTTAGTTTAGTTTGCTCCTAATTAGAAAAACTGTTTCTTTTATTTGTATATTTCTTGTTTTTTGTGTCTTATGGCCGTGAATAAAATTCTATTCTATTCTATTCAAAAACAGCATAATATCGTATGCAATTTTTTTGCTATTTCATATAATTTATTATATTATGTATACATAAGTCAAAAGTAAGTAACGTAAATTACACTAAATACTTGCAAAAAAAATATCGCGACGTCCGCCCGTCGCTGCGTGGCACCCGCTTCTGGATTAACTACCCATTTCTACCCACATCTGCCCACATCTACCCACTACCCACTCCCAGATTCCGACCGTTTCTATGGAGTCAAACTACTGTATATCTCTTTACCGTGTTATAAATAAACTAACTTTTAAAATTTGCGATAATGGCGCCCCGCAAAAAGGACTCCTTTCGTGAAAAGCACTCTACTTAATTTATAATAGGTACGTCCAAAAAAAGCAAGAAAATTAGAAACAGCGCCACCTACATAACGAGATAACAATTTTGAACTAAGTGAACGGTGCTTGTGTGCCAGTCTCAACGTAGTACAAAAGAATTTCCGCCAGGGGAAAGCCGATAATTATTGAATTTTGTTAAATTATCGAAATTTAAACTTAAAACAAATTATTTTCATTTATCTATGCTAAGGGGATTTTTTAAAAGTAGTAAATACATTCTATATTAGTCTGTTCTGAATTTTTCTCAATTGTTATTAATAAATCGATATATGTAACGCCATCTAGCGAAATTATTTTGAACTAATCTGCATTTGTTCCTTTCGGGTCCCCATGGCAGTACACAGGTATTAAATAATTTTCTTTTGTCTTTCATTGCAAACTGTGGATTCTTCATAATTTCTTTGAGTGACCAGTACCTTCTCCACGAGTTGCTTATTCTCGTTTCTATTTCTTTTTGCATTTGTTCTTCTGGTGAAATTATTTGTCCCAAGTATGTATATTGTTTTACATATTCTATAATACTGTTGTTTACCTTGATCACACTTTGGAACCCATTGGTCATTAATTTTGTTTTGTCAGTATTCATAGACAGGCCCACTTCTTCACTCATTTCCGCTAGCTGTTGTATCATAATTTGTAGATTTTCTGGTGTCTCTTCTATGATGATCAAATCGTCCGCGAATCTCAAGTGGTGTAAATTTAGCCCATTTATATTTATGCCATAGGCTTCCCAGTTCAGCTTTCTAAAAACGTGTTCTAGCACAGCTGAGAACAGTTTGGGTGAAAGTGGATCTCCCTGTCTAACACCTTTTTCTATCTCAAATTCTTCCCCAACTTTTTCTGTTTGAATACATATACTTAAATAAATGGCGTGAAATCTAAAACAATTTCTATTGAGATTCATTTGAAAACACGCAGATGTAGCGTGATAAGAATTAATGTAGGTACATAGCCCAGTTTTATAGCTGTTATCTTGATTCTATACACTAATCTATGTAATTTGTGACGTAGGTTAATTTCTTGCAAATATACCTACTAGTAAAACTATTGAATTATTTGAGAAAATTATGTTCAGTAAACTCATACACTTTATAGATAACAATCAAATCCTAATACCAGAACAATTTGGGTTCAGGAAAAATAGTTCTACTATAAATGCGTGTTTCTTTCTGATTAAAAAAATTATGGAGAGCCTAGATAAAAGTGTACCAATTCTTACGATTTTCTTAGATATGAGTAAAGCTTTCGACTTTGTTCGCCACGAAATATTACTACAAAAACTATACAAGTATGGTATAAGGGGAAAGGCACATGAATGGCTCGAAAGTTACTTAGGTGATAGGTACCAATGCGTAGAAACTAATAATATAGTAGGTTCAACAAAACTAGCCTTTCGTTCGCAATATCGTATAAATCGGTTTGGAGTGCCTCAGGGCAGCGTTCTTGGGCCCTTACTGTTTCTCCTCTACATAAATGATTTACCAGACGCCACAATACCATCTCTCTACATCTTTGAGATCGGAATGTTTGTAAAAAAATATCCAAACTTGTTTAGAAAGCATTGTGACGTTGTAAAGAGAAGCTGCCGAAAAACTAATAAATTGTACGTCCCTGCACAAAGATTACAACTAAACAGCCAAAATGTGTACTGTATGGCTATTAGAGTTTATAATAAGATTCCAGACAATATTACAGAAAATAATCTAAACACATTTAAAAGAAAATTGTTTGAAATGCTTCTGACAAAATGTTATTATTCTGTTAAGGATTTTTTAAATGACAATAATCTCAAATAATTATCTTTATCCAATTTGTTTGACTTTGTATGTAATAATTCACATTATATGAATAATAACTAATTTTATAAATTACAATTATTGAATTCGATATTTGTACGCCTGCTAAGGCAGAATTTTGATGGAACCTATTAGTTTTAAGATCTTATTTATTGTACCAAAATTCTGACAAATAAATTAGCTTATCTTATTAGTATTTGGAAAAAACTTTATTTATGTTAATTATACATTAATCCCAACTATAATACTTATAACGTGGTAAAAATTGGCGCCATTCAGCGGTAATACAATTAAAGTTAAATCCATACCGCGTTATTACAAAAAACGGACTTAGTACTGGGATGATCTCATGTCATTTGTTCACTTAATTCATGGTTTAATCCTGCTACAATCGTAAGTCCGCGTTTTGTAATAAATCACATGGTAGACTTTGGTCGTGGCTAGTTCTAACCCTCTGGGAAATTGAGGACAAGTGTTCCTGCACGGTGGTCAGAGTTCAATGAAGCCAAGTAGAGAGCTGTTCACCTTAACCGACATAGCGTTAACACCACTAGTATTGTAGA
Organism: Hemithea aestivaria; assembly: GCA_947507615.1. Lineage (NCBI taxonomy): Eukaryota > Metazoa > Arthropoda > Insecta > Lepidoptera > Geometridae > Hemithea > Hemithea aestivaria. Next base: position 15,966,506 of record OX382330.1, read on the forward strand.
CGACTAGTGGCGTCGATAAGCACTCACCATCAAGCGGCTTAACCTAGCATGACAAATAGTAATCTTACTAATATTATAAACGTGACAGTTTGAAAGAAGGTATGGATATTTGTTAGTCTTTTACGCCTAAACGAATGGACTGATTGAGCTGAAATTTGGTATAGGGATAGCTTAGATCCTGGAATAACACATAGATTTTTTTTATGTGAAGAAGTAAGAAGACGAGCAAGACTCTCTCCTGATGTTAAGAGATAACGCTGCCCATAATCAGTACAGTGCTACCTAGGATATCACAATGATGTGAAAGTCTAGGTGCATTCCACCAACGCTTCTTACTCAAGAGTCATAAGATGTTAAGACTCTTTAGCCCAGTAATTTCACTAGCTACAGTGCCCTCCTACCGAAGCACAGTAATGTTTACACACTCACTTATCACTGCTCAGGCGGTAGAATAACTGGCACTGTTGGGGTACCCACCTAGGCAAACCTCCTGCAAAGGAAGTCTACCCCCGGTAAAGTACAGTACACATGGACGCAGCTAGTTTAGATATAAATTTCTTATACTAAAAATGATTATTCTGATTCAGCCACCACACTCCGTCTCCGAGCAACAGGATCCAAACCCGCACTTCCCAACGGTTAGGTTCCCCAACCCAGAGGAACTGGAGTGCCTAGAGCTGAGCCAACGTCTCGCTGAAGACAAGAACATCTCTCTAATCCTGGCTAACGATCCGGACGCTGACAGGCTGGCTGTCGCTGAATATGATATAAGGTAAGTTTTATCATCATCGTCAGCCCCCGTTCGTCTACTGCTGAACATAGGCCTCCCCCATGGCACCTATCCTGTACAAAATGTACCAGAGATCGCGTAGCGACGTCTCGATCTCAAGCAACTTTAGTGCGTTGTATCTTTCACGTTTTTTTTATCAGATTTATGAACAAAAAAATATGTGTCCAATATTTTATAATATTCTACACGATGGAAAATTACTCAACATCCCCATTCTTTAAAATTACAGTACGAAATCATGGAAAGTATTCACGGGCAACGAGATGGGCACACTGCTCGGGTGGTGGTGCCTCGAACAGTGGTACAAGCGACCGGAGTGCCAGCAAGTCAGCTGCGAAGATGTTTACGTGCTGACTAGTGTAGTCAGCTCGAGCATGCTTCGTGCCGTGGCTGCCGGGAGGGCTGACTTTGTACAGACTCTCACTGGATTCAAGTGGATGGGTGAGTATTGATGCAGCAACATGTCATCATAATCAACATTACATATCAACACGAAGTACATCATATTATATGAGTATTACATCATGCACCAACATTAATCAACATGAGCTACATCATAAATCATTACACATCAACATGACAACACATATCAACATATAGTCAGTAGGCCAGCTGCGAAGACGTGTACGTGCTTGCCAGTGTAGTCAGCTAGAGCATGATATATCACATCACACGTCAACCACATATTATATTAACATGACATCACACAACATAATCAACTGAAAGCTGACAATGTTCATCAACATGACATAACTTATCAACATTTCAAAATTACATCACTCTGCAACATATCAACATGACATCATACATCAACTTCACGTATCAACATGACATCACTCATCAGCATATCAACGTCACATCTATAAAAATAATATCACATAATTTTTACCCATCAACACATCATCAAACAAAGGTTTTAAATCAATTCCAGAAGGGTGTTCGTTAATTTTTCATCAGAATTTCACTATAATTCAAATAAATATGTGTGTTGCAGGCAACACGACCCGGCTGCTGGAGCAACAGAACAAGTGCGTAGTGTTCGCGTACGAGGAGGCCATCGGCTACATGTGCAGCCCCGCCGTGCCAGACAAGGACGGCGTCTCCGCTGCCGTGCAGGTATAATATATACATATCACAGAAGTAATACAACTAGAAGTAGCCATTTTATGTGTGAGTGTGATGGCAATAGGGAAAATTCTGTGTGAAGAAAAAGGAGAACCTATTTTTTTTCCGTCCCTTTCAGCGTGCCCGGTTTATGCTGTTTGTCAAACTCTGTCAAACTGCTTCACTTTGAAAATAATAACTATGTGTTTCGTTTATTTTCAAAAATTTTAAAGCAATTTGAGACAATACAATGTTATTCAACTAGTTTATGACCGAATATATCGCGTATTTTCATAAAATAATGACAATCCGTAAGCTGTTTTTTTGTCTCACAGGTGGCCACGATGATGTGACCCCCCTGATTTATATGAAAGAAAGAAGACACATTTATTCGACAGCTTAACAAACAAAAAATACAAAATGTGCCACTAAGCCGCCGAATAGAAACTGCCTCAGCATTGTGCTGTGTGTGAGACACCCAGCGCTGGTATTCTGGCAGTCCCCATAGCGGTAGTCGGTGGTCCTCACAATAAATAGTGTTTCTTAGTTGTTAAACTACTTAATAAGAGAAAACAAAGCGGGTAGGTGTATCACAAAGGTAAACACTGGTATATACTGGTGGTAGGCTTCCGCCGTTGCTAGTTACCACCCACTGGACAAAACCGTGTCGCCAAGCGGGCATTATGACTGTGTCCCAGCATGTTCATTGAAACTAGTGAGAAATGTTTCCTGCCTGCTAGGCTTAGTATGCTTCCATCTACGGCAGCATCGTTGCAATCGTCGCGTAAACAATATTTGATATCGATCCCAATCCCTATTATACTCGCAGCACGCTCGCAGGATTCCACGTGTCTCACAACTCCTATTACATCTGCAGAAACCTACATCTTATACGGACCATATTCCGCCGGATACGGAACTATAACCTGGCCTCATAAGTCTAATAATACTCGCAAGGCCAGGTCCTATTTTAGCTTAATCAGTTCAGCGGTTTCTGATTTCCATACAAACTTGGTTTTGAATTCCCGTTCCCGTGGGATTTTCTCATGATCCCATCTAATCAGTCACCTAGGTCATCTAAAGAACACGTTGTCCAAATATCTGAGCTCTACGGTCAGCGGTTTGAGCTGTGCGTTGATAAATGGTTCGGGAGAAACGATATTATGCATGTAGATTGTATGTTTAGTATGCAATAGGGAATTATTCTATATCTATATGAAGAGATCGCTTTTAGCGATAAGACCGCCAATTGTAACACATAGATTATGATATTGTGTTTTATTTTTAAGTTTATATCTGTATATTTTTCTGTGTTCCAATAAAGAGTTATCTATCTATCTATCTATATCCTTTAATCGTTCCCAGGTGTTATCCCTTGCCTCTCACGACCAGCGGTTAGGGCATTCGGGAGAAACGATTTTATACATATAGATTGAAACTTAGTATGCTTTAGGTTGTTATTCTGTCCTTTATTCGTTCCCAGGTGTTATCCCTAGCCTCTCACCTACACACCCTCGGGCTAACATTGAAGGGCAAGCTGCAGCAACTATACTCGCAGCACGGATTCCACGTGTCTCACAACTCCTACTACATCTGCTGCGACCCACATCTTATAAAGACCATATTCCGCCGGATACGGAACTATGATGGACCTGGACTCGTGAGTATTACTATAACTTATTATTATACTTCAGTAATAGCGCCTTCACATCAAGTCGCAGTCAGTGCGGCAGCAACGCGACAGTAGAAGGTACCTTCGTTTTACAACTACAGCCTTTTTCTTTACTACTCTTTCCAGTATGAAAGTCTAGTAGCGCGACTGCTGCACTACTATCGCGTTGCTTGCGACTAAATGTGATAATCTGGATTTTTTTGTGTCTATCAATTTGGACGTTCATATATTCGTATGATACGCTGTCAAATTTTACGGAACAATATTAAAGCAGTAAAGAACACTTGTAACCACAGATCGTCAAATGAAATAACACAAAATCCAAGCGCTCCAAACCACTGGCATGGCATGTCCAGAAAGCTGGCGGCATTGCCTCGCTAACAAGCAAAACTTATGAGTAGGGCCAGATATACACCAATATTATTGAATGTTTTTCAGTACCCAAAACGTATCGGCTCATCAGAGATCGTGTTCATAAACGACTACACCGCCGGAGTCAAGATACCCGACACTGGCAACAGCGAAGCACATCTCAGTAAGCATATTTATTTTAATATTCTTACACTTAATATTACCCACTAGCAACTCTCCAATAAATATGAAAACACAGAACATAAGAAAACATGTCAAATCCTCATCATTAATAACCCACCGCTGGGCAAAGTCCCTACCTCGAATGCCGCTCTTAAGACTTAAGATGCACTGAATAGCATTCAATCTAGCCGAGACTTGTTTGTGTATAATCCTTTTACCATTACTGGAAATTCACCATAAGTATGAGTATAGTTATGTATGTGACCTGAACTTAATAGTTTTTAATTTCCTTGTGTTTTAAATTAAATTTATTATATACTAGCTGCGGTCAGCGGTTTTACCCGCTGTACTGCCCCGCCTATATATTATTCCAGGGTTTTTAAGCTATCACTAGCTGCTAGCATATCAGCTCAATCGGTCCACTCGTTTAGACGTGAAAGAGTAACAAACATACACACACACAGTGCGGTCCTAAGTGCTACTTTTGCGTGTAAGTTTTCCGGACAACTCGGGTCAACGCGGTCCGTCAAATGTATGAAAAAGTCAAGATTGACAGCCAATACACCATTGAAATGACTCACAAAGTTTGTGAGTCGCCTTTATAATATTAGTGTGATTTTTGCACTTTACATTGTCCATTAGCAATATTCCTCTAATGAAAGTGTGATAGTGTTGATGTGTTTTGATGAATCTTTTGATTGATACATATAACTGTTTATGTTTAATTAAGGTTGTGGTCATGTGGTCCGACCGCTTAGTTCGATCAATCGGACTACGTGAACTTTTTTTTCCCGTTGATTCGATCAATCGAACTACGTGATTTATTTCTTCCAGTTGGTTCGATTATTCAAACCGTGATTTTGTAATTCCTTTACTATTAATTTATGATTATATTATTTTTTATGTACTAAAATCAAAATTATAAGAAATGCAATTTTTTTAGATGTACTAGGGAGCCAGAAAGTAGAAGGAGCCTTTCTTTTTTAACGACAATGAAATAACGGTATACATATTATTGTTGCAAAAATAGTTTTATTCCCATCGGTGCTCTCAAAACGGCAACGAGTTCTTAGCCTAGGGAGAAGATACGCGGACTTATTTCTATGTGAAAAATGCTGGCATTCTGGCGGGGGGAGAGGCAACGCACACTAATACAACGATTCCACACTAATGAATTTTCAGTCATGTCGCTACGAACGCTTACGTCAAAATTATCCAACACTACCATAAATACACGCACACGAACATAATACACACACAGAAACCGCTTGCATGTGCACTAGATGACGCACATTTTACGTTAACAACGGTAGTGCTTGAAATTATCGATACTCACTATCGATACTTTGGTCAAAATATTATTGCATATTATGACGGAAGGTTATAAGAGGTAGGTATAATTAGGTATTTTTCGTAATCTTATATTAAGTTAAATCAGTTGAAAAAATATTTGGCTGAACTAGTGAACCAAATAAACGCGTATCTTGTTATTAAAATTTATGTTGTACTACCTGCGCCCAGCGGTTTTACCCGCAGTACTTATGTAGCCTATATGTTATTCCAGGGTCTAAGCTATCTCAATACAACATTTCAGCTGCTTTTTACACATAAAAGTGTTATCAGTGTTAGGTATATATTGAAAAACAGCAAGAGAATCAATTTCGAAAGAAAAAAAATCTCAAAAAACGCAACGAGTTCTTAGCCTAGGGAGAAGATACGCGGACTAATTTCTATGTGAAAAATGCTGGCATCTCTGGCGGGGGGAGAGGCAACTCACACTAATATAACGTTTCCACACTAATGAATTTTCAATAATGTCGCTACAAACGCTTACGTCAAAATTATCCAACACTACCATAAATACACGCACACGAATATCATACACTAAAGATCATTCACAGTTATTTTACCTCTAGCCTTTACGTTGGCTAGCCTGAAAATTATGTTGCCATGTCACGTTAGTATTGACTTCCCCATTTTAACCCCCAACGCAAAAACGACGAGGTGTTATAAGTTTGACGTGTCTGTCTGTCTGTGTGTGTGTGTTTGGTGGAAATCGGTCCAAGATGGCCGCCGCTACAAAATAGCGGATTACTTTTTTCTTTCACAACTCCCTCAATATGGATACTAAATGATAGGGCTTAATAAGTAAAATACAGCCTACTAGGTATATAAAATTTAAAATCCAAGATGGCCGCCATTAAAAATGGTGAATTGTGTATTACGTTTGGGGCGGGGGTTTTTTAATTTTTTTATTTAATTCACTTGTATTATTTTACAGTGCTGTAGGTAGGTACTTACATGAAATTCCTGTTTCGAACCTACCTAATATTTTATATCATATTGATAGTTCGCAGTTACCACTTGTTCATGTGTTAACCATCCGATATTTTTATAGATAAATTCATTTTCTTAATAGGAAATTGAGTTTATGGGCATTGGTAAAGCTTGGGATTATAATAATAATTATTAAAACAACGAGTACAAGTGACCTTATCAAGTACAAAAAGTAACGTTTTAACAAAAAAAGTGCAAGCATTTTTGAGCCTTTCATACCATACAATGTCCCTACACTATTAACTTTAAGTTTTAGATTTTGATAAGATTTCTACTAAAAAGTCGATATCGATATTTTATTTGTCTCGACATGTCCCAACTTGATTTTTGTTCCAGTGTGGCCATTGTATAACTTTAAATTACCTTTTTTTGAGAGTAATAAATATTAATTTGTAATAAAATATTCAATAAAAAAAAAAGTCTAAAGAAAATTAGAAAAAAATTCAAGAAGGTATGTACCTAATAGAAAAACTTGTAAGAAAAATGTAATGTATTTAATTTTTAATACTAAATTGAAGAATTTTGCAAAGGCAGTTTTAGGGAAAAATATCATATTAATTGAACGTTTTTTAGTATCAGGGACCTACGCTATGATTGTTTTGAAATCGTTTTTGTGAAAATCGCTAGATTGGTTGTCTCGTTTTCCTTTTCGAACATAGGGTGGATAGTGTTTGGAACTGGCCGACCCGCGGTTTCACTTTATGTTTTGATTTGTTATAATAACCTAGTATACCTACTCTCAGATATATTTATATAGTATCAGATATATTTATATAGATTTTGAGATATCCAGGCTGGTTATTTATACATGTAATAATTAGGAATGTGAGTTTTTTTGTTTTAATGTGTATAATAATATGAATACTGGTTTTTAGTATAACAATAACGGGCGTAAAATAGACGTTTATAATATTATATAACTACTCATACGTAAAATTTACCCCAAGTTAGGTCTTGCATGATTTAGTGGCAACACATAGTAATTTTTAGTATTTTGCTTATTTTTTGTATTTTTAGTTGATATTTCGACAAAATTATGGTTAAATATGGAAAGTAACATGATCCTCTTGTAAATTAAATGTTATCTCATCGCGTTTTGCACCATAAAACACTACAATTGGCCAATTTCTGCTCACGACTTTCCCTGTTGCAGTCGTTTGCTGAATGACGCGTTAGTGTCACAACTAGTTTTAATAAACAAGCCGGATTGGGAATGAGTGCTTTGTATGTGTGTGTTGGCAGCGGGGGTCGCCTAGTGGTTACCCATCCATGTGGCTTTTTCATCCGAGCAAAACGGCCACCTTCGGTTTAAGTAATATTAAAAATGTAAGGTGAAAATTATTTTTGAAGTTCTTATATTACGGTTTTACGTTTTTTTGCTTATGAGGTACTAGGCGCCCAGAAACTTTAAGAGATTTTCTTAATCAAAGCGTCACACTTTTAGTACTTATTTTTATAATATCATATCACATGCTAAACTTGAAACATAAATATTTCAGAAAGTTCGCGTTCTAGGCTGATGGCATAGATATATCTATGGCTGATGGTCTCATGGAAGACATGAATAATGAGATCTTTATTTCAGATGAAAACCTGAAATAGCGATTAAGGTAACATTTCGTCACACCATTAAAAAGTTCTAAATGGTCATAAGGCCAAAACCATTATGTTTGTTCTGATTGGTCACACATTCATTTAGTTTGTCACGCCTTTTTTTAGTTCTTATTTGAAACAATGTAAATGATTTCTAATTCGCACCCCTTCAAAAATTTCTAATTGGTCACAAATGCAACCAAAACATTTCTCACCAAAAATACTAGGACCCCAGAAATTATGAGGAGATAACATTATTCAATTTCTTTAAGTAATATTTATAATACTATGCATCAATCACCCTTTTTCTGTGCCTTTTTTTTTCTTTAGGTACCTCTTTCTAGTTTCTAACTCCCTGGTACTTTTTACACAAAAATATGGTATTCTTTTGTATTTCAACGAATCGAACCAGGTGAACGGTCGAACCACGATTACCAAATCGTGGTTCGACTGTACAGTCGAACCACGCGGTCATAAGATTTGGTAGTTCGACTGGTAAGATTCTAAAATCGAACCAACGGGAAAGAAAAGTTTACGTAGTTCGATTGATCGAACTAAGCGATCGGACCACATGACCACAACCTTAATTTCCAGAGGTGCTAGGCACAGGCTTGGACCAGGAATACACGAGCGGTGAGATGATATCGTTCCGCACCGCAGACGGACTGAATGTGACCGCGCGGACTAGCGGGACCGAGCCTAAACTCAAGTATTATACCGAGCTCGTCTGCAAGGCTGATACTCCCAGGTATATACAAGGATTATGAATTTATACAATAGAATAGAAATACTTTTTATTGCAACCAAAGAAAATTACAGTTTTACTTAATATTAGCACTGAAATACAATTTGGTCCACAATTGGCGGCCTTATCGCTGTGAGCGATCTCTTCCAGGCAACCAACATATAAAATCAACCAAATCAAATTAACCAATCAATTATTTTGAGTTTATTAGTCGGGGCTTATCGCATAGGTAATTTAAATGCTAGTTTAAAACAAATTATAAAACTAACCTCGACGTTTCGGCTCAGTGATGAGCCGTAGTCATGAGAGGACTGTACCAATTAATAAAATTAACATGAGTTTGAATCGCTAAAATTTGAAAGTGAATCTTTAAACAACGCTAAACGCTAAGACTAATTTAATGCTAAAGTAACATTTTCTACCTGTGGTCCTGAAGCTAGAAAAAAAGTATTGGACAATGAATTATTATGTTTAAGGGGCTGCGCAGACGACAGACACATTACACGGATTATTTGTGCGCCGGCGTCGTGTGCGTTACTGCATATAATTGCATAGGTTCTATTTTCACAGACTAAAAAGTGCGTCATGAATAGTCTGTCGTCTGCGCAGCCCCTTACTTTTATATAGGTATAATTAGTGACAAGATGAGCAAATCAGGTACCCCTGGTAAGCATCATGATTGCCCTTATATAAATACGCTGGAAATCTGGTAACTATTGATTCATAATATTTAATCCATATTCCAAGGGCTGTAACATGACCTAACGATTAATTACTTAGTTCCAACCACATCTTCGAGAGCATAAACTTCATATTTCTGTATATTTCAGTGAACAAGAAAAAATGACGGCGAAACTGAAAGAAATGGTGCAAGATTTCATAGACGATCTCTTCGAGCCGAAGAAAAACGGCCTCATAAGTTAATTTTGAAATAAGCACTAATGGTACGTTAATTCCCATTGTAGATTGTAAATCACACTTAACTAGGTATAAAATGTAATAACAATTATTTTCTTTAAAAAAATGTTAGGACTTTAAAATATACTTATCCATTGTAATATCTTCTAACAGCCCCTTTAGCATAGTAAGACATTGACATAAGAGTCTCTTTGACATAAGAACTCCCGTCCCACTGTCAAGAGTAATCTGACATATTATTAAGACGCTACTCTTGCTACTCGCGCTGTCATTGCTTACAATTTGCAGCACACATCATCGTGGCCACCTGTGAGACAAAAAACAGCTTACGGATTTACATTATTTTATGAAAATACGCGATATATTGACATTTTAGGTCATAAACTAGTAGAATAACATTGTATTGTCTCAAATTGCTTTAAAATTCTGGAAAAAAAAACGAAACACATATACTCGGATTGAACAAGGAGAATCCTTTTTGTAAACAAATGAGTTCCCACACCAAAAAAAAAGATTAAGTAATGGAAGATCTGTCAAAAGAAAAAGATTTCAATAAATAAAATAGCTTGAATTAATATTTTTCTCAAAATTCAAAGAATTAATATTATAAATGATATTTTTGTATTTTTTGCGCACAGATATTATTATTTATTAAATTTAAAAAATGTAAAAGATTTTGTAGAAGAAAAAATATTGTTGGAATGGTATCATCGGTGATTATGACAGTTGTTCAAAACATTTTGTGCTCGGAGTGAATTTTTGTTATTTAAAAAGTTGTTTTCGTTTGGTAAAAGGTTCTGTTAAGTTATTGTTGTGCTCTCATTTGTTACTTTTATGTTTTAATCATTAAATGTAAATAAATATTTAAAAATAACGTTTTGAGATATTAAATTGTTATGAAAATACAATCTAAAGTTTTGCTTGATGTTATTTTACGTAACCTTTGTCATGCTGTCTATACATCTATTTTCATGCTTAGCTTATATATTATTATAGATTTTTTTATATAATAATAATAGTGGTTCAGCAGTTTTATCCGCTTAACAAATAGTAGCCTAGTTATGTGTTATTCCAGGTCCTGAGCTACATAGGTACCAAATTCCATTTTGGCGTAAAGTGTCACCCGTAAACCGTTAAATACACCCTTTATAAGGTCATTGTACAATGAAGGAATAATCATAATCGCCCGCCGAATTTATCCACATGATGTCTTTTTAAAAAGTAATTAAATTATTACTATAAAAAAATAGACAACGATTTAATTTAAACTAAATTTTAAAACAAAATTTTGCAAATTTTTAATTTTTTTTTTTTATGTGAAGAAGTAGAAGACGAGCAAGACGCTCTCCTGATGTTAAGAGATAACGGCTGCCCATAATCAGTACAGTGTTACCTAGAATTTCACAATTATGTGAAATTCTAGGAGCACTGCACCAACGCTTCTTACTCAAGAAATTTTTAATTTCAAATTTCAAATTTTTAATTTCTGCCCTTTTTGTTTTTATTTAGCTTAGGTATAAGTTTGGTCAATATCTATTATGATAATTATAAATACGGCACTAGCGAAACCGCGCGCTGTTATTATATATAACGATTCTTGCTTTAAAACAATGTTTATTAGCTCTGCCTCTCACGTTTGACACTAACATATAGTGACATTAAGGTGCTTTTTTTATTTTATTTTTAGGGTTCCGTACCTCAAAAGGAAAAAACGGAACCCTTATAGGATCACTTTGTTGTCCGTCCGTCTGTCTGTCTGTCTGTCTGTCTGTCAAGACCCTTTTTCTCAGGAACGCGTGGAGGTAACAAGCTGAAATTTATAGGAAATACTAAGGTCCATTGCCTCTTAGAGCTGTCAAAATTTCAAACTTCTAGGCCAACGCAATCAAAAGATATAGTCGAATATGTCGCAAATTTCAGCAAATTTTCGACATTACCAAATAAATCAAAACCTACGGGGCACTTCCCGTGAACTCAGAATTCTGAAAATTGGCACGAAGTAACTCCTTAGAGCACAGATAAAGGAAAAATTGCGAAAACCATAAATTTTTATTTGCATCATATGAAAAAAATATTTTGAATAATTTTATACCTACTACCCCTTTTCTCATGAACGCGTAGACGTATTAAATTGAAATTCATATCAAATACTCAAGTCTATAATACCTTTAAACTGTAATAAAATCAAACCTCTATGTCAACGCATTTAAAAGAAACAGCAATTTTAGTCGCAATTTTAAACTCGCAAATACTCTCAATAAATCAAAACCTACAGGGTATTTCCCGTGATCTTAGAATCTTGAAATTTGGCACGAAGCAACTCCTTAGAGCACAGATAAAGGAAAAATTGCGAAAATTGTACATTTTTAGTTAAATCATATAAAAAATATTTTTAAAAATTTCATACTTACTACCTTATTTCTCATGAACGCGAGCAGGTATTAAACTGAAATTCATATAAAATACTAAGGTCTATTATACCCTTAAACTGTAATAAAATCAAACCTCTATCTCAACGCATTAAAAAGAAACAGCAATTTTTAGCCGTATTTTTTAACTCGCGACTACTCTCAAGGGAATCAAAACCTACAGGGTACTTGCCGTTAACTCAGAATCTTGAAATTTGGTACGCAGCAACGTCTTAAATCATAGGCACAGGAAAAATTGCGAAAACTGTAAATTTTTAGTTAAATCATATAAAAAAATATTTTTAATAATTTTGTATTTACGATCCCTTTCCTCAAGAACGCGTACAGGTATTAAATTGAAATTCATACCAAATACTCAGCTTTATAATAACTTTAAGCTGTAAAAAAATCAAACATCTATGTCAACGCAATCAAAAGAAACAGCAATTTTAGCCGCATATTTTCAAACTCGCAAGTACCCGCAAGGAAATCAAAACCCACAGTATATAATATTATACCCACTTTTCCTTAGGGTTCCGTAGAAACTCGTAGGTTTGTACGGAACCCTCGGTGCTCGAGTCCTACTCGTACTTGACCGGTTTTTTTTATTTATGTTTTGCGGCTGTGATATCACTGCGGCCATGATTGGCCTATTGTGATCATTAAGGTGCTTACAAAAAAGATCTAGGATTATGAAACGGAGTAAAGGTATTATTGGCACAGTGAAGCAGTTTGACAGAGTTTGACAAACAACATAAACCGGCCACGCTGAAAGGGACGGAAAAAAATAGGTTCTCCGTTTTCTTCACACAGAATTTCCCCTATTGCTATCACACTCACACAAAAATGGCTGTCTATTTTTATTTTGTCTAAGATTTGCAGCTACTCCCAATGTCATTGTGCTCTTACAAACGTCAATTTCTCTTGACTGACAGGAGTCAGGAGTTGCTAGTCTTATGTCAATGTTGTAATGTGCTACGACAGCTGAGAAGATGTAAAAGGTTAAAATTGTGGAAACAACGTTGCTGTGGCACATTGTATCTCTGTCAAAATGCAGTTATAGGCATTTAATATATCTACAACAATAACTACAACAATAAACAAGATGGAGAACACTCGCGATAGTTTTAAAAATCGTATTTAATATATGTTTAATATAAATATATAGATCTTCCAGGGTGTCTAATAAACCATACGTTTTGTAACATTCCATTAAAATTTTGGCAAACGCACTTAAAATCGTAGGAGATACTTAGGTACTTAGTTGTTTTATATTATTATTTATAGAGTAATTTTATTCACAAGAAATGTTTTTCGATTTGTGGTTTAAAAAAAGCTTCGCCCACGATATGCGTTATCTATTTTTTTCCGTTCATTCCCAGTAGTTCTTTCAGACTTTAGACAGTCCCTTCAACTAATGGGACATTTTCTTGTCATTAGTTCGAAAAAGTCCCATTAGTTCTTTTGAAGGAACTGTCTAAAGGAACTACATACTGGGAATAAACGAAATTTTCCTATTATTTATAATATTTATTATAGTTTATTTACTTCTGAGTGGGCCCATATAAAATGAATCTGACACGCGTCATGTCGTGTGCGACAGCTGCAAGAACAAAAACAAACTTCGAATTAAGACTAGACTAGACCCAGTATACCATTTAAATGCTTTGAGGTATTTAGCACATCTACCCGAAACCATTTGTGAATTACATTATAGAATAATTTAATTAATAATTTAATATTAATTACAAGTGTTAAAGTGCATGCCGCGCCAAACCTTTCGAGAGTCCTTTTCACGACAGAAGTCCCGCGGAATTTAGCGGAACTAAATTTAATTTTATCGATTATTACTGAACTTCAAAACCTAGGTATTTTTATTTGTTAGAAAAAAATACCTATTTAATTAAGAAATAAAATATGAGAGATGAGGAGTTAAAATGTTAAAGATATTTAATTAACTATTTAAATGTACGATAGTGGCGCCCCGCAAAAAGGACTCCTTTCGTGAAAAGCACTCTACTTAATGTAAGAAGCATTGTACCTATATGGAAAATTGAGAAATGTAAATTAAGATTGGACGAACTGTACTGCTGCTATGGCTCCTCGGAACACACTAAGGGGCTGCGCACACGACAGACTATCCATGACGCACTTTTTAGTCTGTGAAAATAGAACCTATGCAATTATATGCAGTAACGTACATTACACGGATTATTTGTGCGCCGGCGTCGTGTACGTTACTGCATATAATTGCATAGGTTCTATTTTCACAGACTAAAAAGTGCGTCATGGATAGTCTGTCGTCTGCGCAGCCCCTAAGGGTGCTTTACCATTACCGTAAACCTGAGCCTGATATTTACCGACAACTAAAATAATTTTCTGGTGGAGATGTGGTAAAAGCCTTTTAGTAGACTAAATTTACCTGAGCATTTAAAATTTTCGTATTTACATATATTCTTGAATGTTGAGTAGTTCAATAGTTACCGTTCTACTTTTAATTGGTAATTAATATAAAAGTTTAATAGTGAATATTATAATTCAATTGCCAAAGAAAATAATATCATTCCGCACTGTGATAGGAGAACCTATTTTAGTTTAGTATACATTTTAACCATATAATATTTATTATAGATCTGCTACTTATTACGAATATTAAATGTAATAAAACGAATCTTAAAACACTTGTTTTATTTACAGCAAAAATATAATATTTATATATATAGAATTATGATATTTGCCAATGGGAGTTTGTTGTATTTGACAAATATTTGTGCAATTGTGTAGAGTTTATTAGCAAATATGTAAAGCTTGTCCTAATATCTCATATACATATACCTCTGTAAAAGGTGGCACCTACCTCAAATATTTTGTCAAATATGGCAACAAACCAGCGAATGTAACCTTATAAAGTTTCTAATAATATTAAAGTATGAATAATATAATGTTATCTAATCTGAAACATTAACACGGTGTTGCTTCTTCACCCTCCTGTTCGGCTTCAAGTCGAAGCCTCTCTTTCTCCTTCAAATTGAGTTCAATCAAGTTGTCCAACTCTGGACTCAGCAGAACTGCCAAGCCGGCTGAAGCTGGCACCTGCATCGTCACATATTTGTACAAATGTTTGACCAAATGTTCCGATATTAAGCAAAATGAGCCAGCCTATATGCTATATGCGCAAGAGCAAGCAAATAAAAGTATACAATAAAGCTCTTTATAATATTTTGGTAGCTATGTGAAGGGCGTTTTGACATACACATTCTTACCTCAGCGAAAATGGGTTTAGCTGCGTCCCATCTCTCAACATGATTTTCAATAATTTTACCACAAGTAGCCGCTTTTGGTATCATCCTACCGAGCATGCTGAAACATTATAAAAACTTTACGATTCAACAAAAATATAATCAAAAACCAACTGTATTAATAACGATCTTATCGCTAGAAAGTAATTTCTTTAAATAAACTATTGGATGGCTATGATTTAAATAGCTAACTCAAAAAGCGGGATGCAGATATTTAGCAGGAACTGTATCTCGAGGTCGGGGATGTAACATTTCTCTCGGTCCATCATTATAGGGACGAGGTCTCCGCGGCTCTTCTCCACGTCGCCTTGTTTGAAGAACTCCGTTAGCACTGCGGCCTGTGCAAACGTAGTAAGCGCATTATTTACGAAACTATATTTAAACACAGTTAATAACTAATTATTCTCAGAGTTTAAAATGTCCACTCTAAAACATTAAGGCTAAACCTGGAAATTCGAAGTCCTAGCATTTTTATAATAATAATATGTTCAATCCCAATATTCTAATCCCCATTAACAAACCATAAGATATTGGTAAATTTATTTAGGCCTTATTTGTTACGAGCCAAGATTAAAAAAAAAGTCCAGTTACCATAGGATATGCATACTAACAGCAGTTTTCTTGACGCTCCCCCAGTCTTTAAGCTGATCGCTGAGATCGGCGCTGTTCATCAGTAAAGCTAACAGTGTGGTCGTATGGACACGGTTCCCTTTCTGGAAGTCCAGCGTTATCAACTTGTACTCGCTTAGGTTCCTGACATAATAATAATATCAAGAAGTAAAAATTTAGAACACAGAATTTTAAAATTTATTAGAACAACTTTATTTATTGTTAGCTACCAAACAAGCTTATGTT
This sequence comes from Hemithea aestivaria, assembly GCA_947507615.1. Lineage (NCBI taxonomy): Eukaryota > Metazoa > Arthropoda > Insecta > Lepidoptera > Geometridae > Hemithea > Hemithea aestivaria. Next base: position 15,982,761 of record OX382330.1, read on the forward strand.
TGTCTACTGTTTCTTCGAGAGGAGGCCCTATTTTTAAAAGTGGACCTAACACCATCATTCTTGTTATTTCCAGACATCCTATTTTTATTACCTATTTGTTATTCAGTAATTTCCTCCAGTGTGGACTGGCCACTGGCAACGTAAGTAAACCCATTGAACTGCCTTACTTTAACTGCTTTTTCTATATATTTTATTTTCTTTATCTCTTAATTCCAGAGCTGAACTGTAAAATGACTACCTATTTCATTAGTAAGATAGCAAAAGCTGAACTAACTTGAAGTAATTAGCTAGATCGGACGCTAGTATAAAGTCCCGGAGCAACATGATGGCCCTGTCGTAGTCCTTGCGCGGCAGAGACTCGAGTATGTCGCAGCCCTCCGTGTTGAGGATGCACATCGCCTGGGCGAGGTGATGACGCTCCATCACACTACCTTCACTCGAGTACAAGGCAGCCAGGGTTGTCTCTTATAATGGGAATTTAGTATCACAAGCTTGGGTTAGATCAAGGTTAATTTCTTAGGCAAAGATACGTTATACCTATGTATTATTTGACGTAATCGTGTCGTTTCCATAACACAGACTTGTATCAGATGACTATATTGTGTGGAAACTGGTCTTCTAAAGATAACTTCTTAAGTCTAAAGACATTAATATCTAATTTTTGACATCACATTAAAATGACAATAGAAGAACAAACATAATTTTAAGAGTAGGTACTTACGTCCTTGTATTTGGAAGCTGTTGGTGGTTCCGCGGTGGTCTATATCATGCATCAACCCTGCCACCAGGAACATCAGCGCTTGCAGTTCTCTGGTACAAAAATAGATTTGTCTTATCCTTATGATCTCATTGGAAACTAACTATAAAGCGTCGCTAATTTTGATTGTAACTCACCATTGATTTTTTTTTAAATACAACAAGTGAAATTTAAAAAATACTTTTTAAAAACAAGCTTTAATTATTGTTATCATCTTGCATCATAAAGTACTCGTCAAGACGAATCAAATGAGCCCAAACTCGATGGGGTTGCGTTGTTTTATGACAGAGTTCCTATGGCCACCTTCCAGCTCCATCATCAGATCAGCTCGATGTCATAAAAATATTGCATTGTCATCCGATTTACACACGCATGCAAATTTTCAGCTCAATTGGAAACCGGGAAGTGGGTCTAATTAAACTTGCAAGATTTGATTACAGACAGACAGACAGACAACAGACAGGTGAAAGTAATATAAAGCTTGTAAAATAGGCCCACGTTTGACAACGTCCCACCTGATGGAAAGTGCAGAGGCGTTCGACGATGAATCACTTAAAATGCCTAGAAAGATGTTCAAACGTGCCTTGAAGATACCTAAGTTGTATCGCTTGGGAAGCACGGATGACGGCATGATCATTGCTAAATCCAAGAACTATGTTTATCCTTCGAACCTCAAGATTTTCTTTGCCCGTTCTTTTGACTTAACCTAAGCTTCACGAAATAATCAAAAGAAACTAACGTGATATAACCATGGCTGACAAGCCTGTAGTTCACGATAGCAGCGAAGGCCCACTGCGCCACGTTGAAGGCATGTTGCCAGCTGTGGTAGGGCACGTCGCGATACCCCTTCTTCACGTACAGCACGAAACATGCTAGCTTCTGGGGGCGGATTTTGAACCTGGATCCCAAAGGAAAGAATATAGCATGGTCCTTTATCCTGTACCCTGTTTCTATTGGTAGTGTCATAAAGGCTAGGTTTTTCTGCGGGAAAAGGGTTCAAATAAAATCATTAACGCAATAAATAACTGAAAACATGTCTAGTGACTAGTGGACCTATTTTTAACGCGACATTACCAATACACACGCAAAGAACCTATCGCTAGTCCTATAGTAAAAATATATTAATGTTATAAATTCCTTTTCTGTTTCAAAACTTCCAATATAATCATACCTTTTATCTAATCCAAGATCCGCAAACATCTTCAATACATAGCAAGGCAGTTCTCGTAACGGTAGAGCTCTGGGATTAAAGTGTAAGCTGGCGATGTGAGGATGGTTGTGGAAGCCAGTGCATTCCAGCAGCCGTGACACTTCCACGTCTGCTACCTGAAGTTTTATGTCATTTTGTTCATGGATATCTCTAGTTCCTGATTTCGTGTGAGTCCCTAATCTGCCTTCATTTTACAGCCAAAAGTATATTTAGTAGCAAAACAAATACTTAATACTGGAGTATTTGTTCAACATTCCACTTATCATCTAGTTGGGCAAATTATTTTTGAAATGACCTTTAAAAAGTACAACCGAAGAAATTCAGCTACCGAACGCGAATTAGCCACATCAACGAAAGGTGAAGAAAAAAAATAACTAGGTAGATGCAAGTTAATCCTACCTTCATATGGTACATGACCAGCTCATTAGCCAAGGCGTTCCTGATATGAGCCTCCTGTATCTTCTGATAGACCACGGAGTGCACGATGCAGACTCCGCAGTAGATGCTGAAGGCCAGCGCCATCTCCTCATCCATGCCATCGAAGTATGGGTCGCCGATCTTGTTGATCAGTTGACCCACCCCTATGATGCCTGTTTGCTCACGGATTGGGAAGCACAGGAGCGTTCTGAAAGGGAACTTTGTCTTGCCTACGATCTTTGGTGATCTTAGTGGCCCTTTTACTTTGACATGTGGATCCTTAAAATAATTTATATATCACAGCATATTCTCTGTACTCTTTCTGACTTCTGACCGAGTTGAGTAGCGTTAAGCGTACCATTGGGGAGGCCTATATCCAGCTGTGGACGAACGTGGGTGGATGATGATGATTGTGTGTACTGTGTACCTACTATACTTAATTTTAGTCTTTTAGATTAAATAGTCGTGTCGAGATTCTGGAGAGTCACTTTTTTGCATCGACGTTAGTAGATTCAAGGGATTCGATTCTGTAACTCATTCATCTCAAGTTCAATGACAGGATATGATCCTAAAAATACCTAAATCTTTGATGAACCAATAATAACGATCATAAATAATTTGATTTACTTGCAGTCCAAGTTTGGATAGCAGTCAATTTCAGGGTCATACGCCGGGTGTTCCTTGGCATTCCTTGCGTTGATGAGCGTGCCTGTCTTTATCACCTGACCCGCTATGCCGATATTCAGGGGGAACCGACGCTCAGTGCCGTCCTAAATGCACAAGCATAGAGAATGATAGAGTTGAGGAACTTCCTGTATTTTATTGGTTTAACAAAAAGGTTATCTATATAATTTAATGGTAAGAGCAGATAAGTAAGTAACAATGCCTGTTCTTATCATTACTGCTCAAAAGGGGTAGGTAGTTCTAACTATTAGGTAGGTATACATAATATAAAGAAACAAAAATAATTCATTGCGTTAAGGTTTTAGATTTTTTTCGTTGGTTGTGAATGTTAAAAGTATATATTTTGTCTCTCAAAAATATTGAATCCCATTGCATAAGGTTTTATACCTAGAAATGTACGTACCTAAAATGTGGACCTAAAAATTTGATTAATAAAGAATATGCAAAACTTTCCAGAGAGAAGAAGACCAAAGTTTACCTTAGAAGAAGAGTCGACCAACTGCATCTTCTCGGCGTCAACAAGCATCACGTTACAGAATTCAGCTCTAGTGAGCTGTTTCGCTTGTTCCATCGCTATTTGCAACAAGATCTCTAGGGATGCTACCTAAAATGTGTAACAAACTTGACTAGAAGAATAGAATAGAATTTTAAGGAGCTTTCCAGAAAGAGCAACTATTACAAGGACTGGCAACTTTCTAGCAACCATAGGTGTTCTTTATATTCATAGCTGGGCATCGTTAATCAAATAGTTAACTTCGTTAATCGTTAATCCGCTACAAAAAAAGTTAGCTTCGTTAAACGTTAAAGCGTTAAATTTCGGAAGAATTAACGCAAGTTGACGTTAATCGTTAATACGTTAATTATGTGCAAAATTGCATTTTTATATCGTTGCGTTAGTGAACTTATAAAACCTGTTGGTTTAGGTTTTGGAAGTTAGGAACAAAACAAAAACTTGTATAATTCAAACATATTGTTCAGTGAATTCAAAATGTGTAATTTAATCGTCGGGCATAAGGTGCATAATATTCCCCTTCATGATCATTAACATGCTGAAGTTCTCGTCTGAAAGCAAGGCTCGTTTTGGTGTTAAATTGTCTTTACCCGTACAATACAGACGTTTAACTGCAGCGCTTGAGGGTATAGCAGTATTGTATTTATTAATCAATAGATTTATGAATATCTCTGTTCCCCGAGGAATGCAGCATAGGACGAGTCTTTTGATTTCATGTCTAGCCACATTTTAACGAGACTTTGCGCTTTACTCTGAAAGCGTTTGAGCTCTTTGGTTTTTCTATAGACTGAGTGACAGAATTGAAAAAGTCTTCCTCGTCATCATCGTTGTTACACGCATTGCTCCCTCCGCCATTTAAACTATCTCTATCCTTCGAAATTTCCGCTGCTTCTTGTCGTAAGGCGGTAAATAGCAGGCATTGGATTAACGATTAACGGACTTTTGCATATTAACGGAAGTTAACGTGTCCGTTAACATTTTTAAAAGTTAACTTAAAAGTTAATCCGTTAATCAAAATGTTAACTTCGTTAATTAACGATTAACGGATTAACGAGTTAATGCCCAGCTATGCTTATATTATACTTTATACTAGCTGCGCCCAGCGGTTTTACCCGCAGAACTGTAGCCTATGTGTTATTCCAGGGTCTTAGCTATCTCTATACCAAATTTCAGCTCAATCGGTCCACCCGTTTAGGCGTGAAGAAGTAACAAACGTAAACACTCACAAACTTTCGCATTTATAATAGCAGTGTGATTATTATCTCAATGCTATTGAGAGGTCCACAACAGTTTTCAATTAGGTACCTACTGCAACTGAAACATTGTAAATGGCTAGTTGGTATACCTGTGTGAATAGTCTCCTGGCGACACGCAACAACTGCTGGCATTTCTGCTTCAAAGTGCACTCGTATTCAAAAGCAATTGATTTCTTTATCGTGGGCCATGTGAACCTGGTATTGTTAGAGTAATAATATCCAATATTTAACAAAATATGAGTTACAAGATGGTCTAAAATTGCTCCAAATGGTCACAAACGGCAGTTCTATTAGCTTGAGCTTGACACGCTACCTCGTGTCTAGATTTACCTTTAATTGTTCCGGCTCGAAGGACCAGAAATTATTAAAAGTAACCTTACTATTCTCTTTGGCCCACTATGGAAAATAGATGTGTAGGTACCTTATTTTAAAGTAAACTACGTACCAAAAGCACTCATTAATCATGACAGCCACGTGTTCCTCTATCATTTTAGGTGCAATGGCGCACACGATCGCTGAGAACGGCTTGTCACTTATCGCGAACATTACTATTTTCTTCTTGCCGCCGTCTTTGCCGATGTACTGAACAAAATATTCGGTAAGTATCAAATAGACTATTGTTATGGAACTGGATGTTAAGGCTCTGACTATTCCCAGTCCTCCATCACAGAGACGATCTGGGAGTGCCGCCGAGTAAAGTCTATTAGAGAAAATAAGCTCACAGACAACCTAATACTTATTAATAGATACCAACCTACTTTTTATAATTGTGTAAATATTAATAAATCAATACCAACCGGAGTAAGAATATCCTGAAAATCAGCGGACATGTTACATACATGATCAGTTTGTTCTGTGGAACTTTTGAGAAGTTCGCTTAGTTTTGAAGTCATCTGGAAAATATTCAAGTCGAATAAGTACATAAGAAGGTATACATAGATAAGCGAATTTGCCATTTCGAGTCGTAAAGACTACAAGACTGCTTCACGGTCTGCAACATGACCTAACGACTACTTCGTTCATATTATATTTTATATGAAAAACAGTGCCTTCACTTTACGGTTAAGAGATACGGTAGGTACTCTTTACCGCGATAGCGTCTTAAATAAAGTATCTACCCATTTAGTACATAATATGATCTAACTTACACAAATCTTAACCCTCCTGGCGAGAGTGGTATTGCCCACAACTTCTACGGCAGCCTCCATGCGTTCCCCGTTCACTATTATCTGGAGGACTAAATCCGCGTCTAATTCTTCCATCAACTGGGAGTTAAAAAGGTTACAATTAGTAGATGTATTCACATTATAACTCCTAACATAGTCCCGCGAACAAGTGTTCGCCGTAGCTGCTGCCCCAATAGGCACTATAGCGTCCTGTTGGATGACCCCCAAGTTTGAAAAACTCTACCTACATACTGCTAAATTTCTATTCAACTCTGCACGTTAAGATCTTTGCGTTAAGATGACATTTATCTTGGCTCGAAGGACCATAATATTATAATGGCAGTTAAAAAAATCTCTATTCAAAAAAGATGTTTCATATTATGGCAACTTACGTATACATTAATTTTCACTTGTAGTTGAGCACAAGATTCATCAGTCAAACTCATTACCAAGTCTAAAATCTTTCCCGGATCGCTCATTTGGATGCTCCTGCGTCTGTGTTTCTTATGTGACGACATTTTATTTCGATATGATAAGTATTAAAATTAGTATATGTATCTGAATTATATAATAACTATTTATGATTTTAAGTAATAAAATGTATATTTTTTATTTGTTGGTCTGTGAAATAAATAAAATACAAAGTGGCACTTTTTGTGTGTGGTTTTTTGTCAAAAAATTGAAATTTGTATTGGCATCGCTCAAGAAGGTTTTCATTTTTAGTGTGAACATTATTTTTAAACAGGTGATAAAAATTTATCATAAAATTTGAATAAGTTGTTTTATATAAAGGACAAAATTGTATGGCTTTTTCAGGAAAAAAAATTGATAATTTTTCTGTGTGCATACTGTGCACCACGAGTGCACTCATTATAATCTGTGGACTTATTAGACGTCTGTGGTTTTTGCTGTGTCTGTAAGTTTGGAATCTGTCAAAAAAACGTCAAAACAGCTGATCGCGAGTGGAACAGTGGAATGATAAATGAAAAATTAGATGTTTTTGTTGTATTCTAATGTAACTTTTACTATTGAGAAATTAAACAAACAGCGAAAAAATGGCAGAAATTCAGACACTTATAGAGATGGGGTTCTCCAAGGAGCGGGCGTGAGTATAGCGAGCTTTATTTAGATGTGTCTGTAGATGATTGGTAGGTTATAATAATGATATTCCGGCTTTCAGGGAAAAGGCACTAGAAGTTACTAACTTTAAAGGGGTGGAGCCCGCTATGGAGTGGTTGTTAGCTCATGCTGATGATCTGGGGCCATCGACGGGTCAAACTTTAGGCGGGAGTGTCGGAGGTAGTAGTGCTCAATCGGGACCACCGGAACCAGCGCCGGCGGCCACAGCTGAGGCCTCAACGGCTGCGGAACCTGAGGCAAAGTCCCTTCGCTGCGATGACTGCGGAAAACTATTCAAAAACCAAGACGAAGTGGAGTTTCACGCTGCTAAGACCAATCATAGCAATTTCTCTGAATCTACTGAAGAGAAGAAGCCATTGACTGAGGAGGAAAAACAAGCTCAACTGGCTCTGCTTGAAGAGAGACTCAAACAAAAGAGGAAGGAGAGAGAGGAAAGAGAAAAGGTAGGTTAAATTTATCTAATTTGATATCAAGTTGCATTGTGTACTAAGATCCTTGTCTAAGGTCTTGATCGATCCTGAAGGTATAGGTATAATATTATGTTTTCCTCCAGGGTCAAAAAAGTATGCAGTCATACATTAAATTGCTCTTCTTTGTAGTAGTGATTTTCAGATGGGACATCATTCTACAGATAGGAATATTTGATAATTTGTAGCGTCTGTGACCCAGTGATCATACATAATATGGATTGTAATCCGGAGGCCCTGGGTTCAATCTCAGTATGTGGCAAAAAGTTCGCCTGGACTACCATGTTTCGGAAGGCACATAAAACTGTGAGTCCCGGCTACTTCCTATAAGATTTGTAGGAGGCAGTCGTTAGGTCATGTTGTAGGCCCTGTAGTAATCTCAGCGACCTGAAACTCCAACTTATAGGTTGGCCACACAGCCTATAATTGATTTGACTCTGACAGTAGGGTAACCTGTTAAGACTTTAAACTCCAATTATTAGAATAGAATAGAAAACTCTTTATTGTTCACACAAATACAACAATATAAACTACTATTATTATTATTTGTTTCCAGGCTGAAGCTCTGGAGCGTGAGAGGATCCGCATCAAGTCGGGCAAGGACATGCAGGACGCCAAGCTGAGGATGCAGGAGCAAGAGATGCAGAAGCTGGTGGAACAGCGGAGACGAGAGAAGATCGAGGACCAGAAGGCCAGGGAGAGGGTCCGAGCACAGATTGAAGCTGACAAACAGGCTAGAAAGTTAGTTCGTTCCTAAAACTATTCTCTATCTAATCTTAGACTTGTTAGATGTTTTGGTTCAAATTATATGAATTAGAGTAACAAACATATTGCAGACATTCTTACAAACTTTTACATTTCTAATATTAGTAAGATACAGGATTCTCTATATTTATATGCTTACCCAGGAGATGGCATACCTGTGGAGCCTGGTCTATTCTAGGTTCCAAGCTATATTTTTATTTATTCTTTTATTATAACTTTTAACTCAATTAGTGAAGCAGTTTAAGTGTTAAATTAAATAGTAAAAAAACACAATCATAATAAAGCAAATACTTACTAAATCAATTAAAATAACGAATATGTATTACAAAATACACCAAAACATTTTTTTTGTCCTTTTTATTTACACACATTTAGTGTTTGCTATAATATGATGTGCTTTCTGTACTTAGAGTTTTCCACCAACAATAATTGGTAATATCCCCTAGATTAGCAGCGATGGGTCAATCAGCCCCCGAGCCTACGCCCGCGCCCGCCCCGGCGCCGGCCCCCGTCGCAGCCCCCGGCCCAAAAGTATCCTACGAGCAAGCCAGGATACAACTGAGGCTCCCCGATGGGAAGTCACTCTCGCACACTTTCTCCGCTAAGGAGCAGTTGGCAGCTGTTAGGTACAAACAAGTAATAAGTAATATAGATCTAGAAAGATGCCAAAAGATATGACATCAAAAATACTAAAAAGCAGGTATAAGGAAGATGGCTTTTTAACTCCCGACGCAAAAACGACGGGGTGATATAAGTTTGACGTTTATGTCTGTGGCATCGTAGCTACCGAAAGGATGAACGGATTTTTATTTAGTTTTTTGTTTGTAAGTAGAATTTGTCGACAGTGTTTTTAGCCATGTTTGGTGGAAATTGGTCCAAGATGGCCACCGTTACAATTACACAGTTACAAATGGCGATTACTTTTTTCTCCATGACCTCCTCAATATGGGTATCGAACGAAAAGCCTTAACTAATACAATTCAACGCACTATGATAAATTTAAAATCCAAGATGGCCACCACCACTAAATGGTGAATTATAAATTGCGTTGGAGGTTTTTAAAATTTTTAATTTATTTTAATGGTATAGTATAATTCCTTTTCTCAACAAGCAGTTAATTAGTCACTTACATCTCTGTAAAATACATTGTCTACCTTAAAACTTGTATAATTTAATGATTGTTTTCCCCTGTCCGCAGATTGTACCTACAACTACACGCTACAGAATATGCTGAAACGGACAACTTCAAGTTAATGACCACATTCCCTAAGAAGATATTCACCGTGGAAGACTATGACCAGCCTCTTGAAGTTTTAGGTATGGATTGTTACAAATTGCTATGTGTATGTATGACAACTTTTTATTGAAACAACACAAATACAGGAACTTAGGATTAATACAATTTACAATTGATAATATTATTTTTACTCCTTTAAACCTTTAAAAATCACACCAAAGTCTTTGTTATATCATTCTTTTGAAACGGCTTGACAATTTTTATGTTTTTTTTGTATATTTGGTAAATCTGAGATTAAGGTCGTAAGTTATTTTTAACAGACGAGACTAAGACGAATTTGCGCTCGTCAGCTGATTCCTTAGAAATATTTTAAGTACCAGAAAGTCCCGTCTATATTAAGTCCAGTTCTTTCCCAGATCAGACATAATTGTTTTTTTTTCTTTTCCAGGTTTGGTACCATCAGCCGTGATAATAGTATCTAAGGGCCAGCAGTAAATAGGTATGTTGGTTACAATTTGAACTGTTCACAATATTTTGTATTTGTGTGGTGAATGTGGAAGGAATAAACTTTGTGGTCACATATTATTGTTTCATTTTTTTCTTATCAGCCTATTGTAGCCTAGGGGGTAAAGGCTTTCTCCCCTCTTTTATATTTTTCTTTTAGTGATTGTTTAGCCCAACAATCTTACTGATATTAGAAGATATCTCCCTGCCCTTATCCCACATAACATAGGGTCAGCACAATAAATTTTCCTATGCCATTTCTACTTTATCTGTCATATCTTCATTCACTCCTTGAGCATGCACATCCACTTTCACACAATTTTCATTGAAACCTTTTCCCGAATTTCCACCATATACCTAAACATAATTTCAATTATTTACATTATCTAACTATTAAAGTCATTCTACTTATAAACAAGTGAAATTTTAAAAATACTTTTTAAAAACAAGCTTTAATTATCATTACCATCTTGCATCATATAGTATTCGTCAAGACGAATCAAATGAGCCTAAACTCGATGGGGTTACGTCGTTTTATTACGGAGTTCCTATGGCCACCTCCCAGCTCCATCATCAGATCAGCTCCATGTCACAATAATATTGCATTGTCATCCGATTTATGCATGCATGCAAAATTTCAGCTCAATCGGACACCGGGAAGTGGGTCAAATTTAAGTTGCAAGATTTGATTACAGACAGACAGACAGACAGACAACAGACAGGTGAAAGTAATATAAAGCTTGTAATAAAAAGCGTCATTTAGTACACTTCCTGCAGGTTGTCATGACCTAAAAAGTGTACCTAAAAGCTGGCTACATTACCTCTCTGAATGGCCAAACTTATATGTTGGCAGAGGTAATAGCCAGCTTTTTGGTCATTGGTTGCTACTATTAGGTGCCTGGAAAGATCCCTAAAGAAAACTATTCCCCAAGGTAGTCTCTACCCCAAACAGAAGAAATATGTACCTTTCAGTCAACCTGAACATTGGAAGTTTTTGGTACAAATAAAACTAATTATTTCTTATTTATTTATATCACCTGTATTTCATTTATTTATAACAATAATGTGTCGACGTACTTACAAAACATGATAGCAAATGGAGGATAAAGTGTCACAATGAATATAATTGTTCTAGTTCTAATCTATGTAAGTACAAAGTAAATGTGTTTTGGCCTACATACAGTGTGCTCAGAGGTCTTTGGCCTACTTTTTTGGCTAGAGCACTAAGGCACTACATGGGCAATGGGCATATTTGTACATGATAATTTTTCCAAATAATACACAGCTCAAAAAGGCACTTAATGAACATTTAAACAAATGCACATAGATAATGTTTCTAAAACATCAGAAAATAAATTTGTGTTCATTTAAAATAAGTACAATATTAAGTGAAAATTAGAAAAGCTCTATTTGTTTTATTTTTGTTCTTTGTTGAATGAACTAAAAATCAAGTTCTGAAAATAACTAAATCTAACAATTATTATTATGCTTTAAATATTAAGTACATAAAAGTAAAAAAAACAATAATATTCGCACACGTAGTACGATACCGGGTCAACTCAAAAAGTATTTTTACTGCAATTGCAATTTTATTTATACATGTATAAGTTTTAAATTATAAAAAAATATTTTTTTGAGTTGGTGCTGTATTGATCTGGGAGTGCGAATATGTCAGTGTTAAATCAACTAGTCACAATAATAAATAAATATTAAATAAGTGTGCATGTAACATGCTTTTCTGTGCACTTGGCTATAAAAATCAAGTAAGTCAAGATTATTCTAAGTCTGTCCACAAATTTAACATTTCTCAAAATCATTTTATTTTAAGTATATCAAGAATCAAATAAATAATTTAAATGGACTAAGTAGAAAAATAAATTAATTAGAAAGGGGTAGATTAAAGAAGGGCAAATTTATTTACAGCCTCATAGGCCAAGGAACAGAACATATGTGAAAAGTATACTAATAGTTGAACAACCTCTAAATAACATAAAACATGTCTCATTTTGCTAAATACAGGAAAATTATAAGGTAAACCACTGCAAAAACGTGACTAATCTGTACAAGTGTACAAATATGAGATTAGGAGTGGACGAACTCTCAGGATAGAGGATACCTTGTGCTGAATTACAGTTAGTCATCGCACTCGACTCACAGTTCTGTAGCTGTAGGGCTTTTGAGAGACAAAGTCTCAATTCAAACAGATACTGTTTACCACTCTCATGTCTACATTCAATCTCTGGCAAAACATTGAACTGGTCTTTAATGGCATTGTGAAAGTCATCTACATAATATTCCTTTGTGTCGGACGGTAAAATGTTTTTAGCTTGTAAAACTTTATCCATGGTGTAAGTTTGTAGAAGTTCTAGACCTTTAGAGAAGTATTTGATCTCCGAGTTGAAAGGTTCAATGGATGCTGCACAGGTGCCATGCTTGTTCCATTCATGGGCCCAGAGGTCATACAGTGGTGTTTCTGAAAATTATATGCACATATTTCTTATTTCTGACTCACTACAAATTAATGTATCTGAAGCTAGGGCCACACTACTGTTGTGTACCATGACACATAAGTTTGTCAGAATCATAACATTTAGTATGGCTAGAAACATTATTACAATGTGTTGAGAATAACTTATCCCTCACAACACGCCACACTAAAATAGTGTGTATTTAGCTATAGTCTTCAGTGGCTACCTAATATTTTGTAATTGTAGAAATAAGAGAAAACAAATCACGACTACATAAATACTCAATTATGTTACTTGTAAACATAAATATTAAATTGTATGTAAGGACAATAGAAATAAAAAATACCTTTTTCAACATTGATCCAAGCCTGTTCCAAAGTGGTCTCTATAGGTCTTACTTCCTCAGGATCAAACAGCCATGTCTTATTGCAGAACTGTGGTCCCATAGTGCCCAGTTTGTTAGGCCATATACCGTGGATAGTCCAGGTGTCTGGCTTGCTTGGTAGAGAACACGTATGCGACGGGTTTTTGTGGATCCATTCTTTACACACTGTAGGCGTCCAATGCTGCGTGAATACCAGATAATCCCAGCTGGTATCATGTCCAGCGCGTCTTAGCTCAACATACTGAAACCTAAACACAATGTTTATTAGCATAAGTTTACGCTGCAAAAATAAGTCGGTCGCTCGATATCTTACCCTGAAAACAGGAACAGAAAAAAGCACTTTGTCCACATTGCACTTGTATTATTGGTTTTCTCTGTGTTTAGCTGATTAAGTTTATTGTTAATTGGCCTAATAAATCTAATTAATTAATTAAAAGGCACGGATATTGCTATTTTTGCATTTTATACACAACCATCAGTATCAGTCAGCCACTTTTTAATAATATGCCACTGTCTAATTTCAGTGACTGTCAGATGTCAGCGTCAATATGTTTCTAATGTCAACATCCGTGAGCACAGACTATAAATCGATATTCACAATTTTGGCGGGAAACTATAAAATAAAATATTAATTTCTAAGTTTTGCACATTTTATGTAGTAAGGTACTTGCATAGAGGTAGAACATAATAATATAGTTCAGTGGGTACATGCGATAATTTTACTAAATTTCCTTTTATAGGTAGTGATTGTATATTCAACTAATTATATGAACAAAAAACATCTAAACATCGTGTACTATATAGCATAGTTTTAAATATCTTCCAAATAAACATTTAGGTAATTTTAATGTTCAACATTTATTTTCATAACTATATTTTAATATACAGAGTAAAAATTGCATTATATCTAATATAAGATGCTAATTAAGACGTTTGTCGTGATTGCTCTCCTCTCCTTGCACGGTTGTCTGGAAGAGATCGCTATTAGCGATAAGACCGCCAATTGTAACACTTAGTTTTATATTATAGTTTTAAGTTGTTTTTGTACATTTTTGTGTTTCAATAAAGGATTATCTATCTATCTTTGTCTAGCGAAGAGAACTTTACCTAAGTACCTACCTATTACTTTTATAATAAATGCAATAAAAATTAGAAACGATCTAGTTATTTTTTACATTGCACCGTCCTTATTCCGGCAAGCGGACGCTGACCTGCGAGTTTTTTTTGCTTCATATACCGTTCTTAGAGCTCCATTCCGTGTTTTTCTTTGCCGTCACTCGGTCCGGTGCATTTGTGAAAAAATGCGTTCGCGTGCATCACGATACGATATGAGCGAGCCACTATAATTATTATGAGGATGCATTATGGACCTCTATATGATAGCAATTAGTGCACTGAAGGTATCCTAGGCGCGACTTTAAAATAGTTCGTGGCGCTATGTGCTTTTTATTACGTTTTTTTCACTAAGGGTTTATTTACGCCGTTTCATTTTGTTAAACTCTGGTATTATATCTAACATTCAACAAGGGTAGGTAATGTTTTAGTAAAAATAGTTAAATAGGCCTGCGTACTTATTAAAACGTTACCTAAGTATTAGATATTAGTACTGCCTACCTAAGTAGGTACCTATAAATAAGTATAATCAATTCCTCCTTTCAATTTAATTAAGAGAATATCAGTGGCCTGAAATCACCAACCCGGTGTCTGTTTAGGCCCATACCTCACCTGGACGCCATGGCGACGTGGCCAGCGACGTCGCCAACTAGTTCTTATTGAGATATATGACGGCTAACTCACTTGGCGACTGACTGGCGACAAGGAACGCCATACATATCCATGGCGACGTCGCTGGCCACGTCGCCATGGCGTCCAGGTGAGGTATGGGTCTTAGGTACTGTTTATTAAGAGAAATTGAAATTAATTAATAAAATCGAAAATTTATTAAAATAGACTTATTATTATGAACAGCGAGTATAGCCATGACGACCAGTCAGGTGAAATTGTGGTAAACTACCAGCCGGCCAAACTCTTCTTCTGTAACGATTATAAGTAGGAACCAACTCAGTACTTTTTTTTTTTTTTTGCGAGCGGAAATGCTTTTATGCATACCCGAACCTCCCGGGGGAGATAGGCACGGGTTATGTGGGACTCATTTGCCGGCGGGAGTGCAAGGCCGACAATAATACCTACCCACTAAAACCCCTCGGTAGGCCGTCTTTCCCGCCTTCATGGGGCAGGATGGGGTCGCAGTTGCATTCACCATCCTACCTACTCAGTACTTAGGTTAATCTTTCAGTATATTATAAAGTACTCTGTGGGTTAATCTTTAGCCACAGACCACAATCTCGCGTTATGTTAAAAGCGACGATGCATCCGTATGTGGTAGCAGGCTAAACCTAGAAGGCGGGATAGCTCCTTCCCAGGCTTCACTGAACATCATGCCGGAACCCGGAACACTACACGGTCGTAATGACACGGTTTTGTCCAAAAAGTGGAATCCAATGGAGTGGTCCAATTTGTATGAAAAATGTGCGAAAATATTATTGCATACTTTTGTGGCACTTAGAACGGATACTTGGAAAAATCCAAGTAAGTAGTACCTACCTATCCCTTATTCCTAGTGGGGAAATGCTGTAGGTAGGGGAAACTTTAAGTCCTAATAATTATTGCTTTATAGCGATTTTATATATTATGTTCTCTGAAATGTTGTACCTACTTTATAACAGGTAGGTAGACTGCCTGTTCTAGGTAGGTAAGTACTAGAGTTGCCGCGAATACTCGCTATTATTCGGTATTCGGCATTACTCGTCATTTTTTCGATATTCGTCGAATACCGAATAATAGCTAGTATTATTCGGCATTCGGCGAATAGTCGTCGAAAATAAACTTTTGACGAACAAAAGAACTAATGAGTTAAAAATAATCATTTTTTTAAATTATTTTCCTCAATAAAACAATACACAATATCAATTATTATCTGTAATATGTGCCGTGCCTATCATATTCATGAAATTAAATTAGTAAGGCTTTTTAATTAATATTTAAAATCCAACAGAGGCAGATTGTGGTGCAAAAAAACAATTTTTTTCTGCACGTTCTGGAGCAAGTCGGTTTCGTTTTTCCTCGTAAATTAAACCTGCCTCGGAAAATAGTCTTTCTGAATAAACAGAGCTTGCTGGTGTGATTAAGTATCATTTAGCAATCTTACTTAAAATAGGAAATCTATTCTTATTGCTACTCAAAGCCAACCATTCATATGGGTTTATTTTTCTGTCAGCCTTTGCTAATGCGATGTAGTTGGCGATTTCTTCAGCAGTGGCATTCTTGGGTTGCTCTTCAGTAGGTTGCTCTATAGATGATTCTTCAAAACATGCCCAAAATAGTTTATGAGTTTCCGAATCATGCTCACTTTCATTGTCTAAACGAGACCTTTTGGATGCCGTTTCTGGATCTGAATCATCATTTTCGTCATAAGAAAGAAGAAAAGCCTAAGACCTTCTCTGAGCGCAGCTCTACGGATCCTTTAAATTTATTGTTTTCTTTTCTCACAGCCTTAGAAGAAATTAGAAATATTTTTAATGTGTTTAATGTTTTTATTTATGTCGAATAGTAATGTCGAGTTATTCGACTATTCGCCAAAGTGAATGGCGATTAATCGGTATTCGACTATTCGCTATAAACACTATTCGCGGCAACTCTAGTAAGTACCTGCTACCTACCTACTTACTATATGTTTTCGAAACTTAGTAAGTATAAACCTTGTGTAGAATGTTTAGAATGTCAGGAGTCAGGACAAGGCGCGGGTAGGGTAGGGCCGCGGTTTATCAGTGCAGGGTCAACGCAGGTGTCGTCGAACCAACGACATTGGATCGCCAAGGTGCCCGCGTCCATCCACACGTTAATGCTTCATTTCAATCCACTTGCTGCAATTAAGCTTTATTGTTCACGACAATACTGGCCGATTTTTGTGGACCGGAGAGTTAATCTCGATGGGATTCAAGGCAAAGAGACTCGTCGCTTTTGGGCCATGTAAATTTTGAAAAAAAAAAGTGACACCGTGGTTATTTGGGTATGGAATCCATAAGCTGGAGCTTCTTTGGAATTGCCGTTTTTCGTTGACTGAACTCAATTTTTTTACAATTCTGGAGCAATGATGTCCTAGATTTATTTTAAACCGTTTAGGTTCTGATAACGCGGGATAGGCATATTTAGAGGGATTTGTAATTGAGTACCCCAGAATAGGGACAATATACTAATAGATTTTAACCACTAAAACCCTGGGGTCCTTCCAGCCGCTGTTCAGCGGGGACATAGGTACTTTTAAGGAAACTTAGGTACTTAGGAAGAATGGACCGCGGATGAGTACTTCGGCGTACCCGCAGCCCCGGCATTATAGCGTCCCGTAGGAACACCACCAGGCATTGATATAAAGTAAATTTTAAGTCTAAGCCTATATTTTTAGTGGGTATCCCCGCCCCCCGCCGTGCCCATCTTTAGCGGGGGAGTTTCACATACTGGCCTGCACCCCTTGCGCAGGGTGAAGATGCGTAACGCATTTTTCCTGGACTCAAAAAAAAGGTACCTAGATCTAGTAGACTAGAAGGTGCGGTACTGGCCGTGCATTATTTGGCCAGCAATTTATTGTTATTGTATTTTTAATGTATAGTTGCCGGCGTTTAATTACTGTTAGTACAGATAGATGATAATAATTCAGCTTTACGGCTAACTTTCTATTTACTTGAGGCTGATGTGTATTGTACCTATTATTATTATAAAAAAAGATAAGTCTACACACTGCACGAGTACCTATCTAAGGAGGTCATATTATATTTTCTTAACGTGCAAATAGCTGTGTTATACCTTATGTATTTTTTTTACAGTGGTTAAATGTTTAATGTCCTACAGGATCAATGCAATCGGTACCTGCAGGTTACAGACTGAAACTAACATGGTAAAGCAATGAAAAATAGATTAAAAAAATATTAATTCCAATCGAGAGGGACGGCCGATGGAAATAAACCATAATATTTTTATTATATTGTTTGAAAAGTGGAACTGCCCATCATATCAGTCGCCTTTTCCAAGTTGACAAAAGATGACCAATATACTCCATAATGTTTAAAAATAAAGGAGGTAATTTTCTGAAACGGTCATTGAGCTTTGCATTTTGTTTGCATAAAATCTTATCTTACTAATATCAAGTGAAAATTTGTAAGAGTGTATGGATGTCTGGATGTATTTTTGTTACTCTTTCACGCCTAAATGGGTATATCAATTATTGAGCTGAAATTTGGTATAGAGATAGCTTAGACTCCAGAATAACAAATAGGCTCCAGTACAGCGGGTAAAATCTCTGGGCACGGCTAGCAGGTTATAAACGCCAGCTACGTAGCTTTTTGGTTCAGATTTTGGTATTCTCTCTAGACTCTAAAGTTTTTTTACATATCTACCAAATTAACGATAGCCAACGATTCCCTTTGTTGGCTTTCGTTGTTTAGTGTGTATTGTGTATCCACCATAAGCATCAACTTTTTATAAAAAAATATAAATTACTAGCTGCGCTGTGGGTCTAAGCTATCTCTGTACCAAATTTCAGCTCAATCGGTCCACCCGTTTAGGCGTGAAAGAGTAACAAACATATGTACATCCATACATTCTTACAAACTTTTACGTTTATAATTTATTTATTTAAATCACAACATCCACAGACCATTATAAACTAAGTTATCTAAAACTATACACTAAAACTTAAGTCCAATTACGGATGTACTTTTTATACAATATTATATATAAGAGAGCAGCAAACGTTTAAAGTAGGTATGATAAATATAAAGTGAGAATATGAGGTAAACAGTAAATGACCATCGTGTAATGTGCAACCTCCTCGGTGCTCAGTCGCGTGCGTTCAACAGCTTACTTCATTAATTAATCAGAAAAACGCGTCACGGAGCGGCGGCGGCGCGCGCGCACTTTTTACCGCCGTCGGAAGCGCACGAGCATCCACTGCTTTTTCCAACAATGCATTAATTCAATACCAACGAGAGCAATGGCCGTTTTTTAATTAATCCGAGTAAGTATCCAACTATTGTTGGAGGTAATGGATATCGAACCTCGATGCGCGGTCATGCTGATATCGTTGGAATCAAGCTAAATGCTACAACATTCAGAATTGATCAACTCTGTTCCAAACAAATTACTAAGCAGTAATACTCACTTAGTAAAAAAATACTCTGAAAATCATATCATGAAAAATTTAATCACGTAATCAAGCACTGTAAGTCAACTGTTGCTGTATAATAGTAAAGAGGAGAGGGAGGGATTTATCCCGCTTTCTAGGTTTCTACCATCTACGGCCGCATCGTCGTCGTCTTAACATCTCGCGAGATTGTGCCTATAACGAATAAAAAAAGAACAGGTTGGCAAATAGGTTGTGTGACCAACTTATACATTTTGATTTGACTCTGACAGTGTAAGAAGGGTTACCTGTTGGAGTCATCATCATCATCGTCATCTCAGCCATTGGACGTCCACTGCTGAACATAGGCCTCCCCTTTGAACTTCCATATGTACCGGTTGGAAGCGACCTGCATCCAGCGTCTTCAGGCGACCTTTATAAGGTCGTCTGTCCACCTTGTGGGTGGAAGTATAAACCCCAATTATTATAATTAGATAGATACTTACTAACTTATAGTTTGAAATTTGAAATAGTCGGGTGGTTGCGATGCGCGAGCGCAACCTGTGACGTCATCCCACTGGTCGCCAGGAATCTGCTCGGAAATGAGTCAGGCACTGAATCACCGGGACGCGGAATGCAGTCCTGATCTTACTAACTTAAGGAATTTATCGGTAGAGGTTTTACTTGCTCTGAGTTGTGGGTTTTTACTTGGTAAGCTCGACTAACCTATATATTATATCCTTGGTAGGTATATCTTATACCTAATAACCTTATTTTCCGTTTCCTTAATTTAATAATAGAAAAAATGTGCAGATTTTTCTTATCTTAACGCTTTACGCTAAAACAGGAACCGTTTTGTTTTAATAAATTTGTTAAATAGTACCTAAGTTGGTATACCTCTTGAAAGATAAACATTGGAATAGGGACGTTAACTTAATTGATTTTGGTCTATATGTTTTTTAAAGTAATTTTTAAAAATATTGGACAAGTAGGTATTAAATTTTTGTAAAATTGATAACAAAATGTAAGATTACAAGTACTAAAGCTGCTTGGTCGTGAGTTGTGACGTCAATGGCCGAACTGTGGTACATTTTGTACCGGATCGTGACGTAAATAATAATTCAATATAGGTACCAAGGTTGCAAGTTATAATTATTATCATATACTGTCCCACTGCAGGGCAAAGTCCTCCCCAAGTCCCTCCATAATTCACGATCCAGTGCCACCTCTTGCCAGCCCGCGTGGTATGTGACTAAGTAAGTCAACACGCGAAATTTGACAGACTTGTCATAATGTCATCTCTCGATCTCGGTCATAATGTCATCAGATCAAAAATTTTGGTGCTATTGGTGATAGTATCGTCAATCAATAATATATACCTTAATAAGGCAGTTGTCCCACCGGCAACGATGACGCGAGTAGAGCTAGAATAATAGTTGTGTAGCTCGGTTATAAAAGCGAGTGTGTGAGTAATACGAGCGATTACTCGCACTATAGAGAATGACTGCTGGATGCTCGCTCGGCGTCAGTTCTGATAAAGCGCGAGTATCGCTGAGCGAGTGTTATCTTTCATAGCTTTTGTCGCTCCGGCAGTGTGATCAGTCAGCGATCAACTATTTGTGTATGCATCTCTTTTGTTTTATACAGAATTACGTTTCTTGAGCGAGAAAATCGCCGATAGCTACTCGTTTTCTCGCCTTCGGTAGGACAACTACCTCAGTTGTAAGAAAGATTTGAACTCATCAGATTTCGAAACCTTACGGCCAGGCCACAACAGTGCGCGCAAAAGATTCATCGGATACACCAAACGATAAGATGCTAACCAACGTTTCAATTATTTTTGCTTTGCAACATCGCATCGCATCACAGTGTTGTGCCCCGACCCTTACACACATCACACAAGTGAACACTATCTAACAGTAGATGTTCCAAGTAAAGAGATCGATGATGCGTGCGCCCCACGCTCGTTGGACCGAAGCCCCGGGCGCTGTTACTGATTAATTCATTAACTGGTCATGGTCAGGGAGCTGCCATTATGATACCTATTATCGAGACCCACCTACCTGTTCTAGCTGTTTCTTTATTTTTTATTGTAGGCTAGAGTAGACGTTCGACTGCATCTTAGCTGAACATTATTTTTATGGTTAGCTATTTATTCGCAATGAGTCGATTTTAGAAGAGCTTAATATCAATAAAAGGCTCTCTGTCATCTGCTAAGAACGGGTTCTGAGCTTCTTCGGACATATGCGATCTCCGCTAAGCATAGTTTGGAGAGACTCCTAACTCTAGGTCGCATTGAAGGCAGCCGCGCCATGGGCAGAGTACCGGCTCGATGGTCAGACCTCGTCAAAAAAGCAGGGGGTGGCAGCATCTATCAAGCGGTCCAATCCACCCGAGACCGTGCTCTCTGGAGAAGAATATCGTGTGGTCACGATCCTTAGCAGTGAGGTAACGACGAAGAAGAAGAGATTTATTCGCATAATAAATAGCTAACCATAAAAATAATGTTGTAATAAAAGTAATGATAGATAGATAGATACTTATAGATAGGACCTCTTTACCCCTTAACCTTAAAATAAGTAGATAAGTACTTATAGGGTACTTCGCAAAAACCACAGAGCTAGTGTAAATGGCAACTCATATTTATAGCAATTGCTTTTCAGTCATTGATATTATTTTATTTTTTTTTATATTATTATAATAAGTACAAAATTATATTCCAATAATCACACTAATATTATAAAGGCGAAAGTTTGTTAGTGAGTGTGTATGTATAGTATGTTACATCTTCTTTAGGCGCGCCAAAACGGGTGGAACGATTGAGCTAAAATTAGGTATAGAGTTAGCTTAGACCCTGGAATAACACATAGGCTACAGTAGGTACAGCGGGTAAACCGCTGAGCGCAGCTAGTGAATAATAAACCTACTATTAAATTATATAAATAAAAAAGCCTAACACAATATATGTCTCCTTTGTCTTTTTTTATGTGGAGAGGTAAGAAGACGAGTAAGACGCTCTCCTGATGTCAAGAGACAACGCTGCCCATAATCAGTACAGTGCTACCCAGAATTTCACAATTATGTGCAATTCTAGGTGCACTGCACCAACGCTTCCCACTCAAGAGTCATAAGATGTTAAGACTCTTTAGCCCAGTAATTTCACTAGCCACAGTGCCCTCCTACCGAAGCACAGTAATGTTTGCACATTACTGCTCAGGCGGTAGAATAAACGGCACTGTTGGGGTACCCACCTAGACGACCTCAAAGGAAGTCTACCCCCGGTAACCGGTTGTCGTTTATTATTCCATTAAAAATGCTAATCATTATGCCAAATAATGTATTAATTTAAAATTATGCGAGTCAAGGGATTCCCATTACCTAATACATCTTCAAATAGCACCCGGAACACCATTAGGCATGACGATTATGTCTAATCACCTAGGTTTACTTCTCGGTGACCTCGGTGCCTAAATCCATGACTTTTGACATTTCACAGATTATAATAGAAAAAAGGTAGACTCCGCCCTCCAAAATACGATAATTAGTGAAATTACTGGACCGAAGACTCTTAAAATCTTATGATTTCACATCATTCTGAAATTGTTATCTCATACTATACCTATCAGAAGAGCGTCTTGCTAGTTTTCTTACTATTTGCATCAAAATATTGCCGTGCAGTTTTTTAATACACGATTATTTTCGTCAATAATTAAGTTTGTTCTAACGTATTTATCAGTTCATCGTGCGAGGTTTCCCCGCAGGCTTAAATTCATAACTTAACAATTGTTAGGCCAGTCGTTCATCTTATGTGGTCATAATGTGTGCTTCGTTACTTTACTACATCATGTGTATGAAATGAATACCAATTAATTTGTTTTTTTTTTATTTTAGACAAATTATGGTTTTATTATCAATCATAATTGACAGAATTAAGATATTGCACACCTAATTAAATCTGACATAACTCAGAAATGATTATTTCTTTTATAATTGCAAGCTTATGCAAGTACATAGATATAAATATGTGATTTCAAAACTAACCTTTTTAGTTAAGCTTAAAGGGCTTAAGGGTCTGCGAATTGGGTAAAACTGTAATGCAGACCAGGACATGGCAAACAAATAAATAAATAAATAAATTGCGATACATTGTGCAAGGGAGAAGATCGCCAGCCTATCTTTGCAACAATATGGTAAAAAATAGGTAGTAGGTTGCCACTTTTTGTCGAAAACCCTAGACGGGTGCCTTTTTAATAAATCAAACTTGGCGTCACACATTGAAAAGTGCGCGGTATCTTTCGTTATTACTTACTTTAATCTATAATTTGCATCCGGAAGTCTAAGATGATACCTAAATATAGGTCCACCCGTAGTTGATCCCATCGTCAAAGCCATGTGTTAATGGACCGGTTATTTTAGGCTAGTCTAGGGTATCGCTGGATCTAGGTTACACGCGGCATGACGTCATGAGCCGGTCGCATGATGTATGGCTGTATGGGCATGAGTTGATAACGTGGCGTGTGCTAATGTTATCTTATAGGTGACTTCTCAGTGCTTGCATAGAATCCATAATAAATTATACCCTATAATATACAATTAAAGTCACTTTATTATTTGTATTGTGTCGCAGTATTCAGTGTAGAATAGATTTTTATTGTTTTTGTATCTCGTAGTATCTATGTATCATATTTTGATAGATAGTTTTTTTTTTTCGTTATAGGTTAGCCTTTGACTGCGATCTTGCCTGAACTTAAGCGATGATGCGACCGTAGATGGTAGCAGACTAAATTGAGAAGGAGAAGGGAGAAGGAGAAACCAGGACACGGCCACAATTACCGCTTGGCGACACGGTTTTGTCCAGTGGGTGGTAACTAGCCACGGCCGAAGCCTACAGCCTACCACTAGGTTAGTTGCGACCTGAGCGGCGTGCCATGGGAGGCCTTTGTCTAGCAGTGGACGAACGTGGGCTCGTGATAGATATCTATCTCAATCCATATCCATCCACTGCTCGGCATCATCTAACACCACTATTAACTGACAATCAGACTAGTAGGCTGCCTTTAGATCGCCGTAAACTTCTGTCATAAGTTTATATCGATAAGTACCTATCATTTGCTGAAAAGTAGAGATCTTACCTTATAATAATTAAACTGCATGCTGCGTCAGATTTATTTTCTTCTTCGCTATATTCTAGTACCAACATCAACCTAATTTCCAACCCATTCGTTCACACACTTCTTCGCATAATTACTCTATTCTTAGAATTGACTGTTCCCCAAAGTTAGGCCTCTAACTTCCGCCTATCTAGCTCGCGATCTAGAAACAGATTGTACCTCATAAGAACTGGGTTCGATGACCGTAACCGCTAAATATACTCGAGCTGCGTCACTCAGCCGTTAAAAAATTGCAAATTGATCGATTGATGTGCGATTGACGATTACTTATCGATATAGTTGCCTCTATATCACCACTCGGCGTCGATATAAAGCTTTCTTATTTTACATCCTCAATATTGATTGCAAGCTTTTTTGAACACTGAATCATATTTTTACAAGTTTTTATTTACTTTCACCTGTCTGTTGTCTGTATGTCTGTAATCAAATCTTGCAAGTTTAATTTGACTCACTTTCCGGTATCCGATTGAGCTGAAATATTGCATGCATGTACAAATCGGATGACAAAGCAATATTATAGTGTGTTTTGGTATAGCGTTTCACTTAATCATCGCATCAGGTAAACATGGAGTTTTCAACATCATCTACAAATCTTCATCATCAAGTTATCAATTAAAAGAGCATGTCGCCCTGCTGATAGTCAGTTTAATTTTTTTTTTTAATTTACATAATTTTATGTGTGTATTCTCACTATGTGCCAGGCCCTTTGTCTTTTGAGATAGCAACAAGCATGACCTGTATACCTAAAGGTAGTGCTTACAGTTATTTTATTAAATTTTGCTGGTGTATTCCCACTGTGTGCCAGGCCCTTTGTCCTTTGAGATAGCAACAAGCATGACCTGTATACCTAAGACCTAAAGTTAGTGCTTACAGTCTCGAGCTAAATATAGGCCGGGAATGCCTACGAGGGCATCGGTCGATGGTCGAGGCGTGATGTAGCGTCTAGAGGACTTCGCTGGAACTTGGAATCAAATCATATTTTGTCTGGAGCTAATTTTGATGTATTTATGAGGTGTCAGCCATATTATAATAATATAGATTTTATGTAAATGCCACTGTTTTATGTATATAAACAAGTGATTTAAAAAACTTTTTAAAACAAGAATTTTCTTATTATTATTTTCTTCAACTCGTACCATTTGGGCCGTAGGCTTGTAGGACGAGTTGGGAATCATTCCTAGCATATTACTGCCTAGCACCAAAGTACCCATCAAGACGAATCAAATGAGTCCAAACTCGATGGGGTTGCGTCGTTTAATTAAGGAGTTCCTATGGCCACCTTTCAGCTCCATCGTCAGATCAGCTCGATGTCATAATAATATTGCATTGTCATCTGATTTATATATGCATGCAAAATTTCAGTTCAATCGGAAACCGGGAAGTGGATCAAATTAAACTTGCAAGATTTGATTACAGACAGACATAACAGACAGTTTTAAATAAAAATAAAAGCTTGTAAAAATGCCACTGCACTTGATTGCCGGAAAAAAATAGCTGAGGAAAACCATTTTGTCGTTGTATATAATCAGCATTTTTCATCAGTTGGCCATAGGTCTCTTTCCTGTTATGCCATTATTTTATGTCCTGTGCCTGTATCCAGGTACAGTCAACTACAAAGAGATGTATCCATGTTAGTCTTACAAAATGAAGGAACTTTTAGTATGTAAAAATTATTTACCCTTACTTCGTGACATTTTCAGTATCCACCAAATCTTATACTATATTCGATTCATTTTAAATGCTATTATTATGTATCACCTAAGGAAAAGTAGTGGGATACATCATTGTTGCATATTAAACGAGTCGATGATAATATAAAGTTTGATTGCTACTAGAAATGTCACGAACCAAGGGTAGTTCATTGTGGCAAATGAAAATTTTATTTCATTTTGTAAGCCTAACATGGATACATCTCTTTGTAGTTGACATTCCAGTTTCCTGCTATCCTGATGTTGTTGACCTAACTAGGACCTATCCTAGATGGGAAAACAATTTGTTGAAAGTAAAAGGATGTTGATTTTGTACTATATTTATTAACGTTATTGCTGTACGTTTACTTTTCAATAAATATTTTTTCCTGTTTAGTCATCACAATGGCAGAAAAAATAAACACCCATATTTTATTTTAAAAATAAAACACAAAATTTAAAAAAAAAACAGGTATTTTATTCACATTTCATCTATAATAAATAATATGATACTACATAATATTGTTTATATTATATGCTTAGAGTTAAGTTTTTACAATGAAATGCATGAGTAATATTAAAACATTCAGCTTCTATAAAGTCGAAAGTTAATAGGTTTTTTTAAAATAATATATAATAAATTGTTTTTAATCAAAATTATTTATTTATAATATGATGTATTACCTACTACTTAATTAATATTTAAATTTACTCCTGGGCTTTAAAAGTTACATTGCATTGCATTGCATTATACCCTTAGTTTTATACACTTAGTACCTCTGCATTATATAATTATAATATACATGTGATCATCTAGGTAGTGGGTAGATTTTTATTCACTCATTGTTTCAAAGAGCATAAGGCCTGGTACACATGACAAGCGTTTACACAATTATTATTTATATAATTTATTTATTATTATAATTAATTATGCGTCCGTTCACACCACTGCTACATCGTAAAATGTTATATTTCTTGCAGTTTACTGTGATTCAAATAAAAATGTACCATGAGTAAATATATCTAAATACTTGTTCATTATTGAAAGATTTTTAAAAGTAAGTACATCAATTTTGGACATTTTCATACACCGATAGTTATTATTGTTTTATTTATTTTCAGCCTGGTTTGTTTCACTGCTCAACCGCTATAGGCGTCCGGCTATTGTGAAAAGAATCCAGTTCGTCCCGTCATCTCAGTTTGGTCCTGCCACTACGTCAGACGTGGCGCTGATTGTATGGTGGTTCGGGCCCCTTCTTTGCCACACATGTATCCAGCCAGATGTATCCAGCCCAATTCCTCTTCAAGTTTATGGTATAGCTTTGAGGGGAAGTAAAAATACAAATTAGTTCCATTTCGAGACTTTGCTTCCAAGACTTGACTTGACCTATGACTTAGATTTGTGATACTTAGTAATGTCAAACCTGCGCAGACGGCAGCCAATTTACCTCTAGTTAAATTTAAATACTTTTTTTAGTAAGAGTTCAATTTATATAATCGCGTTTTAAAAACGCGCATTCTACTCCCTACACGTGAACACGGCCTAGGAAAGCAATCAGCTGTTGGGGATATAATTTATAACCATAACCTTTGAAACAATGTTGCATCCATCCAGTTCTTGAGCTCAGTGAAGGTTAATACTAGGCTGAGCTTTCCATTGAAACGCACTGAAATATATAGAAATAGTCTTATGTTACTAGATATACATAAAAAGTTTAAGTAGATAGGTATTGGAAGGACTTTTTTAAGTTGACTTTAATTCTACTAATATTATAAACGTGAAAGTTTGTAAGAATGTATGGATGTCTGGATGTATGTTTGTTACTCTATCACGCCTAAACGGGTAGACCGATTGACCTTAAATTTGGTATAGAGATAGCTTAGACCCTGGATTAACATATATGCGGCGAGTAAAACTGCTGGTCACAGCTAGTATGATATAATAAATACTTAATTTTTTAAAGTCAGATTCTAATATTTCACTAGTTTTTCGAAATCGTATTCTAAAATCGTCTTTCAGTGAGATTTACCCCCCAAATGGATATCCTAAATCGCCCCCGAAAGTACCTACTACAGATTTTTAATACAGTGTCTCATTTAATCAGAACCAGAAAAATCTTTATAGATAGATAACTCTTTATTACACACAATAATACAACAAACATATATTTTACTAGCTTAGGCTCGCGGCTTTGCCCGCATGGCAAAATCCTTTCTTAGCGGAGGTCTATGTCATAAAACCTATCTGTGTTCTGAATTTCAACCCAATCTGTCCAACGGCTTAGGCTGTGCGTTGATAGATCAGTCAGTCAGTCACTCTTTCCTTTTATACCTATATATTTAGATTTGTAACAAACATAGTTAAGAACCAAAAAAAAATATAGATCTTTAGCCCAGTCAATGTGTGCCCAAAAAGGGTATGTGGATCGAAAAGTCGAAAGCAGAAAAACTAATTTAGTAACTTTGGACTAGTTAAGAGATAAACATATTAAAAGTCCCCATCCCTCCGAGGTGAGCCCGAGGGGGGGGAGGCCGAAGAAGGTCCCATTTTTAGGTTTTTTGCTTATATGTCAAAAACTGTGCGTTATATGATATTTTGTTGTACTACATTATTAAACCTCATAAAATTTTCTACAACTTCGGCCTTGACACTTTTCATCTATCTCCAATCGTTGTCCAGCTATGAGCTTCCAAACATGGTCTATTTTGAAGACGCTTAAATTAGTTTTCCATACAAAGTCGGTATAAAAATCTTACAAATAAAATTTTACCAACTTCTGGTTGTCGTATCATAATGAAACTTTCCAAATGTCTAGAAATCTGATGACAGTTTAATAATCTGGTACTACTGAGCTGATCTGATGATGGAGCCAGGAGGTGTCTAATGAAACGCTTCAATCCGAATGTAATGAGCCTAAAGTCGCCGGTTTTACTAATAGCCATTGTAGACCATGTTTGGAAGCTCATAGCTGGACAACGATTGGAGATAGATAAAAAGTGTCAAGACCGAAGTTGTAGAAAATTTTATGAGGTTTAATAATGTAGTATAACAAAATATCGTATAACGCACAGTTTTTGACATATGAGCAAAAAACCTAAAAATGAGACCTTCTTCGGCCTCCCCCCCCTCGGGCTCACCTCGGAGGGGTGGGGACTTTTAGTATGTTTATCTCCTAACTAGTCCAAACAAAGTTACTAAGTTAGTTTTTCTGCTTTCGACTTTTCGATCCACATTTCTTCTTTCTGGACTACTTAAATAATGTGATATTTAGTTCAACATGTTTCTGCCCAATACAAATGTTTAATTTCAATAACAATACATAACAATAATCCTAGATCCATAATTGTAAATCAACGGAATAAACTCACTTGTATTTACTTCGGCTTCGTGCCGACCGTCCCTCCGAATCCTAGATCCGTCCCTCAAAATACTTAATAGATTGTATTAGGTATATAGTGTCATTTGCAGTATAAATCAACACCTGCGGGATTATCAAAGAGCCTGTGTTTACATTCTAGAAATCGAAAACGGTAGCCTAGAACTCATAACAATGTATTTCATAAAATAAACTATTTCTAATAGGGTTGCCAACTTTCACTAATCAAATTATTATAGCTCAATTAATATTCTTATGTCACTTAACATTTTTATAACAAAAGACGATAAATAATAATATCTACTTATTGCATGTTTGGCTATTGGCTAGTAATACACTGGTGCTAGTGGCACTGTGTTGTGTGTGTGTGTGTTTTTTTAAGCAAAGTATGAAGTAAGTATCGTTCGTAAATTTGTGATTACTATTTAGAATTAAATTTAAATAAATATTTCAGGACGTTTCACACAGCGCCACCTAACCCCAAGCTAAACAACTTAATGCTTGTGTTATGGTGGTTAGGATAACGGATATAATACTTATATACTTTTCTTTTGTAAATACATACTTATAATAGATATTGAAAAGCCACCCAGACCTAGAAACAAATACCTGTGGATCACACAAACATTTGTCCCATGCGGGAATCGAACCCGCAACCTTCTGCGTTGCAGGCGAGTATTAGCCCACCGCGCCACAGAGGTTGTCAATTATATTATATAATATTATAAATATATTGTTACTTATTGTTAGTTGTCTGTAAGAAATTACTTAGTGCGATAAGACCACCGATTGTTAGCCTAGCATATTATAAAATCTAGTTCTGTAAGTTATTGTGTACTTATTTGTGATTTGCAATAAAGTATTAATTTATTCTATCAAATCTTCATAAAGTGGTGTTACTAAATTGGTTAAGTGTTAATCAAAGGAGAGATTTTTACATTAAAAAGTATAATAACTGTAAAGTTGTACATTGTTAATCCAGTCTACTTTTACTTTTCGAGTTTTCACACTTTCACAAATTACAAGTACTTTCGCGGATCAGTGTTAAAGTTTATTATTTATTATAAAATAGTTGCATCCAGTGTTTGCAGGTTAAAATTAGTCAATGTATTATTTTAGGTTCTACGCTACCTACAAACTTCAAACATCCATCGATTTTTTTACACTTTACACCATTGGTGGTTTTGTTAAAGGACGTTAATTTAATCAAATACTTTTTAGCAAGTAAAGTTTTTATAAAATAAGTGTTTATTAGGTCTTGTGTATAAATGTAAAAATACGTATAGGTATTAAATTCTTCTTCCAATCCTTTAAATTTATTCATACAGCTATATTTTTGAGTTGATTTGTTTGCCCTCAAGTCTCAAGTCCTACTATAAACGTTAAAGTTTGTGTGGATGACTATTTTTTTAAATTAAAAATGTATTTTTTGTAATAAGAGCAAGCTATAACAATAATCAAGTGGCAACCCTATTAAATCGGTAGTCTAAACTACAAGATATTCATTGGCCGGTACGAGTGTGTGCGTTGTGACGTACACACAATTGGTCGAACAACACTCACACTAACATACGAGTACAGGCCACATCGATCACAGAAAATATTTCATAATTAGCAACGTTGCCAAATGGAGGAGGCAATCACCAACTATTTTGCACTAATTGGAAGTAATGTTTATTATAAAATTAATTAATTGTATTAGTGTACTCCACTACAAATATGATTTTGAATTATTACGCTTTAAGGTTTGGAAGATATATAACAACTTTTTTAAATTTTGCGAAATAATAACTTTTTTAAGCACTTAGAAAAATGTATTGTACGAGTTGGGAGTTCGTAGCACTTGCTACGAAATACGATCCCAGTACTTTAAATCAATTCAGATGTGTCTTTGAATTTTAAATGTTTGGTTCTTTCTCTATTCCCTGCCTCTGTTGTATATTTAAATTCCTAGCAAAACCGAATAACGTGTTTGGCCCACATAATATATTTAGAATACAGAGCCGCTTCGCTCGAATACGCGAACAATTATAGCGATTTTTACACTAAACGATTCGTGAGTACTTCGATTCATCTTTGTAAATAAACGGCATAAACCATCCCGTACCATCCCGCCCTTAGAAGATCCTCGTACAGGATCGAAACGGTCGGCACGAAGCCGAAGTAAATACAAGTGAGTTTATGCCGTTTATTTACAAAGATGAAGTATAGCGATGTTAGTGCTACCATTTATTTCCTTTAACCACCATAAAAATATTAATCAAAAACCTCAATAGTTATTCAATCATTAAGTGTAAGATAGTTCATGGTTAGTGAACATAGCAACATAGGCACAAGAAATAATGCCCTAGAAAGTTAACACCCAGTTCGGTGCAAAAAAGGAAAACCTGGCATCGTGCAGCGTGCAATAAATTATGAAAAAAAGAAACATCGTTCTAGTATGGAACAGAAAACATAAATAAATGTAATCTTATTACATTTAATTATAGTGTCGATGTACGTTTTAAAAATAAAACTAATTATGATATATTTAGCTGCGCTTCGTGGATTCACCCATTGATATTTAATATTTAGATAAACATAAAAATAATATGCACAAATTTGCTTAATCATCGGTCATTCAACCTATCTCACTTGTTGAAAAGATTATATTTATAGAAATTAATTATAATCCAAGTCTTACGCAACAAAAAGCTTGGTCCACTTTTTAAATCAAATCTAAAATAAGAAATCAACAAAAACGAGGAAAGAATAGGTCCCAAGAGTAACAAGTGAAATTTAAAAAATACTTTTTAAAAACAAGCTTTAATTATTGTTATCATCTTGCATCATAAAGTACTCGTCAAGATGAATCAAATGAGCCCAAACTCGATGGGGTTGCGTTGTTTTATGACGGCGTTCCTTTGGCCACCTTCCAGCTCCATCATCAGATCAGTTCGATGTCATAAAAATATTGCATTGTCATCCGATTTACACACGCATGCAAATTTTCAGCTCAATTGGAAACCGGGAAGTGGGTCAAATTAAACTTGCAAGATTTGATTACAGACAGACAGACAGACAGACAGACAGACAGACAGACAGACAGACAACAGACAGGTGAAAGTAATATAAAGCTTGTAAAAAGTGGACTAAAATCGTCAAACCTTTGTTCGTACAACAATGACGCAGCGATTCCACTAAACAAAGCTTCAACTGCCGTATCGCTTTTATTACTTGATTCATGCATCCTTGTGAAGAGTCGATGAACTTATCAGTGTGCGAAATTGGCAAACGAGACTTGAGGCGCGAGTCCGTCGCTCCTGTACCATGAGTGAAAACGACGCGAACGATTCAAACGTACCTTATACATTGCAGGGTTGTTGTTAATGCTTCATCGGTGCGTGGTATTAAGCCAGAATTGTATATTGAAGGATATTATCCTCGTCCAGGATTCAGAGAAATCTCGTTTCGTGGTGCACAGAGCGTCTCCGCCACAAGGTCGCGCGCCTGCCGCCTACTGCTATAAATACACACAGACATGCAAAAATGTGATACATTAATACATAAACATTTATGTGCCCTAATATGTGTGCCTGATGTATGTAAAGTTTACGTAGTAACTGGTATGTATACTGTGGCACCGTTTCGACTTTTGTAACCTCATCGAGACGCTTTATTGGAATTGACCTTATTTTTCTGCAGGAACGAATTGTGAGACTTATTCTTATTCAATACATACGATACTCTTTATTGAAACTAAAAAATATACAATATTGACTTGGAACTATGCAACATTACATTAAAAATTCACAATGCCTTATCCCTTTTAGCGATCTCTTCTAGACAATCGGCATAGGCAGCTGACAGGACCTTAGGTTAGTTTAACCATTTATAAAACGCACTTCACTTCCAAAGATGTAAGGAACATAGTTTGTCTTACAAATGCAATTTAAAATTAGTTGAATCTGTAGGTAAATTATATATTAACGCAAAAAGTGAGTTTTTCTGTTAGTTATTTCACTCGTAGATGGTCTACGAATCGTAGACGTTAAATTTTAATTTTAAGCGATATATACATTGATACATGCGAACATGAGTTAATATTCCTTATCAATAATAACACTATTATGGGAATGCTTACTCATTGTTTATTTATTAGTTTAAGAGCGTAAATAACGGTTGACGCACTCTCGCTCGCACTATGTGACAAATTTTGAAATTTAAATTCATAGAATTGATTTATTGAAAATTCCTGAAGATCAGTTATTGCACACATTTTAAAAGTGTTTTCAATTTGATATATTAAAAACTGGCACGATGAGATTTTTTTGAATTTTTGTTTAAATATTGCTCCCCATATTATGCAGGGTTGATCTTATGGAATTTTCAATAAATTCAGTCTATGAATTTATATTTCATAATTTGTCAAGTGCTGCGAGCGAGAGAGCGTCGACCGTTATAAATGCGCTAAGTATCTACTGTATGTCTACTGTCTTAAATATTTGACCGATGAGTTCCCGGCGCGGCGTAGCCATACAAAATTGTCTCCTACACATTTTGTGTGGTACCTTGCGCTGAACATAGCCATCCGATTTTTGTCATCGTATGTTAGAGCGTAAAGGCACATTCAATTATTTGTGATACTAAAAAATCTTAAAAAATATTGAAGCAGTGCCTTTTTCATATTTTTATAACAACTTTGTTCTTTCCAATTTGCTAGTATAACCTGGAAATACTTCAAAAAAGTTCCTAGTGTTGATTTTTTGTCTTGTGTACTTCATATTTATGAAGTACTAGTTCATATTCCGTATATATTTAAGATGCACCTTATTACATAGGATGTACAATTATGTACAATAAAAATCTTGAAAATTCTTACGATTCCAGTACAAAATCAAATGCAACTTGAATTTTTTTTAATTAGCATTTAGCATATTTTTTTCTTTTCATAGTGGCGTTCTGGAAATTATATACTTATGTGTTTTTATAGGTTTTTCTGCGCCGTCGTCTCTTTTTCGTGCAGATATGAAGACCTATTGGTCTACCTAGAATTTTTATTACACATACTTTTTCTATTCAGACTAGAGGTAGTGCGAAAAGTAATATCCGAATTCGTTTCATTTTATGCATCATGACGAATTCGCATTGGATGTACCTAGTATGAAAGCGCCCTAAAAAAGAACAATAATATCGCAAGTTAAAAAGGTATTTACTTTGCAGTGCAATGTTATAAATATTCTGAACATAAATTATGACAAAAAATTAAGCACAATTATTGTTAATATTTAAAAGTTTTAATATAGTCACGTGACGTCAATGCATGATGAATTAAGATATTTTGGAATAAAATTTTGCATAATAAGATTTTTGGCCAAACAATATTAGGTAAAATGATAATTTTCTTGCTACAAGATATTTTGATACCTAATAATAGCCCAACACATTTTTAACAATTTATTATACAAGTGTTCTGGTCAGTGTTAGATAAATTTGAAAAATGAGTCGTGTATAATATTTTTTTAAATTATAAAAATGATCCTACCATCAGACTAATCCTACTAATGTTATAAACGGAAAAGTTTGTAAGAATGTATGAATATCTGGACGTATGTATGTTTGTTTCTTTTTTTTTTTGTTTTTATCTTTCTTTCTTTATCTTTGACGCCTAAACGGGTGGGCTGATTGAGCTGAAATTTGGTATAGAGATAGCATCAACCCTGGAATAACATATAGGCTACTGTACAGCGGGTAAAACCGCTGGATTAAGCTAGTTAAAATATATAAAAGGTAAATGTTAAACTACGATTCATATCCAATTATTACAGAAAATCTTATAAAAGGTGGCGCAAAATTAATCATCCGATTATCTTTTTGACTAAAACAAAATTGTATGATTAATTTTGCGCCCTATATTAATGCAGCCAAAACAAAACTTCATTCAACCTCGTTCTCTTAGACTATAAATGCAATGACCATACAAAAATTCCAAAAAGCAATTTAAAACTTTATTGCCTGCATTCTATAAAATAATGGCATTTTCCTTATATCTTGCAGGGAAAAACAACCAATACGTTTCTAGATATATATAGGACTCACCTTTAAGTCTATTTTCTATACAATAACTAAAAAAATGGGTGGTTAGACTGAAATACTTGCACAAAAATTTGACAACATAAAATTTACCAAAGTAATTTTGTATACCTTAGAGGTAAATTCTTCAAAATTAATGTAATAAATTCTTTTATTTACATAATTATTTACATTAACTATTAAACATTAATTCAAAAACTATTACAAATAAAAAACATCGTCGAGGCCATGTCCTTCAGGAAGGGTACCTAAAAAGCTGGCTACATTACCTCTCTTCAAGATTCTGACAACTATAGGTATCCTTGAAATATAGACGCTGCAGCTGCTTAAAAAAACAAAAACACACAAAGTGTAAAGTACACTTTTTATGTTTGTCAATTATTGTATTTATGAATTTACTTTTGACAATAAATGATATTTTTATTAATTTTTTTATGCTGCAGCAGACTATACCTAGAAGCATAGATGTAGAAATAAATAAATAATATTTCAGGACATTACACACAGCGCCACCTAACCCCAAGCTAAACAACTTAATGCTTGTGTTATGGTGGTTAGGATAACGGATATAATACTTATATACTTTTCTTTTGTAAATACATACTTATAATAGATATTAAAAGAAATGGCATGTCTGTGCCTAGAAGGAGGAAGAAATCCCCCCCTGGATTCACTGAACATCATGCCGGAACACGGTCACAATGACCGCTTGGCGGTCACGGTTTTGAATTATCTCTTGAAGATGCAAACTTTTTCGTAAGACTCGTAAAACAGTAGGTCCCAGCTGTTTCCTATAGGATATGTAGGACGCAGTCGTTAGATCACGTTGCAGGCATTGTAGTAATCATGGCGATCTATATAGTACCTCTAGGTTGGCACAGCATCAGATTGAGTTAAAATCTGGAACAGAGATAGAGACATTCACTAAGAAATGGCTGGTTGCCTGGAAGAGATCTCTCTAAGCGATAAGGCCACAGTGTAGACCTTTATATAGTTTAGTTTTAAGTCGTTTTTTTTTTACTTTTGGTTGCAATAAAGAGTATTGTATTGTAGGAAAGGCTTTTCCTGCGCGTAATGCGCGCAAAGCCACTTTAGTATTTATAAATTTTGTTATAATAACATCGTGTTAGGTATTCAATATCTGGTTGCGTCGACTCAAACTGGTTTCCATCTCGGAGCTGTAAAAATGTCAGTGTTCTTAGCTGACCATTGACCGAGGATGGCATAGCTCTGTAGGGGTGTTACATACTAATTATACGTGGATATCTCTTCGAGGAATCTTTAGAGGTAAACCATTTTTAATTTGCAAGTCGCTGCCGTTGCAGTCAGGCACATTTTATTTGTAAAAGGTGCAATTTTAAAATGTATCTCAGTAAAGCATTTGTTTTAAATACTCTGAGACTCTGAGTATTTCATACAGAAAATATACAGACTTAAATTATTGAAAGTGTAACTAAATGTTTGATTTTCAGTTCATACTAAACTTACCTACCTACTCAAAAGTTGTCAAAACTTTCAAAAGCTAGTATTACTTACATAGAGGCACAATGGTCACGTGGTCCCGTGTTCCAGAAACTTCGTTGTCGCCGGCACGTGACCATTATGTTCCGAGTCGATATTGACCGGTTGACGAGTGGGCACATGGGCGTACCCAGCTTCTGACCCAGGGGGGGGCAAGCAAGGACGAACTCAATTTTTTCTTAACGTACTTGAACTTTATGCCTGTATGTATATTATGTTTTAACGTTGAGCAGGTACCTATTTAAAAGGTGTACCATGCTTTGCTTTCAGCTCACGCAGAAATATACTTCTTTAAAAAAGCGCGAGCAGCTTGCTGCGAGCGCCAAGAAAATTTTATATTTTTGACAAGAAAAAAGTGCTTTTAACTTGCTCCGAGCGGTAGGAAAATCAAAATATTATTCTTTAAAATAGCGCGAGCAGCCTGCTGCGAGCGCCGAGCAAATTTTATATTTTCGACAGCGTAAAGAGTCCAGTTAACTCACTTCGAAGGGTGGGAAACATAAAATACTCATCCTACCTTAAAATAGTGCGAGCAGCTTGCTACGAGCGCCAAGAAAAAAAATATTTTTACTACGAAAAACGTGCGGTTAAGTTGTTCTTAGCGGTAGGAAAATTAAAATATTATCCCTTAAAATAGCGCGAGCAGCTTGCTGCGAGCGCCAAGAAAATTTTATATTTCTGACAACGAAAACAGTGTGGTTAACTTTCTCCAAGCGGTAGGAAAATTAAAATTTTATTTAAAATAGAGCGAGCAGCTTGCTGCGAGCGCCAAAAAATTTTATATATTAGACAACGAAATCCGGAGAGTATCTTTGTCTGAGCGGTTCTACGAAGAAAAATGTATTTCTTCATAGGAGCAGCGGTTAGAAATTTTAATATTTTCACTTATAATAACGCGGACAGCTTGCTGCAAGCGCCGAGTATTTTTAATATTTCTGACTACGAAAGGTGAGCTTAGTTCGTTCCGAGCTGCAAGAAACTTAAACATTCTTACTAATCAGTGCGCGAGTAGTTTGATGTGCGCCGAGAAAATTTCAAAATCTTGATTATGAAGAGTGTACACGAACTACTTAACTGCAAGAAAATTCTATATTTCTGACCACGATCTCTACTTATAAGAGATATACTATAAATACTATAGCTACTACCTATAGCTACCTACGAACTTGCCGCAATTGCACATTTTGAATAGATGATTACAAAAAGTGCGCACTTAATATGCTCCGAGTGGTGAAAAAATGAAATGTTGTACTAAAAAGCTTAAAAATATAATCCTTACTATGAAACAAGTGTGGACCTGCTTATTGCTAGCGCAAAAAAAAAATCTACAGATATAATTAAAGAAATTCGATTTCCAGGGGGGGGGCAGCTGCCTCCCCCTGCCCCCCCCTGGGTACGCCTATGATGGGCATTATAGATGTACCTATTATAATAGGTATAGGAAGGTTTATAGGTAATAACATAGATAATAGTATTAGAACAAAAGATGGGATCAGATAGGTTTACTTATTCAAAGGCAATAAATTATGTTTAATTACTATTAATACTACCTACTTTTATAAGCGATACAAAGAGAGAAGAAAAGACATGCAGTGGAAATGGGGTATTCCTATCCTGCAGAATAAGATTTGGTCTGCTTCTGATGCGCGATGGGACTTGTCGATTTCCTATTGTGAATATAAAATTATTTTATCACATTTGCAGTCTTACCTCCTGAAATGATTACATGCTGTTTAGCGGAAAATTATATTTAGTAAAATCTTCAAGAGAACGACAACTTCGTAGTCTTCGGTCCAGTGTTTGTAAGGCTTTATCTAGAGGTCATCTAAAAGCTCCTCAGAAAGCACCACAAACAAAATCGTCAGTGTTATTAGAGTAACGTGTTAGCATAATCTTCATTTATTATTTTACCTATAGCAGGGCTAAGATATGCAAACCATAAAGATTTCGTGCAAAATATAATAGAGGTACCTAATGCCTATGTACGAATACTTAACATGACGCTGTCATTAAGTCGAGTAAGTTGATAGATTTAGGAATTTGGCTATTACAAAGTAAGTTAATTATACAACGTAAAAATGCAAAATAAAGTCTTGTCGTCTTGCACATCTTAGTCCTGCTTATATGTAGATCATATTTACATAGTAGGTATAGTGTATCAGGTCCGAAAGGCCCCAAATTCCCGTGTACCTGGTGTTAGGTGTTGATCTGAGTCCGCAGCGGTTGCGCCGCGACGTCGGACGACCGCCGGCCGTTCACCTGCGACCTTGCAGACGCCCGCGCCGCCGCTCGGCCTTTGTCCGATCCTGTCACCCTGTCCGTGACTCTACTCGCTGATAACTACAAGATAAAACTTCAATATACAGGGTTACTGGACAATTGACGACTACTAGGGATCATTTTTTTTTTTTTTTTTTAGTCAGTAGCACCGCAGAATGCATAATTTTTATTCTGTTGTTATATTTTGTATTACCGTGTTATTATTTCTTTAAACCTTACTTTGCATGATTTTTATTTTCCGTCCACGTCAAATTAGTAATATTCTGTTGCCTATAAGTGGAAACTTGTAAATGTCCATTAATACTATATTGAAGTGCCCTAGTTATAGACCTAGACGTAAGTTTTCCTAAAATTGTAAAATAAAAATAAATAAAATTATAATTACTTAAAGGCGAAATTAAAATTGCAAAAAAAATTGTTTCTTTGAATTAAGTAGTGTGTGGCAACAATCAGCTGTTTCAGTAAAAGAGTCCCTTTATAAAACAAATATGGATGTCCGCAATATTTTCTATTACATCATTTTTTTTTTTAGTGTGGCAAATGCCTTTATTGAGAAAAACAAACTAGCAATACTACAGCAGTAAAAAACACTTTTATTAACTACAGAAAATCTATTATTTTCATTATTATTATTTTTTATATAATAATATAAGATAATATATTATAATCTATTAAATCAGTAACATTGTATTGTTTTGAATCTTGGAAATACTTGGAAAACCGGAATATATAGGGGGACGAGTGGGTTTTCTCCCTAGAATACCCACATAAAAACATCAAACTACTAGACATAACAAACACAAAACCTATTCTAACACGAAATAAGGTTTTTTCAGAGGTCGTTCAAGTTGTTTAGAAACATTATAGGTACCAGGACAATAGAAAGGCCCTAACTCTGAGACGTCATTCGTCATCCTGTCACAGGACAAAAACTGAGAAATCCAACCGGACTTCGATCGCATACCCAGACCATGATCGGACGATCTTCCACTTTTAAGGGTCTAATTTTTTTGCTTTATCTTAATGTCTGTCTGATTCAAT
This sequence comes from Hemithea aestivaria, assembly GCA_947507615.1. Classification (NCBI taxonomy): domain Eukaryota; kingdom Metazoa; phylum Arthropoda; class Insecta; order Lepidoptera; family Geometridae; genus Hemithea; species Hemithea aestivaria. Next base: position 16,023,053 of record OX382330.1, read on the forward strand.
TTAAAAGATTTTTATTTATTAAAATTTGATCAGTGTCTGTGGTGCCTTGTAGTTCAAAAGTAGTTTACATTGTAAATATGAAATTTCAACCAAGTTTTGACTAATTATAATAAGAAAGTTATATATTAAATAAAATATTTATGTTCGTTATATGATTTTTAAAGGTACCTATAATAATTGAATGTATTATGGTCTCTATTAAATGACAAAATAAACGCAATAAATCTTTATAGGAAAAAATACTGCCACGTAAACATAATCTAACGTTTTATATAATGGAGTACAAATAAGTTTCCGCCGTTTTATTGTAGATGGCGCGGCACGGAGTTTCGGTTAGCTTTCGCAGATGATAACCGGCTTAAAAAATAGTTTGGACATTCAAGAACAACATAACCTATTAATATTATTGATTTTATATTGGTAAAATATAATTTTTATAAGTTGAAAATGTCAAAATTTGAGCCAAGTAAGCGTCATTTGCGGGAAATTATTAGTTTACTTCTTTAATTTAAAGAAATCTGCTGCTGAGGCGCATCAATTGCTCGTAGAAGCATATGGTGAGGGTGCTTTGAGTGAGAGAACGTGTCGAGAGTGGTTTCAAAAGTTTAAAAACGGTGATTTCGACGTAGAAGACAAAGATCGCAGTGGAAGGCCAAAAATTTACGAGGATGCAGAATTGGAGGAATTATTGTAGGATTCATCTCAAACACAAAAAGAACTTGCTAATAATTGAAATAAATTTATATTACCGTTCTTCTTTAATAAATATTTAATTTGTGTTAAAAAACGGCGGAAACTTATTTGTACTCCTATGTATTTATTTAAAATAATATTTATAGTGAAGTGAGGAGGAATAAGAAGTGAGACATAATATTACTCGTATGTCTAGAAACTTTCGCTCTTACAATATTGTGACGGAATGATATGTTTTATGATCAATATTATCTTATTTGGTTCTATATAAAATTCAGGTCAATTCAAATCTTCAGGAGACAAGTTTGACATCTATAAATAAGATATAATATTTGTCTGTCGTCATAAAACTATATTTGTACCTCAGACAAGACCTCGCAGCGGGAGATCCAGCCGAGAAGTCTAGATTTAGCTCTCAATAAAGTATCATTTTTAAGCTTCATTAATTTGTAGAGAACTACAAACTATTAATTTAAAACTTACTGGTATATTTTTTTTTTTCATCTCAAAACATGTTTAAAATGATAACCGTCACTAACAAAACTATATACAGGGTTCCGAGTCTTCAGCTCGTTTAAAATGAGCATGTACAATGTCTTTCGACAAGGCTTTCACTTTACTATATAGGTTACACTAGCTTATACCCGCCGCTTTGAAAACTCATCTATGTATGTTCCAAAATTCATCCCAAATCGTTCAGTAGTTTAGGCTGTGCGTTGATCGATCAGTTAGTCAGTCAGTCACTGTTTCTTTTGATATATTTAGATACTTTTTAGATGCGATCACAAAAGGAATATGAACATTTCGTGCAAAGTTTTTCAACAAGTTTCAGAATGGTTAAGATTTGAGATGATTCTCACCTGATGTCAACATGCCAAAGCTTTACCGAGCATCATTCGTATTATTAACAAAATTATTTTAAATCCGCAGATCTTAGTTTGACTTTCGGAGCCACAAGAACGAGTATAATATACAATTTGCGAAGGTTGTTACCAGGCGACCAGAATACAGAGGCGCGTGCGCGAAATACGTTTGACCTCGTACATCGAATAAACATTAAAATAATTTAATGTTATCCAGTTGCGACTGGTTTACGATATATTATGTATAACTACAGTATACATATTGCCAATGTAAATTACATATATTACTAGCTGCGCCCAGAGGTTTTACTCGCTGTACTGTACTGCTGTAATGCTGTACTGTAGCATTTGTGCTATTCTGGAGTCTAAACTATCTCTAAACCAAATTTCAGCTTAATAAGTCCAACAAGAAATAGATGGCAAAATGAAATCATTTCTGTTGCAGGTGCAAACTGGACAAACATAGCAAGGGACAGAGAAAAGTGGGTTACGTTGGAGGAGGCTTTCACCCGAAGGGGGTCCATACAAAACAAATAATAATATTATTACTTATTAAATGTATAATTTAAAATATCAATCTAATTAAAAATAATTGTAATAATTAATATAATTAAATAATTGAAATGTAATATGTAATGTATGGAATGAAATAAAGCTTTATTTAATTTAATTTATAGGTCCAACTGTTTAGGCGTGAAAGAGTAACAAACATTCATCCAGACATCCATTCTTACAAATTTTCACGTTTGTAATATTAGTAAGACTAGTAAGAAGTTAGACTAGCTTACGCTGCCGGCTTTCCCCACGTGACCCTTTTTTTGCGGAGGTTTATGCTATAAAACCTATCTGTGTTCCAAATTTCAAACCAATCTGTTAAGCGGTTTGGACTGTGCGTTAAGAGATCAGTCAGTCAGGCACTCTTTCATTTTATGTATTTAGATACAGTATACATAGAACGCCTACGGAAATTACATATATATTATTAACATACTCGAAACTCGTGTGTAATTTTATTTCGCTGTCTGTCTTGGATTAATTTTGGCACAATATTATTTGAACAAAAGAACAAGGACGATTAGGTTTACGAGTCCTGAGTACATTGTTATAAATACTAGTTGTAATGTTTGGTTTTGTTCGTTGAAAAACAGGTACCTTCTAGGTCCTTCTAGGTCAATAATATTTTAAAGTCTTTCTATTTTAAGCTAAATTAGCACAATTAAATAACAAAATTAAACAATTCAATATTATGTAAGTACTAATGCACTTTTGTGCATTCAGTCCTAGTAAAAGATTTCAACGCGTATTGAAATTGAAATTACTTTTAAAATGTTTACGCAATTTACTGATTAGTAGAAAAAACAAAACTCTTGGTTATCAATCCAAACGATATAATATGTAAGTACATCCTCCCATAAACCCCCCTTAAAATCCCCTCCCCCCTCATTCTCTTATAATCCTCTCCATTCATTGGTTGTCTGGAAGAAATCGCTTTTTAGCGATTATACAGCCGCTTGTACTATTGTCAATAATTTTCTACTTGTAATATGTTTCTTTTTGTGGTGTACAAAAAGAAAAGCATTATTATCTGTCTACATTTAACCATTAACTACATTTTTTTATGTTGAGAAAAGAAAAATCTTTATGGCAATGTAAAGATTAGCACAATGGCGCACTGAATTCCAACGACTTATACCTAAAACAAGGTGGCGCAAAATTAGTCATCTGATTTTCATTAGATGAAACATTTTGTGCCACCCTTTATTAAGTGCGAACTAATCTTATAGACGTCTAATTAAGGCTGTAAACCTAGACATTTTTCTAGTAATTTAAGACAATAAATGTGACTTTTGATAGTGTTATCCATAGACTAAAAGAAGAGTGTTATCTATATAGCTAGCTGTCAATATATTGTCTGCTATGACCCGACTCCGGCAAGGACATTGAGTAAGGTCGGGTCTCCGCCGGGCGTGGGGAGGGCGCTTCGCCCCCGAGACCCCTCGTCGAGCGGGGGCGACGCTCCTAAAGGGGATTTTTCTATTACTCTTAACCTCGAGACGCCCTTAACTGTTGCTAGGCGCGGTTTATCGCTTGTTATTACAATTTTAAGGCTGACATTTTACTGTTGTACTTATGTTGAAGGTGACGAAGCGCGTGATAATTGGAGTACGTCATTTGGTGAGTTTTAGCATTGGTTCATCTTTATTTTTTAGTCTTGGTTGTTGAAAAAAAGAAAGAAAATATATTTATTTGCGACAAACAACAAAACAGAAATAAAACATTATATATGAGCTCTAAAAGACGACTCGAATCTAAAGAGACGTAAACATAATATTATTATAATACAAATATAGATAATATTCTGGTGTATAATAAAAGCCGTAGTGAAGAGCTGAGTAGTCGTTGAATCATATTATAATAATTAAAAACCGATAAAATATTTCAAAAGGAAAACGTTACTCGTATATGTACGTTTTATATGTAAGTTTGTTTTAAAAATTTTAATGTATTTTGGTTTTTCTTTAAATTATGTAACATGTTTCCGATTTTTCAACTTACCAGCCAAAATACTATATTCTTTTCGACATAAGGAAAGTTCTACAATCAGTCGTGCCCACTAGTAAATGATTACATTATCATATTATACGCTTGATAATGGACAAGTGATAAACAGTACCCACCCACGTGGTTATTATTTATTATATGATATCGACTGATGTCGTGTAGGTAGATATTAGCGACATAATTGGCTAGTTTGTGAAACCTAGCGGATATCCTCAGCATGAATATAGAAATTTCTATCACACACGCTCATTTTGATCTCAATTTCATAGATATTATTTACATGATATATACTAACCTACATAACCTTACTAAAACACAATTTTTCTTTAAGTTACATAAACATTTCCAACAAATCTTCCTTGTGATTTAAAATATCCTTATTAAGCTTCCCAATTATTATTTGATCCATATTTTAAATATTTATTTCTCTCGCAATATTCATCTCAATTTCAGGCACGAAGTAGTAGGTGCCTATGTACTTATATTTTCTTTGTAGAACAATCCAGACGAATAGGCTGCGACCTCGTGGTCTCTTTCCCTCTACTTTGCCGGTGACCATTAGCTTCTCCAGGTTGTTGCTGGACTTTCTGGCAATGTGACCAAAATATTCAAGCACCCGTTTGAGGCAGATGGTAGAAAGCCTAGTTGTTACTTTGAGCTGCTTGAGTATGGATACGTTGGTACGTTGGTATTTCAAACCTCTTACATTATGAGATCTTTATGAGATAATCCAAACTCACAGAGCATTAGAAACTTTAGCAATATTTAGAAAAACCTATAAATTGTGATTTGACTCTGATAGTGTAAGTAGGGTAACCAGTTCTGTTGGAGTATAATAATAATTATAATTAGTTTAAATCATATAGGTATCAATCGATGAGTGATTGAGCGAAATTCTATAGGTATCAGGGCGACATTTAAGCCCAGTATGTTTGATCAAGTCTTACAAATAATATTTGGAATTATTACCCAGACATTGTTTTACGTCCTTCGCAATTCGCAGAATACGAGTAACTCTGAGCAAAATATCAATGTATATGTGTGTATATGTTTGAAGGTTAAAATATAAATAAACAAGTAGTCATTGTTGCAAACAAAAATAAAGATAAGATTGTAACAACAATATATCCAAATAGATCTGACAACTTGTAGGTTTTATTTTAATTAATTTTATTTCGAGACGCATAAAATGCGCTCCGACTGTTAATGATCAGTTATATAAAAATGGTACAGGACAGGGTTGAGTGGCATAACATGAAGGAGGCCTATGCCCAGCAGTGGGATGTAGAGGGCTGTGGATGATGATGAAGATGATATAAAAAAAAATAATTCCAAAAGTTATTTTTTGAATAAATGGCTAACTAAAAAGTTTATATTGTCTATTATAATTTACTTTTGCAATTACTGTTGTGTTGTGTGTGTATTTGGATAAAGAATTTCTTTCTTTAATTCTATGCTTCCTGTGAAACTACCGTCCTTCCAGTGTTGTATATATTTCCTCTCCCTGCACGGTTGTCTGTAAGAGATCGCTATGAGTGATAAGATGGCTTGATACACCTTTGGTTTTAATTTTTGTTTGTAAAATTTACTTCATATTATGTGGATCTATAAAGAGTTTAAAACTAAACTTAGGTCTCAGACCACCCTCATACTTAGGTACTTTCAACTTGAAGTAATTAAATTCAGTTCGAGTCTTATAGAGCCATATAAATGCAAATTAAATAGACATTGACTTGCTAACACCAGTCAATGTAAAAGGTAGCATAATTATGAATCTTAAATTAAAGTTATTTGCTTTTTTGCTTTAGTTATTTGCTTTTTATAATAGTAAGGTACTGTTATAATAGTAAGGTACTGTTAATTAAGACTGGATCAGTAACCCATCAAACGATTTTTTTTTTCTAACAATATAATCTCTAATTTTTTGTAAATTGACTAGGAAATAATCTTCTAATATCTAAGGGTTCCTTCATTTGAATTTACTTGTGAAAATTCGGAAAACTTTCCATTAGTCAACATTTCGTCGATCGATTTTCATACCATGTGTTAGGATTTTAAAATTTAAATTAAAAAAATATTTATTATTTTTTAAATATTATTAATATTCTCTCGGGATTTTAAATAAATTAATTTAATTATTATAATTCTCATATAAATTGTAATACTACTTAGAGCTAATATAAAGTCTTTCACCACATTACCTACGCATCTTTTTACCATTTTTATTGGCTTATTATTGTTGGCGCCACTATAATGTAAATTATTCTAAAGATGCATGATTAATAATGCAGTAGAGGAGGATCTTTAGAACCTATTTTGATACTACTAAAAGTATGCAATGTCTATTATAATAAGTTATTTATAATATGAAATAAATAAATTGTTAAAATCACTGATGACATTCGCAGCGGTATGGCGAGCGGTAACCTGACTATTCTTTCCTTACTTGACTTTAGCAATGCTTTTAATAACGTTGACTATGACATTCTTCTGGCTATTCTCTACTCTCTAAACATTACTCCTCTTGCTATTCAATGGTTTAGTAGCTACCTGCACGGGCGTCGGCAGCGTATTCGTGTTGGAGACTCCCTCTCATCTTGGTGCAACACTTACGCGGGCGTACCGCAGGGCGGCGTTCTTTCTCCACTACTCTTTGCAATCTTTATAAACTCAATCTCTCACCACCTTTCCTCTTCCTATCACCTTTATGCAGATGATTTGCAAATATACCGACACACTACCCCTGCTCAACTACCTGAGGCCATTCGAGCTACTAATACTGATCTGGGAATTATTCTTGATTGGAGTCTTTCCTACGGTCTACGTGTGAACCCAGATAAAACGCAAATTATTGTCATCGGTAGCTCCAGGATGATTTCAAAAATCGACTGGTTTCACCTGCCCCAGGTAATCTTTGACGGCACACCGGTTAAATTGAGCAGCGAAGTCAAAGATTTAGGTCTATACATAGATAGAACATTATCATGGGCACCGCAATTGGCTGAAGTCAGTAGAAAGATTTTTGCATCAGCAAATTCTCTCAGACGGTTGCGGAATTTCCTACCGATCTCTACCAGAACCACGCTTGCACAATCTCTTCTCCTGCCCATACTTGACTACGCTGATGCCTGCTATCTGGATCTAACCGAAGTACAGCTTAACAAACTCGAACGCTTGCAGAATGTCTGCATTCGTTTTGTTTTCGGTTTACGCAAATATGATCGTATATCTGAATTTCGCGCCAAGCTTAAATGGTTACCTATTCGACTTCGCCGGAACTCTCACATTTTATCCTTACTCTATACTATTCTTTTCAACTCTGCTTCTCCTTCATATCTTAAAGATCGTTTTAAATATGTTCATCTGTGTCATGATTTTAACCTGCGTTCTGCCCATACACGGTTACTGACACACACCTTACACAGATCTGAACATTTTGACAAATCGTTTACGGTACAAGCTGTCCGTTTATGGAACAATCTCCCCGTACATATTAGACATGCCAAATCTCTTGAAACTTTCAATAAATTAGTTAAGGAACATTATCTATCTTCCCTTTTATAGATTTGCTTGTTGCAGCTCAGTTTATTTATTTATTAAAATATTTATTTATAATATATATACTTATTTATAAAATATTTATTTATAATATATATATACTTATATAATATATGTCTATATATTATTTATAATAATAATATTTGTATAATGTATGTATTATAAACTTTCTCATATAAATATTCTGTAACTAGTCTATGTATTTAGATACTGCACACCGCCGTCTATTATTGTATTTTCAGTCATGTTCCATTCCCAGGTTGTCTGTAAGAAATTGCCTAGTGCGATAAGACCGCCAATTGTTTACCTAGCATTAAGATATCTAGTTCATTAAGCTACTTTGTAATTGTTTGGTTTGCAATAAAGAATTATTCTATTCTATTGATATTGTTATTGATTTATAATTATTTCGTTTATAATAAGTAACTTATTATGATGACTTGAAGTTTATCTTAGGTGATGTCAGCTTATTGCAGTAGCAGTGTTTTAAAAAACAAAGTCGTGCCTAAGACTGCGATTTTCTGAAAACTTATACGGTAAGTGATTTTCCTTACCCTATTTAATTTTGTTCTACAATAATCATAAAATAATAAAAATAAAATCCTGATCCTTATCCCTTCTAAATAATTATCCTGTTTAATAATGATTTTTACTATATTATACAGTTTTAATTATGTTTAATGTAAAATGCGTAGACACATTAAATTATAAAATTAAATTATTGCACTGTTAACATTTATTAGTCTTTATTTCTTTAGAATCATAAGATTACTTATGTTGAATTAATTGCTTCAAATTTTATTTTAAAATAACATGCGAGGTCTACGAAAATGGTTCTAGGAATCTTATGCAAGAACTATGTTATTTTATATCATATACCTAATAATGTAAAAGATCGAAATGACGATTCAATGACTCGCACCAACGCACACCCAATCAATATTATATTATCAATTTATTCTTTTTGAAGTATAATTTTTCAGTCGGAATCCTTAATAATATAAAACCGAATTTTTATCAAAGGCAAAATGTATTTATAAAAATTAAGGTTTAGCAAAGGTTGGAAATTTGTATGGAGAAAATTACTTTCTTCTAGTTTTAGTTGCTTTCAAGTCTTAGTCTTCTTCTAAAAAAAATAAATTAATAAATAAATATATCAGGACATTTCACACAGCGCCACCTAACCCCAAGCTAAGCAACTTCATGCTTGTGTTATGGTGGTTAGGATAACGGATACAATACTTATATTATACTTTTCTTTTGTAAATACATACTTATAGTAGATATTGAAACCACCCAGACCAGAAACAAATGTCTGTGTATCACACAAACATTTGTCCCTTGCGGGAATCGAACCCGCAACCTTCTGCGTTGCAGGCGGATATTAGCCCACCGCGCCACAGAGGTCGTCCAAACTAACTACTTCTATATTAAGTACCTAGGTATTTCTCTTTTATCTCGGGCAAAATAAAGAGTTATTGTACCCTATCTTTTAAACACAAAGCTTCCAAGTTTAAAGCAAAATGATGAGCTAAAGTAAGCCGGTGTACGAGTGGTATCTCGTAAGTCGCGACGGGTGCTCTGTAGCTGACTCACCGCAGTCACTGCACCCGATTGCTCACCACTCACCAATGCCTCCGCTAAGGACGCAAATAGGCATCCGACGTGATTTGGACCTAATTAATGCTCATGGCTTTATACTTTTTACAAGCTTTTATTTACTTTCACTTGTCCGTTGTCTGTCTGTAATCAAATCTTGCAAGTTAAATTTGATCTATTTCCCGGTTTCCAATTGAGCTGAAATTTTGCATGCATGTATGACAATGCAATATTATTATGACATCTAGCTGATCTGATGATGAAGATGGAAGGTGGCCATTGAAACTCCGTAATTAAACGACGCAACCCCATCGAGCTAGGGCTTATTTGATTCGTACTTTGGTTGTGGATGATAAAAGCTTGTTTTTAGAAAGATTTAAAAAAAAAATCCCTTATTAATACTCATGACTTTATACTTTTTAGGGTTCTGTTCACTGTCCGGGTTTAACGGACCTAGCATTGGAATTGTGTTGCTAAAACTCCACTGTCCGTTAAGTTTGTCTGTTTCTAGGCTGTATCTCATGAACGGCGATAGTTAGACCGTCGATTCTAACAACAACCAAGCCAACAACCAAGCAACAACAATCCAAGTTATATTAAAAAATATAACTTGAATTGTTCATGTAAATCTTCCAAACTTTAAAACTGACTACTGAGAAATTATTATTTTTCGCATCATAAAGTCGCATGACTACAATGTGAGATCTACATAAGGGCTTTGATTGCTGCCATAGCTGTATCGGTCAGCGTAGGGCGTAGGTCATAATATCAATTAGAATTTTTATTTACATACTTTATACATAATTAGATTCTCGAAAACTAGTTAGTAAGCAAGTATTTATTTATTAGAAAACCTTAAAGATGGCAGTAAGCACTAAAAACAAAGAATTTTCTTTGTATCTTCTAGATTATCGCGAATAACGTAGTCTACCTTTGTACGTCTTTGTACCTGTCACTATGTTATTATCAGGTTTTTCTCATGAAAACCATACTACGCTGTTCAACTAACATGACGCCTGTCATTTGTTTTTATACAAACGATGGCGTATTAACCAGAAAATGCTGGTCTTTTATAAAAACTAGGTCCAGTTGTTTCTGATATCGTTCTAAGGAGCCTAGGGACAAGCAATAATCGAAATGGAGACTGCCTATTTGCATCTTCAGAGGAAACCTTCCGAATAGAAATCGTCTAATTTCAGTTATTTCCATGCTATATACCTACCTATAATATTGTTATGCCTACGTGACGTAACCCGAATTTGCAAGTTGTTAGTCAACTTTGGATGGTACGTTCGTGTGCGCAAACTGGTCTGAGTTTGCGAATCGTGTTTGGTCCGGACTTGAGTAACATTGCGTATTTTATTTTAATTGCTTTTGTCCAACTTATTATTCGCGAATCGGTAACAAGCAATAAACGAGGTTGCCGCTCGCAACTCGCAACACACAATGAGGTCGACCCAATCACTGTTGAAAAGAGTCCGACTCAATAAGAAAGGAGTCGTTAAAATACGATCTCGTACCAGAGTGACTCGATAACGTTTCACTTTAATTTGAAATGTAACACGAAGAATTCCTCGCGTCCACTGGGACAATTAGACGCATACTCGTGACTCATCCACCCGAGACTTGGATTTTTATTGGCTGTTTGCATTAATATCTCGACAAAGATATGTTTTCGCGAAACGACACGCATCGCAGGTTTTATCGCTAGCAGCAAACGTCCAATATGGAGGTGGAATGGAACATTATCGGCGAGTGTGCACGCGCACGTTTCACACTCGAAAGTAAAGCAAGTTTCGAAATCACCTTGGTAATGCTGAGGCCGGTGGAATTATCATGCCGACGCCGTGACGTCACGTTATTTTGTCAAATAAACATTAAAAACACATTAAAAATGGAAAACGCTCCAACGAACGAGTCTTACAAGTATACGATATCTTTGTCATTTCCATTATAATCGCTTTGTCCTCTGGCGATTATCGTGTCAGAGTCGAGACGTGCCCGAGTGGAGGCCCATTTACTCAATAGGATCGAATATGCGCTGTGACACTTGCTAGCAATTTTAGTTTCTGCGATGTTAGGTCACTCTGAAAATAGTCATCAAGTCTAGTAGAAATCAAATGGTACAGCCAGACTGACCAGAATCGTACAGGAAAACGGCCTCGCCGCCGGTCGCCGGCGCCGCACGGCCGTCGGCGAAAAATATGCGAAAACCAGTTTTAGCTGCTTTTGTTCACATCTTTCGGCAGAAGTTCGATGACCAATGCAAATGTGTGGGTGGGAGTGCGATTTTAGGTGCGAGGGTGCGGTGCAAGGGAGGGGGCGCGGGCGAGGGTGTCGGCGGACGGCGGTCATCAACCGCGCGTGAGTCACCACCTTTGTCTCCGCGGTACTCACCTCGCGGCCCGGGGTGCTCCGCCACGTGCTCACTGCGGCCACGTGCCTCCCGGGATCGACGGCACTCGCCGCTACTGACGCCAAGATGAAAACCGCCGACACGGTAAGTGTACTCCAACAAGCGCCTGGAACCATGACCACCAGAGCACCTGATGAAGTACAATGGGCGTGCGGCGGTGGAGCACTGGCAGCGGGCGCGGCGCGATGTTGCTGCGGCGACGGCGGCGCGCGCTACTTCAGGTACCTGACTCGTGAGGACAGCCCCGGCGCCGGAGTAGCGCGCGTCGCCGCCGCCTCCTATTTATAGCGCGTGGAGAGGAGCCGGGAGCGGAGGCGTGCGTCCGCTCGGAGGTTCGCGGCTCGACTGCAGCTCAGCGGCGGCGGCTCGTCCCCCGCGCGCCGCCAGACGTCAGCTGACCGCGGCTGCACCGGCCCTGACATTGGCGGCGCGCCGGCGCGGGGGGGCGGTCACCGACCCCGCCCGCGGAAGCCTCCTCCCTCGCACCCGTCGCCGCCGAGCCGAGCCGACCTCCTCGCTCCAACATTCACCGACTTCAGCCGCTGAATGATGTCGGAGGCTGCGAGGCTCGCCTCTCGCCCCGACACCGCCCGAGCCGGAGCCGACGATGATGCCGTGTCAATGTCATGCTAACATAATGACATGACGCCCGTTACATGCGGGATGCTACGCGTCGTGGTTTTTGGCTGAAATTGAAACTGAGTCGCATCATGTTTCAGCCTTGATGGAACTTAACACATACATTCCCGCGTATCACCACAGCACATAGGGGAAACTGTTACAATAGCTTTCGATATGAGTTGAACCGGGCTGTCTGAAGCAGACCGTACTGGCACTAACGGCCAATATAGCCAATGTCATGAAATTCTAATAAGATTTTGTAGCAGCTACTATGAAAATGAAACTTGAGAATAGAAACTACAGCCTACAACTAATGATAATATATAATTACGTTACTTATGTACCGAGCCTATCTTTTATTCAAGTTTATCGCAGCGGAAGATGAAAAACCCCAGATGACGATCTTCACAATGACTTCAGCATCTCATGTCGTGAATCATGTTTTCGTCATCTATTTAGATAACTGTTATCACGGTTATAATAACACGTCAGTTTTTGTATCAGTATCTACCTATCTTAGGTAAAATATCAGGAACAAATTAGCAAATATCAAGTTTTTCTATACTCCAATCTTGTCTTTTTCCTGTCAGCTCAGTGTCATCAATTTACTAAATATTGACGACTTTATAAGAAAATACGTTTATTTATTACAAGCTTTATATTACTTTCACCTGTCTGTTGTCTGTCTGTCTGTCTGTAATCAAATCTTGCAAGTTTGATTTGACCCACTTCCCGGTTTCCAATTGAGCTGAAAATTTACATGCGTGTGTAAATCGGATGACAATGCAATATTATTATGACATGGAGCTGATCTGATGATGGAGCTGGAAGGTGACTATAGGAACTCTGTCATTAAACAACGCAACCCCATCGAGTTTGGACTCATTTGATTCGTCTTGACGAGTACTATATGATGCAAGATGGTAATGATAATTAAAGCTTGTTTTTAAAAAGTATTTTTAAAATTTCACTTGTTTTACATAACTTGCATAATTATTTTTCTGAATTTTCTCCATTGGGAAAATGTACCTACTACAACAAACTTTATTACCAAATGATGACATTAAATTTATACAATAAAATTTTGGAGAACCTTACATTAAGGTTGCTGGTCACCTTTTGACCCCTACTTTTGATCAACACCAAAAGGTAACAGAACTAAAACTGAATTGACTGAAGCCCAGTTGGCCTCTAATTCTCTAATGATCTCGCCCGTCTCGACACTGTGACTCAATGCAATTACATTGATTGTCATCGTGTACATATAACTGCACAATGGGAAAAGGCAATTTTGAATCACTGTTTACAAATCTTACTAATATTATAAACGTGAAAGTTTGTAAGAATGTCTGGATGTTTGTTACTCTTTCACGCCTAAACGGGTGGACCGAATGAGCTGAAATTTGGAATAGAGATAGCTCTTATACCCTGGAATAACACATAGGCAGCAGATAAAACCGCTGGGCACAGCTAGTACTGATATAAGTAGGTAATTGTTAAGATGATTAATCGAGGAATCGAAGATTAACATACTCGTTTGAAATTTTGCACTTATATAATTTGTTTTGGAGCCTTAAAAGATCGTTCTGTGTATATATATCACACAGTTACAAAATTATACATTTCGAATCGGTAACCTCTTTTTTCTAATCAGTTAAAATTAAAATTAAACACGATCTTGTTTGTTACTTAGATCGTCCGTTACTAGAAGTAAAAATTCCAGGACATTTGAAAAAATAAACCATCTGTATTTCATATTTAATTGGCATGCGTCAATTCGTTAAGAGTTAACGCCACGTATACACAAATATTTCGTATAAAATTTAATTAATGACGTCACAAGTTATGACGTCGACGATATTATGACGTCAAGAGAATAAACTACGAAAGGTAATGACGCAAGCGTATATTCTGGTAGGCTGTATGACCCTATGAAAATTATGATAAATCAAAACTAGAACTAGGCGGATTTAGGGGGGGGGGGGGGCAGGGGGCTAAGGCCCCCACAGAAGCATTGTAGAGTTACGAATTTTGCACATACATACATATTTCATGGTCAAGTTTATAATTTTTTTCTCGGCGCTCGCAGCAAGCTGCTCGCGCACTTATTATTAAGGACATTTGAATTTTCTAACTGTTCAGAGCGAGCTAAACACAATTTTCGTAGTAAAAATTATAATATTTTTGCCCGTCTGCACCTTGGCCCCCCCAGAAAAAAATCCTGGATCCGCCCTTAAGAACTAGTTTTAAAGGAGTCTTGACTTGCTAATAATATTTAAAAAGTTATAAAAAGTAATATTTTACTTATTATAGAGGTATTAAGAATTGTATAATAATTTTGGTATCAAAAGTTGCGCCACGGACAAATTATTATATAAGCTGTACTTTTATTATTCTTTACATACATACGTATATTAGTGTCTTTACTTTACTTATACACTATGATTAAAGTACCTATGATTATTTTTGATCAGATCCGCACCACTCTCGAAGCTCCCGTTCATGAGGCCCTGAAAATTGCATCCAGCCGGCCAAGATGGCGCTCTATCATAAGAGATCGCATCCTACAGGGGAGGCGTCACGACCCCCAGTAATAGGGAACACGACTCAAGGAGGAGGATTATTTTAGTTTTTGAATTACAATAAAAATTAAAATATATGACCTAAAGATTTTTTTAAATTAGATAATTAAATTAGATTTTCTGTCTGAGCAAAAAAAAATTGTCTCTGAAAAATTTAACGCAGGAGTCTTAGCAGAATATCTATTATAAACTCTATATTATGGATGAAATGCACGGAGTAATTCTTCTGATCTGTGATGAAATGTCATAGGGGTTATTATACGAGTATGTATTATATATAGGTTTGTATATTATAATTTATAATATAGCCTCCAAATAGTAAAATCTAGTTTCTTATTCAAATGCCACAGTTAGGCGTGAAAATGTAATCCCAATAAACCGGCATACAATCAGCATCTTGTTACAAACACACTTTTAGGGTCAACGCTCACTACACCCACCCGGGACCCACTCAGCACCGCCTCGCCTCGGGTGGACGCCGCATTGACGCCGGGTGGACGCCGCGTTATAACCCACGAACGCCGCGCGGTCAACCCGTGAACGCCGCGTGACCAACGAGTGGACGAATCCACGAATTTAATTCCACAATAAAACCTTTTAAAGGTTTAATAAATAGTTGAATTTATAATTAACTTAATTTTTAATATTAACTTAATCTAACTATTGAAAATAATATTAGACATGAAGTAAATAATAATTTATCAATTTAATTTACCTTTATCCTGCTTTTTTTCATGGCAAATTGCGTAATTTAAATAAAACTTTCGTTATAAGAAAAAAATCGTAATTAAATTTAATATTTCGTAAGTGAGAAATTAACGCGTGAGAAATTAGCTGAGACACTGGAATAACACATAGGCTACATTTTATCCTGATAAATGAAACAGTTTCTGTAAAAATCAAATATATATTAAAAAAATGACAGTTCTGAAATTTGACAATTGATTGTCATTTTGACATTTGCGATTTTCCATTGTTTTTGAAAAAATTGACAATTAATTGTCATTTTGACATATTCGATTGTCAATTTTTTTTTTATAATTTGACATATTCGTTTTTCATTTTTCTTTGAGAAATTCGACATGAGATTTTTAATTTTTTTTAGAGAAATTTGACATATTCGATTTTAATTTTTTTTTTGAGAAATTCGACATGAGATTTTTAATTATTTTTAGAGAAATTTGACATATTCGATTTTTAATTTTAGAAAAATGCTGGAAATTTTAATGATAGTTTATGGTAGATTTTTTTTTATGAGTGCTTCATTTGTGGTTTATCCAATGGGCTTACTATGAGTGCTTCAATTGTGGATTATCAAATGGGCTTTCTCCATAGAAAGGGTGCTTTATTTGAAAACTAAATGGGCTCACTATGAGTGCTTCATTTGTAGTTTATCAAATGGGCTTACTATGGGTGCTTCATTTGTGGTTTATTTATTTATTTATTTATTCAGATCAATTACATTGCGTACACTACATTACATTGTATACATTAATATCCATAAAATTATTTCAATAAAAAAGATCATTTTAAATACCGCAATAATTAAAATTGAAGACCGCATGCATTTTAAAAAAGTATTTAAACAACATCAATTATTCAAAAGTCAAATTAAAAAATTATTAAAATTAAAAAATAATCAAAAAAAATTATCAGTTACATAATTTTAGGCAATTTGTTTGCAGAATCATGCATTACAAAAATAAAATAATATGCAAATAAAAATAAATCCGACAAACCTAAATTAAAATGATTAAGAAATACATACATAAAAGATTACACAATAAAATCAGACAAGAAAAGAAAATTAATTGTTTACTATAATATGTCTCTTAAAGACTTGCATTTTATCAGAAAATATGTCAATATCAGATGCTTTAGAAATTTTGTTATATTGCCGTACAAGTCTAACAATCGGTGCGTTATGGCCAAGATTGGAATTAGAGCCTGAGACATGGAACAGATTGAACCTTGAGGCTCCGGGCAATATTCTTGGTGCAGATATATATAACTCCGAGAGTAGCTCGGGTGTAGTCATAATACCATTCACAACCTTATACAGAAACATGTTATCTAGAAGTTCCCTGCGATGCGTAAGAGAAGACATCTTGAAATATTCTAGCCTATCATTATAAGTCAACAGCTGCTTGCCTTTGTTGCAAGAATATGTCAAATGCCATAAAAACCGCTTCTGTATACGTTCGAGTCTCTTCTTATGAACATCATAGAACGGGTTCCATACCACACTGCAGTACTCCAGAGTGCTGCGAACAAGCGAGTTAAAAAGAGTAATCTTAGTACTCGGTGAGCGAAAGTCTTTGCAGTTTCGCAGTACAAAACCAAGCGACTTGAATCCCTTAGAAGCCATGTGGTCTATGTGGACATTGAAGCGCAGTTTCATGTCAAGCATGACACCGAGGTCGCGAATCTGTTGCACATTTGTGATAGCATCCTGTTCGATGTAAAACGTTGGACAATCAAAGAGTTTTTTCCTACTAAGGCACATACAGAAACATTTCGACACATTAAGACGCATGCAATTAGTTTTACACCACGAAACTAGCCGGTCAATGTCTTCCTGTAGTCTCAACCTATCGTCGTAAGAATTGAGATTCCTAAAGAATTTGAGGTCATCAGCGAAAAGATAGCAATTGGAGTTGACAAAACACTGTTCAATGTCATTAATAAACATGCTGAAAAATAACGGCCCCAAAATAGAACCCTGGGGCACGCCCGAGCTCATTGCGATAGAATCCGACGTCACACCATTAATAACAACTCTTGAACTGCGTTCCTGAAGGTATGACCGACACCAGCCCAGCAAAGGCTCTGATATTCCGAATAGAGTTAACTTTGAGAATAAAATTTTATGGTCAACTGAATCAAACGCCTTGCTAAAGTCGGTATATATATGACTCCTATTGAAGAGCGCTGGTCAAGAGCGCGGGACACTTTATTTACGAATGTGACGAGGTTTGAAGCTGTGGATCTACCCTTCACAAACCCATGTTGTTTGTGACTGATGAGGTGTTTGGTATGCCAGGATAATATAGGACATAACAATTTTTCGAAGACCTTACCAAAAACAGGCAAAATAGATATTGGCCTGTAATTAGCAGCCAAATGCCGATCACCGCTCTTATGTAGGGGAACCACTAAAGCAGTCTTCCACGCTGATGGAAACACTCCGCCACTTAACGACTTGTTGAAAATAAGTCGCAAAGGATATGCTAGAGCAGACGCACACCTCGACGCAAACACAGACGGAATACCATCCACCCCAGCTCCCTTAAAAGAGTCAAGTCTCTTTAATATCTTGAGAACGTGATTGTCCTTGAACTGTATAAGAGCAAGATAATTACTGGTCGGGACTCTTAAACTGTCTGAATCACGACTCATCGCTGATGGTGCGTTATTGAATGAAGAACTAAAATGTTCTGCGAAAAGATTACATATGTCATTAGTATTAGTAGCTGATTTATCGTTTAAGTTTAACTGAGCAGGATAATGACTATGATTTCTTCGTTTGTTCTTTATGTAGGTCCAAAACAACTTAGGGTTCGACCGCAAATTAGATTCCAGACACGTTATCGACCGAGCGAAGCGAGGTCTTAGAGTCGAGAGCCGCGAAAAGCCTGCGTTTTGACCAGTTTAACGGTTGACCTCTGGTGCCTAACTTTGATCGACATTTACTCAAAAACGGTAAATCCAAATTAAATGAAATTTTGCACACCAGTTAAATAGGTTAATAGAATACTTATAGTAAAAAAAAGCCAAATAGGCTTCAGTATTGCAGAGATATAAGTGACTTAAAGTCTTTAAGATAGGTCTGACGATAATTTCAAAACTGGTACGCCGATAAATTTTTTTCTGAGCTATTAACATTTTTTATAACCTACCTAAATATTTTATCAAAAGTGTATGTTTGTATGTATGTTTGTTACGCGATAACTTGAAAACCGATGGTCCAATCTTGATGAAACTTTGCAAACGCGTAGTACATATCCATAGAATTTTTAAGTTCGAACATGAGTCAAATCGGTCGAAGGGTTCTAGAGTTTAAGAGATTCCTTGATTACCACGTTACCGAAGTTCCAATCTTGACGGAACTTTGCGAACGGGTAGTACAAACGCAAAGAATTCTCATGTTCAGAAATGAGCCAAATCGGCCCAAGAGTTGCAGTTAAATCTTTTATTAATAATGTAACCGGGATATAATTGCGATTCACTGTCTTAGGAGATGGGAACATTTTGGTAGGTAGATAAACGCAGTTTGAAATTAGTTCGAATAGTACGGACCGTTATGTAATTGCGATTCACTGTCGTTGAAGATGGGGCATTTCGGTAGTTTGATAAACGCAATTTCAAATTAGTACAGATATTAGAGTTGACCATTATAGATTTGCGATTCATTTTCTTAGAAGATAAAAACATTATGTAAGGTTGATAATCGCAATTTCAAATTGGTACAGAAATTAGGGTTGACCATTATAGTTTTGCGATTCATTTCTATAAAAACACTTACATTTTGTTAGGTTGATAGACACAATTTCAAAATGGTTCATAATTTAGAGATAATCATTATAGATTTGCGATTCACTCCCATAAAAGACAGTAACATTTTGTTAGGTTGATAGACGCAATTTCAAAATGGTTCATAATTTAGATATGATCATTATAGATTTGCGATTCACTCCCATAAAAGACAGTAACATTTTGTTAGGTTGATAGTCGCAATTTTAAAATGGTTCAGTATTTTGAAAAGACCATTATAAGACCATTTAATAAGGCTGCAGCCTTTTTAATTATTAAATACACAATTTCATCTTGGGCATATTAGCTTTTTCGCTGGCAGTAAGATATATTATTATTTGTGTAGCCTATCTGCAAAACTTTTTAAAACTTAGAATAGTTTGTGCCGGCACATTCAACAATAAAGGTGCACGAGCACACCGTAGTGCAGCGCAGACCACTGGTGGCTCTCTCCAAAAAAGTCAGCAAAAAGTTGAGATCACTACGTACGCGCCCATCCAAATACGTACACGCATAACATTGCTTAACTTCGATGATTACGTTCTTTAAATAGCGCTATTTTTAAATGAATTAATTTTATTAAAAACTAGCAATCCCGGCGAACTCCGTTTCGCCACCAGATGGCTTCGTTTTAAATTTCTGTTGAAATTTTTCCTGAATTTTCTTTGCTATAAACCTCACGGAGCCCGAGACCTTTCCAACGAATGCAAAACCGTGGAAATCGGTTCGTGCGTTCTGGAGTTATAGCGTCAGGAAGGAAAACCCGACTTATTTTTATATAGTAGATTAAAAGTTTTCAGATTTTTTCCTGTATTTAAAATATATGTTAAGGTATGCCAAATTTCATAAACATAGGGTAACGGCAAGTTCTCTATGAATATTGATTTATTCAGAGGGTCAAAACATTTTTTGAAGGATAAACGGGTGTATTTTTTCGACTTAAAGTTAAAGTTCTTGTATTAGGATATTTTAAAAAAAGTCTAAGGTTTAACGGAAATTGGGCCGCGAGGTCCCAGTTTGAGGCGAACTACTAGTGTATACTTTATAGCAAACATTCATGAGGCTGTCAGAACGAGCTTTAGCAAGGTCAAAAGATAATTGGTCTCGAGGGTTATTATTGAACTTTCGCAGTTTTTGGTGAAATTTATACTTTTCTTTCAGCATATTAATAAGTTCAAAAGAAAACCAAACAGGGTACTTTTTTGAACGTGGTCTAGATTTCGGAACGTGTATACCAATTAATTCATGAAGCCGATCATAGAAAACAGTAACCATATCATCAACGTGTCTGCAAGACGAGAATATGTTGTCCCAATCAGTACCACTAAGCTCAGCAATAATGGCTTCATAATCTGCTTTGAAAAAGCAGAATCTAGGATGGTTGTTCGGTGGTAGAGATTCCTCAGGAGAGACCACGATATGGAATTCTAGCGGAGGATGCAAAGGGTCGATAGTAGAGAGAGGAATCAAGCTTTCACATAGGTTGACGATTTTCGAATAACTTAACACCAAATCTAGAATTTTGGCCTTGACATTGTTTATATAATTACATTGCTTAAAATCATTAAGTAGAACAAAGTCTTTAAGCATAGAAGCAAACAAGCCGCTGATATTTCCCATATCTTGCGTATTGTTGTTGTTAGCATCGAAATTCCATACAATCGAGCTTAAATTAAAATCTCCTACGAGGCAAACATTATGAGTCCTACTGTGTTCAATAACGCGATTAGTATTTTCGATAAACTCAGCAAGGATGTGTTGCTTAATTGGCGGAGGGAGATAGACTACACAAAGAAGAAGTCTATCCTGATGACCTTTACTATCGCGAATATCAAATTCAATCCAGAAGTCTTCGCATTTAGATTCTAAGCATTGCATGCGTCTAGGGCTAAATCTTTTCGACACAGCAATAAGAACGCCTCCCCCGTTCTTAGAATTATGAAAACCGCTCGTTTCACGATCTCTCCGGAAAACAACATATCTGTCATCAAACAACTTTGAATCTGAAATACTATTATTTAGCCATGTCTCGGTAAGTATTATTAAATCATGATTGCAACACACAACATTGTTAAAGAAATCATTTGTTTTCGTTCTGAATCCTCTGACATTCTGATAATATACGTTAAGGTTATTCAATTTAGACATAAAATTTGAAAATATACAAAATCTAGTTTACGATATTAACGTTAAAATAAAATTATTACAATTATTTAATCTATAAACTAGGCACTAACTAAGTTTTTTTAATGATTCAGTGTCTTTCACGTGAATATAAGACGAACTTTCTGATTTCCGGACAAACACCCTTCCGTCGCGTACCCAGTCAAATTTATATTTAAGCTGTTTTGCAGCGTGACGGGTAGCTGCATGAAGCGCTTTTATTTCCGGCGTCAAATGCTCAGCTACGAAGACAGGGCTCTTCTTTGTACCTCCAATTCCTAGGTGACTGCTATTCAACTTTTCGCTAGGATTATTCTTGTTAAATTTCGCTACGTCCGCGAGAAAACTGTCACGAAGACGCCGGCTGCTGAACTTGACCAAAATCGATCGAGGACGAGGGCTTTTGTTATCCAATTTGGCAATTCGAGCGCAATACTGGATATCAGCGTCAGCTACGGGGCATTTGATCACTTTACTCAGCTGCTGCACTGTGCTGTAAATATTTTCCGTCTTATGTTCGGGTACGCACTGAATTTCTATGTTGTTAGACCGTGACTGCTGTTCAACCTGATGCAGACGCGACGATGTGAAAGGTCCTTGGTGGCGGCCCTTAGCACCTCGTTTTCAGTTCGCAGCTGTGTTATGGTGGCTTTCTGAGACGCACTTACACGACTCAGAGTCTCATACTCGGCGTTAAAATAAGCGAACGACTCGTCTACCTTTGTCAATCTTGCAGTAATGGCCTGTATTTCGGAGTTGAGTTTCCTATCTAGTTCTTCTCTTATTATCTCACGAATGACGTCAGGCGACGCACAGCCACCGGAACAACGAGGCTTAGACCTCAGTGTCACGTTGTCGTACTGAAGCGGCGAATCCTTTGAAGACGATGCGATGTTAAGCGAGTGTGACACGGAGGCGCGGATAGGTATATTAGAGTTGTCACCTTTCGGCAATTTACACTTGCAGGTCCAAGACTCTTTAAATTCCCTTGTGAAATTGTTGAATTGTTCCTTGGTTATGTTCATACACGTATAATGGTACTTATCAGGGCAATGTTTGCAATTCAAAAATGATATTCCTTTTACCTCAGTAAGACACCCGGCACATTTCTGTTTATTCATTGTGCGCACAGCAAAAAATGCCCAGTCGCACAGTAATAAATGCCCTTCGAATGAACGCACAGCAACTAATGCCCTGCCGCACAGTAACAAATTCCCTTCACAGGCGAACGGAAACCTTGCGGCAAGAAGGTCGTAAGCGCCGTGAATATCGTGGCGCTTACGCGTTTTAACACAAAGCTTCGGCAAACTTGATGAACGAGTAAAATATCGTTATTATCACTTTAATGCACTGATTTTTGATTAAAAAAATTACTTCACTATATGGCCAAACAGTTTATACACAGTTTATGATAGCACTACACTGGGAATACTTTATAAAAACATTAGATTTTATTAAAAATAATTGCAGCACTTATTAACTGATGTTGTTTAAACGGCGTCCGAGGGTAATCGACTATGAGTGCTTCATTTGTGGTTTATCAAATGGGCTTACTATGAGTGCTTAATTTGTGGTTTATCAAATGGGCTTACTATAGGTGCTTTATTTAAAACTAAATGGGCTTACAATGAGTGCTTCATTTGTGGTTTATCAAATGGGCTTACTATGGGTGCTTCATTTAAAAACTAAATGGGCTTACTATGAGTGCTTCATTTGTGGTTTCTCAAATGGGCTTACTATGGGTGCTTCATTTGTGGTTTATCAAATGGGCTTACTATGGGTGCTTCATTTGAATACTAAATGGGCTTACTATGAGTGCTTCATTTGTGGTTTATCAAATGGGCTTACTATGGGTGCTTCATTTGTGGTTTATCAAATGGGCTTACTATGGGTGCTTCAGCCCATATAGTTTTTAAATGAAGCACCCATAGGAAGCCCATTTAGTTTTCAAAAGAAGCACCCAAAGTAAGCACATTTAGTTTTCAAAAGAAGCACCCATAGTAAGCCCATTTGATAAACCACAAATGAAGCACCCATAGTAAGCCCATTTGATAAAATACAAATGAAGCACTCATAGTAAGCCTATTTAGTTTTCAAATAATGCATTCATAGTAAGCCCATTTGATATACCACAAATAAAGCACTCATAGTAAGCCCATTTAGTTTTCAAATAAAGCACCCATAGTAAGCCCATTTAGTTTTCAAAAGAAGCACCCATAGTAAGCCCATTTAGTTTTCAAAAGAAGCACCCATAGTAAGCCCATTTGATAAAACACAAATGAAGCACTCATAGTAAGCCCATTTGATAAACCACAAATGAATCACTCATAGTAAGCCCATTTGATAAACCACAAATGAAGCACTCTTAGTAAGCCCATTTGATAAACCACAAATAAAGCACTCATAGTAAGCCCATTTGATAAACCACAAATGAATCACTCATAGTAAGCCCATTTGATAAACCACAAATGAAGCACTCATAGTAAGCCCATTTGATAAACCACAAATGAATCACTCATAGTAAGCCCATTTGATAAACCACAAATGAAGCACTCATAGTAAGCCCATTTGATAAACCACAAATGAATCACTCATAGTAAGCCCATTTGATAAACCACAAATGAATCACTCATAGTAAGCCCATTTGATAAACCACAAATGAAGCAGCCATAGTAAACCTATTTTATAAACCACAAATGAAGCACTCATAGTAAGCCCATTTAGTTTTCAAATGAAGCACCCATAGTAAGCCCAATTAGTTTTCAAAAGAAGCACCCATAGTAAGCCCATTTGATAAACCACAAATGAATCACTCATAGTAAGCCCATTTGATAAACCACAAATGAAGCACTCATAGTAAGCCCATTTGATAAACCACAAATGAATCACTCATAGTAAGCCCATTTGATAAATCACAAATGAATCACTCATAGTAAGCCCATTTGATAAACCACAAATGAAGCAGCCATAGTAAACCTATTTTATAAACCACAAATGAAGGACTCATAGTAAGCCCATTTAGTTTTCAAATGAAGCACCCATAGTAAGCCCATTTGATAAACTACAAATGAAGCACCCATAGTAAGCCCAATTAGTTTTCAAAAGAAGCACCCATAGTAAGCCCATTTGATAAACTACAAATGAAGCACCCATAGTAAGCCCATTTGAGAAACCACAAATGAAGCACTCATAGTAAGCCTATTTAGTTTTTTAAATGAAGCACCCATAGTTAGCCCATTCGATAAACCACAAATGAAGCACTCATAGTAAGCCCATTTAGTATTCAAAAGAAGCACCCATAGTAAGCCCATTTGATAAACCACAAATGAAGCACCCATAGTAAGCCCATTCGAGAAACAACAAATGAAGCACTCATAGTAAGCCCATTTAGTTTTCAAATGAAGGACCCATAGTAAGCCCATTTGATAAACCACAAATTAAGCACTCATAGTAAGCCCATTTAGTTTTTAAATGAAGCACCCATAGTAAGCCCATTTGATAAACCACAAATGAAGCACTCATAGTAAGTCCATTTAGTTTTCAAATGAAGCACCCATAGTAAGCCCATTTGATAAACCATAAATGAAACACCCTTAGTAAGCCCATTTGATAAACTACAAATGAAGCACTCATAGTGAGCCCATTTAGTTTTCAAATAAAGCACCCATAGTAAGCCCATTTGATAATCCGCAATTGAAGCACTCATAGTAAGCCCATTGGATAAACCACAAATGAAGCACCCATAGTAAGCCCATTTGATAAACTACAAATGAAGCACTCATTAAAAAAAATCTACCAAAAACTATCATTAAAATTGCCAGCATTTTTCTAAAATAAAAAATCGAATATGTCAAATTTCTCTAAAAAAAATTAAAAATCTAATGTCGAATTTCTCAAAAAAAAAATATAAATCGAATATGTCAAATTTCGCGAAAAAAAATTAAAAATCTCAAAAAAATATTGAAAAACGAATATGTCAAATTTCTCAAAAAAAAAGACAATCGAATACGTCAAAATGACAATTAAATGCATATTCTTATTTTATGTATTAATTGTCAATTTTTTCAAAAACAATGGAAAATCGCAAATGTCAAAATGACAATTAATTGTCAAATTTCAGAACTGTCATTTTTAGGGTTCCGTACCTCAAAAGGAAAAAACGGAACCCTTATAGGATCACTTTGTTGTCCGTCCGTCTGTCTGTCTGTCTGTCTGTCTGTCAAGACCCTTTTTCTCAGGAACGCGTGGAGGTAACAAGCTGAAATTTATAGGAAATACTAAGGTCTATTGCCTCTTAGAGCTGTGAAAATTTCAAACTTCTAGGCCTACGCAATCAAAAGATATAGTCAAATATGTCGCAAATTTCAGCAAATTTTCAACATTACCAAATAAATCAAAACCTACGGGGCACTTCCCGTGAACTCAGAATCTTGAAATTTGGCACGAAGTAACTCCTTAGAGCACAAATAAAGGAAAAATTGCGAAAACCATAAATTTTTATTTGCATCATATAAAAAAAATATTTTGAATAATTTTATACCTACTACCCCTTTTCTCATGAACGCGTAGACGTATTAAATTGAAATTCATATCAAATACTCAAGTCTATAATACCTTTAAACTGTAATAAAATCAAACCTCTATGTCAACGCATTCAAAAGAAACAGCAATTTTAGTCGCAATTTTAAACTCACAAATACTCTCAAAAAATCAAAACCTACAGGGTACTTCCCGTGATCTTAGAATCTTGAAATTTGGCACGAAGCAACTCCTTAGAGCACAGATAAAGGAAAAATTGCGAAAATTGTACATTTTTAGTTACATCATATAAAAAAATATTTTGAAAAATTTCATACTTACTACCTTATTTCTCATGAACGCGTGCAGGTATTAAACTGAAATTCATATCAAATACTAAGATCTATTATACCCTTAAAATGTAATAAAATCAAACCTCTATCTCAACGCATTCAAAAGAAACAGCAATTTTTTTTTTTATGTGATGAAGTAGAAGACGAGCAAGACGCTCTCCTGATGTTAAGAGATAACGGCTGCCCATAATCAGTACAGTGTTACCTAGGATTTCACAATTATGTGAAATTCTAGGAGCACTGCACCAACGCTTCTCACTCAAGAGTCATAAGATGTTAAGACTCTTTAGCCCAGTAATTTCACTAGCTACAGTGTCCTCCTACCGGAGCACAGTAATGTTTGCACATCACTGCTCAGACGGTAGAATAACTGGCACTGTTGGGGTACCCACCTAGACGACCTCCTGCAAAGGAAGTCTACCCCCCGGTAAACAGGTATTTTAGCCGTATTTTTTAACTCGCGAGTACTCTCAAGGGAATCAAAACCTACAGGGTACTTGCCGTTAACTCAGAATCTTGAAATTTGGTACGCAGCAACGTCTTAAATCACAGGCACAGGAAAACTTGCGAAAACTGTAAATTTTTTGTTACATTATATCAAAAAATATTTTTAATAATTTTGTATTTACTACCTCTTTCCTCAAGAACGCGTACAGGTATTAAATTGAAATTCATACCAAATACTCAGCTTTATAATAACTTTAAGCTGTAAAAAAATCAAACATCTATGTCAACGCAATCAAAAGAAACAGCAATTTTAGCCGCATATTTTAAACTCGCAAGTACTCGCAAGGGAGTGACAAAACCCACAGTATATAATATTATACCCACTTTTCCTTAGGGTTCCGTAAAAACCCGTAGGTTTGTACGGAACCCTCGGTGCTCGAGTCCTACTCGTACTTGACCGGTTTTTATTTTAAATATATATTTGATTTTTTACAGAAACTGTTTCATTTATCAGGATAAAAAGTAGCCTATGTGTTATTCCAGAGTCTCAGCTATCTTCATACCAAATTTTAAGTCAATCGGTTCATCCGTTTAAGCGTGAAAAAGTAACAAACACACACATACACACAAACTTTCGCTTTTATAATATTAGTAAGATGAAGTAAATGTTAATAATTTAGTTTACCTTTATCCTGCTTTTTCCCATGGCAAAAAAAAACATTTTGTTGTGTTTTGTTTCGTAGGCTTGTTTTTGTACGTATAATTTAATAAAATCATAGAAATATTCCACCCATTTTTTTCTATTCTAAAAAATGCAAAAAAAAGACATCGTAGTATAATATTGGAAAAATTGTATAATTTTCATTTCCAAGACAATAATTTTGTGATGCTCTCAATCCGACCCTGCTCATCAACTCGGTACCGACGCAAGGCAAGCATGCGAGCCGCGAGTTGTCAACGGGTGGCCCACCCGCCGTCCGCGCGCGGACGCCTCGCGGCCGAGGCGATGCGGCGGCGTTCCGGAGTTGATGTAGTGAGCGTTAGCTCATACAAATCCATATAAAGAATACTAACCGCGCGAGGCGAGGCGGTGCTGAGTGGGTCCCGGGTGGGTGTAGTGAGCGTTGACCCTTATCATTCACACCCCTGCCTCTTGTAGAGGGAATATATTTACCAACTAGCTGCGCCCACTGGCTTTATTTACTAGCTTTTATTTACCTGTCTGTTTCACCTGTCTGTTGTCTGTCTGTAATCAAAGTTTAATTTGACCCACTTCTCGGTTTCTGATTGAGCTAAAATTTTGACAATGCAATATTATTATGACATGTAGCTAGAAGGTGGCCATTGGCCATGGGAACTCCGTAATTAAACGACCCAACCCCATCGTGTTTAGGCTCATTTGATTCGTCTTGACTAGTACTTGGAGCTAGATGGTAATAATAATAAAAGCTTGTTTATTAAATTTCACATGTTCCAAAGTGAGGCTCTTATATTGATAAAAGAAAGCTCCTGCTATTGGATACAGGCAGCTTTCTTTAACTAGACTGGTGTTTGAGCAAATGTAGCCTATGTTTAGTGTTTATCACTTTCACTGTCCCTAGACAAAAGTTAAAGTGAAGATGGGCGGGACACTTGGCAAGATGGAAAGAAAACAGGTGGACCAATAGTCTGTAAATTGTGACAGTATGGTATCCAAAGCAAGGACAAAGATCTCGAGGCAGACCACCAGCCCGATGGTCAGATAATATTGTCAAATATGTCGGAGGGAATTGGATGAGACTCGCACGGGCTCGGAAGGTGTGGCGTGACCATAGTGAACATAGGAGGCCTATATCCAGTATTGGGTGGACACTGTCTAAGTAGATTGTAGATATGAGAAGACAACAAATATGTTCAGAGTTGAATGCGTCCCGTGACCCAAATGACGACTCACGGTCTCGATATAAAGCAGTTAGTGACCCAACTTTTAAGGCACTCGACAGTGACGTTATATAAGCTACTTTCTAAATAATTCGGGCATTATCGGTTCATCAGTTAACGTGTGAAGATGTAACAAACAGACACAAACAATCTTTAGTTTTTATAATACGAGTAATATGTACAGACTATGTCACCTTAAGAGAGGGCAAAGGGTGAATCGCAGCGTTCAACCGCCTCAAAGACAATGGACCTACAAGGGCAAGTCGAATGACCTTAAGATGTTTTTTTAACCCCCAGGTTAGGGGACGGAGACCTTTAATCCTGTTGCTAGGGTCTAAACGGCTAGGCTCTCAAACCTGTTCGGAGGTTTTGCGTGTTACGATTTACGATTGATTTTGGACCGGTCACTCGTTCTTGCTTTGAAACCCGGTTTTGTTAGCAGATTGAACTAATTTTGAATCTAATTTAATATGGTGAAATCTTAGATGTTTGGCGAGTAATTACGCGTAGCCAGGTTCTGTTAACAACGCTTTTGTTTGAATTAAGTTCCTAAAATATGATTATTCTTGGTTGGAAGGGTAAGGTGGCCAGGGAAATTACTGGACGTATAAGACTAATCATATGTCTTAGCATAACAAAAACTTTCGTGTTGCGTAGTAATAAGAAAAAGCATTAATTATTTCTTACCTTTATTGCATTACGAGATTCGTTGATTACGAGTCACAAATACCACAAACGGCGGATTTTTAATCCATTTATTTTACTCTCATTTAATAACAATATTTATTAATCCATTAAAGAAATAAAAGCGTACCTAAACAATTTTACCTTTGACTTTTAAAACAAAATGGTCCACAGTTTCATTGTCCACAATATCCTAAGCATATGAGTCAGTGATGAAGGGAGTTCAACGGTTTAATATCGAATGAGACAACAAAGCGCCTCACTATAAATACCTGTTTATACAACGACCATTATAAAATTGCAAGTCGATTCCTTAGACGTTGAGAATATTTTGCATGGCTAAGATATGCAATTTAGAAATGGTTCATCTCTGCCTCTACGTAAGGGCTCAATCTTTGTACAGCGGATGGAGAGGAAATAATCCCATTATTCTTATACGAAAATTAAATCTTATAAGCATTGAATTTGAACTTTTGAGGTAAATTTAAAATTGATATCCATTATTACTTACTGCATTACGTCAATATATTTTAAGCTATCAGAATGAAAAGTAAGGATAGATAAATCTTATTAGATCAAATCTTAAATTAACGCTTTTGACATATCTTTCGAGGCTGCTGAGAGCTTTTAAATAAATCCACTAAATAAAAATCTCGACTCATATTATGATTGTAAAAAACTCCTTCCAAAATGGCTTGATTTTAAAGGTTTTTTCGGTATTTCGTTGAGTATTTTTCAACAGATGAAGATGAAGATGCGCAATGCGCAAGTCAGCTAGTATTTAATGAATAAATGATGAATTATAGCTCTGTATTGTAACATCACAAAATATCCAGAGCTAAAAAACTATTGGAGAGGAAAACAATATATTCACATGGGTAGGTGGTGTGCAGTTTGACAGAGCTATACAATTGATAGCTACTGAGAAAAGTAGATACTTAAATATTATTAATTAAACAAATTTAATCATAATAAATATTCTCTATGTTTCTATGTCTATATAAGTGTGCAATAAAACCAAATCGTTAGCTTAGCAGTGATATTTTTAGAAGTTATAAGTAAACAAGTACAATAGGTCATCGACCACTAAACCATGGTAAATATTATGTGAAATGTCAACATAGTATGGTCAATATAATTACCATGGCTAATTATAGAAGTTTATGTTTAATTTGTACTAGTTCATAGTGGTTTGATAACGTAGAGTTTAATAAATATTTGAAATATAACGAGGGACTTCCCCTACACTTATTTTAATTAATTAGGTGTAAGTGTACCTACTTGATGGACAGACATCTGATGATGAAACTAGGATTTGTGATAACCACTTTATGGGCGTTAACGAATATACGAAATAATTATCGCTATGCGCTTTGACATAGCGATGTTTTATCAAGATTTCAAAAGGAAACAAAATCTCATATTATGTGCATATTATGTGTATTATGTGCAACAAAAATAACATTATGATAAAAAAGTGAGAGAGTACACATAAACCTGTAAAATTTCTAGTTTATGCTCGCGCCATTGACTGCACTGAAAAATATTTTCTTAGCGTCTACATCAAATTTCAACTTATTTAGCAGCTTAGGAATATAATAAAATAATTGGGGTAGAATAAATAGAAAACTCTTTATTAAAACACCACAAATATACAGAAAAACTTGAATTAATAAATGAAAGTGTAAAAGGCTGTGCGTTGAAAAAAAATACTGACTGAAAATAGTCATTAATTTTTATATATTTTTATAGTATTTAACAACGAAAAAATGAAGAGTTCTGTGAGTCTAGTACAATAATAAATAATTCATTTGCAAGTTATCAGAGGCCGTTTAAGGTCATGCAGATAGGTACATTCACTCAAGGGCCTTTATGAACTTTATTCAATTTAATTTGAACCTGTAAATTATTTGAAATATGAAATTATTCAAACGAGACATTTGAAATGAATCAAATTGCAACGCAAATAAGTTATGTGTGTTAAAAGTTTAATTATCAAAACATTGTTGTTATGAATTTAAAAAAAAATAGCACTCCGGGAGTGCCGGCAGAAGTGAAAACTTCAATATTAACGTTGTGTTTAATTATAAGTATAAAAATACTATCATTTATGAGGTAGAATACAATGTTTATTTATTGCGCTATCGTACACAAATATGACAATTTATATGTTGTTATTTATAATATTATATCGTTATTTATATATTACATTAAATTTTATCTCTCAGAAAAATCAACTTCCATCCATAATTTCGACGACTTTTACACCATCGTTATTATCAGAATCGCAAATTTTTACAACTGATACAATTGGTTTATGATAACTGAAGTAAGAAACAAACAGTTTTGATTCGAACCTATTTAAGTGTCTAATAAAGACCGCATCAATAGTAGTTTTGTATTTCGTTGTGCTAAAATTGCGATCATTTGACATAGTTAAACCAAATTCATTATTTAAAAATTCAATTAATGATTGATTTTTATCGTCTGCAAAATTTATATTGAAATCAAAATTAAAAAATAAAACGAGCGCGCGCTTGTCTAAGCCCCCTGTGCCGCCTAAACAGAGCAGCACACTCAGGTACGGTAGAAAGAGTGGGAGATACTAGTTCCTCTCCCTTCCCCTCGATCTTACGCTTTTTCGATCAGCATCACGTGACCCTGACGCGAGTTTGAAAGTTTTTACCCATACAAAAAAAAGTGCTCAGCGCCGCTAAAGAAGTTTTCACTTCAAAAAATCGACTGCCAACTCTCTTTCAATAAGCAAGGGTTACACGTACCTATAACTACGTGTTTTAGCTCATACTTTGGAAACCGCTTGACTGATTGCGATAAGATTGTATGAACTAGGAATATACACCAGGGATGTTGCGGATGCGTATTTTTACACATCCGCGGATGCGGATGCGGATGCGGATATTTTAGTGCTCACATCCGCGGATGCGAATGCGGATGCGGATCTCAAGAAATTTAATAAAAAAAACTGATTTTCTTGGGTAACAATTGTATCTAAAGGTTTTAACTCAATGATCGAAGTAGCGTGAGTGATGTATTTTCAGACATACAAGTAAATATTTGTTTTGACAAGTAAATATGTGATGACTAAACAGCTATCGGGTGGAGAAATAAAATAATTAAATATATTTCAACATACATATATTAATTTAATTAATAATTAAATAAATAAATATATGTCACTTTAAACACACACATTTATTACACTAATTTCTCACCAGATAAAACTTCAAAAATAAATTCTATGAATTTATATTCCATATTTCAAATATTGTTATATCGTGCAAACGAGAGGGTTGTGCGATTCGACACAAGTCTTGATAATAATTATGATATATTTTAAATTTTATAATAAAACATACCTGTGTCAGTTATTTGCTTTGGTGATTGTGTTTCTTTGGTTAAATTTTTTAAGATGTTGATTTCTTCTCTATGCGCCGATTTTAATGATTTTTTAGGGAAGTCGTCGTACGACCCTTACGAGAATATGTCATTTTACATAATTTGCAATCATCCTTCTCTGGGTTATTCGGTGTAAAGTATTGCCGAATATAGCTCTGCGTTGGTGGTGCCATTGTAGGTAAATTCACTTCACTTCTAATAATTTACAGAAATATCACATAACACAAAATAAACAATGTAATAAAATAAACATAGATCATTTTATATTATGATATAGTGTGTTATTTAACTATTAAAGATTATAAAAATATAATTTTAAAAACTGAGATGTTCACGATTTTTCACGAAAATTGCAACTAATCAAAACAATAACAAACGCATCGGAACACCGAACTAAATCTGCGCTGATATTGGTCAATGCGCACGTGTATAATGGCGAGCGCTAATCACGGGCCACGACTTTTTTTCTTGTTGCGACATGTGCCTAATCCGCATCCGCATTAAAATCCGCATTGATTTGATGCGGATGCGAATGCGGATGCGGATTTCCAAAATGATGCGGAAGCTCCGCAATTACGGATGCGGATGCGAATATCCGCAACATCCCTGATATACACCATAAGAATTTTTCAAATAGGTACCTAATTACTTGGTGTTATTAAATAATTTTTAATATAACATTTTAGTTTTAAAAAGATTCCAACGAAACGGTACCTTTCACTTCTTGTATGAGTCGGTTAAGTCGATTAAAAATAGGAAGATAGAGGTAAGTGCTTATCTATTGAGTTTCACACTTTTATTATGTTTTTTTATCTAGGTAAGTACTATTAAATCGCAGTTATCTAAACATGCACAAAACCACACAATGTACTTATTGCCTCTTTTGATTGATTAATGGATGTGTTTTTTTTTCACCTTTACAAATGTATCTCGTGAGATAGTCACACTTTCGTTGACATTTCAATCGGTCACATTTATACTATTATATTTTCTTAGACTAATAATTTAAATTATATAAAATAATTTAAACGTACCTAAGGTAAGGGGTAAGGGTACCTAAGGTTTCCTTACTGGCCCCTTTGCATTCCACAATAAAAAAATCTAATTAATAGTGCTTTATTATGGTCCACGGATCAGAAGTTATGGTCATAGGGACTCCATTATCCTAGTGTGCATAGGGCCTTGAATAGGTAAGAGATAGCCTTGTATTGATAGTTTAGTAGCAACCTACCCGATAATCCCCAAAACTCCAAATTTTAATTCCAATATTATTTATCCTATGGAATGTTTTTTTTTTTTATGTGTTTTTGTTACATTATCCATAGATATTATCTTTTGATAAATTAGATAAAACATTTTTCATTATCATCATTAGCAAGCGAAACCGCGTCTAAATGTTAATTACTAACATCTCTACTTCATTTTGATTACAAACATAAATCAGAGAGAAAACTTTTAAAATCCCAACCATCTGCCATTATGTATCGTAAAACAGAATTATCTCGTCGCGACTAATGTCATATCATTTGAATTGGCTGTAACAAGGTCAGCCATGGTTGATTTAAAATAAAAAATTGCTCTAAAAATGCTAGACCTTGGCAGAGTTCGTTAGCACTGCGGTGACGTCACGGTAATTATGTGATAAACGGAGGTATGCTAACTAATGTAGACTGATAAACCGAACGACGGCCATTGGTGTGTACAAGAGTCGCGTTGACGATTTTTTTGAGGCCTCACTAAGCCAAAAACAAACCTTCCTTCTTCAAAAAGGCTTTGTTCGTCCTATTTCCTCCAAAAGTCCTTTCACTACTATCTATCTTATCCACATCAGATATAGGAATGTGGTCTTCACTCACGTCATTTTAGCTAAGTCAAATTACTATTACAGATTCAGCCCCGTCGTGTTTAGTAATTTAGACTTAAGATTTTACAAACATACAGATCATTTGGTACTGTTTTATTATACAGAGGATTTTGGCAATATCAAGTATCTACTTAGTTCGTGATGATTGTGTGGCTAACCTATATGTTGCAGTTACAGGTAAAGAGATATACAGTAATTTGACTCCCTAGAAGCGGTTGAACTCAAGGTCGCGCGAGTTTACAACGCATAGGGATCGGCAAGAAGCGATGTCCCGAAAAGACGTTTTTATGCAGTAAGCTTATGAATAATAATTGTAAATTAGTAAAAATATCACAAAGAGTTTAATTCTTTTTGATATTTTGAGTAATTCACAATATTAACGCCTATTCGGCACCTCGCTGCCTATCGAACTTTACCCGCCTCGTTGCAAACTTGCACGACCTTGAGTTCTACCGCTTCTAGGGAGTTTAATTACTGTATTATGTCTTTACCATGCTACACCTACCTAACGACTAACGACCTAACGACTGCCTCCTAAATATCTTATAAGTAACAGCCGGAACCCACAGTTTTACGTGCCTTCCGAAACACGGTACCTAGCGGTTTGGTTGTTGTTCGATTTTTCACAAGGCCTGCAATATGACCTTATTTTATGGTTAATACATAATTTAAAGTAATAAAACCTCAGAATAAAACACATTTTAAAATTCCATAACACTATAATATTATAATCTATTGATAAAATAATTCAACATTAAATATTAAAATAATATCACTTACACTAACCATATCATCTAGATTATCATTAATTTAGAATCTGATCCGCATTAATTTATTTAAAAGCAAAAATACATTCGTTTCAATAAATTATTGGAATATCTCTCTGTTATTTGTTTATCATATTATAAGGTCGATGAACTTTTAAAAAATATTATACAAGTGTTATAAAATGATTTTTATTTATTTAAGAGCTTTGCGAACGTTATATCGGTTGACGCTCTTTCGCTCGCACTATTTGACAAATTTTGAAATATAAATTAATAGAATTATTTAGTTAATTGAAAACTCCTCAAGATCAGCCTTGCATAATGTTATTGCACACATTTTAAAAGTGTTTTCAGTTTGTCAAATAGTGCGAGCGAGAGAGCGTCAACCTATGTATATACATATATATACGCTCTTAACTGCGTGCTACTCTCTTGTCGCACGGATATAACAAATTTTGAAATATAGATTCGCAGAATTTCCTATTTGAAAATGTTTTAAGATTTAGCTCAAGGATTTTCAGTTTGCTATCCTAAAAAAATAATCTTATAAAACGAATAATACACTTTAATTTGGAAACCTTTTGCCATTTTTCAAAGTATCAAACCTTCTTTAAAAATATATGATCTAGAATCTAGAGCTGTATCAAAAAACATTTTCAAAAAGTAAATTTTACGAATTTACATGTCAAAAAGATAAACGGGGGTAGATCAAAAAAAATGCGTTCAACAGAGGATTTTTATTAAACTTAGAATACCCAATTCTTCGAAATAGGTTCAGTAGAACAAAATCGAACATGACTAAAATATGGGTGTTAGTAATTGATTTAAAACTATTTTTTATTTATTTAACTGTAAAATTAAAATGAATATTCGACTACGTACCTATATAAGATGACTAGCTTATGTTCGCGGCTTTGACTATATTTGACAAGTCAAAAGATATCAATAATTCATTCATTATAATTAATAATATTATTATCCTACTAATAAAACAAATGATAAAGTATGGACATGTGTGTTTGTTACTACTTCACATTTAAATAGCTGTACCGATTGAGCTGAAATTTGACAAGTAGGTAGCTTAAACCCTGAAATAACATATAGGCTACTTTTCAAATGGTAACGACACAGATTGTGCTGGTATTAGTCCATTGGTAATAATCCAATATAAATTAATATAATAAAAATATATATTCTATTTCTTGCACAATTTCAACTAAACCCGTTTAGGGGATCGAAATAAGAGTTGATAGATCAGTCAGTCACGCTTCCTTTTATGTATGTATAGCGATTTAATTTCTAAATATAGAGGTAGATGTATTCTTATATTTAATGCCGCACCTATATCTATTAATATAATTTACAATAAAAAACATTGCATTATTTACAATTAAAAACGATAAAATATTATGCATTCGTCAATATAAAATAACGTTATATTTGATTAAATAAAGTAATTATTTAAGATTTCATTAAAATAATAATAAATAATTGGAAAATACATTGGAATTAAAATACATAATATTAAAAAAAACACAACACATGCAAATATTTAAGACTACAGATACTTATTTCACACCATTAATAAAATACTTTAAGTAACAATTATTTTAGAATCATTGTTAGGAAAATAGTTTGTCAGATCTTTCGATATAAAAATCTAACTTTTTATTGCTCATTTCATATTTTTACATATACATCTAATTTTCTAGCGTTTACTAATTTATATCTATAATTTGTCTACTTAATCTAAAACATAACTTCATAATTTCACTTAATTTTTATTTATTTTTCACGTTATCAGTTAATTTGTCAAATTGTACCTAATTAATATTCACACCATAATTTAAGTTTGACATGTCACAAATAACAAAAAAACCCCTACTAGCAGCCGGCCAAGCACAGACATTGCGTAGACTTGATTTGCTGTCAAGTCAAACTGTCATCCCATACATTCACAAAAGTACAATGTATGGGATGACAGTTCTACTCTTGAAGTTTCGTTGGGATCCCATACGTCATACTACGGCCACTGTGAGCCTAGCAGAGACATTGCGTAGACTTGTCTAGCTGTCAAGTCAAACTGTCATCCCATACATTCACAAAAGTACAATGTATGGGATGACAGTTTTACTCTTGAAGTTTCGTTGGGATCCCATACGTCATACTACGGCCACTGTGAGCCTAGCAGAGACATTGCGTAGACTTGTCTAGCTGTCAAGTCAAACTGTCATCCCATACATTCACAAAAGTACAATGTATGGGATGACAGTTTTACTCTTGAAGTTTCGTTGGGATCCCATACGTCATACTACGGCCACTGTGAGCCTAGCAGAGACATTGCGTAGACTTGGCTGTCAAGTCAAACTGTCATCCCATACATTCACAAAAGTACAATGTATGGGATGACAGTTCTACTCTTGAAGTTTCGTTAGGATCCCATACGTCATGCTACGGCCACTGTGAGCCTAGCAGAGACATTGCGTAGACTTGTCTTGCTGTCAAGTCAACTGTCATCCCATACATTCACAAAAGTACAATGTATGGGATGACAGTTCTACTCTTGAAGTTTCGTTGGGATCCCATACGTCATGCTACGGCCACTGTGGGCCAAGCAGAGACATTGCGTAGACTTGTCTCACTGTCAAGTCAAACTGTCATCCCATACATTCACAAAAGTACAATGTATGGCATGACAGTTCTACTCTTGAAGTTTCGTTGGGATCCCATACGTCATGCTACGGCCACTGTGGGCCAAGCAGAGACATTGCGTAGACTTGTCTCACTGTCAAGTCAAACTGTCATCCCATACATTCACAAAAGTACAATGTATGGGATGACAGTTCTACTCTTGAAGTTTCGTTGGGATCCCATACGTCATGCTACGGCCACTGTGGGCCAAGCAGAGACATTGCGTAGACTTGTCTCACTGTCAAGTCAAACTGTCATCCCATACATTCACAAAAGTACAATGTATGGGATGACAGTTATTGTAGTCTTGACATTACTGCGGACTCCAAGATTCCACACGCCATGCTAGACGATAAGTGTGCCATGTCAAGATTAACAAAGTTCGCTAAGTTTAAAAAAAGTTAATAGAAACTTGCCGTCTTAGATTCTTAATACCTATGATAAGTTTCGACAATTATTCAAACCAACCTATATTTTATTTGTCCAGTCAACTACAAAGAGATGTATCCATGTTAGTCTTACAAAATGAAGGAACTTTTATGCAAAAATTATTTACCCTTACTTCGTGACATTTTCAGTATCCACCAAATCTTATACTATATTCGATTCATTTTAAATGCTATTATTATGTATCACCTAAGGAAAAGTAGTGGGATACATCATTGTTGCATATTAAACGAGTCGATGATAATATCAAGTTTGATTGCTACTAGAAATGTCACGAACCAAAGGTAGTTCATTGTGGCAAATGAAAATTTACTTCATTTTGTAAGCCTAACATGGATACATCTCTTTGTAGTTGACTGTCCACAGTTGGACATAGGCCCTATAAAAGGCCTTACATAAGGCCGCTGGTGCATCATCAATAGTAACATAATTTACCATTCTTCGCATCTTTTACTCTGATGTCATCATTATCGCCATTTTTGCCATATTTACATTCATGTACACAAAAAAACATGTATTGCCCAATTAAAAAAGTATACAACTTTAGCATATGAAATTAAGACATTTTGTTATTTTCTGTCTTACTGTGACTTAACACTTATGTTAAAGTTTGTACTCAAAACTATTTAACCTGACACGAATCACTCTACACTTTAGGCCCCGTCACGACATTTTTCATGTCACTTATATGTCACTAATTAAGTCTATCGTGTCACTATTAAGTGTTTTGTGTCACTATTAAGTGTTTTATGTCACTATATTTAACACATTGGCCGCGGCAGCGTTTAATACAACTATCCCAGGTGCCTGAAATTATTTTTGTATGGAAAATTCCTTTGAAAAAACATTTGTGACTTTCAGCACTCGCGTTCACCTTAAAAAAACAGCTGTTGTGTTTTCAGCAGTCAATGTGTTAAATAATCAATTTAAGTGTTTTATGTCAGTATAAGTGTTTTTGTCACTAAGTGTTTTATGTCACTATTAAGTGTTTTTGTCACTTTGAAAGTGCATAGACAATGTTTATTGCGACCTGTCATTGTTCTGGTTGTTGAGGCGATGTCTCCCGCCGTTGAGTTTGTGTCTGGCTCGGCGCGGCGCTGCGCCGGCGCGGCGTCAGCGAGGCGGCGCGCCGGCGCCTCCCCACCAACGCAGGCAGGCTGCGTCCACGCAGCGAGCGCGGGCCGCGCGACGGGACACTTCTTCTAGAACCTCCTGGGGACGAGATGAAGGGATTAAGAGCTAGTACATATTGGGTGCTTTGAAGCGTTCGTTTTGCTAACGTGCGTTTTGAGAACTAGGGAGTTCTATTACAGTGTACATATTTTAAGCGCGCGCTTTAAGTCAAACAAGTATAGCTTTAACAGAGACATGGTTCCTCTGAAAATATCTAATAGTTATTTCAAAATCTCATGTCAGTTCGTTATCGAACTCCTCTGAAACGGCTTGACCCATGTTTATGAAATATTCTGTGTATATTTTGTAAGTCTGAAAATAGGTCATTGATATAGTATTTTTAGCAGACAAATTTACGCTGTCCAGTTAGTTTTAAAATAGAAAAATAAACAACAAACCTGTTTCTTCAACACAATATGTTTCCCCTTCCAATATTTCATGAGCCCTCTCTCCTGTAGCGTAGAGACAATATCCGAGGAAGCTATAGCCAGGTCTTTGCTCAGGTCTCGGATACAGAGCGTCGGGCCGGGCGCTGAACATAACCTCTTCAGTAATGCCTCTTTCCAGTACGATCTGTATGATATCAGACCCAAGTCGGATAGTGGCGTTTCAGGGGAGCCTACTTTACCTTCCACCTTTGTGAGGAGATAACCTGGTAAGAAGAGAACATTTTTTTCATTTTAAGGTGTGAAAATGGGAAGATGGATAATATGAAGAATGAAGATTATATGACGAACGATAGAGCGAAATAGAAGAGGAAAACGTGTTATGGCAACCCTACTTACGTAGGAGGTTATACGGGTAGGAAGATGATAATGAGCTGTATCCAGCTGTTTTAACCGGTGAAAAATAGCTTATTATGTGTTATTCCCGGGTTTAAGGTATCTAAGCTACCTTTACCAATCAGCTTAATCAGTTCAGTGGTTTAGGCCTGAAGAGGTAATATTTACACAACCATAATACATTCATCTGTGCATTAATAAACTTTTTTTTCAACCATACATATTACAGTACAACTTTTGATGTTCGTGCCTCTCATTATGATTCCAGACTCGCGTTTTATACATTTATGCCGATTTTTGGGAATTTAATTTGCAAATAGCATGATGGAAGGTTTATTATGCGATATGTCCTTGGGCGTAATATTCTTGATTATTTTCAGCAATTTTAATTAACTTTCGTCTGCTTTATGAAGAATTAGCTTATTATTTGATTTTGTGAATTATGTTATTCACATAACTGTGTAAAATACAGACTAAACTCACGGATTTATATGCTGATAAAGGAAATCGTTCGAAATCCAGGAACTTCAACTATCATATAGTATAGAGTTTATCGATTTTTTCACAGCTAAGTATAATATGAATAATGCTCACTTTATTTTCTAAATCGTATTTTGTTTTTGCCCAGCAGTGGGACAAAACGGCTAACAATAATAATTTTGTTATTCGTTCAACACATAAAAATGCAGCAGCAAATTTATAAGCAGAATTGAAAGCAGCGTGTGAGATGTGGCATTAATATACATTAGTGCATATAATAAGGTCACCGGCTCATTTCCTATTCACATGCAAGCGAGCCGTGTAGTTTGACCATAACCTGCCTCAACGCAATCTTTGTCGTGCCACCCTTTTAGAATAAAACCTACGGGACACTAATGGGAGTCGCCTTCGCGTTAGCCCTTGAGGCGATTGATTTTATTATTATTGGTTTGCATGTATCTTATTATAATTGGCTTTTAATTTTTTTTAAGAAATTGCCGTAAGCTTTTCCTGTGTTTTGTTTAATTTTTTAACGGTTGAGTTTGATTCTCATACACATACTTTAAAAACTTTCATTATGGTACTTACTATTATAATGCTAAACCTTATAGGTACCCATTGAATACATTAGACAGGCTTTGACCTAGTCCCATCTCTATTAGTTAATGTACGGAGTTATTCCATTTTTCGATAACTAATAAATTATAATATCAAATATTGAAAAGCAATTTCAACGACGCCTATTACATCTCAAGACATCACATAAATAAAAAAAAAGCCACAAAAGGCAATAGACAGTGAATATTGAAGTGTATTCGCGAGTCGCGGCGTCAATCGTCGAATTTACACTTAAAACAAATAATTAAGGGTCTCCCCTGCTCCATCAAAATTCCTCGCGTCGTTCACCCCCCGGGTCGGTCTAGACGGCAGACCGATCTATACTGCAGGTATCGACCCGTCTGGCGGTCGACGACTCGCCTCCCTCTAGCCCCACACGGGGGACAAAACAAACTCCCCCACTTTATGATGTTGACCGCGCAGGTGAATAATTGTTCGCGATTTGGAAAAATTTGGTGGGATTAGTTGATATTCGTCTGGGGTCACATTTGACTATGTTACTATAAGTTATTTGGGTTAGTTTATAGTTATTTTTGGACACGATTGGGAATATTAACTCGTACCTATAAGCTATTTAAATAATTGTAGCTTATACTTCAACTGAAAAGGTTAACTTGAAAAAAAAAGAAAAGTCATTGACAAGTTGCAATTATAGGTTGAGAGGCCTACATTAGGCACATATACATATATTATATTGCAGTTTCAACTAGGTGTCTTTCTTATTATTCCCTTAGAAGGCTATATTCAGGCTGATCTTTTAAATAATGTACCTTTTCGATTCTTATCGTTTTAGTCAAAACAGACATCTACATATAAATACACGATTATTTTACAATATTATATTAGAGTAATAGAACCAATAAATATTATGACACCAAAGTACTCGTATGTATAGTATGAAAAGAAATGTTGAGATTTATTTAAAATTTATTTTACGAGAATATTTTTTATGTCAGGATCATCAAAGGTTAGAAGTAACGTTTAAAATAAATAAACTCATTTAAATTGGTTTTTGTATCACATAATAAAAAATAATGGCCTAAGACATGCATAAGTAGACAGCTTCCCCTTTCGTGTTACATATCAAAACGGGCTTAGCCGGATTTTAGACACACTAAAATGTTATTTAGTCTAACACTAACAATATAGACTTGAAATTAATTTATATTATGCACATGAACGTGAATTCTATTAATATTATTATAAACGTGATAGTTTGTAAGAAATGTTTGTTACTCTTTCGCGCCTGAACGGATGGACCGATTGAGCTGATATTTGATAAAGAGATAGCTACAGCAGGTAAAACCACTGAGCGCAGCTAGTAAAGAAAATATTTTAAATAATTAGTGTATAAATCAAAGTGTTTATTGTAATATAATAAAAGGAACGAATGACTGACTGATCTATCAACGCACAGCTCGAACCACCGAACGGATTGCGACGAAATTTGGCACATAGATAGGTTTTATGACCGTATTACCGAGGTATTTTTATGAGAAGTCTACCTCTGCTAAGAAAGGATTTGGCCAAGTGGGTAAAGCTGCAAACCTAAGCTAGTTATTAATAATAGGTACAGGTAAGATTATAGTACAACATTTAAAGCATTTAACTATATTTGCATAATGTGCTTGATGAATTTTTAATCATTTTAGATTAATGGTTTCCCGTTTATATTTTGTCACATATTTATATACGACTTTTTTATTGTTTATAGATTAGCCTCTGTCCATGTTTCGCTTGATCTTAAACGATGATGTGACCGAAGGTAGAAAAAATTACTAAGATGGGATTAATCCCTCCATGGCTTCACTGAACGTCGTACCGGAACGCGGTTAAGGGCGTTTATATCGGTTGACGCTCTCTCGCTCGCACTATTTGACAATTTTTGAAATATAAATTCATAATTGTAGCGTCCGTGGCCCAGTGGTCATACCTCCGACTTGTAAGCCGGAGGTCCTGGGTTCAAATCTCAGTGTGGCAAAGATTTTCGCCTGGACGCTACCGTGTTTCGGAAGGCGCGTAAAACTGTGGGTCCCGGCTGTTTCCTATAAAATATATGTAGGAGGCAGTCGTTAGGTCATGTTGCAGGCCTTGTAGGAATCTCGGCGACCTGAAACTGCAATATATAGGTTGGCCACACAACCTATAAATTGTGATTTGACTCTGACAGTGTAAGTAGGGTAACCTGTTCTGTTGGAGTATAAACCCCAATTATTATTATTACAGAATTAATTTATTGAAAATTCCTCAAGACCAGCCCTGCATAATATTATTGCACACATTTTAAAGCCTACTGCGACATAAAGCTGTGAAACGTGCGACATAACACATTTTTAAGCAATCCAATTCATTTGTTCTTAAAACATCACATTCCATTCCGTAAAACGACAGTATAAAATGGGCCTAAGAGTGAAGAAATCCCAAAATTAAAGATGTAAAAGGGCTTTCTAGTAAGAATATTCAAGTGCCGAGATATGTCTACGTCCCCAGAGAGTTGCTAAGTCAAAACGGTCAGGCGTCCCACGTCCTAGACTGTTTCGATAACATTCTAGGCGACATTTGAATAAAAATGTAATCTTGGATATTATTCTACATTCTACAAATATATATTGGTATAGATCGAATTTTTCCATTGTACAACATAAGTTACGCCCATGGTTTTACCCGCTGAAAAGTAGCCTACGAGTATGTGCATGTGCTATTTCCATACCTTGTAAATTTTAGCTTAATCAGTGTTCAAACCAATGAACATACTATTTTATAACTATGTATAACTCCTTAAAAATAAATATTATGTAAAATCCACTTAAACGAAAATTGTTATGTCAAGTAAAATTCTTAATAATATTAAAAAAAAAAAAAAAAAAAAAAAAATTAATTAATTATATATACTATACTACTACTATTATTCTATACTACTATTATTTTATTTATTATATTATTTTTATTATTTTATTTTTTTTTAATTTATTAATTTTTTTTTTTGTATAAATAAA
This sequence comes from Hemithea aestivaria, assembly GCA_947507615.1. NCBI lineage: Eukaryota > Metazoa > Arthropoda > Insecta > Lepidoptera > Geometridae > Hemithea > Hemithea aestivaria. Next base: position 16,067,800 of record OX382330.1, read on the forward strand.
TTACCTTTCTTTAAAAACAATCAGCACTTTCTCGCTGCACTGAAATGTAGGCCAAATTATAAACCGTGGTTATGATGAGTCGGCTCATCTTTAGCGGCCACAGTTATAACAATAGTTAGTATTAAAAATAGTGCTTAGCTGGTAAAAATAATTTGTATATAAGCTAAGATTATTGTAAATAAAATTAATTGGGCAAGAAGATCTGAGTCGAGTTTTACTCCTCCCCTGAAGACCCCAGCAGCCCTGAGAAGTCTCCCAGCAACCGCTGGACGAGCAGCCAAGGAAGTCCAGCCTGAAGACCCAGCGACCACCGGACGAGCAGCCCTGAGAAGTTTCCCAGCAACCGCTGGACGAGCAGCCCCGAGAAGTTTCCCAGCAACCGCTGGACGAGCAGTCCGAGAAGTGTCCCAGCAACCGCTGGATGAGCAGCCCAAGAAGTGAAGCCCAGCCCACGCCGGACCAACTAGAAGACTTCATGTTTTCTAGCTTCCTCTCACTGCGGCCAAGACTCCTTTAGCCGTCAGTATTGATCGGTCTTGTGATCCTGCTTGACCGGCAGTGAGAAAACCTTTCCTGTGTACATTGCACGCCGTACACGCACCCCTTTCCTACCCAACCTCCGTCGGCCACCTTAGGTCTCCTGGTGGCTGATATCCCGTACTTATTTACATATTTATATATTATTCGTACTTATGGTTAGGCTAGGGCGTTAGGTACACGTAGAAAATAGGTAGGGTAGGGACAGTAGGTACACATAAAGCTAGGTACACACATATGGGGATATGTTGGTAAGCTCACCGGTAGGTGCGGCGAGTGAAAAAGTTCTTCCGCACAAATAAATAAAGAGAAGGCACAGGTAGCAGTTATATACAGTTTATTACGCAACACAGGAAGATAGAACAAGTAGGGAAAGTCACGGCACATACGAAAGTCACAGGAATACAGAGAACACAAAACGAGTAAACAAAGCGGCGGAACGTAAGCGAGAGCGGAAGCGGTGGTTAGCACGAGCGACGTGGGCTATGCGCGGGAGTCGTAATCGCACTGGCGGGCGGCCGTTGTCAGTTGCCAGGCGGCCGCTCGGAGGCTGCCGGAGGAGCGCGGGGCGCGGGAGTGGCGTCACGCAGCGGTGGCGTGATCGGCCGCTCGCCGCACACCTCTCCGTCGCTGTTTCTCCCTGTTGCTTAGCGGACTGAATGTGTGTTCACGTTATGTGTAATGTGTATGAATAAATGTATATAATGTGAATGTATGTGTGTATGAATGAATGTATGTATATGTGTTTATAAACTACTTATGATATATGTTATAAATATTATAGGGAAAATATATACATAGTATAAACATACATAAACATAGTATGATGACGTGGGAGAAGCCCACATCACTCCCCCCCAGAGACCTGGTTAGGGGCGATAATAAATTAGTCCAGCCGGAATCTGACAGTGCGCCCAAAACGTATTGTTTTGGGCGCTGGTGTTGGTGCAGTGACCGGCGGAGAGATAGCAGGTGTGGGTTGTGTGAATGTGAGGCGTGTGCGAGGTAAGTCGCCTCCAGCTTGGATGACCCGGGCCTGCGCTTCCTTCCGACGGCCTGTGATGTACAGACAGTCTGGCGGCGTGTTCCCTGCGTGACTGCGGTAATCGCAGGGCCTCTGGCACTTGGCTGCCTTGTCTCCGTACTTCGAGTGGTACCAGCATGTCGGGTACTTTCTGTGACTCGTGTCGGAGCGAGTTCGCGGGTGCCGTCGAGAGGTTGATTGGTGGCGACGTTGTCGTTTCTTTAAACGGTCGGTCGCCTTCGGCTCCTCGGAAAGCGGGTGCTGGGGGTGGCTGCTGGCTGCGGCTGGTGGCTGCTGCTGTGCTGGTGACGGGCGTTGTCGCTGAGGTCTAGGCTGGTCCTTCTCGGAACAGCGACTAGACCTGGGCGTGGGCTCGTCCAGCTTCTCGGCGAGGGTGGCCACCATGGCCTTCAGCTCCGCTAGATCGCTGGAGGGCTGGGAGGCTGGCGTGGTGCAGGGTGTTAAGATATCCCAGATCCGGTCGGCCAGCTCTGCCTGCTGCTCCAGTGGTGAGTCCTGCGTTGCCAGGATGGTCCGCATGGTTTCCGGGGCAGTATGGGGAAGATAGGTAGGCTCACCGGTAGGTATGGCGAGTGAAAGTTCTTCCACACAAATAAATAAATAGAAGGCACAGGTAGCAGTTATATACAGTTTATTACACGGCACAGGAAGATAGAACAAGCAGGAAAAGTCACGGCACATATACAAGAGAGAACAGAGATCAAAGTACATAAAACGAGTAAACAAGGCAGCGTAAGCGCGAGCGTGGGTAAAGCGAGCGGCGTGCGGTATGCGCGGGAGTCGATTTCGCACTGATGGCCGCCGCTCGGCGGATGCCGGTGGAGCGCAGGGCACGGGAGCGGCGTCACGTAGCGGTGGCGTGATCGGCCGCCCGTCCTGCTCCCCGCACACCTCTCCGTCGCTGTCTCTGCCTGTTGCTTAGCGGACCGATGTGTGTTTACGTTGTAGTGTGTAATACTGTGTGTGTATGGAAGTGTATGTGTGTGTATGAATGTATGTATGTACATATGTGATTATAAACTACTTACAATATATATTATAAATACTATAGGAAAAATATATACATAGTATGAACATACATAAACATAGTGTGTGACGTGGGAGAAGCCCACATCACTCCCCCCCAGAGACCTGGTTAGGGGCGATAATAAATTAGTCCAGCCGGAATCTGACAGTGCGCCCAAAACGTGTTGTTTTGGGCGCTGGTGTAGTGTCCGGCGGAGGGATAGCAGGTGTGGGTTGTGTGCATGTGAGACGTGTGCGAGGTAAGTCGCCTCCAGCTTGGATGACCCGGGCCTGCGCTTCCTTTCGACGGCCTGCAATGTACAGACAGTCTGGCGGCGTGTTCCCTGCGCGTCGGTAGTCGCAGGGCCTCTGACACTTGGCTGCATCAGCTCCAAACTTCGTGTGGTACCAGCACGTAGAATATCTTGCGTAACTGGTGCTGGAGCGAGGTCGCAAGTGCTGACGAGGTGTCGATGAGCGGCGTTGCTGCTTTTCGCAACGGTCAGCTTTGGGGAGGAGACTTGTATATGGCGACGTGGTTGCCAAGTCGTCGCCAGTCGCTGTCAACTCCTCAGAAAACGGCTGTGGATGCTGCTGCGCCGATGACGAGTGTGGCCGCTGCGGTCTGGGCTGGTCCTCCTTGGAACAGCTGGCAGACCGGCGCGTGTGCTCGTCCAGCTTCTCGGCCAGGGTGGCCACCATGGCCTTCAGCTCCGCTAGATCGCTGGAGGGCTGGGAGGCTGGCGTGGTGCAGGGTGTTAAGATATCCCAGATCCGGTCGGCCAGCTCTGCCTGCTGCTCCAGCGGTGAGTCCTGGGACGCCAGGATGGACTGGATGCTTGCGGGGAGACGGCTGCACCAGATGGACCGAAGGAGGTCTGTTGGTGTGGAGGGGTCCGCCAGGTCCTGCAGATGGCGCAGGAAGCATGACGGACGCCGATTGCCGAGCTCCTGGTGCGTGAGCAGCTCCCGTAGTTTCCGCTCGTGTGATGCGGACAGGCGTCTGATAAGCTCAGCCTTGATGCGCTGGTAAGCGTCGTTCTGAGGCGGATTGATGACGATGTCCCTCACCGCTCTCGCCGTCGGGATGTCGATGTTGCTGATGACGGTGTTGTACCTCGTCCTGTCGTCTGTGATGCCATGGCAGAAGAATTGGCTTTCCAGTAATGCGAACCACAGCTCGGGGTCCTCGGACGAAAAAGGTTGCATCCTTATGTTCGGCCGTGACGCGACTAAATAGTCGTCCGGTGCAATGGAAACGCACATTTTCGTAGGTCGTCGGTATGCCGTGCGACGAGAATGTTCCATTGCGGTGTAACTATCACTGGACTCACTGCTACTCATAGTGTTCAAGTACGGGGTCACCAGTATGGGGAAGATAGGTAGGCTCACCGGTAGGTATGGCGAGTGAAAGTTCTTCCACACAAATAAATAAATAGAAGGCACAGGTAGCAGTTATATACAGTTTATTACACGGCACAGGAAGATAGAACAAGCAGGAAAAGTCACGGCACATATACAAGAGAGAACAGAGATCAAAGTACATAAAACGAGTAAACAAGGCAGCGTAAGCGCGAGCGTGGGTAAAGCGAGCGGCGTGCGGTATGCGCGGGAGTCGATTTCGCACTGATGGCCGCCGCTCGGCGGATGCCGGTGGAGCGCAGGGCACGGGAGCGGCGTCACGTAGCGGTGGCGTGATCGGCCGCCCGTCCTGCTCCCCGCACACCTCTCCGTCGCTGTCTCTGCCTGTTGCTTAGCGGACCGATGTGTGTTTACGTTATGTGTAATGTGTATGAATAAATGTATATAATGTGAATGTATGTGTGTATGAATGAATGTATGTATATGTGTTTATAAACTACTTATGATATATGTTATAAATATTATAGGGAAAATATATACATAGTATAAACATACATAAACATAGTATGATGACGTGGGAGAAGCCCACACACACTTACACACACACACATATCTAGGTCCACACACAAGGGGTCCAGACTCTCGAATATAGTTAACTGCTAGGGGATAGGGATTGTTAGGGAATAGGGAACTGTTAGGGAACAGGGAACTATTCGGGAAGTAGGGAACCGACAGGAATAGGTGTTAGGCTCCCTCTTCATCGTAGCCGTACCCGACTCACTCACGCCCGCGTACGTACCACGCGTAGGGTTAAGTGCAGGAAGTCGGGGCGTTTACAATCAGTTCAGCCGTTATTTAGACGTGTTGAGGTAGCACACACTCACGCACACACACACACACACACACGCTCACACGCTCACGCATCTCAATATAAGAGTAAACTGAAGCTGATTTTACATACACACGATTGTCTTTTTTCACCGTCTTAGAAATGTTGCTCTATATTGAATTCATTTTATCACTGATCAGCCATAGATCGGATCAGATAGATCGATTAACGACGTAACCCGTTACACTATAAAGAAAAAAATTAAGGAATTAAAATCTCTGTACTTACTGAAGTCTATAAGTAATCTGCCATAGCCCTGCCTCTGGTATGGAGGTAGAGTTAGGATACAGGACACATTGTAGTTCTGGAACGAATTCTTTTCCTGTCAACAAAAATAAACGGTTAGCAAACATCATTTACAAACATGAAAACGAACAGATTGTTCTATTATTCGCATACCTAAAAAATCCTAACTCAAGAAGTAAGAATTTTGCAATCACAAATTTATCTCTATTTATTAAGGTTGTAATTAAAAAATTGATCATTTGTGAGTTACTGGAGTATTCATCTAGGCTATACGTGTACGTGTGTTTGGCTCAATATTTCGTATGTCCGGCATAATTTCGTTGACTCTGGGTTCAAGCCTCAGTGTGTGGCAATATTTTCGCCTGCAAAATTACGAATGTTATTAAACTTGGTATAACACTAATAATATAAAATCAAACATTCATATTATATGTATAATGTCAATATTATTCATAGCCTATGGCGGAACTTTTCCACTCAATCCAGTTTCCCTCTTCTATTATTATTCTATAGGTCACGGTCGGTCTTACACCTCTGAGATTATGCATAAAACGTCGCATAACATAAGTTTATAGTAGAGTTATCATTTGTTATGAATTATGAGCATGTTGTAGTATTGTAGTGTTTTTTATTAACATGTTGTAGTAATGGTTAGCAAAATTGTTTATATCTCGATATTATTTTAGCTCTGGCTGGTATATGTTCGATTGTTATAAACTTCAATTTTCCGATACTTCTTTGATCATGCAACGCACATTCCACCTTACGATACAACTTGGGATTTTTAGTCGCAATCAAAGGTATATTTTACTCTTTTAATCTTTAAGAGTATTTCCACTCCTAAACGGCGACAGCAAATGTAAGCTTAAAATTTAGTTTTTAATGTTTGTGATTGTTCTACTGAATATTAGTTTTAAAAAAATAGGTATTAATAAAAAAACAGACGTGTTAAATTCGATTATCATCTTTCATGCTCTCAGTTCAATCAGACGCTAAATTTGTTCATAAATTCCGTTTGATCACCAGTATTCCTTTGTACGTGCTAGATTCTCAGACCTGTTCAAATTGACACTCAATTAGAGTCAGACAATCGTCTGAGACGCTGGGCGGCGTTCGCCCGCAGTCTTATAACTAATGCACATTTTAACCAAACTTTACAACTTACGACGCGGCTGTAAATCTTTGCCAGTATTAAAGCGAATGTTTTATTGACCTTTAATATTATTCTTTTTAATTTAGAAAGTAAACAGACGTCTACCACATTAATTTGCTTAAACTGTGCATACTATGACGTATTTTATCTAGTATACCTTTAGCTTTGTGTATCGTTTACTTACGAAACAATTTCTTATAACCAGGTTTGATAAAGTATTATTGTATTGTATTGTTTTTTTTTTTTTTTATGTGATGAAGTAGAAGACGAGCAAGACGCTCTCCTGATGTTAAGAAATAACGGCTGCCCATAATCAGTACAGTGTTACCTAGGATTTCACAATTATGTGAAATTCTAGGAGCACTGCACCAACGCTTCTTACTCAAGAGTCATGAGATGTTAAGACTCTTTAGCCCAGTAATTTCACTAGCTACAGTGCCCTCCTACCGGAGCACAGTGATGTTTGCACATCACTGCTCAGGCGGTAGAATAACTGGCACTGTTGGGGTACCCACCTAGACGACCTCCTGCAAAGGAAGTCTACCCCCGGGTGTTTTAGAGGTTTTTGTAATGTTGTGTTCCAATAGAGTATAACTCTATTGGAACTCATTTAATACAGGATTATTTTAAGCAAGTAGACTGCCTGTACGAGCCTAAATTGACTGTGGAGCTCTAATCTGTGTTGTTCTATGAAACGAAACCTATTACGAATGTGTTCTTTTATTTCTCAAGGGGAGCGCATAAGGCAAGAGTGGTATAACAGTATAGGTAATTATAAATAACAGCATGAAAATTAAAACAGCGGCATTCTTGAATATTGTCTGTTTTAAACAACTATAGGAAATAAATGAGAATTTAATATACATTTTGAGCGATTTACTACCATATATAACTATTTCATTTTGATGATGAATAAAAAATTCTACCACATACTGTTTACGCAAAGCGCCGCAGAAACGCAATCGAAAATTGATGCGATCTGCAGTACTGTATCCATTATTAGTGGGTACCTTAAATCTAGACGTGGGGGCGGGCGTCTGCAGCATCAGGTCATCGACCCTGCCCAGGGGTCTAGGGGGCATCGACTGGGGCGCGTCTACTTACCCAATCGTTACAAATAAAAGGTACAAGCACACGCCCGGTTTGTTTGACAACATTTATTGATAAACGTTTTTAATTTAGCTACTTGTTGCTGATTCTGAGGCTGAGCTGAGCTGATTTGGGTTTTATAATCGTGTGTCAAAAAACGTAAGTATTTTTTTGTGATAGTAAGTGACTAAGACGAGAAAATCAGGTGCATGTTGGTATGTTTCATGATTGCCCATTGCCTATATCACGACATTTTTTTTTGTTTTCTTTGGGAGAGATTTTGTATGGGAGGGTTATGTGGGACTCCCAGTGCAGAGCGACTGCACGGGTATACCCACTAAACAGCCCGGCGGCTCCCCCGAATCGTCTTTGTGACGGAGGGAATCGGCACAGCCTTGGCATCCAGTCAACGAAATACTGGGTGGTGACTGGGTGCCATCGCAGTTTCTCAGTGCAGTGCCGCGCAGAATGTTGTATTTTAAAATACTGGATGGCACTGTGTCTAATATGGGCAATCCTGTCGTTTACCATCGTGCAGCAGATTTGCTCATCTTGTCTTATTATCATAAACTTGACCGATTTTTATAATTTTTGTATATCTTATATTTGGTAGGTTACAAAACTAATTTATCAGTAAAATTTACTTACACAGACAAAGTTGCGCCAATTCGCTAGTATTCAAAATAAATCAAGTTCTCCCATTAAATATTATTTTCATTTGAATAAGGTTTATCTCGAGAAACGGAGAGGGGAAACTAATTATAAAAGTTAAGTTGTTTATTGAAGGTAGAATATTCGAGTTAGGTGCGAGCGCGAGACGTCGCGACGTTACAAATAATAATATATATGTAAAATATTGTTGTCTGAACAAAGTTGATGCCAATTATAGACAGGGTAGGGATGGAGTGCTTATACAACGACATAAAAGGTTGAAATCAGCCATAGGCACAATAATTGGGATTTTTAATTAAAAAAAATTGTGTTTTTTTATACAACGAAATAAGAAGACCAGCAAGACGCTCTCATGATTTTAAGAGATAACGCTGCCCATAATTAGTACAGTGCTAACCAGTATTTTACAAAGGTAAGATTCTGGTTGCACTGCGCCAACGCTTCTTACTTGAGAGTCATAAGATGTTAGGACTCTTCAGCCCACTAATTTCACTAAAACTAGTTATTTTTGTCCACAATGTAGATTATTTAAAAATATTGGACCGTATTTTTTAAATTGTAAATATAAAAAAACATAAGAGATACAACGGACTAAAGTTACTTGGTTGGAGTGATGACGTCACAATAGCCAATAAACTTTGCATTTGTGTAGGCATAGGTCATCCCCACTTAGTGCAAATATTCGTGCGAAATGTTAGCATTAAATAAAGGATGTCAAAAGGACTTTTTGTTGCTCACTTTGACGTGTGAAACAAAAAGTCTTAAATGCACTACTTCGCGCATTTTGCGGCAAGTAGAGCTCCGACTTTAGACATTGATCAATTAACGACCATCCTATGTAAGAGAGATCGCTATTAGCGATAAGGCCTTCAATTGTTACACTAAGCTTAATAATTACGTCATAGATTTTTCTGCGAAATTTGGTGGAGTTTCAATTCATTCATTAGACTCCATCATCAAGCAGGCTGTGTGTCGATTTCTTACATAACATTAAAATACATAACACGCGCATAACATTAAAAAATAAATAATGATTGTACTTATTTAAATTGCAAACTTAGTTATAAGGGTACTGCAACACCAATAGCAGCAGGGTATTTTAGTGCTGCATTCATAGCGGCTATTACAAAAAAAAACATAACATTAAAAATCCCATACAAATGCTAGCTACGTCCAGCTGTTTTACCCGCAGTACTACGCAGCCTATTATAATGTGTTATTCCAGAGTCTAAGCTATCTCTATACCAAATTTCAGCTTAATCGGTCCACCTGTTTAGGCGTAAAGAAGTAACAAAAATACACACTCACAAACTTTCGCCTTTAAATTATAATTTTAAGTTATAATTTTTAAGTTGCAAACTTAGTTCTAAAGATGCTGCAACAGCAATTTTAGCAGGGTATTTTAGTGCTGTATGGTGGCTATTACAAAAAAAAAAACATAGCATTAAAAACCCATACAAATGAATAATTAAATAAATAAATAAAAATAATTTATTTCAGACTATGTAGGCTCCATAGGTTATTAGGTATTTTAATTTAGAATACCTACTTTACTTGGTGACTTGGTGATAACAAAGCACGTTTTCCAGACATAGGTTTTATAAACCCATATCGTCACGGGGTTCACAAGGGTTGTCACGTTTCGGCTGTACATACGTTGTAACGACGCCACGTTAAATTCGCTCTTAAATTAACTTTGCGGGCTGTCTAGACAGGTACAACGTTTTGGGCGCTTTATTTCATTATATTTTTATTATTAAAGCTTACGTCAGACAGAGCCGGTAAAGCGAACGCGATCCGGGACGGAATTTTTGTAATGTTCGAATTTGTACGTAACCTGTCACATATAAAGCGAACGCGGGCAGGAACAAAATGAAGATCGCGACCACTTTACCGTACCGTCCCGCCTCAGTGTCACGTAAGCTTTACTGGCTGCGATTGCTATTGCTGCCAGCGGGTTTATTTTTATTATTTTATTTTATTTTCAAAGGAAAAGATACAGCCAGGAACATGTTTGTCTAAATAAAGTAGTAATTATAAAGCCAATTACAAGTTTTCGCTGATGTTCGTTACTCAATACTTTATTTGCTCCCTTAGAATTAGGTACATAATAAGGTCTTAGTGTAGTTTGCACATAAGTATTTCTCAGTGTATAAATATTAATTAATTAGATTGATTTACTTTTATCATTACCACATCTAACACTCAAAGTAATTGAAGGGACACATGCGTTTCAACTTAATTGAAGATAGATTAAATACATGTCTAGATCCAAATCCTTAGGCGATTTTCACACTGCCCCGCATCATGCTGCATATTGCGTGTCGACGCACCTACGCGCGTTCCTGCGGGAGTGCAGATCTGCATCATAGTGCGGGTTTTTTGCGCACTCACGCGCGTAGGTGCGTTTTGTAGATTCACGCACGGCGGCTCTCATTTCTTCAATCAAAACTGGATTTGGCTGGGATTCGGTGTGCCATACCTTGCGTCTCGCCCCGCACCTACGCGCGGGGGTGCATGTTTCTCCGCGTGTATGCGCGTGATCCGCATGAACGCGCGTGGATGCATTTTCAGTGTGTTAGACTGTGCGTGTTTTCCATACAAACGGAGATACTTACAAGCAACAGAAGAACACGCATCCACGCGCTACGCTGCATCATGCGGGGCAGTGTGAAAATCGCCTTTGATAATACGTTGAAACACTTACATGCTCTAATAAGGTACTATTTTGGCGGTAAGTCGATCGCGCACTCGTTATATGCAAAAGACGTGGTTTCCTTAACATTGTAGGGTGAGACCGAAATCCCAACTTTGCAAGGAGCTCCGGGCAATCAATCGCACCATTTGCTATGTCGAAAAGGTATGCTAAATAGCTTTACCCACTGTACTGTAGCGTGTGTGTGTGTGTGTGTGTGTAGCCTATGTGTTATTCCAGGGTCTAAGCTATCTCTATACTTGATTTCAGCTCAATCGGTCCACCCGTTTAGGTGTGAGAAGTAACAAATATACACACCCACAAACTTTCGCATTTATAATAATATTAGTGTGATTAACTGGCTGCGAACAGCTGTTTTACCAGCTTAAAATTATCATAAGTTATTCAGAGTCTGAGCTCAAGCGGTCCAGCTACAAACATATAACTCTAAACACATAAAATAGAAAACTTTTTATAGAATACCAAAAATACAATAGAATAAGCCTAAAATTACACTTTACAAAAGAAAATGATTGGCGATCTTATCGCTTTATAGCAATGTAGTAAATCCATAAAAACTTTTTCATTAATTAAATTGGTATGATTTTATATGATTATACCTTTGGCTTCGTTTTACAATAAATAATAAATACTTACTCACTAATAAATCATTATCTAATATATAAAATTCTCGTGTCACAGTTTTTGTTGCCATACTCCTCCGAAACGGCTTGACCGATTTTGATGAAATTTTTTGTGCTTATCCGGTATCTATGAGAATCGGCCAACATCTATTTTTCATCCCCCTAAATGTTAGGGGTAGTCCACCCCTAATTTTTTTTTTCATTTTTTTGACAAAATTTTTAATTTCTATTTTTTTATGATACAACATACAAAAATACATACAATCCTCAATTTTCACCCTTCTACGATCAACCCTTATTTTTTAATAGCCATTTTAGTAATTTAATCATTTTTCCTCTCCTGTCGAAAACTGATCAATCATCATTTAATTAGTTATCCCCGCCAGATGTCTACAGGTGTCACTTCTGACCCAGTAAACAGCACGGAGTAGGGATGAGAACGAAGCCGGTCTCCTTTCTTTCTCACTCCCTACACAGTTGTCGGCCATCATTATTGTTTATGCATCAAGTGTAGTAGTAACGTTGACAATTATTATTTTGCTATCTCAGTGTAACTCTCATATTAACTTTTAATCATTCCTATTTTATCAATAATAATTAAATTGTCAATTTTGAGTGTATTTTGCACGATTAGTTAATCAAGTGATTTTATAACCTCAAAAGTACTCAACACGTGACACGAGCTTCCAATAACAACGGATTTTGTGTTGTAAGTACACTTTTTTTTATTTATATCGAAAATGTTGTTGATCTTATAAAAATGTAATTGAACAATTAAGATTTTCATAGTTTCCAAAAAATCAATCATTATAAATCTTTATTTTGAAATGTCAATGGAAATATTGGTTGTATGAAAAAATTATAAGAGACAATGTTTTTATAAAATTTATTTTTTTAATTTTGTTTGAAAAATTATTCGATAAAATAATGCTTATTTCACGCATATACCACATTCTTACATACATACAATATACACATTCTAACATACATACATACTTCCAATAAGTAAGCTATTTTTTGTCTACACTAGAAATTACTAGAAAATTATTTATATGGCAAAACAACGTTTGCCGGGTAAGCTAGTCTAATATATAAAATTCTCGTGTCACAGTTTTTGTTGCCATACTCCTCCGAAACGGCTTGACCGATTTTGATGAAATTTTTTGTGCTTATCCGGTATCTATGAGAATCGGCCAACATCTATTTTTCACCCCCCTAAATGTTAGGGGTAGTCCACCCCTAAATTTTTTTATTTATTTTTTAGACAAAATTTTTAATTTCTATTTTTTTATGATACAACATACAAAAATACATACAATCCTCAAATTTCACCCTTCTACGATCAACCCTTATTTTTTAATAGCCATTTTAGTAATTTAATCATTTTTCCTCTCCGGTCGAAAACTGATCAATCGTCATTTAATTAGTTATCCCCGCCAGATGTCTACAGGTGTCACTTCTGACCCAGTAAACAGCACGGAGTAGGGATGAGAACGAAGCCGGTCTCCTTTCTTTCTCACTCCCTACACAGTTGTCGGCCATCATTATTGTTTATGCATCAAGTGTAGTAGTAACGTTGACAATTATTATTTTGCTATCTCAGTGTAACTCTCATATTAACTTTTAATCATTCCTATTTGATCAATAATAATTAAATTATCAATTTTGAGTGTATTTTGCACGATTAGTTAATAAAGTGATTTTATAACCTCAAAAGTACTCAACACGTGACACGAGCTTCCAATAACAACGGATTTTGTGTTGTAAGTATACTTTTTTTTATTTATATCGAAAATGTTGTTGATCTTATAAAAATGTAATTTTAATTTAATTTTATTAAAAAAATGTAATTGAACAATTAAGATTTTCATAGTTTCCAAAAAATCAATCATTATGAACCTTTATTTTGAAATGTCAATGGAAATATTGGTTGTATGAAAAAATTATAAGAGACAATGTTTTCATAAAATTTAACTTTTTACTTTTGTTTGAAAATTTTTTCCATAAAATAATGATTATTTCACGCATATACCACATTCTTACATACATACAATATACATATTCTAACACACATACATACTTCCAATAAGTAAGCTATTTTTTGTCTACATTAGAAATTACTAGGAAATTATTTATATGGCAAAACAACGTTTGCCGGGTAAGCTAGTTATAAGTAAATATAGCTCAAAGAGAAATAAAATGCTTAATTAAAAGGTGTAGGTGCTCTTAAAATATCGTATTACCAGAAACCCTTCGCATGAAATAAATGTAAGTATAATAAATAGAGGAACGGTCTGATCCAGTGATGTGTCAGGATAGATGTCGAGTTCAACTATTTTGTGAGACTATAAGGATACATAAAAAAAAACCCTGATAGTCTGCCTGAAAAACACGCTTGGTTTACATACGAATTGACTCTACTTAATCATTTTCATCCAAAGTTTTTTACATCAAATTACTGCTGTGCTGTGCTGCTGTGTTTTTTTAAGTATTTTAAGATATATTCGACTCGGTGTTGTTGTTGTCTATGTGAGATAATATTAATATTACAAGAGCGTATACGTGAAAAGGAAAAAATGACACGCTTTCATATTTAGATCTTTTTCATGTAAAGCCATTCGACCCTATCTAGTGCCAACTTTGTCTTTGTGGAAATCGCATACGGCGCAGCATTTCTATCGCAATAATATTACCTATACAGGCGAAAGTTTGTGAGTATCTATGTTTGTTACTTCTTTACTTATAAAAGACTGGATATATTGAGCTGAAATTTGGTATAGAGATTGCTTAGACAAAACTGCACTTTTGCTTTCATTTGTGTAGATAAACAAAGAAATCACGTATGTTTTAAATTTTTTTTAGCCTAGCGTGTTTAAAATCTCTCGGCATCTATAACAACACACATCTGTGGTCTGGTCTTAGGGAAGACATCTCGGAGCACATTTATTAGAGAGCGCGGGACAGACGTCTAGACGGGAGGCGTGTTTACAATATACGTCATTCCATAGTCATGCTATTGTGTGCTAATTGTAAAATCGGTTAAAACAGACTTTTGATTTCATATGGGTGGAAAAACAAAGAAGACACGCATAGTTTTTTTTTCAAGTCAAGCGTGTCTGCGCAGTCAAGGCATCTATGGTAACACACATCAGTGGTCTGGTCCTAGGGAAGACTTCTCGGAGCACATTTATTAGAGAGCGCGGGACAGACGTCTAGACGGGCGGCGTGTTTACAATATACGCCGTTCCATTGTCACGCTATTATGTTCTAATTGTAAAAACGGTTAAAACACAAGAAACAGCACTTTAAATTTCATTTGTGTCGAAAAACAAAGAACACACGTTTGTTTTTTTTTAAGCCTAGCGTATTTAAGAACTCACAGCATCTATGGTAACACACATCTGTGGTCTGGTCTTAGGGAAGACATCTCGGAGCACATTTATTAGAGAGCGCGGGACAGACGTCTAGACGGGCGGCGTGTTTACAATATACGTCGTTCCATTGTCACGCTATTGTGGTTTTCGAGTTTTGGTTAACTTTATTGAGTTTTAAACGAGAATTAGCATGATTTTGAGTGGCTGTGTTGTGTCTGGATGGTGAATAATAAAGCATTTTCTATTTAAATGTGTTTTTTAAATACTTTTTAAATCTGCAGTTCGAGTCAGTGATGACATCATCGTATTACAACATTTTTTTCTGTGTTTTATGCAGTTTTTATTTTTGTATTCATTTTGCTGTTTACTGCGTCTTGGCGCGGTAAAAAGATAATTATTTATTTAATACATTAATATATATCTCACTACTTCTACTCCCTCGTCAACACTTTTCTTTAAATCAAATCAAGCATTAACATAATGAATACCCGTTGAATTACCTACCATTTATGCTCCTACACATAATTTGTTTTGAAATTAATTTTTGAACTGCGTAAGCTTTTATTACCAGTTACTTAGGTTTAATTAAGCTCATAACTACAAAGACCCTTTTCTGGGTCACCTAAAATAGTTTTTAATTTTAAAATGTCCACGATTCAATAGCCGTCCTTTACATTGGACACCAAAGACCAAATCTATAACACCAAACTATAAAAGGCTGTGTAACAGGCGATATGTCGCAGCGTCAGTTCCGATCCGGGTCGGTTCCGGTTCCGCGACGGGTACGGGCGACGACGTGAGGTCGACGACCCCGCCGTCTCGACGGTTTACATACGTTCAGGATCAATTCGGTACATGACTTGCTACTTTGGAACTTGTATTTATAGCTCATATTTTAGGTAACTAATCATGTAAAACTGAGTGAGTTGGTCAAGGACCGGTGTCCATTGTCCATTGCTTTCGATCGACTGTTATTTTTCTACAAGATATTTACGCGCCTAAAAAAATCTTTATGAGCATCGTACTGAGTCAGCATTTTCGTGAGCATCAGCAGCGGTCCGGACGAGCTTAGAGAGATCGCCCCAAGAAAAATCCTGAAGTTTTTAGAAGTTGAAGGGTTTATGGTGAAATTTAACGCCGCGCCTAAGGGGTCTTTTCGCCTTAATAAGTGGCACACATATTGTTACAATGGCCATAACCTCAAGCAAAAAATTACAAATAAAAAATAGTTTCTTGCCCGTTCTGCTCATGAATGCTGCGATTTCTGCTGTGAATGTGTTTATCACCTCTTAATGCCCAAACGGCAGAACCGATTGAGCTGAAATTTAGTTTATATATAGGTTGCTTAGACCCTAGAAACCTGTTTTAACATAGGCTACATTTCAACGGGTTCTGACCACAGTAACAATAAAAAACCTTTTTGGTGACACCTTAAGTGTTTCGTTCCACGTAAGGATGCCAATTTCAGCGCAGGATATATACGATCGATGTGTCTGCGGGCGGGTGTGTGCGTTTGTGTGTTGTATTACATTGTTTATGTGTGTGTGATTGTCTAGACTGAGAAGTGAGGGATTCGAGAGATGGGATGTCGTTTATAATCCCGGACAACTTTTGTTAAACATTCTTGAGTAAGTTTACCTATACTCAGATTGAACAACGAATATCCCTTTTTGTAAACAAATGTGTTCCAAAAAAAATATTAACTGATAGAAGATTTCTCAAATTAAAAGGATTTCAAAAAATAAATTAGCTAGGGTATATATTTTTTCATATTCAAAGCAATAACACTATTAAAATTATATTTATTGTATTTTTAGCACACAGGTTTAATTGTTTACTTAATTATAAAAAGGAATAGAAATATTTGGTAGTAAGAAAATATTGAGACTGGTATCATAGCAGGGGTCAATTCTGAACAAAGTCACTTGAGGGATGGGCGTTAACAAAACGACTTTTAACTTTTAGTTTTATAAATTACAGTTTTTATTTGAAACACACAATGTATAATTACATAAAAATACGCGTTATCAAAAAAATAACGTTGCATTTGATAATATGAAGTTTCCACTTTCTGTTGAAACTTTGGCAGTAGGCGACTCAAGCAATCTCTCTCGTTTTGATAAAGAATCGGACCGTAATTTTTGGCACTGACACATTATGACATTACTGCGCTTACAAAAAAGATCTAAGTTTTTCAAACGAGGTTTAGCGTTTTTGTTGAAGTATCTTAGAGGATTGTGTTATTATAAGGCCTGTAAAAAAATCAGCGCAAAAATATTCTTAGATGTTAGAAAATAATAATTTATGTTTTGTGGGATTTATAAAAAACAAAATTGGTTACGTTTACGCGTTTTGTTTAAATTAAAAATCAAATCTTAGTAACAAGATGAGTTATGATTTTTTAAATTTGTCACCTCAAAAACACAGTTTTTTTTTATTCAAGTAAGAAGACGAGCAGGACGCTCCTGATTGTACGAGATAACGCGATGTAAAAAAAATCTAGGTGCACTTTTTTTTTTTTGCGTCGCTGATATAGTAACACTTAGCACTAGCACTTAGTTTAGTAGCACTTTTAAATCAAATGTATTAAATGTTAATTGTTTTGTTTGTAGTTTTTGTGTGCAAAAAAGAGTTATCTATCTATCTACGTAGTAATAATCACCGTACAATAAAAACAGTTATTTATAAAGTTTACCAGTAGTAACACTGTACATATATACTCGTACTCGTACACATAATAGTATTGCACGAGTGAATAATGAAGCAGGACATTCATTCCTCGTTCATTAGCGTAGCCATTCCTAGCTACACTACGCTACGGCGTAGCGCTACGAGCCGCGTCAAGTGGCGTAGTACCGTCGAGTGCTACGACGGGTCTACGCCGTAGTTTATGCTACTACTGGATATCAATGGTGGCTTGACTGGTACATTGAAAAAGACAAGAATTTCTACTGTTTTTTTTTTCAAGCTTTTATTTACTTTCACCTGTCTGTTGTTTGTCTGTCTGTCTGTAATCAAATCTTGCAAGTTTAATTTGACCCACTTCCCGGTATCAGACTGAGCTGAAATTTTGCATGCATGTATAAATCGGATGACAATGCAATATTATTATGACATGGAGAATGGAGCTGATCTGATGATGAAGCAGGAAGGTCATAGGAACTCCGTGATTAAACGACGCGATCGAGTTTGGGCTCAATTTATTCGTCTTGAGGACTTTGCTGCTGGGTGGTATTAATAATAAAAGCTTGTTTCAAAAAAGTTTTTTTTTTAATTTCACGACCTACTCATTATAGGTTAGCCTTTGACTACGATCTTGCGTGATGTTAAGCTATGATGCGACCGCATAAGGTAGCAGACTAAACCTATAAGGTGTGAATTAAACCCGCTCAAAATAGATAGCTCAAAGAAGAAATAGATAGCATAAAGCTCAAAATAATCAGTGGTTAATCAGTGGTGGTATTATCAGTGGATTGCTTGTGTTGTTTTTTTTTATATGTAATTTTCGTTTTGTTCATAATGCAATTTGTTCTAACATGTCACTAAAATATGTATCTTTTTTTTACTGATAATAAATACTTTTTTATTTTTATCTTTAAAATAGATAATAAATTCAGAGAGCAGCGGGGTTATGCCTAGGGATGAAAATGTCCGAATGTTTCCGAAACTTTCCAGGAATACTTCCAATGTTTCCGGAAATATAGGGAAACATTGCAGGAAACTTTCCAAAATTTCCAGATTAACACTGAATTTTTGAATGCGTTTTTTTGACTACTACGGCCTTCTGGGTTTATTTTTGTTTTGTTATTATACTTATCTATCTCAAAACTATAATAAATGATGGTAATTGCCATGAATATTTAATTGACGATGGAAATATACAAAGAAAAAGTGAAAACTATGATACTGGTAACTTATGATAGCTGAACCCATCATTTTTTTTGACTTACAATTATAAAGATTATAAACAACCAAAGAGGGCATTGATACCGACTTATATAAACATAATTCATATAATTCTGTTTTAACATTAGTTCACCAAGCAGCCTGGTTATTACTTGTGAATCAGTCATTGCACTGTTTCACCCTTTACATACAGACACGTGTATATACTTTCATATGCACAAGAATAAGTCTATTTAACAAAGTAAAACAAAAATACAATGTTTTTTTGGTAATTGGTATGATATTTTCATCAATAAACAGCGTATTTCTTTTCCTTGGTATATTAGTTAGAAATTTAATTTTATAGTCCAAATTCTTAATTGAGTATTGTAGACAGGCACTAAGCCTACTATCCTATCAGCAGTAATTTTACTTTACTTAACATTTTCATTTAAAAAATCAGATTTCTGATTTGGGGTTTATTCCCAATTGTTTCTGTCAAATTTGGAAAGTTTCATGGAAGTAATGGAAACTTTCGGAATATTTCCGGAAATTTTCATCCCTAGTTATGCCGGTCCAAAATCGCTTCTCGTTTTGCTGGCGCCCACTGTCAAATTTTAACAAAATTTTGAAAAAAATCTTGAAAATTCTTACGATGTACAAACAAACTCAAATGCAACTTAATATTTTTTTAATTTAGCATCTTTTAGGCGCCTCAAAAAGGCGTTTTTGAAAATAAAAATGTGCTTATAGGTTATTTTTTTTGCTTACGTTTTGCTGCGCCGCCTTCTCTTTTTTGTGCAGAATTTAGGCCCAATTATTTTGACGTGAGTTTGCGCCGGAATTGCTAATATCGAGAACTTTCTAGGAAAAAAGTTTCTCCGAAAAAAGATCCTGTTGTTTAATTCTAAGTAGCTGTATCGTATATCAATAAAAAAGTAATCCAATATTTAACGTGTTATTCTTAGTTTTGTCCTAAAAGACCTTATCAATAACAAAAGATGTATTTGTACATAAACAGTACATAAATCTTAATATTTATAGAGAAAACCACTTAAGTCGGGACAAACAGATTCCTATTACCTATTAACATTCGACGACGTTGTTATTGTTCATTTATTTCGCTTTATTTTGTTCATATATCACAATAAATTGGCGTTTTTATAACCTTTCTGAGTAATGATGATTGAGGGGAATGGATTGGACAAGCGAAAGCCTTGCAAACTAAAGGTTGACCCTCCTAACAATAATATTACCTATCTTATTAATAATATTACCTATTTGTGACATTTAAATATTATGACATACTATGAATTTTATTTTGTAACCATCATGTTGAATTCCTCTAATACCTATGCAATTTATTACACACTACCTCAAATTTATAATTATTATCATTAATTAATATCATTAATGGAAATCCATTGAATGCATGTCTTAATGTTATAATTTAACACCGATAATATTATATTTTTTAATTTAAATATTTCGCCCTCTGGGCAGAAACATGTTGAACTAAACATCACATTAATTAAGATCTATATTTTTTTGTATAAACCATGTTTGTTACAAATAAAGATTTTCTGATTTCTAACTGCTATGAGTGCAAAAGGACAGATAATTTGTATCAGACTTGTAAGTGTCTATACATGTAGAAGTCAACGTTATATAACCCATCTGTGTTCCAAATTTCAACCCAATCCGTCCAGTGGTTTAGGCTGTCCGTTGATAGATCAGTCAGTCAATCAGTCACTCTTTCCTTTTATATTTAGATTTATACTTTATCTTTTTTCTTATGTATTTAGTTCTAATTGTATCAATAAAGTTTCTGTGTGTATTTTATCTATCCGGACCCAACCAAGTCGGACTTCTTCTCATAGTTCGGTCTCGTAGTTGCTCGTTCTTCTCATAGATGTGCCTTGCGAACGAGCGGTAGAGTGTTAAAAAAGAAAAATGCAAAATTGACTTTTAAAAGTGCTCCAATGTATCCTATTTGAATAAATGAATTTTGAGTTTGAATAAATGATTTTTGGAGTTTTGAGTTTGAATTTTGAGTTTGGACTTCACGAAACATCATGATGGCGGTCACACACGGTCATAATGTCATTTTAAAACCAAAGAGCCTGATAAAAAGATTCAGGCATAAATTTGTTAAAATACCTCTACATTCACACATAGGCTTTGTGACGAAACTTTGGCATTCGTATAATTTTCTTAACTTAGTATTTTCCCTAATACCTAGGTACCCTAACCTGCCCTAACAAGTCTAGGCCTTTTGGCATCGAGCGCATATTTAGCAGTGTTTATGGTAGGCGCACGCAAGGGGGTGCAATCAGGGGCGTGTCCCACCCCCTACCCCCTTCTTGGTGGTCGTGGGGTGGGGAGGTCGGTGACCCCACAGCTGACGGCGCGACTCAATGGTAGTACGAGGGCGTTAGTAAATTGTATCATTTATTGTTTTAAGAACTTGTTTTATTAAGATTTTGGATTAAGCAGCTTTGATTTTGTGGATTTGGTTAAAATACGAGTAGTTTAGGAGAGTCAATATTATTTGCATATTTTTTGAAGCTTTTAAATTACATTTCGTTAAATTTTTTTCGCTAGGTACATAAACATCTTTTGTATTTATTTTATCGTAGGTTATGCTCGCAGTTTTGTTCACGTGGTACAGTATCTCTTCTTAGCGGAGATCTATGTCATAAAACATATCTACATTTCAAAATTTAACCCAATCCGTAGTGGTTTGTGTTGTGCGTTGATAGAACAATTACTCATTCATTTTATAATCAAATCAATAAATTATAATCAAATGTATTTAATGTAAATTGTTTTGTTTGTAATTATTGTATGCAATAAAAGGTTATGTATCTATCTATCTATTTTTATTATCTAATCGGAGTAACCATTGCAGGGCAGAGTAAAGAACAAATCTTTCAATAGTACTTTTATCTCTTTTAGTCTAGGTAGGTCATGGTGGGGTCCGATCCTCAGACAAGATGACTACAACTGATGGAGATGAGAAGACTATTTCCAGTTCAGCATTCATTATTTTTTGGACTAACAAAACCTTAAGCGGATACCTTAGGCGGCAGCATAGGCGGATTTGCAGGGGGCCAAGGCTCCCCCAAGAAGCATTGTAGAGTTACGAATTTCGCATATATTTATGGTCAAGATTATAATTTTTTTCTTGGCGCTCACAGCAAGCTGCTCGCGCACTTATTATTAAGCATTTTTGAAATTTCTAACTGTTCAGAGCGAGCTAAACACACACTTTTCATAGTAAAACTTATAATATTTTTGCCTGTCTGCACCTTGCCCCAATCCCAGGACCAAATCCTGGATCCGCCTTTGGGCGACAGCATAATGCGCACTCTATGGTTGAAATCTCAATGGTCTAGATATGTATTTGATATTTTTAATTAATCGAATTCAAATTCGCGTCGAGTTAGCAATTAACTAGTAGTCAGTAAAAATAACCTGCTGGCAACCCTGCAATAATACGTTTACCTTACCGAAATAACTCGACATCGTGGTACAGCGTCTTGTAGGAACAACTTATATAACAGACACTCTGGCAACATAGTAACACTAACCTTACTAAAAATATCCGACGATATGGCAACCCTCGCTGTCATCTCATAGAACAGAAACGGTTCTACGTCGTGGTAGGAACAACTTATTCAACAGACACTCTGGCAACATAGAAACACTAACCTTACTAAAATATCCGACGATATGGCAACCCTCGCTGTCGGCGCAGGTCATCACATAGAACAGGAACGGCTCCACGTCGTGGTACAGCGTCTTGTGGTCGAGGAAGAACTTAGCCAACAGACACAACTGCTGGCAATACTGCTTGTGCTTGCGACCGTCCACTTGCCACACACTGAGGTTGTCTTTTCTGTACACCTGTGAGGGAAAATATAGGTTAATACAAATATAAGTGCTTACTTCCATAACAGCACAATGCAAAAGCATTTCTAATAGGTCCCACACTATGTTCGGCCTGCCTTGTAGGGTCCCTATGACCCAGTTAAAACAGATTTAATTTAATAAAACTAATTAATCACCTATTTACCCGTCGAAAGATACCAAGACTAGAAGCCCTATTGTCTATCTGGCGCTGGTACCTATAAGCCGATGTCTTTGACTCAATGATATGTTTTGTTAATAGTTCAGCTGCTGGTGCAGCAGACACAACAGACACTACACACACTAGAGACACGCACCTCGTCCCCGGGCGGGTGCCTCCACACACACTTGTGCCGGTGCCTGGCGGCCCCGAGTGCGCTGCGCTGGTGCAGCAGACACAACAGACACTACACACACTAGAGACACGCACCTCGTCCCCGGGCGGGTGCCTCCACACACACTTGTGCCGGTGCCTGGCGGCCCCGAGTGCGCTGCGCTGGTGCAGCAGACACAACAGACACTACACACACTAGAGACACGCACCTCGTCCCCGGGCGGGTGCCTCCACACACACTTGTGCCGGTGCCTGGCGGCCCCGAGTGCGCTGCGCTGGTGCAGCAGACAGAACAGACACTACACACACTAGAGACACGCACCTCGTCCCCGGGCGGGTGCCTCCACACACACTTGTGCCGGTGCCTGGCGGCCCCGAGTGCGCTGCGCTGGTGCAGCAGACAGAACAGACACTACACACACTAGAGACACGCACCTCGTCCCCGGGCGGGTGCCTCCACACACACTTGTGCCGGTGCCTGGCGGCCCCGAGTGCGCTGCGCTGGTGCAGCAGACACAACAGACACTACACACACTAGAGACACGCACCTCGTCCCCGGGCGGGTGCCTCCACACACACTTGTGCCGGTGCCTGGCGGCCCCGAGTGCGCTGCGCTGGTGCAGCAGACAGAACAGACACTACACACACTAGAGACACGCACCTCGTCCCCGGGCGGGTGCCTCCACACACACTTGTGCCGGTGCCTGGCGGCCCCGAGTGCGCTGCGCTGGTGCAGCAGACAGAACAGACACTACACACACTAGAGACACGCACCTCGTCCCCGGGCGGGTGCCTCCACACACACTTGTGCCGGTGCCTGGCGGCCCCGAGTGCGCTGCGCTGGTGCAGCAGACAGAACAGACACTACACACACTAGAGACACGCACCTCGTCCCCGGGCGGGTGCCTCCACACACACTTGTGCCGGTGCCTGGCGGCCCCGAGTGCGCTGCGCTGGTGCAGCAGACAGAACAGACACTACACACACTAGAGACACGCACCTCGTCCCCGGGCGGGTGCCTCCACACACACTTGTGCCGGTGCCTGGCGGCCCCGAGTGCGCTGCGCTGGTGCAGCAGACAGAACAGACACTACACACACTAGAGACACGCACCTCGTCCCCGGGCGGGTGCCTCCACACACACTTGTGCCGGTGCCTGGCGGCCCCGAGTGCGCTGCGCTGGTGCAGCAGACAGAACAGACACTACACACACTAGAGACACGCACCTCGTCCCCGGGCGGGTGCCTCCACACACACTTGTGCCGGTGCCTGGCGGCCCCGAGTGCGCTGCGCTGGTGCAGCAGACACAACAGACACTACACACACTAGAGACACGCACCTCGTCCCCGGGCGGGTGCCTCCACACACACTTGTGCCGGTGCCTGGCGGCCCCGAGTGCGCTGCGCTGGTGCAGCAGACACAACAGACACTACACACACTAGAGACACGCACCTCGTCCCCGGGCGGGTGCCTCCACACACACTTGTGCCGGTGCCTGGCGGCCCCGAGTGCGCTGCGCTGGTGCAGCAAACAGAACTCGCAGACGAAGAGTCTGGGCGCGCGCGCGGCGGCCCCCGGGTACGGAGACTGGTACCACACCTCCATCATGTACTTGCCCATCACCACGTATCTGCCGACAAACATACA
The DNA here is from genome assembly GCA_947507615.1 of Hemithea aestivaria. Lineage (NCBI taxonomy): Eukaryota > Metazoa > Arthropoda > Insecta > Lepidoptera > Geometridae > Hemithea > Hemithea aestivaria. Next base: position 16,092,289 of record OX382330.1, read on the forward strand.
CAAACTGTGGAATGGATTCGTATAGCAATAGGTAGTCGAATATCAGACTAGTTAAAATGCACAAGATCACATAACATTAGTAACTTTTAAGGTAGAAAGGTTTTACCAAAAAATAAAAAAATAAACACAATTACGGTATGGCTTGAACATGCCCAATGAAATCTTTGAAGAATTTATGCTGATTACATTTGCCTATCTAGAAACGACTTCCGTCAAGTAGAAATAGTAGGTTACGATCGACAATCACATTACGTCCGAAGCCAGTAAATTCCGTAAAAGTAATAATAGAGCATTTTTTCAAATACTTAGGAACATTAAGTAAAGGGGTTAACACAATAAATCCAAATGGGTCGAAGAATCCGAATGGGCTTTGCAGGCCCCATTTCAAAAAATAAAACAGCAAATTATAAAACTAAACACCATCCAATAAAACTCACCTAGTCCCTCGATCTGACGGCAAATCGCCCAGTTCCTCCTCAATCTTAATAGCAGCCAATGCTTGAGCTTCCCTGAACAACCTGAGATCATAATCCGGGGCAAACCCGTCCAGTATGGGCTCCCTGTCTTCATTGATCTCATCGTTACCTGACGCAGCAAGCTTCTCTTTTAACTCTTGACTGCCTTTCCATTTCGAACGCATATCCTGGAAATATAGGTTCAAGGGTAATAAAAGAACAAATTTGTAATTTAGACTACGATATACTCGTATTATGCTCAAGTGGAGCCCAAGGACTGGCAAACGCAGCGTAGGGCGTAACTCTCAAGGTGGACAGACGACCTTATCAAAACCCTGGATGCAGGTCACTTTCAACCAGTATATATGGCAGGCCTATATAGAATACTAGTAGTTTTATCAGGGGTGCCAGTTATTCTACCGCCTGAGCAGTGATGTGCAAACATTACTGTGCTTCGGTAGGAGAGCACTGTACTTGTAGCTAGTTAAAATTCTGGGCTGAAGAGTCTTAACATCTAATGTGCAGTGCTGCAGTGGATTCACCTTGACCTTCAGTCGGCAGGCGCGCTGTAGTACAGTGGACTCACCTTGACCTTCAGTCGGCAGGCGCGCTGTAGTACAGTGGACTCACCTTGACCTTCAGTCGGCAGGCGCGCTGTAGTACAGTGGACTCACCTTGACCTTCAGTCGGCAGGCGCGCTGTAGTACAGTGGACTCACCTTGACCTTCAGTCGGCAGGCGCGCTGTAGTACAGTGGACTCACCTTGACCTTCAGTCGGTAGGCGCGCTGTAGTACAGTGGACTCACCTTGACCTTCAGTCGGCAGGCGCGCTGTAGTACAGTGGACTCACCTTGACCTTCAGTCGGCAGGCGCGCTGTAGTACAGTGGACTCACCTTGACCTTCAGTCGGCAGGCGCGCTGTAGTACAGTGGACTCACCTTGACCTTCAGTCGGCAGGCGCGCTGTAGTACAGTGGACTCACCTTGACCTTCAGTCGGCAGGCGCGCTGTAGTACAGTGGACTCACCTTGACCTTCAGTCGGCAGGCGCGCTGTAGTACAGTGGACTCACCTTGACCTTCAGTCGGCAGGCGCGCTGTAGTACAGTGGACTCACCTTGACCTTCAGTCGGCAGGCGCGCTGTAGTACAGTGGACTCACCTTGACCTTCAGTCGGCAGGCGCGCTGTAGTACAGTGGACTCACCTTGACCTTCAGTCGGCAGGCGCGCTGTAGTACAGTGGACTCACCTTGACCTTCAGTCGGCAGGCGCGCTGTAGTACAGTGGACTCACCTTGACCTTCAGTCGGCAGGCGCGCTGTAGTACAGTGGACTCACCTTGACCTTCAGTCGGCAGGCGTGCTGTAGTACAGTGGATTCACCTTGACCTTCAGTCGGCAGGCGCGCTGTAGTACAGTGGACTCACCTTGACCTTCAGTCGGCAGGCGCGCTGTAGTACAGTGGACTCACCTTGACCTTCAGTCGGCAGGCGCGCTGTAGTACAGTGGACTCACCTTGACCTTCAGTCGGCAGGCGCGCTGTAGTACAGTGGACTCACCTTGACCTTCAGTCGGCAGGCGCGCTGTAGTACAGTGGACTCACCTTGACCTTCAGTCGGCAGGCGCGCTGTAGTACAGTGGATTCACCTTGACCTTCAGTCGGCAGGCGCGCTGTAGTACAGTGGACTCACCTTGACCTTCAGTCGGCAGGCGCGCTGTAGTACAGTGGACTCACCTTGACCTTCAGTCGGCAGGCGCGCTGTAGTACAGTGGACTCACCTTGACCTTCAGTCGGCAGGCGCGCTGTAGTACAGTGGACTCACCTTGACCTTCAGTCGGCAGGCGCGCTGTAGTACAGTGGACTCACCTTGACCTTCAGTCGGCAGGCGCGCTGTAGTACAGTGGACTCACCTTGACCTTCAGTCGGCAGGCGCGCTGTAGTACAGTGGACTCACCTTGACCTTCAGTCGGCAGGCGCGCTGTAGTACAGTGGACTCACCTTGACCTTCAGTCGGCAGGCGCGCTGTAGTACAGTGGACTCACCTTGACCTTCAGTCGGTAGGCGCGCTGTAGTACAGTGGACTCACCTTGACCTTCAGTCGGCAGGCGCGCTGTAGTACAGTGGACTCACCTTGACCTTCAGTCGGCAGGCGCGCTGTAGTACAGTGGACTCACCTTGACCTTCAGTCGGCAGGCGCGCTGTAGTACAGTGGACTCACCTTGACCTTCAGTCGGCAGGCGCGCTGTAGTACAGTGGACTCACCTTGACCTTCAGTCGGCAGGCGCGCTGTAGTACAGTGGACTCACCTTGACTTACAGTCGGCAGGCGCGCTGTAGTACAGTGGACTCACCTTGACCTTCAGTCGGCAGGCGCGCTGTAGTACAGTGGACTCACCTTGACCTTCAGTCGGCAGGCGCGCTGTAGTACAGTGGACTCACCTTGACCTTCAGTCGGCAGGCGCGCTGTAGTACAGTGGACTCACCTTGACCTTCAGTCGGCAGGCGCGCTGTAGTACAGTGGACTCACCTTGACCTTCAGTCGGCAGGCGCGCTGTAGTACAGTGGACTCACCTTGACCTTCAGTCGGTAGGCGCGCTGTAGTACAGTGGACTCACCTTGACCTTCAGTCGGCAGGCGCGCTGTAGTACAGTGGACTCACCTTGACCTTCAGTCGGCAGGCGCGCTGTAGTACAGTGGACTCACCTTGACCTTCAGTCGGCAGGCGCGCTGTAGTACAGTGGACTCACCTTGACCTTCAGTCGGCATGCGCGCTGTAGTACAGTGGACTCACCTTGACCTTCAGTCGGCAGGCGCGCTGTAGTACAGTGGACTCACCTTGACCTTCAGTTGGTAGGCGCGCTGTAGTACAGTGGACTCACCTTGACCTTCAGTTGGTAGGCGCGCTGTAGTACAGTGGACTCACCTTGACCTTCAGTTGGTAGGCGCGCTGGTCGAGGCTGGGCACGGCGCGCGGCCGCTGCTGCAGCGTGTGCAGCGCGCGGCGGCGGGCGGCGGTGGCGCCGGCGCGCTCCTCGCTCGCGGCGACGCACCACGCAGCCGTCACGTTGTGATACACGGGGCACGCGTCGAACGTGAAGTGACGATCGGCTTTACCACCTACACACAACAGAAATCTTTTAAAATATCGCACCTTCGTCAGAACAGGGGCACAGTTATCCGAATGCATGGGCAGCAATTGTGACAAATTGTGACAAATTGGCACAATTGCAGTTTGTGCATTTGGACAGTTGTGCCCTTGTTCTGCCAAAGGTGCGATATGTAGGAAGCAGTCATGTTACAGGCCCTGTAGTCATTTCGGCGACTTGAAACTGCAACATATACTACGATGTGATTTGACTCTGACAGTGTAAGTAGGGTAACCTGTTACAGTTCTGTTGGAGTATAAACCCCAATTATTATTATTTTATATAACTCCGTCCAGAAAACATTTACTGGACCCAATTCTGTGATTCTACATTATGTCTGAGTCCAATTTTATCCGTCAATTGATGCACGGAAAATTCTGCACTAGAGTGTAATAGTTTATTATCTATTCTTTGCTACGGTCATCTGACTTAGTAAACCTGTACGAAAACCATGATGGATGTAGTGAGAAAAGCAATGTTCTAAATCAATCCGTCATGCACTAATCTGAATTTTATTGCAGAAGCACTTCCAAAAAAAAAGGTTTTCTTAAGATTATCGAATTAACACTACATGTCATAAGTGTTATAATGTTATCTTGTGTTGTAGTTTTTCTGGATATATTATAATTTGTGGATACTTGGCAAAATTAGTGAATATTAGAGATCACTCTAAGCGATAAGGCCACCCATTATGGACCATTATGTACCTTAATATAGTTTTAAGTCTAGTCTAAAAACTTTTGGTCTCAATAAAGAGTATTTGTATTTTAATACTATACCTAAATGTCCTGAAGAATCACATCCTCTAACTGGGCACTTCCTTTCACCAGGAGGCTTCATTTCAGGTGACGATGGAGGCTTTATAGGTGACCGGCCGATAGCACCTCGTCCTTTGAACAGGTTCTTTTTGAAGTCTTTACTGAAAATAATAAAATTGAACTTTATCATACTTATCCATAAAATCTGCCTACCCCAACGGGAACCAGGCGTGATTATAATATGTATGTATCCATAAATTGATGGGAAATGAGAAAAGATATTATTATTTTCGATAGTTTTCAGAAAATATAATTAATCATAGCAAAAAAAATTACTTTACGTTAATAACACAATTATAATGATTTTTTAATTAATAATTATAGCCTCAATTTTGGGTGATGTTCAATGATCACGCGACATTGTGGCTGTACATTGTAGCAGGCTAAACCTAGAAGGCGGGACAAATCCCTTCCTGGCTTCACTGAAATCATGCTGAAACATGGTCATAAGAGGCAATGCTTTATATAATTAGTACAATGTTACCCAGGATTTTACAATGATATAAAATTGTCAATGCACTGGGTCAACACTTCTTACTTAAGAGTCAAGATTTAAAAAATCTTCACTACAGTAATTTCACTAAAACTTGTCTGGTAAGTCATTACTACTGATGATATTATAACTCATTATATTTTTGCTTTTGTAACCTTATTATTTTGCTTTTCTATTTTTGTAGTTTTGTAACTTACGTTTTAGAGTCAATATGGTTAGTATTAGGTTTCTCGTCCACTTCTGAATCAGTGTCGGTATGATTGGCTCGTGTGGCCGTAGCCATTCTAGATACTCTTGCTGAGAGGGACCTCGTCAGTTTGCGTGTCATCGTGCCTTGGGAGTCACCTGAGTCTCCACTTTTGCCTGTTGTCTCCTAGAATATAGTCACGTTTGTAAGTATTAATAATTGTGGTATTATAATAAATAATAATATAAACAATAATTGGGGTTTATACTGCAAAAGGTAACTACTTAAACTGTCAGAGTCAAATCTAAATTATAGGCTGTTTGGCCCAGTATGGCCGACCTATATGTTGCAGTATCAGGTCGCCAAGATTACTACAGGGCCTGCAACATGACCTAATGACTGCCTCCTACATCTCTTATAGGAAACAACCAGGACCCACAGTTTTACGTGCCTTCTGAAACATGGTAGCATCCAGGTGAATTTTCTGCCACATACTAAGATTTGAACCCAGGGCCTGCATACCACATACTATGATTTGAACTAAGGTAATATTATGCTTTTACTTACTTTACTAGAAGGTGGTTTAGTCTTTCCAGTTTTAATAGGTTCCTTCTTAGGTGTAGGTTCACTATCACTGTCTGATGAGACTGATTCTACGGATGACTGACTCGAAGTACATGATGAAGCACTTTTATCCTCTATTGGTTTCTTAGGAGGTGGTCCATTTGGCCTGTTACCATTCTTACGTTTTGCACTGTCTTTCGAACTTGATGTCTTCGTTGTAGAGGCCTTTGAGCTAGAAGCTTTAGAGTTTGTCGTAGAAAGTTTAGAGTCCTTAGAGTTTGAGTCATCATTGTCAGCTGTGATTGGTGTAGGAAGGTCCTTCTCTTCGCTAGATTTACGAGAACTCCTTTTACTTTTCGGTGAATCTTTAGTGCTTTTTGAAGACTTACTCTCAGAATCAGACTCTGAACTGTTATCAGGGGAGAATATACTTTTCTTTTTTAATGACCCTGAATCTGATTTATTTGATTTTGGAACAGTTTTTGATGCAGGTTTTGGAGTTTTACCGCCTGGTGGTACTCGTGGACCTTTACCTTTGGCGAGTACTGTCGCCGCCGCTTTAGGCTTGGCTGAAACTCGTCTCCTTGGTGGCAGAGACTTAGGACTGGCCGGTTTGGGGGTATCATCGTCACTTGATGATAAAATTTTCACTTTTGAAGGACGTCGTTTTGGTTCCTCTTTTTTCTTTTCTTCAGTTTTAGTGGGTGATTTTGGTGGTGGTGCAGTGGTCGCTGGAGTGTCCGAAGCAGACGACTCAGAGTCTGAACTGCTCGAACCTGACCCAGAACTAGAAGACGAACTGCCGCTGCTACTGGAGTCAGATGAAGACCCCGAGCTACTGTCTGTGCTGCTATTGTTACTAACCTGTAATACCAGTCATAAACCTTTACTATAACCCATTGAGAACAACAATATACACAAACTGATTTGGTTATTACTTACATCGAGATGTGTCATTTTTATTCTTGTTTAATTCTGTTCAGAAATATAAACCGTTTGTGTAAACACAAGTGTAATTTGATGAAGATTATTTCTGGTATTTTACCATTTCATTTGTTCTTTCTTTTTATTTATAACATTAAAAATTGCAGTTTTTTAACTTTCACAGCAACAGCAAGCCACAAACACAATAATGTCAATGGTTGTCAATGTCAAATTAACTGAAATGACAGTAGGAGTTTTTGGCGGCAAGCCTTGATCATATCATTAGCTCCACGTCTTTTGCTTAATAATCGTGTAGAATTTGATTGTTAGCGTGTAATAATGGTGGAATATTGCGTGTTAAGTGTTTTGAATGTGCACAGATGTAGGCAAGTGATATGGTGCTGAAATATGAATTTTGGTGCCCCCTCCAAAACTCCTCCGAACTTTCAGTAAAATTCCACCCATTTTACTGGAAGACTCACGTGACTAGACGAGCTATTAAGCTCACTCTGACTCTGACCTGACTAACTTATTACTTAAAACATAACATTTAACTTGACACTGGCAAAACACGAAAGTGGAGACCATAATTTAATATCCCGTGAACATTCACGAATTTTACTCGACACTGGCAAAATGCACATGTTGCCATATTATTAAAAAAAAAAAAAAAAAAATGACAGTAACATCCACAAAAATGTTTCATTTTTATTTATTTTTTCAGATCTGAGTTTGGCACCGCACGTTTGGGCATTTGCCAAAAAATGCTCATATTGTAATAATTTTATTGTAGACTTGCTTGTGCTCGCGGCTTTACCCGCGTGACAAAATTCTTTCTTAGCGGAGTTCTACGTCATAAAACCTATCTGTATTCTAAATTTCAACCCGATTCGTTGTGCGGTTTGGACGGTGCGTTGATAGATCAGTAAGTTAATCAGTCACTCTTTCTCTGTGCTCTTCTTTCCTTTTATAAATTCAGATATTCGGTAGCATACAATATAAGTTCTATATTTGCCAATTTTATTTTGATCATTATTATAACAACGTACCTACAGCTAAATATTTACTTTGGTAGAACCGTAACGCTAAAACTACCGTAGAATTTTACAACTGCGGTGATAACGTATATAGTTGTGAGTTATGTGCATTTGCGGAAATGGCGCTATTTTCAAATTATAAATGGATCTTGGATTCACTTTATCCACAGACACAGATCTGAACTTTATCGCTCCACTCCATAAATCCCATCACTCTAAGTTTCAAAAAGAAAGTAAAGAAATATTTTAACATAAGTAGACTTATATTTTATTATACTTTAATAGTTAAATCTACAAAAAATTACGGGTTTATTCCGTAATCAACTTTGATCATATCGGCACCCTTTTCCCCGCACATGATGATGGGTGCGTTAGTGTTCCCGCTGGTGACGTAGGGCATGATACTCGCGTCGATGACTCGCAGACCGGTGACTCCTCGCACTCGCAGCCTCTCGTCGACCACCCCGTCCGGTCCCATCACACACGTGCCCGACGGGTGATGCTGTGTGCTCGCCACGTTCACCACGAAACATCTCCAATACTCGTGGCTCATAAACTTCAAGCCAGCACACTCCTTCAAACCCAAATCAACTACCTTAGAATTAATTTGTCTAAAAAACGTGGTATTGAGCACCGTCAAAAAATCTTCCACAGAACGCGCGTACGTCTCGATATCTTCTCCTTCGGGGTCATTAAAATATCCAGTATATATTATAGGGTCGCATTCAGGATCTTTAGACCTTAGCAACACTTTTCCTCGCGACTTCGGATGAAGGAGACTAACACGAACAAACAGCGTCTCCCCTCTGACTGCAGCTCCTGTCATCACTTTACAATATTCATCTCTAATCTTGTAAATGTGAGTACATAAAATTGAAGAGGAAAATGAGAATACGGGAATGAGGAACGCGTATATCTGGTAATCGGGATATGTTTGTGTACGGTTCAGAGCGATGTGACCGAGAAGTGTTGGGGTGTTAAACTTATCCAGGTTAGCTATAGCATCGAAGTTGGACAAAACAGTGGATAACCCTCGCCTACCCGTTAATAACACCGGGACTAGAGGATGGTCTTGCATATTTGTACCGACTTTTGGGGAATTCAATATAATAGGAATATCTTTCTCCTTCAAATGATCTGCGGGCCCTATCCCAGACAACATCAATAGCTGAGGGCTATTAAAAGCACCTGCGGAGAGAAGCACTTCTTTGCACGCGTAAATGTTCCTTATTCTTCCATTGGGCAACTTGACTTCGACGCCGATGGCCCTCTTATTATCATTAAAGATTACTTTCCGAACCAAGGTATTCCTGAGGAGGTAGAAATTGCGACGATTTCTTATGGGTCTGATGAAAGATACTGCTGTGCTTTGCCGGATATGGTCACCGACTGTAAAGCATGGAGCGGAGTATCCAATCTGATTGGGTCCATTAGTGTCTGTGAGGATAGTACGACCATCTTCTTTTATCGCATTGAAGTAAGGTCTGGCGCTGTCCCACGTCGGCCGCGTTACCTTGAGATAGCCATTGGTATTGTGGAGGTAGCTTGACTTGCTTTCCAATATCTGCACGTTACGAAGTCCCTCACTTTTCTTGTAGTAGTGGGTGACGTTTTTCCAGTCCCACCCTTCGTTTCCGACAGCCACCCAGGAGTCGAAGTCGTGCTTGTTTCCTCTAACGTAGAACATGTAGTTAATAGCACTGGAACCTCCTACACATTTACCTCGGGGATAGTGAATGTTTCTACATTTATGTGACTGACTGGAAAAATGATCGTTTTCTGTGTAGTAGCTCCAATCGGACTCCGATCCATCCAAGAGCGAAAACAGTGCCGGTGTCTAAAAATAAAAATTCAATTGTTTTATACTTAGGTAGGTATAGGTAGTAGGTATAGTATACCTCTACCGAAATACTAAAAAAGCCTACGTTTACCTAATCACATTATTTTTGACGGAAAGTGCAGATGCGGTCGACGATAAATCACGATAGTCGCTCTAATAACGAGGATTTACGTCGCGTCGAGTCGCCTTACGAAAACGCAATACGCGACGATGTCGGTGGTCGCAAGTCGCAAGCCACACAATCTAGACTCGCACGAGCCCAATTAATATGGGATCGGCTTTAAAAGTTGGTAACTCTTCTTTTTAAGTGAGATAGAAATGAGTATCATAGGTACATTAGACGATTCAGAGGGATAATCGCCACGTTCAATGCAGAGCACGGTCCAGTTGGATACTTCTGAGAGTCTGTTGCAGAGCACGGCTCCGGCCGACCCCACCCCTACCACTATGAAGTCGAAGCAACTTGCACCTGCAGACAAGAAAACACAGTATAAGCACGGTAAAGAGTATATATATTTACCGTAGTATAAGTAACATATAAAGTGCTTCGGCGTAACCGCTGCACCGGCATTAAGCGTCCCGCAGGAACATCCCCAGGTTTTTAGTGGGTATTCCCGCTGATCCTATCTTCAGCGTGGGAGACCTGAGTCCCACACTCACAAACCACTCTGTGCCCCTTGGCATCAATATCGGCTCACATATTATTATGTAGCTGATGTAATTGCCTGCGTTTATAAACGATAATAATATCTTCGTTCTCAAATAATATTTTATTTAAAATAAAAAATACAACAGTAGCAGTAAACGCAGCATCCAAGTGCTGGAACAATCTGCCTCCGCCCATCAGGATGAAAAAAACTGTTAATTCTTTTAAAACCAATTTAAAGAAATTCCTTGTAACTGCTCAGAGGCTGCATGGGAATGTTAATGCCGACATTTCTTTTATATAATAGCATTATTCCCACTATAAACTTTAATTATCATGTGTCATCGTATAAAATAAGATAGGTATTACTAATGAGTAAGTATTTATAGTGTGTTAAATATATATATATATATATTTTTTTTTTTAAATGTTTTATTAGCGTCATCTTGAACAGTACATACAGTTTATTTATTAATTATAATATACTTGAATAAAATCATTTAAACATATTTTTAATAATTTAATATAAATCCTATTATATACATACTTTATATATAAAAATGTTTCTAATTATATACCTTTTAAATATTAATTCACGTTAACTATTTATTTATAATGCAAATTACGCTTCGCTACCGATGGGTGCTAACTGAAAATCAGCGCTGGGTGTTTCACTTCAGCATATGCTGAGTTAGCACCTATTCGGCGAAGCATATGTAACAGTATGGGTAATGGGTACACCGACACACAATCTTGCAGGGCAGTTAAGAGCGTATGTTCATTAAGTTATTTTTAATTCTTTTTTCTTTGTATTTTCATTGTTTCAGTTGTATGTTATGTAGTTTTTAGTAAATTAATTTTCAAAATTTTATTTGTTCTTGTGTTGGTGTTTAAGTAATGTGTCGTTTTGTTTTTTCAGTATGTTACATGTGTTTTGTTGAATAAATGTATTTTCTTTCTTTCTTTCTTTCTCTTTCTAAACCATATCGTTACCAACTCGTTTTACATTCTAGCTCTACTCATTACTCGCTCATCGTTTCCGGTGGGACATCTGCCTTATTAGTTGCCTGAAAATATTACCTTCCACGTTAGCTTGTTTTGGATACATGTCATTGGTTTGAAAAGTCCTTAGAAGGTTGATCAAGACTTGTAGGAACGCAATAGCTGGGTTTACTCCCTGCACGTACGCTGACGGTAACTGCTGCCAGAAATCCATAGCTGAAAGAAAAAGTTGAAATCTATTAGAGCACTTAAGTTATGATTCACTGATATCGGATTTTAATAATTGTTTACTTGTAATAAAAAATATCCAGTGAAACAAAAATTATATAGAGGTCAGAGGTATGTATGTAGGTACCTACTTTTTTTATTTCGTGCCAAATACCCTTTATTGAGAAAATAGCAAAGTATTTAACAATACTTCAACTACTAAGTATACGGTATACAGGAGACATCAGTAAATAACACTTACTTGTGTTAACCACAGATCAGCCACAGATAAGTAGGTACATAGGTAGGTAAGTAGGTACTTAGGTACCTAAAAATATGATGTACCTATGTAGGTACTTTATAGATAGGATAATAATATTATTAGTGGTCAGTGGTCGAAACTACCGATCACACTGTTAATTATTACAGATGTAGAGTTAGAAAATAAACGTGCATAATGGAAAATGTGGCGTTAACAATATTTGACTGTTATTATTGTGGATAGTGCAGCGTCAGGACTTCGGAAACCAGAGCAAATCGAAAAACAATAAAAAATACACAACAAATTAATATTAAAAGAGATAAGTTATTAAAGCATTAATAGATACTATATTTTTTGTTAAATTAAGGTAGATGATGCGGTCGAAGATGGTAGCAGACTAAACGTAGAAGGCGAGATAGAACCCCTCCCTGTTTTCACTGAACATCGTGTCGGAACAGATTGGTAAAAACCACCTACTAAGCCTACCACCAGTATAAAAGTGGTTAGTAGGTATATACGTCACGGCTGAACCCGAAATATATCCAAAAAATAATAGAGGCTCAGAGGCATACCTAGGTTCAGACAAGGTGCAGCCAAAGTGCAGCCAAAATGTAAACAGGTGAAACCGATGATTAGTCGGATATCTACCCTAAGTATATGGCCTCTAGTTTAGGCAACTGCACTTTGGGAGTTTAGCTGTAACATACATAGAAAGGTACTATACGAGTATACTAAGATAAAAGTTACCTTACTAAATTAAATATCACTTTCTAGTTGAAAATACTAAGTAATAGCATCTGAATTATTCGTGACACTGATGAAAAATACAAGACTATTATGTGTCTTATATATCTACTTAATAAACTTATTTATAGTCTTATCTACTAAGAAAGGAATATTCACTCTTTAAAGATATTTAAATTTATTATATAATGTGGATATTATGTATCGTGGGGGGGTCTTATCATTGAATTGCTTCAGCTAAGCAAGTATTTACGTAGTATTTTTGAATAAATTATAATATATTTACTTTATTCTTTTTAAAAATATTTTTGAAAGCAGCTGCAGTTACATTTTACAAGAGGTAGAATCAAGACCAGTATCTTTATATGGACTTCTTGTATTAAATAATATGTCATTTTATTTGCTTCGTTCACACAAATCACAATAAATTTCCCAGTGATGAGGTCAGTTTGGATTAGAAATACTTTTCATGAAATAATTAGGGGCATCGCAAATCGCAAGGCCCATTTCCCTGAGACCCGTGTTTTTTTAATGCTATAATAATATTATGTAGGTACTTATTTATTTCCCAATGGTTGTTACTATACACCTAGATATTATCGCTCATGGGTGCCCCACAATACGTAAATTGGCGATATCAGATCAGATCAGATATACTAAAAGCAAAACAAGATAAAGATTCGTTGACTAAATGACCTTATCTCATATCATGTCAGACTTTATTACCAAACGTTCGGTTAACAGACTAGAGACACCTGACGTTAGATAAATTTAAAAACAATAACATGTGTACGTGATATTTTGAAAATTATGTCGTGTTAATTAATATATATTTAGGAAAAATGCTACAGCAGATGTTATAATATCTTTACATTAAACATTTTTAAATTACTTGCTTATTTGGATTCCCTGCGCCACACATAACTTTTCATAAAGTTCAGTTCAGTAGCTTATTATGCACATTCTTTCCGTATACAATCTCCGTGCTCATTTTTGATCATATCAGCTGCTTTTTCAGCGATCATCATAATCGGAGCGTTGGTGTTTCCGCTGGTGATAGTAGGCATGATGCTGGCATCCACTACTCTCAGTCTCTTTATACCTCTCACTCTTAACTGAGGATCCACGACTCCTCGGCCTTCTGGTCCCATCGCACAAGTCCCTGATACATGGTATTGAGTTGTGACCGTGTTTAGTACAAAACACATCCAATACTCCCTGCTTCCAAAACACAGATGCTCGCATTGCCGTACTTTTAATTCCACCACCGATGACTCTATACTCCTAAAGTATGTGGTGTTTAATATTGTCAAGAAATCTTCGACGTACAAAGCCATGTCAACTAAGTCTTGATAATTTGCCATATGCGCGAGATAAATCAGGGGATGATCTTCAGGGTTATTGCTTCGCAGTTTAACCCAGCCTCTAGATTTAGGATGTAATTTGCAGATACTAATGTTTATCGTATCGCTTTCAGTGCAGGCTTTAGCGATGTTTTCACAAATCTCTTTATTTAATTCAAATGTATTAGCACACATTATTGTTGGTGTTAGTGCTCCCTTTGGTAAAGAGTAAACATTTGCCTGATAGTCGGGATAGGTTTGACACTTGTCTAATGCGATGTTCCCAAGGAGACTAGGTCCAGGATAGTTAAAACTATCTAGTAGAGGGTTATTTTTTATGGGGGCCGAATTCTTTTTACCGTACAATAGTATGGATATGATCGGGTGGTCCTGCATATTGTGACCAATGAAAGGAGAATCTAGGATCACTGGTATATCCATTTCTTCAAGATGTTCATTTGGTCCAATACCCGACAACATCAGTAACTGAGGACTGTTGATAGCTCCAGCTGATAAAATCACTTCTTTGTTGGCCACAAGATTTATAACCGTTCCATCTGGAAGTTTAACTTCTACTCCAGTAGCCACTTTGTCGATATTAATGATCAGCTTAGTTACTAATGAATTTGTCAAAATAAATAAATTGGGACGATCTTTAATTGGTCTGATAAAAGACAATGCGCCACTCTGCCTAAGATTGTTATCAATGTTGAATTGAAGAAGAGAATATCCTATTTGATTGTGACCGTTCATGTCTTCAAGAATATTTCGCCCATTTTCTCTAAATGCTTCAAAATGTGGTTTGGTTTCTTTTTCGAATCTTGGTTGCGTGACACCAAGATATCCTTCTGTTCCATGTAAGTCAGCTGAGTCCCCTTTTAATAAAATACTGTCATTGAGGCGTTCACTTTTTTTATAATAATAAGTAACATTATTCCAGTCCCAGCCTTCATTGCCTAGAAGGACCCAGTTCTCAAAATCTGCTTTATTTCCTCTGTTGTAAACCATAAAGTTCATAATACTGGAGCCTCCAACCACTTTGCCACTGGTTTGTGGTACATTGTGGTTTTTATGTGCTTGAGCTGAGTGCTTATCGTCTATGGATGTGTAGTTCCAGTCTACAGGCGAACCTTTAAGAAGTTGAAAGAGACTTGGATCCTGAAAGTAGAAAATAATTGGTTTAATATTTTTTTGAAGTGTACCTGGGTATAAATTGTAGCAATAAGTGGTTTAGGACTAAATACACTTACATCGCCAATTACTGAAGGATAGTCTCCAGCCTCGATGAGCAGCACGGAGCAGCCATTCTCTGTGAGTCTGTTAGCGAGGACGCATCCTGCTGACCCCGCACCTACTACTATAAAGTCAAACGCTTGTCCATCTGGAAGAACCATTTATAATTGTTACAAGTGAATTCATTGTAAATAAGACTACCAAGAACGTTTAGGATCTTTATCGTAGATACCAAGATAAACGTGGATTCTTAGCCCAGTAATTTTTCCGGCCACCTTACGCTTTCAAGCGCAATAAATCGCGGCATATTATTAGCTAAGATAGTGATAACTGGTAACTAACTTAAATGGAATCTCGCTTTGGGGAATTCTATCACCGTTAAAATAATATAATACTGTTGTTAATAGTGAAAAATAATTATTGGTATCGCAATAATATAGCAAAGTTGTAGTTCCACTTACCATGAACGATTGCAGGTTTAGGGTAGAACTTCGAAGTATCTGGAGATTGAGACAAGCTAGCAAAAAATATCTGCAACGTTTGGATTGCATAAAGTAGGTAATCCACAAACATTCTCCTAGTTGCCTTAGATCTTAATTCTTATATTATTTAGGCACTTCACAAACATATTATGTGTACATACTACTCAATTCAACACTACACCACTCACTACGTTGTACCTACTTGCAATTTCGTTATAACAATCTTATCTTTTTTCCAAAAAGAAACAGGTAAGCCACGATCTTAAAGTGTGCGAATAAGTTTGGAACTAAATTTTTAACAATGTTAATTGTCCTAGCAACCTTACTGTAGCCCCCTCACCGACGATTTTCAACGTGGTTGTAGTGTGTTTGTGTTAATGAAGCGTATTCATCAACCGTGACATTGACGTATGTTTTTAGGTTTACACATTATTTATTCTAATTATAGTTTAAACATTATAATAATTAGATTTTTATTAGGCGAAGAATTTTTATTGCGAGAATAGAATATGTCCGGTTTAAAATCCGACAGTAGGTACCTATTATATTTTAATTTTGGCATTCAGGCTAGTTAATTGGTGGACACCGTTTGACTCCTATTAGATATGCCGTTACATTTGTCTTTATCATAAACTTTCTGATAATGAGTGATAATTTTAGTATGAGAAACACCATGTCATGGCTTGAAATTTAATTTTACATATTTTACCATTTGAAATTAGGGGAAGCTACAGGGCCAAGTAAAACATTAAAATGAAATAGGTAATTATTTTCCTTAATTTTAATCATCAACTAAAAACATTTATTTATTGATCATAAAAGTCCCAATACTTGTACAACAATAAACATTGCAATAAAAAAGTATAAATCGGTGTTGTGACAAAATATCATTATATTATCAAATTAAATAAACCTAATTAAATAAAATACTAATGGTCTAAAAATATGTACACGTTTTTCAGAACCGCCAAATTTGAGACTTAGTTACAAAGTCTGTGTTCATTTTTGATCATATCAGCTGCTTTTTCTGCGATCATGATGATGGGAGCATTGGTATTACCGCTGGTGATAGTAGGCATGATGCTGGCATCCACTACTCTCAGTCTCTTTATACCTCTCACTCTTAACTGAGGGTCCACGACTCCTCGGCCCTGTGGTCCCATAGCACAAGTCCCTGACACATGGAACTGAGTGCTCACAGTGTTCAAAGCAAAACATTTCCAATATTCATGACTTCCAAAGTCTAAATGCTTACACCGACTAACATTCATGTCTACCACTGAAGACTTTGCATTCCTAAAGTATGTAGTGTTCAGAACAGTGAAGAAGTCTTCAATGTACAACGCCTGGTCTTCCAAGTCCAAAGGATTTGTGTAGTATCCGAGGTATATGAACGGATATTCTTCGGGATTATTGCTTCTGAGTTTGATGAAACCCCTTGACCTAGGATGCAATTTGCATAGATGAATGTTTACTACATCTCGTTCGCGACTCGCTTTCGCCACGGCTTCGCAAATTTCGTTGTCTAGTTTAAATAAATGAGTGCACAAAATATTAGGATTTAGTGCACCCTTTGGGAAGAAATATACGTTCGCCTGGTAGTCAGGATACGTTTGACGCTTGTCTAGCGCGATGTGTCCGACGAGACTCGGTCCGGGGTATTTGAAAGCATCTACTATTTGATTATTTTTTTTCGGTGTTGAATCTTTCTTGTCATACATAAGTAATGTATTGATCATGTGATCTTGCATATTTTGACCTACCATAGGAGAGTCTAGAATAACGGGGATATTCATTTCTTCGAGATGCTTTTTCGGTCCAACTCCAGACAACATCATCAGTTGAGGACTATTGATAGCACCCGCTGATAACATTACTTCTTTGTCGGCTAATAGATTAACAATTGTGCCATCAGGTAGTTTTACTTCTACTCCTACAGCCACTCTCTTATTATTGATAATCACCTTTCTTGCAAGAGTATTTGTTAAAACAAATAAATTGGGACGATCTTTGATAGGCCTGATGAAGGACACTGCTGTGCTCTGTCTGAGTCCATTCAGGATAGTCAATTGTGGAAGAGAATAACCTATTTGATTGAATCCATTCGTATCCAGAAGTATTTTTCGACCGTTTTCACGAAAAGCTTCCATGTATTGCTGAGTTTCTTTTTCGAATGGAGATCGTGTGACACCAAGTAATCCAGCGGTGTTGTGTAAGGTAGCTGTTGGACTTTTTAGGATCTGGCTGTCGTCGAAGCGCTCGCTTTTTTTGTAATAATAGGTGACGTTGTCCCAGTCCCAGCCTTCGTTGCCTTGCGCGACCCAGCTGTCGAAGTCAACCTTGTTCCCTCGGACGTACACCATGTAGTTCAAGACACTGGACCCTCCGACCACTTTGCCTCTGGTTTCATGGATGTTATGGTCTTTATGTGATTGTGACGTGTATCTATCGTTGACTGATGTGTAGTTCCAGTCTACCCTTGAAGAGTCCAGTAACGGGAAGTACCCTGGTACCTGAAGAGGATAGAGAAAATATTTAATAATTAATTTCGTAATACAGAGGTACTTTACTCATTATAATAGCTTTATATATTAATAATAGAGGTATATTAATTGAAAGAAATAAATTTAGTCGAAGTTTAGTGAAGCCGATAAGAAATGGTTTTATCCCGTTCTCTTGGCCTTTTTTGTTGCTTGTGTGTTTCTACTGATGGGTTCAGTAGTTCAGCTCAGTTGCTCCTCTAACATAGGAATACAAAGCTCACTTACATCACCATCAACGCTAGGATAGTCTCCAGCCTCGATGAGCAGCACGGAGCAGCCATTCTCTGTGAGTCTGTTAGCGAGGACGCATCCTGCTGACCCCGCTCCTACCACATGAAGTCAAATGCTTGTCCATCTGAAAGAACAAGTTTGATTTTATAAATAACTAGTCTATAACACTTGTGGTTGCTTTTCATAGCGGAGTAGACATCACAAAACCCGTGTGTTCTTTTCCTTATATGCCAAATTACAACCCAATTTGATCCGCTGTTTCAGCTATGCGTTGATAGTTCAGCCAGTCATTTAGTCACTTTTATAATATAATTTAGTTTCTTTATTTTATCCAGTGACCTTTACCTTGGTCATTGATCTTTGCCCTTAGACTTATTAATATTTTTCTGATTTAACTTGACTTGCTATAACCTCCGCTTCGATAAGACTGACATTATTAATTAAAATATAAGACCCTTGATCCATTTGCCATTTTGCAATTTTTTATTCTACTATCATTATTATTTTATCTTTTTCCCTTAACCCAATAACTCTAGAGCTTAAAGAGACTGGGTTATTTTAATTATTCGTTGACTAGCTGTGCTCAGCGGTTTTACCCGCTGTATTGTATGTAGCCTATGTGTTATTCCAGGGTCTGCCGCGGATGAGTGCTTCGGTGTACCCGCTGCCTCGGCATTATGGCGTCCCGCAGGAACACCCCCAGGTTTTTTAGTGGGTATCCCCGCCGCGCCCATCTTCGGCGGGGGAGTCCTACATACCGCCCCGCGCCCCCTGGCCTTGGGTGATGATGCGTAACGCATTTTTCCTGGGATAAAAAAAAGGGTCTGGTCCAAGCCAAATTTCAGCTCAATCGGTCCCCCCGTTTAGTCATGAAGAAGTAACAAACATACACACTCACTAACTTTCGCCTTTATAATATTACTTGTACACACAAATCCCGCCTGGTTCCCGTTAGGGTAGGCAGAGACTATTTTCCTCCATTGGGTACGATCCTGACACACCTCTTTCGCTTCCTCGAATAGTATCATAATATAAAGTCAAATTCCATTAATTAATTAAAATAATTACTTGTTACTTACTTTGAACAACAGCAGGTGGTGGGTAAAACAGTGAAGTGCCGGTAAACGGGGCGATGCTCGCGAAAAATAGTTGCAGAGTTTGTACGATTGACAGAACTAGCTGGACAGGCATGGTTTACTCCTATGGCTGACCTGAAGAAAAAAAATAGCTAACTAATTATTGAAACACCAAAAATATACAGAAAACTTTAAACTAAAGCACCATTCTTAAGTGTAACAATTGGCGGACTTATCGCCAAAAGTGATCTCTGCCCGACAAAACCTTACAGGGAGAGAAATATTGATATTTAGGTACATGGGTTGGTGGTGAGGTAATATTTAAAAAGTACATGTTAATAAATGTTGCCAAGTATTTTTTGGAGCGCTGCTTGGATTTTCAGTTTGTTTTCCTCATCATCTCACTCGACCCATATCCCACATTACGTAGAGTCGGCACTGCACGGTTTCCTTTTCCATTCCACTTTATAATTCGTCATAAAATATATCTTCATTCATTTGCTCTAGCACGCATACTATCTTCTTTCACACAATTCATCCACACACTGGCGGATCCAGGATTTGGTTCTGGGGGGGGCCAAGATGCAGACGGGAAAAAATATTATAATTTTTACTCCAAAAAGTGTGTGTTTAGCTCGCTCTGAACAGTTTGAAAGTTCAAATACCCTTAATTATAAGTGCGCGAGTAGCTTGCTGCGAGCGCTGAAAAAAAAAATTATCTTGACCATGAAATATGTTCAAAATTCTTAACTCCACAATGCTTCTGGGGAGGGCCATGGCCCCCTGGCTCCCCCCCTAAATCCGCCTATGCATCCACACATTTTTCAAAATGTGGTATTCTAGACCCTAAACTATCGCAATACCAAATTTCAGCTTAATCGGTCCACCCGTTTAGACGTGAGAGTAACAAACATACATCCTGACATCCATACATTCTTACAAACTGTCACGTTCATAATATTAGTAAGATTTAATATCTCTCTCTTATTCTCTATCTGTTCTTTCATTATCTTTTATTTTTGAAAAATATTCCTCTTTGCAATTTTCGTTAACTTATCGCATATTTTTAACTCAGATTTTAAAAACTACAAAAATACTCACAAGTATGTAACTTTATTAAAGTTGCTTCTAAATGACAACTAAGTAGATGCTACACGGTGTTTTAATATTTTAGGTATTAGTAGTACGTGTATACGTAGGTACACCTAATTTAAACGTTGACGCAGCTGCTATTTTTTTTTATTGTAAAGCTAATTTTATTCATTATTCTTAAAACAATTTTAGAGATAACTCTTAATACCCGCTAAATCAGAAGTACGTTTATCTACAAAAACTTTATAGTTATTTATCTTGACCACGTCCTAGGGATGTGGTCTAGGTGTGGACCTAGGTTTTGAGTAAAGGATATGCGAAATTATGACCATTTATTTATTATTATCGTTGGTGCAGGCGATGCATTGTGTGCATATTATTTTTTATTAATTCAATTAGATTTTCAAATATTATAATATCCACACAATTACATAATGAGATTTTTAATCTTACGCAAATGTAAATTGTAATAATTTTACTACGAATACATTAAATGACTAAAAATTAAATGCTAATCAACTTACAATTAAAAATACTTTATCTCGTCTTAGTTTTCACAAATAGAACAGACACAAAGCTAAGTTCAAAAGACAAAGGAAAAACAATTAGATGATTGAGTGGTTTTATAGTAAAATGACCAAACATCTATATATACCTCTACATAATATATACATGCGTTGTACTGTTATGTTGATAGGTCAGACGTCGGTCCGAGGCTAAACCATTGTATTTTAGGGTACGGTAAAATAAAAATATAAAAATTGTGCAAGAGATGAAGCGTAGGCTGACAGCAATGCGAAACAACCTCAACATTTTAGTTGTTATCCCTGCCGGCTGCCGCGCCCTCTCTCGCAAACCCTGCGATGCCCTGCGCCGATGGGCGAGGTACTTACCTAACACATTTTTCTCGGTTAAAAAAACGATCTGATTTAATAATAATTATATCATATTATCCTTTCAATATATCATATATCATATTTTCCTTTAGCAAGCTGAAGTGGCAATGGGCAGGCCACATAGCGCGGAGAGCGGATGGCCGATGGGGTCGAAAAGTGCTCGAGTGGAGACCACGGACTAGCAAACGCAGCGTAGGACGTCCACCCACAAGGTGGACGAACGACCTTATAAAGGTCGCCGGAAGGCGCTGGATGCAGGTCGCTTCCAACCGGTACATATGGAAGTCCACAGGGGAGGCCTATGTTCAGCAGTGGACGTCTTACGGATGAGATGATGATGATGATTATCCTTTTCTCTGAGTCGTATGAAAGCGAAGCATTGCGACTAGCTACTTGTAGATGTAAAACATAATATTATATCATAATATTATTTGTTTGGTTTTTAATAATTTTTATACCAATTTTATTCCAATAAGCGGCCCCAAAGCGAGTCGCTAGTCGTAGGCTTTAAATTATAATAAGTAATTTTATACGGAACACTCAAATATCTAAGAAATTTGATGGATTTATTATTTTTTCTCGAAGTCTACACGGCGTCTTTTAATTATTTAGTGAAAATAATAATACAATTGCGTATGTAGACGTATGTAGACACATACGTCATCATTATTATATTTAATAATAATTAGTGAATGTTGGTCTGGAACCAGATTTTATCTTCGAGGTTATCATCATGAACATTTATTTTTCACGGAAGTACTCGTATTATGCACAAAGTGTCCGGCCTAGATTTAATGCATATGAGTAATTTCTACATAAAAGAGTGAATAATAAGAATAAAAATGTATACTTATTACAATTAAAAATAACGTAAAACACAAAATATAGTGCATAATAAAAATAAACAATTGTTTTGAGCTTTTAAAAAATGTGTAGATCCTCGCGCAGATATCTTTGTTATTTGTTATCGTTTTAAAATTTCAAAAACTAATTTAATCTACCACAATAATCAATTTTAACTAGCTGAATTCATTGGGTTCGTACCTAAATTTAATTTTTATGCGTTTTCTTTATCAAACTCTAAAAAAACACGGATAAAAAAGGTGAAATTTTAGGGAAAATAGACGCTATTATAATAACAATAAAGCTGAGAAGAAAAAGAAGACACATGACACAATGAATCCATGTTATAGGAAAGAACTGAAAGCAATTCTTTATCTTTATATATTAAAAGATTAAGGCAAAACATCAGCATGTACCTACTTAATGTAGAAGGAAAACAGAATAAAAAAATCATACATGCAAACTTGCATACTTAAGTCTTTGATATTAGAAAGATTAGTAATTTTAAATTATATTTCATCCTATATTTATACCAAAACCGGTTTATATAAATGAAGTTAATGGGGTCGTGGAGGCTCATGCACGTGTTAGCACACAATTCTCAAGCCTTTTTGCACAATAAAGCATTTTCTTATTAATAGATTTTGTACTCTTAAACTATTTATTTTAAAATAAATAATTATGTACAATGGATCTCGTAGGTACAATTAAATTCTACATAATAAAGCTATTTTTATTTATGGAAATAGGTACCTTCGAGTAAATACAAAATTATTTCAAGTTGCATATTATTATTAAACTATAATAAATATTATAATATGTAGATAACGATAATATGCAACCTTTTAAAAATAGATTTTACCAGATATATTAAAATTTAGAGATACTACGTTTTTTAAAACGTATTGTGTAAAATCTTAAAACCGGAAATTCCCTGTAGTCGGAAAAACCACTTACTTGCTGAATTTTTCCGGTCAGCTCCCAGTAGGGATCTGCGGTGATCAGGAAAATTGAACAGAGGGCCATAACAAACGCAGCAATGTACATTGACATTGAAGTTGTCATCAATCTTAGTGGGTAATAAATAGCCAATAGGCCCCTCTGGTTTACACCTAATAGGTAGGTACACAGTTATACACTTTATCACTTACCATAAAAATTTTTTTCTTCCTGCAAAGTTCTATAAAAAGTTTATTATTTTTTTATTAATTAAATAACTATAAATGTGAAACCAAAAAAAATAAATCCACCAATGATAATTCAAAAATTATCTTTGTCCGATATTGCACACGTAGCTCGTTAGTCCTAGTTTTTTACCGACTTCTCAAGTAAATGTTTATAACCACTCAAACGTCCCGACCGCTATAGCGGTCTGAAAAAAGTTGAGTTAAACGTTACAGCCGCTATAGCGGTCCTAGCGACTTGCTACTTTAAAAACATGTTTTTATCTATGAAATAGGTGAAAAGTTGCGTAAATATGGTTGTATATGGCTTTGTAATAAACATTTTAAGTCTGTAGTCATTAAATCTGAAGCTAAACTCTTGGCAACATTTAAAATTTATTTTTTGAAATTATAGTTTCGAAGTTTTCATGCGTGCCAGTGAAATCTGCGTATAAAATGTTTAAAATTCACCTTATTTTATTAAAATTATATATTATTATAATCCTCATGATACTATCTTTCGGAATTGGTACAGATATTAAGGAAATAAACACAATCGGGACATTTTTACATGTCTTAAAGTCTACATGTAAAATTTTTATCGCGCTTGCCGCGTTTCCGTAATATTTTTCCATGATTAATTTTAATCAACTATTATTTTATTAAAATACAACTTAAATTTAGAAAAACAGTTCAACATGATTATTTACGTATACCTAAAATTAAAAAATATAAAGAAAAATAGTTTGAATTCATTGATTTAATATTCCCATTCTCAGGATTTTATTCTAGGCGTTGAAGATTTATACACGAATGGGTGGTTTGTTTTGATTTATTGTGCTACACTGTACTCTGTAAGTCATTATATTTTGGTATCAAATCAAAGCTTATATAATCTAGTTTAATAATATGCAGGTAAAAATAAGAAATATTCAGAGATGTTTCGTAAAAAAGTGTTTAAACCAAAAAAATACCTAAAATTTACACATATTGCCAAGTTAGATTTTTTTTTTACATACTTTGTGTCAATATTTGAATCAAAATTTTCAGATATTTTATATCTTTATAGTTTTAATTACATAATGCTATTTTTGCATAGAAAATGGTTCAATAGTTTGCTAGAAAATAGACGTTTAGTAGGTATCAGTAGTAAGCGCACGACGCGATTCTATTTGGATCGCGGACGCGGACGTTCGACGCTTTTTGAGCTGTCAAGGGCGGACGTGTGAGTGGATAATAACTTTTATCTTTATTTTTATTTTTTTTCTTCCTGCAAAGTTCTATAAAAAGTTTATTATTTTTTTATTAATTAAATAACTATAAATGTGAAACCAAAAAAAATAAATCCACCAATGATAATTCAAAAATTATCTTTGTCCGATATTGCACACGTAGCTCGTTAGTCCTAGTTTTTTACCGACTTCTCAAGTAAATGTTTATAATAACTTTTATCTTTAAACAACGGGGGATGACGACATGTTAGTCGTATGTCTTAACTTTGTGGTCTTTTAGCGCATACTCTTAGAATTCTGCATTCAAACGCAAACTATAACTCAAAATTAATTTATTCAAAGAGATTTGGAAGTAAATCTCACAAAATAATATTATTATTTATTATTCAGTTATATTTATTTACTCTACCGCCCATCCGGAAAGCTCTATGAAAAGAACGAGCAAGAAACTTATATAGGGAAGGGATTATGTATTTTTTTGTGATCATAGTGTTTTCTAAATAAAATACTCAATAAATTGCAGAAGCAAGAATTAAAAACTGTTCTATATTTTACCTTTTAAAACATGTAGAGTGCTTTTCACGAAAGGAGTCCTTTTTGCGGGTCGCCACTATGGCACATTTTAAAAGTTAAAATATCTATAACTTTTTAACGCCTCATAATTTCTCATATTTAATTTCTTAATTAAATTTTTGTTAATTTTATCTAACAAATAAAAAATATTTCCAATAATAATCGAAAAAATTAAATTTAGTTCCCCAAAATTCCGCGGGACCTCTTTCGTGAAAAGGACTTTAGTTTTTGTTTGACGCCCAGCTTCTAGTTAGACTTCCGGTTCCGATTTGGTATAAAAAGTAGTATAAAATTAAAGCTTGCTATTATTTATATTATTCATACTTATATTATAGCGTTATCTTCGTTAATTTTAATTATGTTAAAAACCGATTGTGGGTATAATTTTTATAATCTCACAATTTTCAGTATAACAATGCCAGTTTCTCTGAGCATATTGTCTATGCCTTGACGTACAATTAATTACCTATAAATAAAAATATCACGATTTACAATAACTTTTGCAATTAAAAATACATAACATATGATATTATGTCGCTTACGCACGCACATAAAAATATTATGAGCTTGAAAAAACCTACCCATTAAAATTATTTGTGCACACTGTGTTTTTATTCGTAAAATCACTATTAAATTGATATGTACTGTAAACCACTACTTAAAACAACTTGTAAGAAAATGCTCACTTTTATATAGAGCACGATAGGGTTGCGCCAACGACCATAATCGATATTTTAGAGTTTAAAAAAAAACACATTTATAAATCACGAAAGATAGCGCTAATTTCCTATCAAATAAACGCTGGTGATTAGGCGTAAAGTAATAATATTATCATTTAATATTACTATACTAACAGTACCCAGTTTAAAACTTCTCATTGCTTTTTATATTATGTAATAGTTTTTAATAATATTCTAAATCATTTTCATATTATATTAGCAACCCAACCCTGGAAAATCAATTAAAAGGTACAATGATCATTTTATTCACATAGATAATAACAAATCATATTATATATATAGGTATATTAAAACCATATAATATGTTTTGCGGAAATAAACGCCAGAACAAAAGACATATATGTTGAGTGGAAAATTATTCGTTCTCTTCACATAATTTCAATTTATATGCGTGTCGTACTATCGTAGATACCTACAATGATTAATTATTTACAAGGAAAACAATAAAATCTCTGTGGAAAACAAGGGTTACTCCAAGGTAAATATTCAAGGGTGGGAAATTTTAACTTGGTAACATAACAAGGTATTTTTGTGCTTAAAGTAAGTAAATAATAATTATTTCATCTGTCCAGCCTCTCGCTAATTAAACCTTTCAAGTTAATGATATATTTCCGATGTTTGTTGGAATATTACAATAAAGTTTGATCACTAAATTGTTTGATTAAATGAGGATCCGTAACGATTTAAGTAAATATAGCTTTGTAGACAATTGTTCAGTGAAGCTAGAGAGAAATGATTTAATAAATCCCTCCCTGG
Organism: Hemithea aestivaria; assembly: GCA_947507615.1. NCBI lineage: Eukaryota > Metazoa > Arthropoda > Insecta > Lepidoptera > Geometridae > Hemithea > Hemithea aestivaria. The sequence goes on from OX382330.1 coordinate 16,118,812, forward strand.
ATTTTAATAGTGCGAGACCCGGTACCCTTTGGTTTTCAATAGTGCAGGATTACTGAAATTTTACTGTTTATCGACCGAGCGAAGCGAGGTCTTAGAGTCGAGAGCCGCGAAAAGCCTGCGTTTCGACCAGTTTAGCGGTTGACCTCTGGCGCTTAGGTTTGATCGACATTTACTCGAAAACGGTTAAATCCAAATTAAATGAAACTTTACACACAAGTTAGATAGGTTAATAGAATAGCGAAATAGACCTTAGGGTTGCAGAGATATAGGTGACTTAAAGTCTTTACGATAGGTCTGACGATAATTTCAAAACTGGTGCTCTGATATTTTTTTTCTAATATACACACATTTTTTATAACCTACATAAATATATTATCAAAAGTGTGTTTGTATGTATGTTTGTTACGCGATAACTTGAAAACCGATTGGTCCAATCTTTATGAAACTTTGCAAATACGTAGTTTAAGTCAATAGAATTTTTAAGTTCGAACATCAGCCAAATCGGTCGAAGGGTTCCAATCTTAATGGAACTTTGCGATCAGGTAGTATATTTAAGCTAAAAGAATTCTCATGTTCGAAAATGAGCCAAATCGATCCAAGGGTTGTAGAGTTATAAAGATGACTAAATTATAATGTTTTGCACAATTTGTTAGGTACATTAAGTTTGAGAAAGATCCTACAGGCGAGAAAGAGCAGGCAAGTAGATCAAGCTAAAGAATTAATAGCGATAAAGTCCAATAATACGAGAATTTCAAGCAATTTATCTTATTTTCAATAACATTATTTTTTTAAGTACATTGCGTAATACCAATAATTGCGTCAATTATAGTCCGGCCGCCTAAAGTTTGCTATTGAGATAAGTGTCACATACATGTAGGTAAGTACACGTTTAAGCTTCCTATATATATTGGCTCTTTTGATTCCCTGTTACTTGCTCCTGATATTAACTTTAACCTGAATATTGACCGTCATGAATATGGAGCAAATATAAGTTTTAATGCTGCTGTAGACGAACATTGGCGCGGATGGCATCACATTTACACTGACGCTTCTAAACACTCGCGAACCAAGTGTGTTGGTGTTGGCGTGTACCATCGTCAATATAATATTGTTCAAAAAATTAAATTTCCTCCAGAAACCTCAGTATTTACTGGTGAATGTTTTGGCATTTTCAAAGCTGTAGAATATATCTTATTAATGAAACTTAAACACACAGTTATTTTCACGGATTCATTGAGCTCCTTACAAGCACTAATTAAATATCCCATGAAATCTGCCTCTTATCACCCTTTGTTACTCCAAATTAGAACAAAATTACTTAGCTGTGCAAATAAGGACTTATCAGTAAGTTTTGTTTGGATTCCTAGCCATTGTGGAATTTCAGGTAATGAAATGGCTGATAAGCTTGCTAATGACGCGGTGCAGTGTGGTGATGTGTATCCATACGTTAATTACTGCTGTGATCTGGTTAATCTATCCAAATCATACTTATTTGCCTCGTGGAATATCTCTTGGGAGGAATCTAAGAAAACAAAAGGAAGATTCTATAGCAGTATTCAGCCCCATATTCCGCGTAAACCATGGTTCTTCCGTTTTCAATTTAATAAAATATCAACATCTATTATTATAAGGATGCGTCTTGGCCATACTTGTACGCCTGCACACCTTGCAAGGTTGCGCATAGTGGACAATTCACTTTGTGAATGTGGTTTGGAGCTCGGGGATTTGAATCACATTTTCTTTTCATGTCCTAATCGGGACCATTCGTGGCTTTATGAACAATTAGTATCCTTGGAAGTTCCTTTTCCTACAAACATTAATATTTTATTAGCAACTGTTAATGTGGATATTTATACACTACTAGCCAATTTTATTATATATAGTGATATTAAAATTTAAATTTATGTAAGTACCTATCATATTATAGTAACTTCTGTAGTTCAGTTTTCTATTATAAACAATTATTCTGTTCGTATTTGTTTTTTTTTTTTTTTTTCTTTCTGCATATTTACATTATATATATTTTCTTTCTCTTTCTATTATTCATTTGATCCAAATTTACAAATTTTCGTTTTGGTAGGCATTTTTTCGCGTAAACTGTTGTCTCCTGTTTAACTTGATACTGGCAAAATGCAACTGTTGCCATAATATTAAAAAAAAAAAAAAAAAAAAAAAAAAAATACACGTTTTGTGCTTTTTTTTTAATCTTTTATAAACCTCATTTCACTCGATCGATAAAATATAATGTTATTTAGTTTAAGTTAAATAAAAATAAAGTAAAATAGTTTTTAAAATAAAAAAAATTATTATTAGCGTTATTTTATGCCCATCGCTAATGGCAAGCAACCAAAGTTGGATTTAGTATAATAGTATAGGCATAATTATAATATAATATTATTATGACGACATAACTACGTCACATTGCCTAAAATTTTGTATAAATTATCCCGAACACAATGTACCGGACTATAACTCGCTGTCAAGTAAAATAATATTTTACAGTGGCCGTAGCATGCCAAACGAGATCCCGTTGAAATGTCAAGCGTAGAACTGTCATGCCATACATTGTAGTTTTGGGAATGTATGGGATGACAGTTCTACTCTTGAAGTTTGGTAGGGATTCTGTGTGGCATGCTACGGCCACTGGCAAAACACGAAAGTGGAGACCAGTCCCAAGGCACTTCTAAACAAAAGGAATTTGTATGGGCCTGGATCCTTTGTTTAGCCAACATAACAAATTGATTTAGTAATACCACTTCCTAAACTCTAGAATACTATTTGGTAGTTTTATTGATTCTAAATTTAAAAAAATACTATGGGAAATCATTAGCGGCCGAAGTGGTACTAACATTTTCTGTAAAGATTTCAAGATTTTATTTTATACTTAGGTTTTAGTAGTCATAATCAACCTAAAAATAATAGTATTTTGTTTATTAATACCAACAATATTATTTTATTTTAATAAATTATTTTATACATTTGTCTGAAATTAAATATTAGATGAGGCAACACCACTAAACAAAATGGCGTTTGTTGTGTTTGTTTGTTTTGTTTAGAATCGTGTATTTTTCCTCTTTTTACTTTTTAGTTAATTCTACGCAAAGTTTTGTGATTTTTACGTTGAGTAGAGCATTTACTCCTCCGTGTCGTCAGCAACGTTTCATTATAACAATAAAACTCTTTCTTTTAACGAGACAGGACTCAATAACGTGTATTGTGCTTTTTTGTATTTTCGAGTGTAAAAACATTTGTGATAATGGGAGGGACTCATCGTTCTTGCGAAATTTGTGGTGTAAAGGAGAGACATTGTCCTGAAAAGCGATTTTTCGCAAGATTTCCACTTGACAAACACCGGTAAGTCAAACAACGCTTACTTAACATCAAAATTTTTGTTCTCGACTAAAAATGCAATAGTTGCATTATTTCTATGTAATATTTTTATTGCAATGTACCGATGGCTTTAATATTTTCGATCCACAAATTAAAAGATTACTTACTAATGACATCATTTAATATTTAAAATACATCATAATGTTTCATTATTTGCAGTAGGTGCTCGCCTAATTTTGTTATCATTTAATACCATATGAGACATGTTTAAACTCTTGAGATTTATAGATAGTTAAAAAATCATTTTCTTTTCCAGGTGTGGTGAATGGGTGAGAGCAATTGGCAATGAAGATCTAGCATATCTTCCTGTTGATAAACTGTATGACTTGAAACATGTGAGATACATTTTTCAAAAAATGATTTCACCAAATCAAAGACACGTTTGAAAAAAAGGCGATACCAAAACTTCATATATCATCAGCACCTTTGTCAGATCAAGTTATTGGAGAATTCCTGCGAATAAATTCACAGGGTAAGTATTTTATTTATAACTGTTTTACATTATTGTGTTATCCTGGGTGGCACGGTACTGATTATGGGCAGCGTTATCTCTTTAAGATCAGGAGAGTGTCTTACTCGTCTTCTTACTTCTTTACATAAAAAATAAATAAAAACTGTCTATTGAAAGCCCGAGCACTTACAAATTGGTATTATTGATAATATTAGTTGGATTATTTCAAGTAGATGTACGAGCTGCTTGCTGCAAGCCCCGCGACTATTTTAAAACGCTGACTATAAATAAAGGCTATGTATGTGCTCAGCTCATGAGTGCTCAACATTAAACTAATTGCTTGTTAGCGACATGCCATCCACTGTTCATACCTAGCAAATAGAACATAAAAAATAACTATTGATTTAATTTTCAATTATTTTTCAGATGTAACACCTAGAAAAAAGAAATTAATGATGCAACTTCAAAAGACGAAGTGCACCTTAGCATCTCTAAGAAAAAGCGCCAAACAATTGGAAAATTTGTCTTCATCAGTTTTAAAAGTATTTGTGATATCTGCATTCAACTGCATTCTCTCCGGCTCAAAATGCTGTCAGCGTCAACTGAAAATCCCCATAGCATGATTTTGTACCAGAGTTTAGAGGAAACTTATCCATGCTCACTTGTGTTTACTTGATTGACAAAATATAGTCATTTTGGGGCCGTAAGCCCCAAAGTCAAGGTAAAGATTGTTGTTGTGCTCTTCTGCACCATCAAGAAATATCTGAATCTGCCATGATAATATAATAAATTAGCAATAAGTGATAGGTGTGTATGTTTTTATTAATGATTATGTTGAAGTTAAATTACTGAGTACCAAATAAGATTAATTTCGACTTAGTTTATAGTATACCAAAATATGTACGACCACACAGGGGCAATAATTTTATTTGTATTAGTATGTACTGTATTATTGCCTGTATGCGGCTAGCCTATCAGAAAAAGTTTTTAGTTCTTATAATTTTTTGAGAGTTTACATTATACTATGTATTTTTTTTGTTATTCTGCTGATAAATGCAATACTTGGCCGCATACTGGCAATAATATTGACAATGCTAGGTCCATACTAGGGCCACTGTATTATCCACAATTCACAATAAATTCTGCACACAATCAATATTATTGTTAATACTTTGTATGTAGACATTAATAAACTATAAAACGGCACAACTCAGGTATAATATTTTCAGACAGCCTTCTTTACTGCATGCATGAACTCCTGATGAAAGATCGTAATAATTGTTCGAAACCGTGGTTGAGATATTCTAAATACGTTTAATATACGTGAGTTATGCCGTTTTACAGTTTTTAGTTATTAAGAACACTTGCGATTCGCGATAGTTTTAAAAATCGGACATTAATAAAGCCTGTGCGTTAATAAGTTTTATTATAAGATTATATAATAAGTGCTGTAACACAAAACTTGTTTAATAAATGTATTAGATTTATTAAATCGAAATCTAAAAAAATCTTTTAGTTTTATTTCCTCTTATTTTATTATGTATATGTAGGACCATCTCTATATGCTAGAACCACGATTATCGATATCGATAAATATTTGTCGATAAGCTATCGACTGATTTAGATCATCCCTATTCATAAAGTTATTTTGTTTTTTTATGTTGGTATTTTTTTTCTCGTCATGTTGGTTAAACTTTGGATCTGGTTTCATACATTTTACGAATTCAAATAATTGTATGAAGTGCGCACTCTTATTTTATATGCTCTTTGGTGGAGACCATAAACAATAATAAGCAGGTAACAATGTCTGTGGAAGTGGTGATAGAATAAAAAAAAAAGGTAGCACTCTATAGTAGTTTATAATTTGTTACCAAAATACATGTCTTTTTATATATTTACAGAAACCTGGCAAAGGAATTTGAGAAGAAAACACAGTGCTCATGTGCATCAATCGATTTTGTGTGGTCAGAAACAGGCAGTTTGTTGACGATGAATCAAGATGGGCATTAAAAAGAAAATAAATATTTAAAAAAATGTGTAAATCATGTTAGTTTTATTTCATACCTATACGCCTACTATACATAGCAATATACATTTATAGGTAGATATAGTAAACATATATATATGTAGGTACCTATAGATGGATTTTTAAATTTTCCCGCGTTTTGAATTAGTTCCGTGCTATAACACGGCAGCGCTAGTGTCCGCGTGTTAGCCGTCCCGTCCTACGTAGTTGTCATTCTTCTCGTAGAGTATTTTGTTCCATGGTGCTGCTCTGTTTAAGCGGCACAGGGGGCTTAGACAAGCGCGCGCCCGATATTTTTTTTTTATATTTTATATTTTTTTTTTTTTTATTAGACAATTAAATAGGTTCGAATCAAAACTGTTTGTTTCTTACTTAAGTTATCATAAACCAATTGTATCAGTTGTAAAAATTTGCGATGATGATTCTGATAATAACGATGGTGTAAAAGTCGTCGAAATTTTGGATGGAAGTTGATTTTTCTGAGAGATAAAATTTAATATTATATATAAATAACGATATAATATTATAAATAATAACATATAAATTGTCATATTTGTGTACGATAGCGCAATAAATAAACATTGTATTCTACCTCATAAATGATAGTATTTTTATACTTATAATTAAACACAACGTTAATATTGAAGTTTTCACTTCTGCCGGCACTCCCGGAGTGCTACCTTTTTTTTTTATTCTATCACCACTTCCACAGACATTGTTACCTGCTTATTATTGTTTATGGTCTCCACCAAAGAGCATATAAAATAAGAGTGCGCACTTCATACAATTATTTGAATTCGTAAAATGTATGAAACCAGATCCAAAGTTTAACCAACATGACGAGAAAAAAAATACCAACATAAAAAAACAAAATAACTTTATGAATAGGGATGATCTAAATCAGTCGATAGCTTATCGACAAATATTTATCGATATCGATAATCGTGGTTCTAGCATATAGAGATGGTCCTACATATACATAATAAAATAAGAGGAAATAAAACTAAAAGATTTTTTTAGATTTCGATTTAATAAATCTAATACATTTATTAAACAAGTTTTGTGTTACAGCACTTATTATATAATCTTATAATAAAACTTATTAACGCACAGGCTTTATTAATGTCCGATTTTTAAAACTATCGCGAATCGCAAGTGTTCTTAATAACTAAAAACTGTAAAACGGCATAACTCACGTATATTAAACGTATTTAGAATATCTCAACCACGGTTTCGAACAATTATTACGATCTTTCATCAGGAGTTCATGCATGCAGTAAAGAAGGCTGTCTGAAAATATTATACCTGAGTTGTGCCGTTTTATAGTTTATTAATGTCTACATACAAAGTATTAACAATAATATTGATTGTGTGCAGAATTTATTGTGAATTGTGGATAATACAGTGGCCCTAGTATGGACCTAGCATTGTCAATATTATTGCCAGTATGCGGCCAAGTATTGCATTTATCAGCAGAATAACAAAAAAAATACATAGTATAATGTAAACTCTCAAAAAATTATAAGAACTAAAAACTTTTTCTGATAGGCTAGCCGCATACAGGCAATAATACAGTACATACTAATACAAATAAAATTATTGCCCCTGTGTGGTCGTACATATTTTGGTATACTATAAACTAAGTCGAAATTAATCTTATTTGGTACTCAGTAATTTAACTTCAACATAATCATTAATAAAAACATACACACCTATCACTTATTGCTAATTTATTATATTATCATGGCAGATTCAGATATTTCTTGATGGTGCAGAAGAGCACAACAACAATCTTTACCTTGACTTTGGGGCTTACGGCCCCAAAATGACTATATTTTGTCAATCAAGTAAACACAAGTGAGCATGGATAAGTTTCCTCTAAACTCTGGTACAAAATCATGCTATGGGGATTTTCAGTTGACGCTGACAGCATTTTGAGCCGGAGAGAATGCAGTTGAATGCAGATATCACAAATACTTTTAAAACTGATGAAGACAAATTTTCCAATTGTTTGGCGCTTTTTCTTAGAGATGCTAAGGTGCACTTCGTCTTTTGAAGTTGCATCATTAATTTCTTTTTTCTAGGTGTTACATCTGAAAAATAATTGAAAATTAAATCAATAGTTATTTTTTATGTTCTATTTGCTAGGTATGAACAGTGGATGGCATGTCGCTAACAAGCAATTAGTTTAATGTTGAGCACTCATGAGCTGAGCACATACATAGCCTTTATTTATAGTCAGCGTTTTAAAATAGTCGCGGGGCTTGCAGCAAGCAGCTCGTACATCTACTTGAAATAATCCAACTAATATTATCAATAATACCAATTTGTAAGTGCTCGGGCTTTCAATAGACAGTTTTTATTTATTTTTTATGTAAAGAAGTAAGAAGACGAGTAAGACACTCTCCTGATCTTAAAGAGATAACGCTGCCCATAATCAGTACCGTGCCACCCAGGATAACACAATAATGTAAAACAGTTATAAATAAAATACTTACCCTGTGAATTTATTCGCAGGAATTCTCCAATAACTTGATCTGACAAAGGTGCTGATGATATATGAAGTTTTGGTATCGCCTTTTTTTCAAACGTGTCTTTGATTTGGTGAAATCATTTTTTGAAAAATGTATCTCACATGTTTCAAGTCATACAGTTTATCAACAGGAAGATATGCTAGATCTTCATTGCCAATTGCTCTCACCCATTCACCACACCTGGAAAAGAAAATGATTTTTTAACTATCTATAAATCTCAAGAGTATATACATGTCTCATATGGTATTAAATGATAACAAAATTAGGCGAGCACCTACTGCAAATAATGAAACATTATGATGTATTTTAAATATTAAATGATGTCATTAGTAAGTAATCTTTTAATTTGTGGATCGAAAATATTAAAGCCATCGGTACATTGCAATAAAAATATTACATAGAAATAATGCAACTATTGCATTTTTAGTCGAGAACAAAAATTTTGATGTTAAGTAAGCGTTGTTTGACTTACCGGTGTTTGTCAAGTGGAAATCTTGCGAAAAATCGCTTTTCAGGACAATGTCTCTCCTTTACACCACAAATTTCGCAAGAACGATGAGTCCCTCCCATTATCACAAATGTTTTTACACTCGAAAATACAAAAAAGCACAATACACGTTATTGAGTCCTGTCTCGTTAAAAGAAAGAGTTTTATTGTTATAATGAAACGTTGCTGACGACACGGAGGAGTAAATGCTCTACTCAACGTAAAAATCACAAAACTTTGCGTAGAATTAACTAAAAAGTAAAAAGAGGAAAAATACACGATTCTAAACAAAACAAACAAACACAACAAACGCCATTTTGTTTAGTGGTGTTGCCTCATCTAATATTTAATTTCAAACAAATGTATAAAATAATTTATTAAAATAAAATAATATTGTTGGTATTAATAAACAAAATACTATTATTTTTAGGTTGATTATGACTACTAAAACCTAAGTATAAAATAAAATCTTGAAATCTTTACAGAAAATGTTAGTACCACTTCGGCCGCTAATGATTTCCCATAGTATTTTTTTAAATTTAGAATCAATAAAACTACCAAATAGTATTCTAGAGTTTAGGAAGTGGTATTACTAAATCAATTTGTTATGTTGGCTAAACAAAGGATCCAGGCCCATACAAATTCCTTTTGTTTAGAAGTGCCTTGGGACTGGTCTCCACTTTCGTGTTTTGCCAGTGGCCGTAGCATGCCACACAGAATCCCTACCAAACTTCAAGAGTAGAACTGTCATCCCATACATTCCCAAAACTACAATGTATGGCATGACAGTTCTACGCTTGACATTTCAACGGGATCTCGTTTGGCATGCTACGGCCACTGTAAAATATTATTTTACTTGACAGCGAGTTATAGTCCGGTACATTGTGTTCGGGATAATTTATACAAAATTTTAGGCAATGTGACGTAGTTATGTCGTCATAATAATATTATATTATAATTATGCCTATACTATTATACTAAATCCAACTTTGGTTGCTTGCCATTAGCGATGGGCATAAAATAACGCTAATAATAATTTTTTTTATTTTAAAAACTATTTTACTTTATTTTTATTTAACTTAAACTAAATAACATTATATTTTATCGATCGAGTGAAATGAGGTTTATAAAAGATTAAAAAAAAAGCACAAAACGTGTACTTTTTTTTTTTTTTTTTTTTTAATATTATGGCAACAGTTGCATTTTGCCAGTATCAAGTTATCAGTAGTAAGTTTGGATTAGGCTCAAGTGAATACACATTTGTCAGTGATGCACACGGGTCACGCAGGTGGTTAGATCATTGTGTAGTAACAAAATCAGCATTTGACACTATTAAGGATATTAAGGTACGCTATGATGTTATGTGGTCAGACCATCATCCTTTGGAAGTGTACTGTGACTTAAAGTTAGTTAGAAAAAAGGCTATACCCCTTAATAATGATGTAAATAGGTCAGTTTACTGGGGGGAACGTGAGAGTTCCCAAATCAGTGAATATTTAACACTTTGTAATAATAAATTAAAATTGATAGATTTTCCTCAGTTGTTTGCTCATTGTACTGACAAAAAATGTAATAATTCTGATCATAAATTAGAGTTAGACAAAATGTATCTTAATATTGTTGCTATTTTGAGAGAAAGTGCTATGCAAACTTATGTAATTAAAAATATTAATAAGCGTGGCAGATTAATTGGCTGGAATAAGCATGTTAGTGCTGTTCACAGGGAGGCTAGATTTCACTTTCTTGAATGGGTGTTAAATGGTAGACCAAATAGTGGAACTTTATATCAAAACATGAATCAGAGTAGAAAAGAATTTAAAAATAAACTGAAGTGGTGTCAAAATAATCAAAATCAGATTAAAATGGATATTATTGCAAGTCAAAGATCAGCTAAAAACTTTACACAATTTTGGAAAAAAGTTGGAAAAATGAATGTGAAAACTAGCCTTCCTGTAAACATAGCAGGTAGTACGGTTGCAAAAGATATAGCTAATGTTTTTAAAAATCATTTTTGTGTTGAGCCTGTAATAAGGCCAGCAAGGCAGATGTGTGATGTTGAGATCATCAGGGGGGGGGAAATTGTAAGAATTACTGCCAAGGAGGTTGGTGATGTGATTAAAGGAATGAGCAGAGGTAAATCCCCCGGTCATGATGGTCTCAGCATCGAGCACCTGCAGAATGCTGGCCCCCACTTGTCTAGAGTTTTGTCAATGTTTTATACATTATGTATTGGCCACTCATATTTGCCCAGTGAATTTATGAAAACTGTTGTTGTACCAATACTCAAAAATAAGACAGGTGACATTTATGATAAAAATAATTATAGACCAATCTCATTAGCAACTACTTTAGCAAAAGTTCTGGACCGAATTCTAGATAATCACCTTGCTAAACATCTACAACTACATGATGGGCAATTCGGTTTTAGGCCTGGTTTGTCAACAGAGTCTGCAATTTTAAGTTTTAAATACACAACTAGGTACTATGTAGATAGGCAAACACCTATCTTTGCCTGTTTCCTAGACTTGTCGCGTGCCTTTGACACAGTGTGTTATGACGTGCTGTGGAAAAGGCTGCGCGACACTAATGTCCCTAGGGAAGTGTGTGACATTTTTGAGTTTTGGTATGGCAATCAGATCAATTATGTTAAATGGTCTGGGGCACTTTCTGATCCTTATGGACTGCAGTGTGGTGTGAGACAGGGGGGGGTATCCTCGCCCCGCCTCTTTAACCTTTATGTAGATGAACTGATAGATGGACTCAGCAGACAACCTGTCGGATGCTACATTGACGGTACCTGTGTCAACAATATAAGTTATGCTGATGATATGGTGCTGCTGGCTCCATCTGTAGGTGCACTCAGAAAATTGCTTAGTATTTGTGAGGAATTTGCAGTAGAAAATGGTTTACAGTATAATGTCAAAAAGAGTGAATATATGATATTTTCACCTAGAGGCAAAAGCATTGTAAATTTATCGCCTATTACTTTAAATGGATCCTCTTTAAAGCAAGTGACACAATTTAAATACTTAGGTCATATTATATGTGAAAATTTATCTGATGAAATGGATATAGAAAGAGAACGGAGGGCGTTGGCAGTAAGAGCTAATATGTTAGTCCGCAGATTTACTCACTGTTCAAAGGAGGTTAAAATCACCTTATTCAAGTCTTTCTGTCAATCTTTTTATACAAGTAATCTGTGGGCGACATATACTCAAAAAACTGTGAACACCCTTCGGGTCCAATATAATAACGCGTTTAGGATGTTGTTGGGGCTCCCACGGTTCTGTAGTGCATCTGGCATGTTTGCTGAAGCACACACAGATGGGTTTCATGCCTGCATGCGTAAGAAGGTAGCATCGCTGCTCAACAGAACACGTGTGAGCACCAACACCATCCTGGCCACAATATGCAGCAAATGGGATGGTCCCCTATTTAAACATTGTAGCAGAGTCTTGTTAAAATAGCAGACATTGTAGTTTTGTTTTCATTTTATGCATGTTACTAACAATAATTTTAAGTACTACTAACAGAATATGGGCTTGAGGCCTGAAATAAAACAAATTTTATTTTATTTTTTTATTTTTTTTTATAAACTAAATATTATTATAAGAAATTACTAGTGAAATGGGTGAACTCCATAATATTACCTACTATATTATCTTACATAATATATTATAAATGTCAAAGTTTGTAAGAATGTATGGATGTTTGGATGTATGTTTTTTACTCTTTCACACCTAAACAGGTGGACTGATTGAGCTGAAATTTGGTATAGCTTAGACCCTGGAATAACACATAGACTATTAGTACAGCGTGTAATACCGCTGGGCTCAGCTAGTTCATTATATAATAGTATAGTACAGGATATTTGTACAGGAAAATGAATTGTTGTTGTTTAACCCGGGCCCAATTGAGCCGCTCGGGTTAACCCGCTCAATTGGGCCGCAACCACCCCATTAGAATTTAGGCTCTAATTTAAATATGCTAGAAACTAATTCAATCCACCCCTGCTAAAAACAATTGAAGCGCTAGTAGCGGAGGAGTTAAGACATACATATTTTATTACCTGGAGCAGATTCAGCCTCGGAGGGCTCAACTCCTTTGAAAATTCAGAAGAAGAACCAGTGTTCTTTGTTCTTCCATCCCAGCAAGATGTACTGGGTTGAATGCTTTGCTAAAACAATGAAAAAAAAACTTTAAAATTTGAGTCACACACTCAATAAAATTGGTGGGCAGGCTTACTTAATAGATTCATAACTAATGACATGAGTGATGCATAAAATCAATAAAACCTGTGAATAACCTATGGTCTTTTTTGTTACACAAATAATATCTCTTCTATCTAAAATTATTAAATAAAATATGAACTTACTTGAACTTTCAATGTTTGGTTGTTGTCATTATTTTCTTCTCTCTCCTGGGCCAAAATATTTTTTGCATAAGGTACAGCAAACTTATTCAATCTTGTTTTTTTTAAACATGTATAATAGCGGATTCATCAAAATGTATTCCACATATTCGGGACACGTACAGCTTATATAATGACTGCTCAGATGAACAATCATCATTAGGAAAACAGTACTATGCCCAAATCTTGGCCCTGAAAATAAAATTGTTATCGGTTAGGTTGTTCTTGGTTGGTTAGGTTGGTTAAGCACTAAAGCATTTGAAGTGCAATAAATGTACATAAAAAACTTACAAAGATCCGGGTGTGGATCTGAAAGGTAGAGGGAATCTATGGAAGGTAATAGCAGGATTTTCCAAAGAAAATATGCCACACATCGCACGGGTTTTACACATGAGTCCATTACAAAATAAATATGAAAACAAACTCGGTCTGTGTCGTTAATCGTTATGGAGTCTTTTTCTCACAAAACTTATACAATTAATATTATAAAACGTCTCTATCGCGGTGGTTTTATCGTAACAGTTTATTGGAGCCTCAATTTTACATAGAATTTATCATTAAAAAGGGCATTTAACACAAAAATTCAACTTTACAGAAAATCAGAAATTTTTTAAGATGACATTGACATTTGAAATGAATTGACAATTGACATCAAAATATTTTTAATTGCCAGTATATGAATACAAATATGCTATTCATTTTCTACCAATTCATAATACGACTAAAAATAAAGTTTTAATTAATGCAAAAAAACAGCTTAAAATCGAACTTATTATTATTACTTATAGCAAGTGAAACTATTTATTATAGACTAGCTTATGCTCGCGGCTTTGCCCGCATGCCGAAATCCTTTCTTAGCGGAGGTCTATGCCATAGAACCTATCTGTGTTTTGAATTTCAACCCAATCGGTCCAGCGGTTTAGGCTGTGCGTTGATAGGTCAGTCAGTCACTCTTTCATTTTATATATTTAGATTTAAGAAAGTTATATCATTATCAAATCTTTGTAATTTATTTATGAAAATACTATTCAAGGATGAAAAAAAAAACTACCATGGACAAATGTATTTTGAAATGGTATTATCGTCGGTTTAAATTTTGTTTCTCATTCCATCTTGTATAGCGCTGGCTCGTTCTAACAAAACATCCACAGTGCTGGCATTGGCTAGTTCAACAGTTGACCCCCCCTACTCAGGCACGGTAGAAAGAGTGGGAGATACTAGTTCCTCTCCCTTCCCCTCGATCTTACGCTTTTTCGATCAGCATCACGTGACCCTGACGCGAGTTTGAAAGTTTTTACCCATACAAAAAAGTGCTCAGCGCCGCTAAAGAAGTTTTCACTTCAAAAAACTCGCTGAATCGTTTTGTTATAAAATATAATTTAAATACATAATTTATATGAATACATACATATATCATCGACCGAGCAAAGCGAACTCTTAGAGTTGAGAGCCTCTGCTTTTTCGCTGGCAGTAAGGTTATTTGAGTAGTCTGTCTGCATAACTTTTTAAAACTTAGAGTAATTGTTTGTGCCGGCACATTCAACAATAAAGGTGCACGAGCACACCATAATGCATCGCGGGCCGCTGGTGGCTCTCTCCAAAAAAGTCAGCAAAATGTTGAGATCACTACGTACGCGCCCATCCAAATACGTACGCACATAATATTGCTTAACTTCGATGTTTACGTACTTTAAATAGAGCCATTTTTAAATGAATTAATTCAAATGTATAGCTTTCAGAAGTTTTCCCGAATTTAAAATATATGTACTTATAGTCTCCTTATAGTCCCTATAAATGTTGATTTATTCAAGAGGGTCAAAAAATTTAGGTACGTTTTTGAAGGATAAACGGGTGTATTTTTATCTACGTTAACTTATAAGTTTAATTTTACGGGTACCAAGCGGCCATAGACCTGTGTATTATGGTAAAAATATACAATTCTACGGGATGTAGAGTATAAATGGGTCTTGACAGACATACGGATGAACAAGTGATCCTATTAGGGTTTCGTTTTTTCCTTCAGAGGAACGAAACTCTAAAAGGATTATAATCTAAAAATCTCGGTACGTAGGTTTATTGAGTTTTAATTTCTCAGAATTTTAGTATTTTGAATTTTAATATTATTAATGTTAAAGTTCTTGTATTAGGATATATTTAGTCGAGGCCTCAAGTCTAAGGTTTACCACGGAAATTGGGCTGCGAGGTCCCAGTTCGAGGCGAACTACTAGTTATATTAAATACACTTTAAAAGCTATTTGTTCGGTATTACTTAGGTAATATCGATACTTGAAATTTTATCGATAATACAAATATTATGCTAATATGCAACACTATGAAGAGACCCTTTGGTCATGATCTTTAACAGGAAAAAATATGCACTGACTTGTTTTATATGTAGGTACTTAGTTATTTATTTGCAAAGAATTGAATCAGGTTTTGAGTCAGTATATAGGTTCTCAGTATATTAACGGGGTGATAACACCCAATACGTAAGTTTTGTAGGCCTTATTGCATTCGATACAATGCAACAAAGTGAATAAAAAAAAAATGTATATCTACAGGATATACTTTATTTTTGGTTGGTGCTCATAACACAATTCCATTATTTTCACTCGATAGAAAAAAATAATGAAAATACCTCTAAAAAATGTTTTCATGGTTAAGTAATGTATGAAGATGTTACTAAATCGATCAGATTTTTTGTCAAATGATACTTTATGTAATTAACTATATTTGCTTTGTGCCATTTTTTAAATAAAATAAGACAATTTTGCATAAACTCCATTTTTGTTATTTGCGGAAAAAATTGTTTGCATGTGTGCGTGAAGCCCGTGTACAGACACACCCGGCTGAGGCCTCTTGCTAAACAGACGTGTCGCGCTTTGAGTTTCAATACTCTCGTCGACATTTTTCCATATTTCAATGCTTATAATATCTTGTGTTTCTGATAGGTCATAGTTTAGTTTTACGTTTGCATATTTTTAATATTTTTTCACTATAGAATAATCGTGTAAATAATACTTCTGTAATATCTATAAAAAATTGGTATAACTGTATGCTTGGCAATAACAGATTAGTTTATTTAGACGCTCGGTTAGATGCTACGGTAGCCACATTGGTTTACTGGTGGAAACGCAAACTGTATGTCTGGGTTCAAATCTCGTTAAGAGATGTAATTTTTGCTTTATTTGTTTTTATTATAAGTTTGTATTTTTAACCAAGAACAAAATGTAGGGCGTTTACAAGTCGATGCGTAGACCTGTTTTTTACAGAGCACATAGTCCGAATTTGGTTTTTTTTTGGAAAGGTACGTATACTCTATTTTTGTTATTTGGGAAAAAATTGTATACCGCTGAGCGCAGCTAGTATTATTATATTATGGAAGCAGATGATGCGAGACCCTGGTTAAAAAAATATTCATACCTACCTATTATAATATTTACATTTTTGTTTTATCCGTTATTATGATTATATCGTGTAAATTATATTTGCAGAAAAAAGAAACTAGAAAACGTCGAAATAACCAAAAAATTGTGTCAAATATTTTAGTGCGGCTCCTTAGCTCGATTTTGTATGGAAGTATGGCCCCGAGCGGCAGAAAGCATGAAACTTGGCATGCGTATAGCTTTACCGTTCATTAGAAGAAATTTTAATAGAAACACCCCTTTCGACAATGTTTTCACCTCCCTCCTTTAGTTTTTTGAGTTTTTCTTGAAAACTATGAGAGCTATAATAAAGATACATATACATATTGTCTTACAATATTGTATATACAATATTGTCCTTTATAGTATATTGCCAGGACTTATAGTTTCAAAAATATGATTTATTTGTTTTTGGATTCTTTTTGAAACTATAAGTCCTGACAATCCATACATATAATAAGAATGGAAATTTCTCCCCATTCATTGTGATCCTTTACTAAGGTGAACTGTGAAAATACGCATATGAACAAAACGACGCGAAAAAGTCGCTTGCGCGATCTAATTCGTAAAACATTTTGTCAATTTTTCCCAGGGAAACGTAAAATAAAATAATAAAATAAATAATAATCATTTACATCGGACACATCGCCCCTAATTTACATTAAAATTTCGAAGTAAAAGTAATAGAATATAAAGTAAATTCAATTCAAAAAAATCAAAAAGCAAAAAGTGCGACAAACTAAAAATACGCCATCTATCGATGTGGCCATAAACGAAAATTTACCAGAGTAGTTTTATTAGGCTTAATTTGTAAAAAGGTTGTTACTTAAGTGTGATAAAACGGCACAACCGAATTGTATGCAGTTTTCGCTAAAACGTTGCAAATTTCTCTAATTTTTAAATAGTATTGGTTTTATTTAAATCGGTTTTTAAATAAAAGAGTTATATCAATCTAAAGATTTACTTATAAAATAATAATAAACAATCGGAACTAAATTTAATTTTATCAATTTTTACTACTGGACTATTCTATGTATATCCCAAATAATTTTTAATGGTTTGATGAAATAAATTAATAATAGGTATTAAGAAATTAAATATTGTAAATTAAATAATAAAAAAAAAGATAGGTGGTTATAGATATTATGAAAACTTTAAAAATGAACAGTGGGCTCCGCATTATGTACGTTTTTCGTGAAAAGCACTCTAATAGTTATCCGCTGAGGTATAAATATTATAGGCATAGGCGGATTTAGGGGGGGGGGGGGGGCAGGGGGCCAAGGCCCGAGAAGCATTGTAGAGTTACGAATTTTGCACATATTTCATGGTAAAGATTAATTTTTTTTCTCGGCGCTCGCAGCTAGCTGCTCGCGCACTTATTGTAATGGATGTTTAAACTTCCTAACTGCTCAGAGCGAGCTAAACACACACTTTTCGTAATAAAATTTATAATATCTTTGCCCGTCTGCACCTTGCCCCCCCAAAACCAAATCCTGGATCCGCCTATGATTATAGGTATACACCTCAGTGGTAAAGTCCTTCTCACGAATGAGGTCCCGCGGAATTTTGCGGAACTAAATTAAATTTTTTCGATAAATACTGGACTTCATGCCATAAATAATTTTATTTGTTAGAAAAAATAGAAACATATATAATAAAGAAATTACACATGAGAAATAATGAGGTGTTAAAAAGTTATTTAATATGCTAACTTTTAAAATTTGCGATAGTGGCGCCCCGCAAAAAGAACTCCTTTCGTGAAAAGCACTCTACCTAGCAGTCACGGTTTCCGATTGAGCTGAAATTTCGCATACCGGCAATCGGATGACAATGCAATAATTTTATGACATGGAAGTGATCTGAAGTCTGATGAT
The DNA here is from genome assembly GCA_947507615.1 of Hemithea aestivaria. Lineage (NCBI taxonomy): Eukaryota > Metazoa > Arthropoda > Insecta > Lepidoptera > Geometridae > Hemithea > Hemithea aestivaria. Next base: position 16,137,410 of record OX382330.1, read on the forward strand.
GGAGCTGAAAGGTGGTCATAGGAACCGCGTTGTTACAAAACCCCATCGAGTTTGGGCTCATTCGATTCGTCTTGACGTGTACTTTGATACGATATAGTAACCAGGTCTGATGATGGAGCTGAAAGGTGGCTATAGGAACTCCATGAATAAAAGACAAAACCCCATCGAGTTTGGGCTCATTTGATTCGTCTTGATGAGTACTTTGATAAGATATAGTAACCAGGGTCTGATGATGGAGCTGGAAGGTGGTAACAGGAAACGCGTAATTAAAAGACAAAACCCATCGAGTTTGAGCTTATTTGATTCGTCTTGACGAGTACTTTGATACTATGCATATAGTAACCAGGGTCTGATGATGGAGCTGGAAGGTGGCCATAGGAACTCCGTGATTAAAAGACAAAACCCCATCGAGTTTGGGCTCATTCGATTCGTCTTGACGAGTACTTTGATACGACATAGTAACCAGGGTCTGATGATGGAGCTGGAAGGTGGCCATAGGAACTCCATGATAAAAAGACAAAACCCCATCGAGTTTGGGCTCATTTGATTCGTCTTGATGAGTACTTTGATAAGATATAGTAACCAGGGTCTGATGATAGAGCTGGAAGGTGGAAACAGGAAACGCGTAATTAAAAGACAAAACCCATCGAGTTTGAGCTCATTTGATTCGTCTTGACGAGTACTTTGATACTATATAGAAACCAGGGTCTGATGATGGAGCTGGAAGGCAGCCATAGGAACTCCGTGATTAAAAGTCAAAACCCCTTCGAATTTGGGTTCATTTGATTCGTCTTGAGGAGTACTTTGATACTATATAGTAACCAGGATCTGATGATGGAGCTGGAAGGTGGCTATAGGAACTCCGTGATTAAAAGACAAAACCCATCGAGTTTGGGCTCCTTTGATTCGTCTCGAGGAGTACTTTGATACGATATAGTAACCAGGGTCTGATAATGGAGCTGAAAGGTGGTAACAGGAACCACGTAATTTAAAGTTAGCATTTATTACACGATATTATTTTATATTGCTAAAACTAAAATTATAATAAGGCGAATTTGTATTTTAGTCGAATTTCGTCGTTACACGGTCTTTTATATTATTATTATTCTACTTTTAATACCTAATATTAAAAAAGAAAGGATTTAACGTTATTTCGTCGGGTATGAGATATTTGAATAATATCTGAAATTTGATAGATATATTATAATAAATAGTTTGAGTACGTAGGTATATGATAGTTTCCTTTCAGAAAATTTCATTTTAGTTTTTTTTATACAACGATGTAAGAAGACGAGCAAGATGCTCTCCTGATGGTAAGAGATAACGCTGGGATTTAACGAAGGTTAAATTCTGGGTGCACTGCTGAGTCATAAAATGTTAAGATTCTTCAGCCCAGTAATTTCACTAGCTACAGTGCCCTCCTACCGAAGCACAGTAATGTCTGCACATCACTGTTCAGGCGGCAGAATAACTGACACTGTAGGGGTACTAGCCGACCTCCTGCAGAGGAAGTCTACCCACGGTAAAGAGATCACCATTAAATGACGCGGAAAAGAGTCAAGAGTAAGTGTACGGAATCAAGCTGTTATTATTCCGTATTTTTATTAGTTTTTCTGATTTTAATGATAATTTGATATATTTTTGTTTACTGTATTTAATCTTGATGTACTAATTTGTGTAAGTGGTAATTTATGGCCGTTCTAATTTGTACTGTGGTATAGGTATTACGATAGTTCTGGGACTTATCCCAGGACGTCTCTTTATTATTCACAAAAAATGTTTCATTTTATTATTTACTAGCTTATGCTCGCGGCTTTGCCCGCACGGCAAAATCCTTTCTTAGCAGTGGTCTACGTCATGAAACCTTTCTATGTTCCAAATTTCAACCCAATCAATCTAGCGGTTTAGGCTGTGCGTTAAACAGATTCATCAGTCACTAGCTTATTCTCATGGCTTTGCCCGCATGGACGGGTTACGTATCATAATACCTACGGTCGTTTCAACTACGGTCGATATAACTACGGTCGATTCGCCTATGTTCATTTCACATATTGGACGACTCGCTTACAGTGCAACTCGCCTGCGGTTGATTAAACTATGGGCATGTGAACTAATGGGCGATTCGGCCAATGTTCATTTGATATATTGGTTAATTCAACTATGGACCACTCACCTACGGTTTATAAATTCTTTGTTACGCGTGTTTTTAGTACAGTATTCAGGGCAAACCGAAATCAGTTGGTTAGGTTAGGTTTGAACAGTGACCACAATGCGCGAGCCGAGCGAGCGAAGCGAGCGTGCCGCGGCAGCGGCCGGCGAAGCGCCAGATATTTTTCTTATTACTGAATGATTTATCCTGTGTCATAGCATCTTCAGGCATTTTGGCATCTTCTTTCATCTACCTCATCATGGCAAAGTGGCATAATAAGCTGTCTGCGCACCTACAGATAGAAATCATTCAGGTATCAAAAACAACACGTTTCTGAATTCTGTACTAAAAACAAGTATTTTTTAGCTGTCATACCTGACTAGCAGCCGGAAACATGGTCTAAAAATACGTGAACCGTCCGTTAGTTCGGTCAAAAATAGGCAAATCGTCCAATAGTTTAATCAACCATAGCTCAATCGACCGTAGCTGAGTTAACCGTAGGCGAATCGTCAAATAGTGATTTCGACCAATAGTTATTATGAACGTAGGCGAAACGTCCAATAGACATTTTGAATAGTAGGTGATTCAATCGTAGTTACATATTGGCAAGGTTTGCCAGCCTTTACTAATTCTACGCCCATTAAGTCGCAGAAAACCCGTGAATTGAATCCCTCTTTTCCGTGGAAATGGAAATCGAATTAAATGGTCTGCACCAAATTCATTAATATATGAATAATTTACTGTCACGCGCTACGAAGTGCGCGCGGGTCAGCTAGTATACTATAAAGAACAATATTGTAGAAAATTTTATGGAAAATAAACTTGTCCTTGATATCTTTATTCTAGCTCTCATAGTTATCAAGTCTCTTGTCTTGTCTCTTGTCTTGTCTTGTCTCTTGTCTTGTCTCTTGTCTTGTCTCTTGTCTTGTCTCTTGTCTTGTCTCTTGTCTTGTCTCTTGTCTTGTCTCTTGTCTTGTCTCTTGTCTTGTCTCTTGTCTTGTCTCTTGTCTTGTCTCTTGTCTTGTCTCTTGTCTTGTCTCTTGTCTTGTCTCTTGTCTTGTCTTGTCTCTTGTCTTGTCTCTTGTCTTGTCTTGTCTCTTGTCTTGTCTCTTGTCTTGTCTCTTGTCTTGTCTCTTGTCTTGTCTCTTGTCTTGTCTAGATAGTAGCTTAAGTAAGTAGATGATATGAAATAGGTAGGTACCAGGTACCTACTGTATGTGGGCAGCGGCTGCCCGGCAGCCCTATGACTTGCGCATGTACCGCGAGTCTGTAGGTATTTATGTTAAAAAATCACGCTCAGTCAAACTACTGTATATCTCTTTACTGTGCTAATAGTCATCCGTTGAGGTATAAATATTATAGGTATACTATACACCTCAGTGGTAGAGTCCTTCTCACGAAACAGGGGGTCTACTATAACCCGTCCGAAACGAAACTTCGGAAACGAACGAAATAGCAACGAAGTTTCGTTTGTGACCCTACTATAACTCATTTTCGGTCGCACTCACGAAGTTCGGATCCATAGACAATTTTCGTGAACGATAAGAACGTGAACAATTGAATGAAAATGCCAAAATGCTATCCGACTTGTCAATGTCAAGTGATTAAAATTCTAAAGTTTGAATTTGTTTGCAAGTTTTAAATGTTTTTAAGTTATTTGGCTTTATAAACTGAGTAACAAGTGCATTTAAACACAAATTATGGCTATTGCGTCACCCGTTCCTCAAGAAGTTTCAAGTGTTTAACTTAAAAATGGTTCAGTCGGCGTTTGTTTGTGTCTCGACAACTTTGTTTTGGAAATCTTTGCAAGTAAGTGATAAATATTTGATATTATTAGTTATTTATAGATCATAGCTGCGCCCCAAGGCCTTATCCGCCCGGAACAAATTAAAATGATGTATTAAATTTGTTTTTTCATGGTTAAAGTTACCTATACCTACATACCGAAAATAAATGGCGGTTTTAGCTTGATATATTGATAAGCGTTCCTAAATACCTACTCAACGTTTACTCTCAAATTCACATACCTACCACAAGTGGTACACAAATTTAAAGAATAATATTTATTGTTAATATTGCAGTAGCTTTCTAACCCACATAAGTGTATCTCAGTTAAATTATCATATGATTAAATCAATTATATTTTTTTTCAGTTGTAAAATGGCTACAAAATCTCCAAAGAAAATTGAAACAGTATTTGGAAAAATAGAAATTACGCTCAAGGGAGCATAAGGAAGGAAAGGTTCGGCAAAGAGGTTGAGAAGAATATGATTGTACCAAGATTTCACTTAATTCCATTTCAATAGTCCTCAGTGCCAAAAGGTATTTATTATTATTATGTTTTATATTTTATCTTTTAAATACCATTAATAATATAAAATAACAATGTTAACTTTAAATAGAGGATTTAACAATTCATATACTTTGTGTTTGGTTTTTTACACAAATTCTCCCCTGCATCGATGCTTATATAATGTAGGGGACATACATTTTCAATTTTATTATAATATAGGAAAGCGAGACTGAATTCCCAGTCCAAACTGTTGTTGAACAAACTGGGTTAAATTTTAAACAAAAATTTATGGACATATGTAGATCACCGCTAATATAAGGAATTCCTACATGCAGGTAACGCTGCAAGCAAAAACTAGTAAAACATAAACTACACCCAAGTGTCACCTATATGATGATAGAAAACTTTATGACAATTATATTTAACATCAAGATCCTTTATGTATTCCTTTAGGTAAAGTAAAATTATAATGATAATTTTATTTTGCAGCCTCAAACTCTTCATGTTTAAGAAGTTGACTTTAATGCTGGATCTACTGATGTTGATTGATGTCCAATTGTGATAGGCAGTACACGGAGAGAGGCAGTGCACAACAAGCTATGTGGACAACATAATTTTTAAATATTAATGTTTGTTTAATTATACAAAATAGCTTAAGGATTAAGATATCTAGGACCGCCAATTGTAACACTTTTCAAATGTATTAATTTAATGCTAGATATTGTTTGTTTCATTACCTTAGTGTACAATAAAGGGTTATTTATCTATCTATCTATATAATAAGTAGAGCACCGTTTGTTTACCTCGAGCGTTTTGTATTTGTAACCATTTCCTGTATCTTGTTACATTTTTTATTCTAAATAAAAAAGTGCTTTTGTTGATAAATTATTTTATTTGATGACACAAAACATAATCAAAGCTGATGCTGATGTGTGTGTTTGTTACCTCTTCATGCCTTAACCGATAAAGCTGAAATTTGGTATATAGGTAAGTTGGAGCAAAGACTAGAAAATCACATTATGTAGGCTAGGTAATAATCAGCAGGTAAAGCCGCTGGATACCTAGTTAATTTCCTATAGATATGACTATGCGCGCTCCACGGTTCTTCACGCATATACATAGGCATGTCCCAATCCTCAGGGAATGGGATAAAAAGTAGCTTACATCATTTAGTCTAAGCTTTATACCAAATTTCAGCTCAATCGGTTTATAAGTACATGCTCAAAACTTACACCTTCATATTAGTAGATTTTTGTTAATATAGGTTCTTTATGTGTTCTAAACGTTCTTCGCGCAAAGCAGTCTTCCATTAAATCATTTTTCCAGCCATACAAATTCAATTCTTTAAATAATTCGAACAAACGAAAATCAAACGAAAGCTATTTTGGCTTCGTCAATTTGAGGTTAAATTTACGAACATTCGTCTGTCAAATTCAAATTTTCGTTCGCAACTAAAAGTGGTTATAGTAAGGTTCGAAAATTTAAACGTCAAACTATTTTCGTTCGGACGATATTTCGTAAACGAAAGTGATTATGGTAGGAAACGTGCGAAAAATCGGCCGAACTTCGTTTTCGGAACGAGTTATAGTAGACCTCCAGGTCCCACGGAATTTTGCGGAACTAAATTAAATTTTTTCCAATAAATACTGGACTTCATGCCATAAATAATTTTATTTGTTAGATAAAATAGAAGTTAATTACTATGCTAACTTTTAAAATTTTCGATAGTGGCGCCCCGCAAAAAGAACTCCTTTCGTGAAAAGCACTCTACCTAGCAGTCACGGTTGCCGATTGAGCTGAAATTTCACATACCATCAATCGGATGACAATGCAATAATTTTATGACATGGAGGTGAACTGAAGTCTGATGATGGAGCTGAAAGGTGGTCATAGGAAGCGAGAAAATAAAAGACAAAACCTCATCGAGTTAGGGCTCATTTGATTCGTCTTTACGAGTACTTTGATACTATATAGTAATTAGGATCTGATGATGGAGCTGGAAGGTGGCCATAAGAATTCCGTGATTCAAAGGCAAAACCCCATTGAATTTGGGCTCATTTGATTCGTCTTGACGAGTACTTTGATACTATACATATAGTAACCAGGGTCTGATGATGATGGCCATAGGAACTCCGTGATTAAAAGACAAACCCCATCGAGTTTGGGCTCATTCGATTCGTCGTAATAGAGGGGGAGTTTCGATCTTAATCAACTTATTTGGAGATAAGGAATCATTGTGCCATGTTTTATATCTCTGCATAAAACGACGTTTTGCGCCCAGAGTCTTTTTTATATGGTATTTTAGAAAATATAAAAGAAAGAAATGAATTATTGTTTGAAGTTAATAAATAAATTTTATGTAGAATAATTCGCACCTCTCGAGGAAGAAAGAATTAACCCTAATTGTGACTTTTTATTTTTATTGCATAATAAAATCAAGAAAAATCCGATACATGTTGTCTATTTTTTTCATAAATTTATCTCAAAAAATGAGGGAATTATTAAAAAAAAACTAAACTTGTACGACACTGGAATCAAATAAAATTACTCTATAAAACTGTAGTTAATTACTTTTGCGACCACACTATTTACTAGTTTTCCATGGCAATAACATCATAAATACACTTACGTCAATATTGTACGAACATTTTTACAAATATCTTTACATAACTACAGATAACGCCTTTTTAAAGAAATTTTCGTAAATATATCGTCGTGCAATTACAGTTACCACATTCTTCTACGAAACGTTTATCAGCCTTTATCACTTTAACTACTAGTTACTCACTTCTTTCACGAAACTTTAGTCAGAATTAAAATAAATAAGTCTAATTGTTTACATTTTTTATTATGAAATAGTTGTATAAAGATTGGTTTTTATGTTTTTGGAGTCCAGCAGCACACGTATCTGTGTAGCCAGTTATGTAAACTGGGTATCGTTACGCTAAACGCAGATCATAGTTACTCATTCTGCCTTGCTTCAGCTTGAAATCTGGAGAGTAGCGGGATTAAAGGCAAATGATGAGCTAACCAGTCATGAAAGAAAGTCTCGGCATGCAAGATCGTACCCGTTAGCGACTGGATGCATAAGAGGTCCCAACGGACATCCCCGGAGGGTTCGAGTGACCTCGCAATTCTCACTCTAGTTTCTCTCGGTTGACGTAGTATAAGTTTGGATTTCTAATGACCTGTAGCTAAAGATCTCGTTCCACTTCAGTTTCTGTGTACCGTGTCACTCTATATACATATATAAATCTTTAAATAACTAAGCGAACGGTTTCACAGCTTCAGAAATTCCTTTCTCTAAAAGTGCGACTCTCCAACTTTCAACGTCTGCACTCAAATTTACCACTACCACCACTACTTTGAATCTGAAAACCCCGCTCTCTTGTTCTTTATGGAGAAGTAAATAGGTTTGCCGTCAGATGTGTATTTGTCAGATTAACCGGAGGCTCACTTGAAAACAAATTCAAGCCACATGTGTGGGATGCATTTACGCCCGTGATGAACTCGACAGTTTAAATGGCTCTCTTTTTACGGAATCGTAGCATCCGTAGCGTTCGTGTTCATTCTGGCCTCCTTCAATGTTTGATATATCTGGTTATAATTATTAATCAGAGGTTCATAGAACGCAGTGAAATCATGTGAATATGCTGGCATCCAACCGGAATACCTACGATAGTGTTAAAGACATGTGCACCAGGGCTCACTTCGATTTTGACTAGCCTTCAGCATTATACGCCAACGTGCAGCCTGTTTTCAAAAAAAGGCAGTTGTGCTGGCCCTTCCAACCACTGGCATATCTCAGTCACGTTCATGAAATGGAGCATCAATCTCGACGAATGATCTCCTGTGTGCTCAACAATTCGGGTTTTGTCGTGGTAAATCTACTGTTGATCTGTTTTGCATATCACTCACTTCTTGGGTAAGCAGATAACATCTAGCGGTAGAGCCAATAGAGACGGAAAGAAAAACGATGAAGAGAAGTTATTTACTGTTAAAAGAATTTTATTTAATGAAACTTCTCCTTTCCGAAATGTATGTTTGTCGATAGCTAATCACTTTTAGATACTGGGAATTCCTCTTATTTTTGCCTTTTACTTCTGTGATTACATCAAGTCTAAGACTCAATTGACTGTCAGAAAGTTGGGTATTTTGGCAAAGGTGCAACATTACTTCACCCGGGACATTTGCTTATCTCTATCATAAAGCCGATCGTATATCTATAGAATATTGTTTTCGTCTTTGGGATGATACTGCCAAATACCAGTTTCAGGTTCTGGAGTCGATTCAGGGGAGCGCCAAAAGGCTCGTGAGTGACCAAACGCTAGTGCATTCTAAGAGTTTTGAACACTGTAGAAGAGTCACCCCTTCTAACCGTTTTATTAAGATTCGTTTCGGAGAGTGGCGCAGGAATTACACAAACTAATCCTATCCCGCTCGTTCCCGCCGTTCATAAAGCCCGTTTCAACTTCGGAAGTCACGGTTTCCAGCAATGCGGCATCCATTCCTTGTGGCGCAATATCTAATCGTATTTGAAACACTTTGCAGTCATTCGTATTTCCTTGTGTCATAGACTTTGTTTTTACTCAAGCAATGTTTGAAATTGGTTTAATCATCATTAGTCATACTTCATAAATGAAAAACAATGTTATAATTTAATAAAAAGACATAATTATGACACTTCTCCTGTCATAATACTAAACTTAATCATTGAATACAAATGTATGAGTGGATGAATATTTCTAATTTATTTGCGCCAAAACGGCTAAGTGGATCTAGATGAAATTTTGCACAGATATACAATATATCCTGAAATATTACTTAGTTTACTTTTAAAGCTGTAATACTACTCAACATAGCTGGTATTAAATTTATTACGAAACCTTTATGATTTTTGGTATAGTACAACAAAAGCTACCTTAAAATACACAATCAGTAATATTTACAAGATCTTTCTACAAAATTTAAATAAGTTAAAAGTTTTACACATAAATCCCTTATACTGGAGTCATTTAAGGGCTGTTTTTTATTTTGTAATTTCTTTTGTACTGAGAAACGACTAATATTTTACAAAATAAATGATTGGAATGACGTAATATGTCAACATACGCGAAAACTGTCTGTGATTTTTTTCGTTTAAAAAAGCGCTTACTTGAAATACATTATTTATCTGAATATATTTTTCGAAGAAAAAGGATGCAATTTATTTTACGTAAAAAGACCAACACAAAGTTTTCGTGAAAAACGTCGTAAATCATACTTACGCGTGGAGTTTGTAACGACACCACACGCTCAGAAAGTCGTATCTGCAGTTATGTCAGCATTATAGTTTCCGTTCCATGTTAATAAAGTAGTATGTCTGTTAACTACATAAATTAATTAATATGTGTCGCTGAAAAATAGCGTAAAGCTATTTTTTAAGATTTACTCCATGACGATTAATTAAATTGCAAATTGAAATACATAGGCCAATCGAGGTTAATTTTTTGCTATATACTAAATTTTTCTCAGATTGCCGATGATTTTTTAAATCAGTTTTTTGTTGCTCCTGTAAAGTTGGTGTTTTTCAGTTACGACTTTCTTCCTCGGGGGTGCGAATTGACATTTTATTTTAGCTCTCATAGTTTTAAGTAGTAGTAGATTTTATATAGATTTAAAGGGGGGGGGGGGGGGGGGTGGAATTGTCGTAGAGGTGTTTCTACTAAAATATCTTCTTAGGAACGGTAAAGCTAAACGTATGCCAAGTTTCATGATTTCTGCCGGACGGGGTCATACTTGAAGCTTTATGTAAAATATTTTTTTTACAATGAAGTAAGAAAATGAGCAAGACGCTGTCCCAGGCGCGGATCCAGACCATAATTTTGGGGGGGGTCATCGGCTAGAAATTTTTTCACACTAAGATTTTTTTGGGACTCGTTTCAGCGTAGTCTTGAAAATCTTATATTTTTCAGTACGAATGATGCACGTTTTGCTTGCTCCAATTATCAAGGAAACTAAATATTCTAACTTATAAAAGCGCGAGCAGCTCGCTGCGAGCGCCGAGAAAATTTTGAATTTTTCAGCATGAATGATGTGCGTTTAGCTTGCTCCGAGAGGCAAGGAAACTAAATATTCTTATTTGTAAAAGCCCGAGCAGCTCGCTGCGAGCGCCGAGAAAATTTTGAATTTTTCAGCATGAATGATGTGCGGTTAGCTTGCTCCGAGAGGCAAGGAAACTAAATATTCTTATTTATAAAAGCGCGAGCAGCTCGCTGCGAGCGCCGCGAAAATTTGGAATTTTTCAGCACGAATGATATGTGTTTAACTTGCTCCAAGTGGTAAAGAAACTAAATAATCTTATTTATAGAGCGCGAGCAGCTCGCTGCGAGCGCCGAGAAAATTTTGAATTTTTCAGCTTGAATGATGTGCGTTTAGCTTGCTCCGAGAGGCAAGGAAACTAAATATTCTTATTTATAAAAGCTCCAGCAGCTCGCTGCGAGCGCCGAGAAAATTTTGAATTTTTCAGCATGAATGATGTGCGTTTAGCTTGCTCCGAGAGGCAAGGAAACTAAATATAATTATTTATAAAAGCGCGAGCAGCTCGCTGCGAGCGCCGAGAAAATTTGGAATTTTTCAGCACGAATGATATGCGTTTAACTTGCTCCAAGTGGTAAAGAAACTAAATAATCTTATTTATAGAGCGCGAGCAGCTCGCTGCGAGCGCCGAGAAATTTTTGAATTTTTCAGCACGAATGATGTGAGTTTAGCTTGCTCCGAGTGGCAAGGAAACTAAATATTCTCATTTATAGAGCGCGAGCAGCTCGCTGCGAGCGCCGAGAAAATTTTGAATTTTTCAGCACGAATGATGCGCGAGCAGCTCGAGAAAATTTTGAATCTTTCAGGATGAATGATCCGAGTTTTGCTTGCTCTGAGCAGTATGAAAATTAAATATTAATATTTATAGAGTGGGAGCAGCTTGCTGCAAGCGCAAAGACTTAGCTGCAAAGACGACATAAAGCGCAAACAGCCCAAATATAAAAGACACTGTGCAGTTTGCTACGAGAACCTACGGATAATTCGTAGGCGAGGTCCAAAAAAAGTAGCTTGGTAAAAAAAAAATTAAAACAGCGAAACTGTTTTATGATTTATGAACTTGTACGTAAAGCTTGCAGCTAAGAGAAAATTTCCTAATTTTAACTGTGAAAGTAGCGTAAAACCAGTTGATATGATCGGATTTTTTTTCCGACTAAGATTTTGGGGGGGTCATGACCCCCTTGACCCCCCCCCTGGATCCGCGCCTGCGCTGTCCTAATGGTAAAAGATAACGATATCCATAATTAGTACAGTGTTACTCTCGATTTAACAAAGGAAAAAAACTGGGTGCACTGCGCCAACGCTTCTTACTTGAGAGTCATAAGATGTTTAGACTCTTCAGCGAAGTAAAATATGGTTTCTATAACAATCGTGAAAAATAAAATTACTAATTACTAAACGCCGTTCCACCTTTTCCCATTGTTAAATATTTGTTTATAAAACAAGTGAGTATAAATAGCATTTTATAATTATTACCATTCAGCATCAAAGTACTCGACAAGACGATTCAAATGAGCCCAAACTTGATAGGGTTGCATCATTTAATTACGGAGTTCTGTGGCCACCTTCCAGCTTCATCATCAGATCAGTTCGATGTCATAATAATATTGCGTTGTCATCCAATTTATGCATGCAACATTTCACCGCAATCGGATTTCGGGAAGTGGGTAAAATTAAACATGCAAAATTTGATTAAAAGAAGACAGACGGACAGGTGAAAATAATAAAAGCTTGTGAAAGTATTGTGTTGATTAAATGAATAAAATAACCTTACCAACCAACAAAAATAAAAAAATATTTTAGTTATCAGATTCATTTATTTAAATAAGCGACATCTATTGAGTTTTATGTGGAAATTACAACACGATGCGATACGAAGTCGCTTGCGCTATCTAATAGTGCGTGCAAGTAGTTTTGTGTGCCGCCGTCCGATGCTCTAGCGCCACGCCGCGCCGCGCGTGCAGTGTGACTGTGTGAGTACCCATTTCTGAATTCGAATTAGGTGTTATCAGCCCGTTAAGTTAAAAGAGGACAATGTTTTTTTCATCTTAGACCACAATGTCACTTAGACATTGTTTTTTAATATACTTATATAGGTACATATTATGCGATTGAGTTCAAACGCCTGCTTAGTTCAATGTGTTTTTTTTTAATTTATTTTATCAATGGATAAATTATTATTATAAGTACCTAATTATACATATTTATTTCATTCATAAATTTTGTAAGCACTGGCTTAAAACTGTATATAATAAAACATACTTAATATTATTTTAATACAAACGTAATTTAAAAATAATTTATACGCAATTTATTCAAAAAAAAAATGCGCTAAAAATAAGCACAATTTTCTGTTGTTACAGAATCATAAAAACAACTTAATCTACATAATTACAAAAATTAATTATCATATTAATAAGAACAAATTATACGCCATAAATTAAAGCAATAAAATGTCTCAAAAATAAAGTTTTTACATACCTAATAATATTTTAAATAGTTACGTTGATTTTTCAAAACCTAAATAGGTTTATACTTATAATGAGCGAATAGGCGTTATTATTGTAAATTACCTACTCAAAATATCAAAAATAATTAAATACTTTGTGATATTTTTACTAATTTACAACCATTATTTGAAAGCTTACTGCATAACAAGTGAAATTTAAAAAATACTTTTTAAAAACAAGCTTTAATTATTGTTATCATCTTGCATCATAAAGTACTCGTCAAGACGAATCAAATGAGCCCAAACTCGATGGGGTTGCGTTGTTTTATGACAGAGTTCCTTTGGCCACCCTCCAGCTCCATCATCAGATCAGCTCGATGTCATAAAAATATTGCATTGTCATCCGATTTACACACGCATGCAAATTTTCAGATCAATTGGAAACCGGGAAGTGGGTCAAATTAAACTTGCAAGATTTGATTACAGACAGACAGACAGACAGACAGACAGACAGACAGACAGACAGACAACAGACAGGTGAAAGTAATATAAAGCTTGTAAAAATGTCTATTCGGCACCTCGCTGCCTACCGAACCCTACCCAAATCGTTGCAAACTCGCGCAACCTTGAGTTCAACAGCTTCTAGGGAGTCACATTACTGCTGTAGGTACCTATATCTCTTTACCTGTGTGTGCGTGCCTTTAGCGTTAGATCACAATCTAATCGTGCACGCAACAAAGTTGCAAGGAATCGTTTAAAAATCAAGTTAAACCAGAGCTAGTCTTTGTAATTTAGATTTTAGCCTTCATCAAACAATACCTAGGTATAAACCTACCTTTATAAAGATAACATGGGAATAAAGCCCTAGACTGCAATACTATGCAATCAGGGCTAATATACAACTGCTACCAAATACTTTCTAAATGTATAAATTTGTACAATATACATAATATTATGCAGGGCTTGACTATATTTGTACTTGATATTATAAATTTGATTATTACCTACTTACCTAAAAATAACATAAAATTCAATATTATGTTTTTTTTAAAAGATTCTTTTGCTACATATTATTATTACATATAACAGACGATCATATTATTATGGGGTTTAAATAAGTGCTACTTCTCAAAATAATTTATATATATGACATACTTAATACCTAATAATATATTTATTTTATGGATAATACCTAATTGAGCCCATAACGTTCGGATTTATGTCGGATGTACCTATACATTTACCTTCTACTAAATTCGTTCTTCTAGTGCTCGTAGTTGCATCCTGCATCTCATAAACCCAAAGTTAAATTGAGCTTCCGGCTTCCACAATATGTCTTTTAGTCATATCTGCATTTATTCCTCTAGCACGCATATATCCTCTTTCACACTGTTCATCCAAACCTTTTTTGGAGGCCCTCTTCGAGATTTACCACCTATTACCATATTCAGGGACTTTTTGGTCACATGATTTTCCTCCCTCATCAATATAGGTATATCTCGGGTCAATTTTCCACTCTTTAATTTCTCTATCACTAGTGCAACTTTTAGGCCTATAATTTTAACACCTATTATATACTTTTTAAAATTAATTACACAACCTAAGTATTAAGTCACAAGTATCTTATTATCCTCATCATCGTAAGCCCAAAACCTGCCTCATTATATTAAAATGTATTGTGTACCTACATTAATTTAGTGAATAACATCAAGAACAATCTCGGAGCTTCGAACTAAAAATAAAAATGTCGTAATTATATTTTTATCCTTTTTGGTTACGACTTTAGAGACTATCTGGCCTGAATAGGTACCTACGCTACGACGTGAGTAGGTACCTAGTACCTATATAATCTTTTTTAAAATAGCAATAATTTAATATCTAACACTATGAAAAGCTTTATAATTCTGGGGCTAAGAGTAAGTATCTACTTGAATCTTTGGCAATATATTTTACATTTGAGGCTATCTCTAGTCTCAATCACTGTCTAATGTCCCGTGATCAGCTTTGATAATATCAGCTGCTTTCTCAGCGATCATGATGGTAGGTGCGTTAGTGTTTCCGCTGGTGATGTTAGGCATGATGCTCGCGTCGACCACCCTGAGAGCATGGGCGCCACGAACCGAAAGCCGAGCGTCCACGGCTCCCCATGTGGCATCACCCATTCGCACCGTCCCAACTGGATGCCACAGTGTTGTCACCAAGTTCAACACGTAACAACGCCAGTACTCCCTACTTCCCACACCCAAGTGTTGACAAGACTCTAAAATTATCACCCTCGAATTCACCTCTCTAAAGTAAGTTGTATTCATTACACTCGCAAAGTCTTCCATCGATCGAGCGAGCATCTCTAAATCCTCGTCCTTTGTAAAATATCCACTGTATATCAACGGCTTCTCTTCTGGATCTTTATTTTTCAGTCGAATCCGACCTCTGGATTCAGGATGAAGTAGCGTTACAACCGCTGTGAGCACCTCGCTTACATGGAGAGTTTTGGCTATTAGTTGACAAAATTCCTCTACGTAACCGAACGTAAAAGAGCATAATATATTTATAGCTGCGCTTGTAGGGCTTGCGAATCCTAGAGTTTGATAATCAGGATATTTTTGAGACTTGTTGAGAGCAACATGTCCCACAATGCAAGGAATTGGTAGTTTATCCAGGTTCATTAGAAGGTGGGAATCGTATTGACTGGTACCAAGTACCACTGGAGCTGTGACGTTGTCCAGTGAGAACAATTGGGACAGTAGGATGATCCTGAAGATGCTCTCCGACATGAGGAGAATTTAGAATTACAGGTATACCCAGTTCATCTAAGTGTTCCTTCGGTCCAACGCCTGATAACATTAGTATCTGCGGCGTGTTGATAGATCCAGCAGACAATATCACTTCTTTTCTTACTCTAAAAGTTTTGATCTTTCCGTTAGGTAATTTCGCTTCCACTCCTGTTGCTTTTATATCACAATCAAAGAGAACTTTAGTCGCGAGAGTATTTTTCAAGATGTACAAGTTCGTTCTGTTTTTGATTGGTTTGATGAAAGCTTCGGCTGTGCTCTGTCGGACGTGGTTATCGATGGTGTACGTTGGTTCAGAATACCCGAGTTGTTCATAACCATTTGTATCCAACAGTATTCTGTGACCATTCTCCTTGAACATGTCTAAATATTTCTTGGTTCTGTTTCCCCACTCTGTTCGTGTGACCCCAAGATATCCTTTTGTGTTGTGTAAAGAAGCCGAGGGACTTTTGAGAATCATTTTATCGTTTAGTCGCTCGCTCTTTTTGAAGTAGGCTATGACGCTATCCCAATCCCAGCCTTGATTGCCGTCTGCTGCCCAACCGTCGTAGTCTAATTTATTTCCTCTAACGTAGAACATGTAGTTCGCGCCGCTAGAACCACCCAGCATCTTGCCTCGAGTCATGTGGATGTTTTTGGTGAAATGCATTTGAGCAGAATATTTGTCATTGACAGTGTAGTAATTCCAATCTGCATCTTGTGAATGGTCTACGAGGAAAAGTAAACCAGGGATCTGGAATACAATAAATTTATTTTGTTAATTATTGTGAGTAGGTACTATGTCGAAATTACAGTAGAAGGTTTACATATTATTTACCTCTGCTTCTATTGGTGGATCACCACCAGCCTCAATGAGAAGTATCTTCCAATGAGGCACCTCCGTGAGGCGGTTGGCGAGGACGCATCCTGCAGATCCACCTCCTACTATTATGAAGTCGAATTCTTGACCATCTGTAAATAATAGGAGTAATGAAACCTCTCAAATTTTCAATAATATTTTAGTAGGTAGGTAAAATATCACTGCACATACTAAGAAGGTGGAGAAGGTGGAGGTATACATCAGGCGCTGTTATAAAACTAAGACGCACATTTCACATTGAAATGTGTAAAGGCGCTTCATAAGTCCTCTTATATCCTTCTCTATGAGTCAGTAGGTACAGAGTGGTTCTTCCAAAAGTAAAATTAGGTACTGTCGTTTTTCACGTTACGTTGGTTAGTCTTGTGGTCTTTTTTTTGACTTCACATAGGCCCTTGACGTTACCTTACAAATGATTAATCTATACCTATAACATAGAATAAGGGTATCTTATACGAACTGTAAACATGCGCGTTCGGTGGATAATCATAAGATGTGACATGTAGCATCGACAGAGTCGCTAATATAGCCTGAAGCTGCTTTAAAGCTGGCAAGACCAAAGACACCTCCGTCCCCGATATAGCATCTTCAAAGGCATCCATTCTGAAATATAATAAATGGAAAAGTTGAATGGAGTGATCACATATATAATTTATTTGACCAAGATGATCATCAAAGCCTAAATATTTACTTAGGCTAAATTCGAATGTAATGAGCCCAAACTCGATGGATTTACTAATAGCCGTTGAAGAGATTCAGTATACACCTCCTGGCTCCATCAGATCAGATCACCCTTCCATTTTCCATGCGGGGTGCAGAGTGCAAAGCCGTTCAGCAGGGTTGGTAGGTGTACCCCTAAAACACTTGGGGCTCCTGGCTCCTTCTGAACGGCTGAAAAGTCGGGGATACCATAACTCTTATCCACGGCTCACATAAGTATTTTTTTAACCCAGGAAAAATGCGTTACGTATCGCCCGTGGTATCGCCGCTCTGTGAGGTCTGTGAGCAGCTCAGGGCGGTATGTGACTCCCCTGCCCGAAATGGATAGACGGAGATACCCACTTAAAACCTGGGAGTGTTCCCGCGAGACGCCAAATCGTCCGCGGAAATCCTATAACTTTATTTCACTGCGGTATTATTTAACAAACATGTAACAAAAGTTAGTCGTACTATAATTAAAATTCAGCAATCGTGAATTGACGTAGGAATGCGGTATGCGCAAATTTCGATAATAAAATTATTATTGCAATTTCTGAACTCACATTTTTTAAAGATGTTTCTTTCAAAAATCTTTGTAAAAAGTACTACATATTTTTTTACAGATTCTTGAATATATATTATCTCAAGTCCTTGAATTATAAATTATAATTCATGGATCATCGTTGCAGGTATTATTATGGTGTGAACTTGCAAATAAATCTGACCTTTTCGTGATTTAATTTCTCATCGTACTTTTATATTACCTACATAATATTATTACGTAATTATTAAAATATCTAATGGTAGGTAAATGTTAGGGTCCTTTCGCAATAATCAGTTATGCGTTTTGCTGAACCGGCGTCTTTTTTTCGTGCAGAATTTAGGTAGGTACATGCAGGACTTAGGACGCCTGTTTAATTCTTTTTCGTAGTCTCGTTCAACTTTCTGATAAAATAGATAAGTAGTATGGACATAGAGTCATCTTTCCTTTCCTTATGCGAATAAAATATTATGCGAGTAGGTACCTATGAAATCCTCCTCCTTGAGTCGTGTTCCCCATTACTGGGGGTCGTGACGCCTCCCTTGTAGGATGCGATCTCTTATGATAGAGCGCCATCTAGGCCGGTTGGATGCAATTTTCAGGGCCTCGTGAACGGGAGCTTCGATAGTGGTGCGGATCTGATCTGACCAACGCATCGGACTGCGACCTGGGGACCTCCTTCCTTCGATTTTACCAGTGACTATGAGCTTCTCCAGATTTTCATCTCCTTTCCGAGCTATATGGCCGAAGTACTCAAAGATTCTCTTCAGACAGATAGTTGACAGTCTTGTCTTCACTTTAAGTTGTGTCAGGACTGATGCGTTGCCCCCCGGTGGGTTCTCGCCTTTGCGTGGCGGTGGGGATAAGTAGCCGTGGTAGAGGAGACCACGGTGAAACTAAGAGGAACCCGAGGCGGTCGGCCGCTCCACGCCGGGCTGACCTCCAGCAGCCCATGTGCGAGTGGCCGAGTGGGTTGCGGTGCCTCCTTCAGGGGCATCCCAACCGAGGTGGACCGCGGTGCGTTGACCATCGCACCGTGGGTCCATGGCGGGGGCCGCGGCGGGAGAGGAGTGTTGGTATCACGATGCGCCACTCTCCCTGCCTTCCGCGGCCCAAACGGGGTCGCCACCGTTTGATGGCGGACGCGGTGGGGCCGCAGGGGAAGAGGAGTGTCGGTATTACGGTGCGCCGTTCTCCCTATCCTCTGCGGCCGATGTAGGTGTTGCGCCTCCGCGTGTCCCTATGAAGGTAGCATAGGGCACAGTGGATGGCGTGAGCGGGCTCATCGCGAGCGCCGCCGTGGCGGAAGGTGGCAGTGGACCGGTAGACCATACCTACGTGTCCCTCGCGTAGTGATGGGCCACACCACTGCCCCTTGTCGGGTGGGACCAGGCCCGGGAGGCTGGTCAAAGGGCTCGGCCGTTAGGCGGCGAGCAGGGCGGCGCTGGATCGCGGGAGGTGTCTGGTGGCGATAAGAGGGATGTCGTTTTCCGGACATCTCCGGCGCTCCGTAGGAGGAGGGGAGGAAGAAAAGGACTCTCTGATTTCTCTTTTGCAGGGTGGTATGCATTGGGGGGTTGGAGAGTCCAATTCTGAATCCCAGGACCTGGACGGAGGATGCGGGGGCGTTCGCTGTCACTGAACAGGTCCGGGAGGTGGCGCGCGCGGTGTTTCCGTGCGCCATTTCGGTGAGAGGTGGGGTCTCTTAGGACCAACGCCGCTGGGGCCGCGGACGAGTGCTTCGGCGTACCCGTTGCCCCGGCACTAAGGTGCGAGGTGGAAACACCCCAGGTTTTTTAGTGGGTATCCCCGCCGCTTCCATCTTTGGCGGGGGAGTCCCACATACCGCCCCGCACCCCCCGGCGTGGGGTGATGATGCGCAACGCATTTTTCCTGGGTAAAAAAAAAAAAAAAAGGACTCATGCGTTGGTTCTATGTGCCGTCCATGGAATACGCAGCATTCTTCTCCAACACCACATCTCAAAAGCATCAATGCGCTTACGGTCTGCTGCTCTCAGCGTCCATGTCTCAACGCCGTAAAGAAGAATCGAGAACACTAAAGATCGGACAAGCTTCATCTTAGTTTTGAGCGTAATTTTTCGATTCTTCCAAATCCTCTCAAGTTGAGACATAGCACTCCTCGCCATACCAATGCGCCTACGCACCTCCAGCTCACATAAACCGTTGTTGCTGGTGTTGGAGCCCAGGTATATAAAGTTGTCTACTTTATCCAAATCCAGAGTCCCAATGGGCTCCAACTTTTTCGCACGGTCTATAACCATGAGCTTCGTCTTGGCTCTATTTATGAACAGGCCCAGCTCCTCACTTATGGACTCCATTCTCCCCAATAAGGCAACCATTTCTTGCTCATTTGCGGCTAAGAGAGTCGTGTCATCGGCGTAACGGAGATTAGTTATTTTGATCCCGCCGATACTACCTATGGAATAAGAAAGCTGTTTATGGGAACAGCAGCTTTCTTATAAGATAGGTATTGAAAAACCTTTTGCATTAAGGCCAACCGATACCTCACCAGTTAAGGCCCATACCTCACCGAGACGCCATGTGCGACGTGGCCAGCGGCCAGCGACGCGACGTCGCCATGGATATGTATGGCGTTCCTTGTCGCCAGTCAGTCGCCAAGTGAGTTAGCCGTCATCACAGTATCTCTCTAGTATATGGCCGTCATACATCTCAATAAGAACTAGTTGGCGACGTCGCTGGCCACGTCGCCATGGCGTCTCGGTGAGGTATGGCCCTTAGGCCCATACCTCACCGAGACGCCATGAGGTATAGGCCTAAGGGTGACAGATATAATATATTATCTAACAAAAAGTCAGGTGAATTGAGCACAATATTCCTTAATTTTGTAGTTGTGATGATAACACATATTGTTATTTTTTTATTATAGCAAATGCATAAAATGTTTGACATGTTTTCTTTTCAAAGAAAAAAAATGTCAAAGTTGTCAATGTTCTGTTTTATCTTTTTTTTATTTATTAATTTATTCTGACCATGGATACAAGTCCTTCAGTCGAAATCTTTATAATTTTAAGTTCATTGTTTATTCGATAAAGAGTGGGCGTTTATCGAATCACATCGATTCATTTTGTGACGATTCTTGAAAATAGCAGACTGTTGAACTTTTTTTTCCATTCTTCGACAGTAAATCACATTCACAAACACTCAACGTTTATTAAACCCACTATTAATACGCGTTTAGCACTTATTGCAAAATTATTATCCAAGAACACAAAAAATTTCATCCGCTTTCCAAAAGCGCGGCAAAATGAATCTTCTGTTTTATCTGTGGATTGATGTTACCATACGCACAAAATTTCCTTTCTTAAATTTTATAAACGCTATATTGTTATATAAAAGTATAGAAAATCCATTAAAAATAAAACGAGACCAAACAAGAAAGGAAAGCCCCATAACAAAAATCTGTCTTGGAAATCAGTTCGTTAACCATTAATAAATGTGACAAAATAATTCATATTATATTTTTTAACTAAAAACAAAAACGGCACAACTCACGTCTAAAAACGTCACAACACACGTCTAATACAGTTCACCGTTGAAGAGGAGGAAGATGGGAGTATACCTTTCCTTGATGTGCGGGTTATACGAAAACCGGATGGGAAGCTATCGCATACCGTTTATCGGAAGCCGACTCATACAGACCGATATCTGCGGGCGGACTCACATCACCATATATCCCACTTAGCCTCAGTGCCAAGATCACTGATTGGAAGGGCTCTTAGACTTTGTGACCCGGAGTATGTCCAAGAGGAGCTTGACCATGTCAGACGAGCACTAGAGGGGAATGGGTACTGCTGGAGTCGATGCCGTCGCTGGGCCAACCCTGACAGGTTGAAGCGACCGGAAATGCCAGGAAGATCGCCAGTGTATCTGCCCTTTGTCAAGGGTGTGACAGATAAGATCGGTCGTCTCTTGGACCGCAGGTGTGGAATCCGGGCTAGATTCAGACCGCCTGGTAAGCTGCGTCAACTGTTGCGATCGCCGAAGGACAAGGAGGCATTGTGTGGGCCGGGTGTATATAAGATCCCTTGCGACTGTGGTCGATCTTATATTGGCGAAACACAACGGAACATTTCCACACGAATTACGGAACACATTAGGGCCGTGAAGAATATGGAAACTGACCGATCCGCAGTAGCTGAACACGCATACATCTCCGATTCGAAGCATTATCTGAGATTCGATAAAGTCTCCGTGCTGGCAAAGGAGAAGTTTTTCGTGCCGCGGAAATTTAAGGAGGCAATCGAAATTGGTCGCTATGCTAATTTTAATCGGGATCGTGGATGGGCCATTCCTTCGGCGTGGATGCCTGTGCCACAGATAAAAGAATACTAGTACAGATACCTCATCTCATACATTGAAACCGGACCGCCCTAACTCGGGCTATTCTGCGGGCTATTTAGTTTGACCTCTGTTGTCGCGAGATGGCGCTACGACAGGATGGATTTGCCATCTATCGCGTGCCTATGGATTTACTAAACCCTTAATAGTAAGGGGCCAACAGATGGCGCTAGTTTCATCGAATACAGCAGAGTAGGTAGCTGAGCAAGGATTAAGGAAGAGTAGGTAAACGCTATTTTGTTTCAATATAATATTATTATCTGCGCGTATCTCTCGCCGTTAGAACCATAAGGTTAATTGATTAGGATGTATGATTTATCAATTATTAATATCGAACCTTATGGATAGGTACTTAAGTATCAAAAATAAGGTCGGATGTTAAATAAATCTTACTAATATTTACGTAAAAATTTGTAAGAATATTCGCACACGTAGTACAATACCTGGTCAACTCAAAAAGTATTATTACTGCAATTGCAATTTTATTTATACTTGTTTATTGTAAAAACCATAGGAAAACTAAAAAAAAACATGCAATTTCGGTCCAGTTTTTGAGATACATTAACTGCATAAATAACTTTGTAATCCCATATAAATGTATAGGATTACAAAGTTACATTTGCAGTCAACAGTAAAAATTGTATAAAATCCAAATAATAATGTCATAATATATATGCCGTAATAATGTATAAAGCCAGGGAGGGATTATCCCGCCTTCTAGGTTTAGTCTGCTCCCATCAAGGGAGCATCGTTACATAAGATCAGGCGATATTGTGGGCAAAGGCTAACTTATAAGGAATAAAAAAAACAAAAAGTAGTGAGATACCTCCAAAAACATAACTTGTAAAAAATACCAAGTCTCCTAACTCGCAGTTCTTCTACCGTAAAAAGTTGTGAGATCCCTGTATTACCAAGACGGTAAAATCTTTTGTGTTTTAAATTGGACGTAGTTAAGCGAAAATGTTCCAACCCACAAGTCGTCCAAAAATGAGTTAGATAGACTAACCCACTCAGTTTGATGTCTTCTTTCATTTGGG
This sequence comes from Hemithea aestivaria, assembly GCA_947507615.1. Classification (NCBI taxonomy): domain Eukaryota; kingdom Metazoa; phylum Arthropoda; class Insecta; order Lepidoptera; family Geometridae; genus Hemithea; species Hemithea aestivaria. Next base: position 16,160,681 of record OX382330.1, read on the forward strand.
AACAACGTTTTCAGGCTACAAGTGACATATCCTGATATATGTTTTGTCGATATGTTCCATCCAACATTTTCCTAAATTAAAATGGTTATTTATTTTATAAAATGTATCTATCCCCTTGATACATTTTGTTAATAATATTTTACCACCATATACTTGTCTTAAATGTTCCGATCATCTTGAAACATTTTTGCAAAATAACCATAACAATCATTTTACTAGATGCTGTTCCAATGTTTTTGGAATGTTTTAAAAATATAACATAGTCAAAATCATCACTTTATTTTCTTGAGAAGAATGTTCCAATATTTTTGAAATATTTTAGAAAAATAATATTATAATGATCTTTTCACTTGAGTAGTTTGTTTCAAAGTTTTTGGACCATTTCAGAGTTTTGAGATCAATTTTCTCTGCCACTGTTTTCTGGTCTATAATAATAACTTTGAACTAGATATTGTTGGATATGCAGGTGACAGCACGGTAGTAGAGCGATAAAGATCAAGCGCTAAAGCCATTGGAGAAGAAACCCAGATAATATTATGTAGGGAGTCTATGGTCAAATAGAGCAGTTGATATTAATTCGGTTTAGTTAATTAAAAGAAACCCACAGCTAAAAGGAGTTCATTTTAGTATTAAAACTCCATTCTTTTTTAAGTGTATTCTAACTATTACCATAAACTATAAAATAAAGAATAGACCTAAAATAAATCTATTTCTACTGCTTAATGATTCTGTGTTACATCAACTGAATTGGCTATCGGGCAACTGAATATTCTGGTAAAAAACGAGGCAATACATGAAGTGTAGGATATAGGAGAGTTACTTATTCTCTATCTCGTACAAATCTAGTTTTTAATGTAGTATAGTCCTCATTTTTGGGATGGTACTATCGGAGACGAGCCATAAAGCTTGTGGCGACCTAACAGTGACCAAATGCTCGTGGAATGTCATCTCCAGAGCTTTGAAAACCGCAGAAGAAAAAGTCTTTGACTTTTTTCATAAGATTCATTTTGGAGGGTATGCATAGAAATTACATCAGATCCGATTTTACAGCATCAAACGGCAATGCGGAATTCATACTTATTATAGTGGATGTAATGTATTGAGCGTTTTGCTTCTACAATTTTGTCATATTTGAAATACATGGCTGTCATCCGTCTTTTTCTCGCGATACAAATTGGCCATCTTCAAGACGGGTTTTTTTATAAGTACTGGCTGCGTGTTGGGTCACCCGGATATGTTACAGAAGTTCGGCGGATATGTTACAGAAGTTCGGCGTTTCATGATATTAGTAAGATAAACAGTCATTTTCATAAAAAAAACCGCACATTATTTTGTAAGGGTTGCTTCTAACAAACATAATTTACGACGTAAGTAATACCTTAAACTATCAATCGCCCACTAATTAGTCAAACAGTGTGTTTGATTCATTTTTCCAGTTAACTCCTTTAATGAAAGAAAATAAAATGTTTATTTCATTTACTATTTGATCAAAGTAATAATTAAATGTAATGATTTAACATGAATTTATGTTTAATTTGAATTTTAAAATGTTTCATTAGTTGTGGATTGTTTTTGCAAAATTCATAACCTACATATTAGTAATATAGCGAAAATGTTCCAGTACCTATTTTTTTAATTACTAAGCTAAAATAAATGCTATTTCAAAAAATAAATTACCATTAAAAAATACTGACATATTCCTACAATAAAACTCATTATTATTTTTCTAAAATATTTCATAAATATTGGAACACTCTTTTCAAGAAAATAAGATGATGATTTTGATTTTTATATTATATGTTTAAAACATTCCAAGAATATTGGAACATTATCTAGTAAAATGATTGTTACGGTATTTTGCAAAAATGTTTCAAGATAATCGAAACATTTGAGAAAAGTAGGTATATTGGTGGTTAATAATATTATACTAAAATGTTTCAAGGGGATAGATACATTTTAAAAATTAAATAATGATTTTAATCTAGTAAAATGTTGGATGGAACATATCGACAAAAAATATATCAGAATGTGACATATTTCTAGATATTTATTGTAGTCTGAACACGTTGTTCCTTAATGAAAGAAGATATAAAACTGAGTGGGTTAGTCTATCTAACTCATTTTTAGACGACTTGTGGGTTGGAACATTTTCGCTTAACTACGTCCATATTAGAAAATACTACCTACCTAGCAAATGTAAAGCACGTAGGTACATATTATTAGGTTTTTGAGTGGTCGCCCCTTTAAGTTTAGGTTACTAGTATTCTTTTATCTGTGTTTAGGATTTCACATTAAATGAAAACAAAATAGCAGCAAACTTTAAAATTTCTTGCTTCTAGTTTTATCTACCTACTTTTTATGATATTAGCGCGAAGCCGCGTGACAAGCAGGTTCGCATACTTATATAGGTAGGTCTATCGTAGATGGGAAGTGAGGTAAAGAAAAGGAAAATTAAAAGAAATAAAACACAATAGTCTAGCAAAAATGAAATATATATTTAAACAATTAAATTTAAGATAAAACCGAAATTGAAATAATATCATTTTTTTATAAGTACAAGTGCTAGCAACAGCAAATTGGTAAATTACCTATTTCTAGTCACCGAAGTGAAGTCGAGAGTGTAGTTGCAAACGATATGCGATAATAGCCAATGGGCCCTCATGTCACTTCTTTGCGATAGTACTCAATGAAAATCCTTAATTTTTTTATTTAACTGTAACCGAACATATTGACGTGTGACACAGAAAGACACAGAAAAATTAATTCTTTGACTGGTGATATTTTTTTATTTATAGCGAAAATAAATTTATAATAATAATATGGAAATCAAGGAAAATAATGTTAAATCGTTTTTTAAAGTATTTTTGAAGAATGTCATAACAATTTCATATTATAGTTTAGAGTCCTTTTCACGAAAGAGGTCCTGCGGAATTTTGCGGAACTAAATTGAATTATTTCGATAATTACCGGACTTTATGTCCTAAATATTTTTTATTAGTTAAACAAATTTAATAATAAATACATATTTAATTAAGAAATTAAATTTGAGATATTATGAGGCATTAAAAAGTTATAAATAAACTAACTTTTAAAATTTGCGATAGTGGCGCCCCGCAAAAAGGACTCCTTTCGTGAAAAGCACTCTACTTAATTTATTATAATAGGTACGTACAAAAAACGCAAGAAAATTAGAAACAGCGCCACCTACATTACGAGACAACTATTTTGAACTAAGTGAACAGTGCTTGTGTGCCAGTCTCAACGTAGTACGAAAGAATTTCCGCCAGGGTAACGCCGATAATTATTGAATTTTGTTAAATTATCGAAATTTAAACTTAAAACAAATTATTTTCATTTAACTATGCTAAGGGGATTTTTTAAAAGTAGTAAATACATTATATATTAGTCTGTTCTAAATTTTTCTCAATCGTTATTAATAAATCGATATATGTAACGCCATCTAGCGAAATTATTTTGAACTAAACTGCAACTGTTCCTTTTCGGTCCCCATGCCTGTGCTTAGTACCCGTGATCGTGCGTTAACGTCTGTCCGCGAATGTGATACAACAAGTGCGGTGTGTCTGCAGCCTAACGATGCGTCAGACATAAGTGGTAGCGACAGTGAGTCAGCCGACCCCCCGCCGGCACCGTCGCAGCGCTCGGTCCGTGCATCGGCGCGGGCGCTCGCCAGTGAGCGCCGGTTACTGCAGCAGGCGTGATCTCCTGATGAAGGACATCGTAATTGTCCGAAACCGTGGTCGAGATATTCTCGACAATTTTAGACGTGAGTTGTGCCGTTTTTGTTTTTAGTTATGGAGAACACTCGCGATAGTTTTAAAAATCGTATTATATTTTTTGACTCTTAAACATACAGTAAGGTACTATACAGACAGGAAAACACCAATATACGCTTGTTTCTTAGATCTCAGTAAAGCTTTCGATTTAGTGTCATATCCAATTCTGTGGCAAAAACTTCATGACTTAGATCTACCATCAGAAATCATTAACATATTTAGGGTATGGTATAGGAAACAAGTGAACACAGTCAGATGGGCGAATGATATGTCTGAAGAATATAGACTTGAATGTGGGGTGAGGCAAGGTGGTCTTACATCACCGAAACTTTTTAACCTGTATATGAATCAGCTAATCGGAGAGCTCAGCAACATGCATGTCGGATGTCATATAGATAACACCAGCATTAATAACATCAGCTATGCAGATGACATGGTGTTGCTGAGTCCGTCTATTGCTGGTCTTCGAAAACTCTTAAAATGCTGTGAAGTATATGCCCATAAACATGGCTTAAAGTATAATGTAAAAAAAAGCGAATTATTGATTTTTAATGGCAAAAACAGAGCACCCAGTCACGTTCCTCCTGTATACATATATGATAAACCACTTAATGTTGTCAATAGTTTTAAATATTTAGGGCATATAATCACCTGCGATCTTAAGGATGATCTTGATATCGAGAGGGAACGCAGAGCGCTGGCAGTACGATGCAATATGTTGGCCCGTAGGTTTGCTCGAAGTTCTAATGAAGTGAAGCTAATACTATTCAGGGCATACTGCCAATCTTTCTACTCGAGCAGCCTATGGGTAAGATATACGCAGAAGGCTTACAGCGCTCTGCGTGTCCAATACAACAATGCCTTGAGAATGCTTTTAAAACTGCCGCGCTTCTGTAGCGCATCGGGTATGTTCGCGCATGCGCGTGTAGATGGTTTCCATGCCATGATACGAAAGAAGACCAACTCTCTGTTTAACAGATTACGTGGCAGTAGCAATTCCATTCTCAAAACCATTGCTGACAAATTTGATTGTCCTATCCAGTTACACTGGATTAAAATTATAACCGGACAGATTAAATAATTAATATTATAAATACTTATGTACCTAACCTTACTACAAGTGTATTAGTATAATTAAATAGATTATATTATAAAGTGTCATACTGTATGGATCTTTGTTATCTGACAAATAAAGAAATTTAATTTAATTTAATTTAATTTATATTAGGTAAACAATAAAACTGCAATCATCTTGAGTTACTTTTTTGTGCAGTCGTTTAAAAATTAAGGATTTGGTAAGTAAATTTTAATATATATACTGGCATCCCGAAATTCCTTTCTTCGTGATCGTTCATGCTTTGTTTATTTGTATTTTTCGAATAAATCCATGAAAACTATGGCGTAAATTGTTGAATTTCTTGTGATACCGAAGGATATTCATCTTGTGCATGTGCTCAAGTGCCTTACATAACAATATGTCTTCGAGTTCAGTGGAAGATATACCGGATCAATGTAAAGTGAGTGTT